>OZ005652.1:266764005-267964005 GCA_963930645.1 Salticus scenicus | reverse complement strand
TATAGGTCACAGTTGCACGAACTGTATAGATTTTGGTGAATTTAGCACTTACAGTTTTTTTTTACAGAGACACAAAGAAAAATTCTTTATCATTATGGTCTATGGGACCAAATTTTTAAAAGTGCGATAGCGTATAAACGCCTTATTCAATTGAGCTGAAAATTTATATGAATATTATAAATCACTGTTGCACTAACTATAAGCATTTTGGTGAATATAACATTTATAGGTTTTTCAGGGACACAACGAAAAATTCTTTATCATTATGATCTATGGGGTCAAATTTCAGTAGCGTTAAATAAAACATCGTGTAATATATGGAGAAAAAGACTCAAACTCTCTATTATGGTTTTCTCTATTTTGTTTGTTTAAAAACTCCTCTTTCTTTACTTTATCTACAAAACTGTTAATTACTCAATGTTCGGAAAGTCGAGTGAAGTCACTCCAGATTTTTTTTTTTTAGCCATACTTCTTTTCGTTGAGTTTGGAGAAACACAAAGTTTTGTTTTGCGCGCTTAACTTGAAAGCGCGTTTATATTTTTAACGCGTTTAGCTTGGGAAAAAAAAAAAAAAAAAAGTTAGGCTGATTTTTATTTTTTTTTTAATTAAGTTGCTTTGTCTCGATATCCTAATGTAGAGTAATTTACTGGTGAGCACATTTTCTTTTGCATATACTACTTCATTGAAAATAACACTTCCAATCCGATTTAGTATTTATTTTTAAGAGACCACAGTACTTATCGTCGCAGTCAGAAAAAGCATATTTCAATAAGAAAATTTTTTTACAGCATTACTCATTACCTAATGTATTTTTCTGAATGTGAAACGAGAAGGAAGTTTTCACATTCATAAATTTTTTGACCGAGAAATTTGTTCTTGTTTCTAATTTTTTATTTATTTATTTTTTAGAATATCTCCTTTTGAAACTATAAAATGAGAAAAAAAAATTAATAAATGCATTTTTTAGCTATTATTATTCTGTCATTGTATTGCTCTTAATCCTTCATTTCATGAATATCATACTGCTAACAAAGAAAGTATGAATCTGTAAATTTCCTATTTAAACCAAACCAAACCAAACTTTAAAGCAAGGTGAAAAACATAGGAGTGATTAAATATATTGCCTAACAATTCCCTTGGGTCAATTAACGACCCACATATATTCTATACGAAACGTTATTTTAGTGTATTAACAACAAATGCCAATTTCATTATAATTTTTGCAGTAGAAAGTTATTTAAGTGTGATTTATAAAAATGTCTCATAAAATACAATACATTGGCATTTTTGGATGTCCCTATACACAAACCAGTTTTACAGGATGTATCAATGCCATTCTTAGGAGTAGTACTAGCATAAAGAGAAATTTCAGGACATTTTCCTGACACAATTATTAGTATACCTACATAAGTAAGATGCTATACTCTGCACGGGTAAAAAAAAAGCTAACTTTTTTAAATAGAGAAAATATCTAATTTTCAAATGTGTTTATATATTGTATTATTTTTTTGATAACTCAAAATTTTACTTATGACTAAAACAGGGGTGATTGTGACTCAAAAGGTAAAACCCCTAAAAATTAGAGCCTTGAATTAGAAAACCCCCAAAATATCAAATAATACTCAACTATTTAGGCAAGAAGCCCTCAAATCCTTTTACATTTCAATCACATACCATCTGGATAACAAATGAACAACCAATGAAAGCAAAAACAAGTCCTTCCGGCTTATTCGGAAGGGTAGGTTGATTTCTTTTTCCTTATCAAGTAGCCGTCATTTTGTTTCAAAATGGCCGCTACAAATTATTAATGCACTTGGTAGAAATATTGATGTAGGCTATGCACATATGGAGTTTTAAGCAATTCGGTTCAAAAATACCTTTATATGTGAATTTAAAATTTTCAAGTAGCCGGCACTTGGAAACAAAATGGCGAGTTAAGTTGAAAAATATATGAAATGCATTTGTGAGATAAGTCTACTGTACACATATAGTTCGAATTAATTCAAAATCTCAAAAGTCAACGTGTTGAAAAATTAAGTGGACACTTCGATCAAAATGGCAGAGAAAGTTGCTCATCTAAAATATCGTTGCAAATTTGAAAATAATTTTTTTTTTAGAAATTCTTTCAAAGAGGCTTAGTAAGTTGATAAAATGTTAGTTTTCTGCATTTCTAGTTTGTTTTAGCATTAAAATAGCCTAATTTTTCCTTAAAAATACATTAAAAAGATCCAATAACGCAGGTACTGGATTTGGCGCGAAATTTGGCGAATTCTCCTTTTAAGGCGACTTTTGGCGAGAAAATACTTATTATCGATATACAAAAGATGGACGCAATAACGTGATTGGTTCACAAGTTACGTGAATTTTCTAGATTTTTGTTGTTTGAATGATAAATCCATTTTTCAACTTTGATTTGAATTGATTAAGTATTCCTAAAGTTACCGTGATAACAAATTTTCAAGTGGCCGCCAGTTGGCAACAATACAGTGGAACAAGTTGCCCAGCAAACACATCCAAGATATTTGAAGCATAGGTTCACTGTCCAACTGTGGTTTAAATCAGTGCCATGTTTCAAAAGTTAATTTTATGGCAAATTTTCAAGTGGCAGTCTAAGTGGTTGCAACTTGGAAACAAAATGACAAAACAGCTTGCCCAGCGATTTCATCCAGTATATTTGTATGATAAGTTCATTGTCCAGTTCTAGTTTAAATTAAATCAGTATTTCAAAAATTATCGTCATAAGAAATTTTCAGGTAGCACCACTTGGAAAGAAAAGCGGAGTGAGATGCGCAGCGAACTCATCTGAGATATTTGAAGGATAAGGTTGGTTGGTTGAATGGCTTTTTCTGGCGCAAGGTCCAAAGTAGGACATGCTGCGCCAATTGAAGGATAAATCCACTACCCAAATATGATGCGAATTGATTCTGTTTTACTAAAGTTACCACACTGACAAATTTTCAAGTGGCCGCCACTTGGAAATAAAATTGCGGATCAAGTCACTAAGTAAACTTATCCTAGATATTTGAAACATAATTTCACTATCCAACTTTTATTTGAATCAGTTTAGTATTTTAAAAGTTATCGTGATGTCATATTTTCAAGTGGCAGTGTGATTTCAAGTGGCTGGAACTTAGAAACAAGATGTCGGGACAAGTTGCCCAGTGAAAACATTCAAGAAAATTATATGATAATATCACTGTCAAAATTTGGTTCGATTGGGAGTATTATTTCAGAAGTTAAGTTATCGTGATTTTTAATTTTCAAGTGGGGGCCTGATATCCCCTGTGGTCCTGCTTAACTTAAGATATTTGCCACTTTATTAAAAATGGCGGATATAGCTTACTAATAAACTTCATTGAGATCCTTATGTGGTCTGTGTATTTACATCAAAATTCAAACAATTTCGGAATACGCTTTTTACAATTTAAATTTGAAATTTTCAAGTGGTCTCCACCTGAAAACAAAATGGCGGAGCAACTTGGTTAAGAAACTCATCTAAGATATTTATAAGATAAATTAAGACACTGTTCAAATTTGGTTCCATTTGGAGTATTATTTCGGAAGTTATCATGGTTTTAAATTTTCAAGTGGTAGCCTGATTTCAAGTGTTCTCACTTAACTTAAGATATCCGCCACTTTATTAAAAAAGGCGGATAAAGTTCATTAATAATCTATGTATATATCAAAATTAAAAAAAAAATTCGGAATACGCTTTTTAGAATTTGAATTTGAAATTTTCAAGTGGTCTCCACCTGAAAACAAAATGGCGGAGCAACTTGGTTAACAAACTCATCTAAGATATTTATAAGATAAATTAAGACACTGTTCGAATTTGGTTCCATTTGGAGTATTATTTCGGAAGTTATCATGGTTTTAAATTTTCAAGTGGTAGCCTGATTTCAAGTGTTCTCACTTAACTTAAGATATCCGCCACTTTATTAAAAAAGGCGGATAAAGTTCATTAATAAAGTTATTTGAGACACTTGTATAATCTATGTATGCATCAAAATTTAAAAAAATTCGGAATATGCTTTTTGAAATTTGAATTTGAAATTTTCAAGTGGTCTCCACTTGAAAACAAAATAGCAGAGCAACTTGGTTAACAAATTCATCTAAGTTATTTATAAGATAAGTTAAGACACTGTCTAAATTCGGTTCGATTTGGAGTATTATTTCGGAAGTTATAGTGATTTTAAATTTTCAAGTGGTAGCCTGATTTCAAGTGGTCCCGCTTAACTTAAAATATCTGCCACTTTATTAAAAATGGCGGATAAATTTCATTAATAAACTTCATTGATACCCTTATGTGGTCTGTATTTACAACAAAATTCAAGCGAAATCTTGCTTTAAATATGCTTTTTACAATGTCGGTTTGAAATTTTCAAGTGGCTGCCACTTGAAAACAAAAAGTCGGAGCAACTTGGTTAACGAACTCATCCAAGATATTTATAAGATCAGTTCACTGTCCAAATTTGGTTTCATTTGGAGTATTATTTCGGAAGTTATCGTGATGACAAAATTTTCATTATAGATATATATATATATATATATATAGATAAACGAAGTGATTGCAATAGGTCGATTTCTAAAGAAATCAACCTAAAACATGTTTTTACACATGTTTATTGGGAACGACTTCAGTATAAACCCACAACGATATTTGGCGATTTTTTTTGTTGGCGATTATGGCTAAATCATAAATCTAAAAATCATATATGATAAATGATAAAATCATAATCTAAATCATAAATCCAAAATAAACAAAATATTAGGCTGCCATATTATATCGCAAACAGTCCAGAACGACATCGTTATCCTTCAAAACAACGCCAAAGAAAAATCGCCAAATTCAGCTGTGGGGTTATACAGAAGTTATACCGTTTATTGCCCTCCGACTCCGAGAAGGGGGGGGGGGGGAGATTTCGAATTTCGTGAAATCCAGTTACAATAAGTGCCGGATGCAAACAAACAATTTACGCACCAAATTTCGTGACCACAGAAGTCTTTAATAGAAAATATAAATAAATAAGTACAAAATGCACAGCTTTAGTATGGGAACCCTTTGGTGACTTTAAATATTTTAAGCCATTTTTGCGATGAACTGAATTGGCTATCCCAATTGTGCAATCAAAGATCTTGGCGAGAAACGTCCGAGCTACTTCGGTTCCGAATTTCAAATTTTGCCAAAGGGATCCAATACTAAAGCTGTTCCATATCGAATCTAGGTTGAAAACGGAAAAAGGGTAAAATAAATTAGAAATATCAGACCTATATTTATAAATTTAATACCGAATGAAAGGGGCGAATTTGCTGAATCCAGGGGTGCAAACAGTTTTTCGATGCGACAATTAGATTTTTAAAAAATAACTAAAGTATGAAATTTAAGTGGCAACGGAAAAACGGAAAAAGGGGAAAATAAATTAGAAGTATCAGACCTATCGTTACAAATTCAGTACCAAATTAAAGAGATGATTTTTCTGAATCCTGGGGTGTAAACAGTTTTTCGATACGACAATTAGATGTTTTAAAATTAACTAAAGTATGAAACTTAGATGGCAAAACTTCATTTAAATCTTTTCATAATTTGTAGTGCGATTCACGCGAATGAAAAAAGTCTTTATCTTAAAAATTTATTTTTGCATTTTATTTTTCCACTAGCAGGCTTTGCCCGCTTCGCTGGACATTAAACTTAAATTAGTTGTCAAAATGCCATATCTTTATTAATAACCTAAGTTCTCGCTGTGATTGGTAGAGTTTTTCTCGCTCCCAATGTGAAGAGTCTGGGTCCCCATCCCCAATGTCTTCGGCACAACTTACCCACTTCTTACTTCCCCACCCTCAGCGGGTGAGTTCGAAGTTTTGCAAAATCCCACTAATGTACATAATGCGTACACTTAATCAATATCCACACACCAAAATTCGCCATTCTAAGATAATTCAAAGCGAATTCAAACGGAAAAACATGTTTTTACACATGTTTATTGCCCTCCGACTAAGAGATGTGGGGGGGAGGGGGGAAGGATTTCGAATTTCGTGAAATGCAGTTACAATAAGTGCCGGATGCATACAAACAATTTACGCACCAAATTTCGTGACCACAGAAGTCTTTAATAGACAGTATTATAAATAAATGAATACTAAAAGCACAGCTTAAGTATCG
Source organism: Salticus scenicus (assembly GCA_963930645.1). Taxonomy (NCBI): domain Eukaryota; kingdom Metazoa; phylum Arthropoda; class Arachnida; order Araneae; family Salticidae; genus Salticus; species Salticus scenicus. The sequence continues at coordinate 267,957,845 of OZ005652.1, read as the reverse complement.
GAACCCTTTATGACTTTAAATATTTTAAGCCATTTTTGCGATGAACTGAATTGGCTATCTCAATTGTGCAATTAAAGATCTTGGCGAGAAACGTCCGAGCTACTTCGGTGCCGAATTTCAAATTTTGCCAAAGGGATCCAATACTAAAACTGTTCCATATCGAATCTGGGTTGAAAACGGAAAACGGGTAAAATAAATTAGAAATATCAGACCTATATTTATAAATTTAATACCGAATGAAAGGGGCGAATTTGCTGAATCCAGGGGTGCAAACAGTTTTTCGATGCGACAATTAGATTTTTAAAAAATAATTAAAGTATGAAATTTAAGTGGCAGCGGAAAAACGGATAAAGGGAAAAATAAATTAGAAATATCAGACCTATCATTACAAATTCAGTACCAAATGAAAGAGGTGATTTTTCTGAAACCTGGGGTGTAAACAGTTTTTCGATACGACAATTAGATTTTTTAAAATTAACTAAAGTATGAAACTTAGATGGCAACACTTCATTTCAATCTTTTCATAATTTGTAGTGCGAAATCACGCAAATAAAAAAGTCTTTAACTTAAAAATTTATTTTTATTTTTTCCATTCAAAGTGTTTTAGTGAAAAAATATTTATGGCGCATGCGCAGGCGTTTTTCACCCACAATTCAAACACTAATCATAATTTTGAAAATTTCTATAGATATAATTTCAAGTTGGGTGAAGACCTAAGTTTCTGCCAAGCGCCGTTGAATTCCGTCCAGCCGTTCTCGAGTGATGCCCGGACAAACGTGTTTTATTCTTTTACCCCCCAGGGGGGAAATTTCTGAAAAGTTGATAGATATAATTTTAAGTTGGGTGAAGACCTAAATTCCTGCCAAGCGCCGTTGAATTCCGTCCAGCCGTTCTCAAGTGATGCCCGGACAAAAAAAGCGACGGACACGATGACACACACACACAGGCAAAATTTTCTGAAGTCATTTTCGGCTTTCCTGGGGTGTAAAACGTGAAGATATCGCAAAATTTTTTGATTCCGACAAATTTACAGACAAAACTCTGATTTTATTAATATAGATGACACTGGTAAGAAATCTATTGTTTCGCAAGATTCTAATTTAAAAACTTCTTAAGTTATTCGAAATTCCAAAGTTTCTTAATATGGAAGAATAAGGCAAATTTTCATTTAAACGTACAGGAAAAGGAATATTTTTACTGTAAAGATGTCAGACTAACTTTGGAAATTATATTATTCTAATTTAAACATTTTGTAAGTTATTCGAAATTTAAGATTATCTTAACATCACAGACTAGTGCAATGTTTCACATAAATTTGCGTTGATTATGGGGATTGTTGCATTTGAAATAGTATGTAATTGCATGAAAACTAAACTATGAAATTCATCACAATAAAATAAATTAAAAAAATTAGGATAAAGTAAATTCATTGAACTGAATGGCGGGTATCTTATTAGGTGAGGCATTTCAATCTGTCACTGGGTTTAGCAATTGACAAATTCATATCTCTTAACATGAATACAGCATGTCCTGTACTTGAAATTTATGAATAATATATAATGGGGATTGATTATGGGGATTGTTGCGTACATAGTTGATGTAACTGAGGCCTGAGCAGAGTCGGCCTATGTCAGCTAGTTTTCTAAGTAATTATTTACAAAGTGCTTAAACTAGTTGACGTACGTAATTCCCCATCATACATTTATTTTATACATTCATAAATTTTAAAATATAGAAAAAACACTATGCAAATTTTCCTTTTTCAGGTATTGATATGTACTAACTCGAAATTAACCATATGGAAAAAATATGTATGTGGGGAGGGGACGGATTTCCCTCTCAGGAGAAAAAGTATAGTATTTCCCTACATGTATTTAAAATATATATATATGCAGAGTTATTATTGCTGTTCTAAACAAAAATGTTAAATTTCGCAATAATTCGTAAAAAATATTCTTAAATATGTGAATCTAGGTGAAATTTTGTCCTATGCTGCCATGTTAAATATCAAGGAACGCGGTAGCATTCCGCCCCGCTAAGCTAAAACAAACACTCACCAAGCTAAAACAAACACCCGTCAAGCTAAAACAAACATTAAGAGAAACAAAAATGAAATTTACAAAGTAGGAAAGTCAATGGTAAACGCTACAAGTGTATATTATGTCGACATAGAATCTCGGACTTTTCGACTACCTGTATCTCAGCTCCCTGATCTCCAAGACCTACGATTTTTTGCACAGACCTTAAGCATACCCTTAAGACAAAACATACAAATTTGCATGTCGCTCTGAATTAAGGGGCCTGAGTTATATAACTTTGAAAACCCGAAATGTACCGGTCAGATTCTTCTTCTTCTTCTGGTAATTGTTAAGACAAAGAATGTTGACGGCGATTGAGCCTAGAGTTCTCCAGCTAATGAGCTGAAAATTTGATTGGACATTCCTTCTGACCTGTAGTGCCTTTTGCAATCAAAAAATTTTTTGGTCAATATACGGAGTAGTTATTTTCAATTTTGTGATATTTAACCCAAAAATTTCTTGAATTCGTCAAGAGATGGCGCTCGTATTCAATGGATTTAATTTTGTCATTTAATAAGGCATTAAATAGAAATAAATTCTGTTTTTAACACGCTTATATTAGCTTCACCTGTATGTATGTATGTTTGTAACTTCTCTGGGAGCAAAACGTGATTGCACAAAATCCTTCATATCTCAAACAAAAAACCATTGTGTATGGTTTCCAGAGCTTTTTAAGAAAACGGCTGATGGCTGAGCTACAAAAATTTGCATGGTGGTTCGTAATGACCTCTCCTGATGCACCTCGAAGCCCGATTTTCGAATTTTGTTTTAGTTTTCTTTTAATTAATTAAAATGTTAAAATAAAAACCTTCTAATTACTGATAAATTGGCCATTTAATTTTAATCCTTAATTTAATTGTTGCCAAAAAAAATTATCATTATTTTTTGGACAGAAAAAAAAAAAAAAAAATGTGAACAATAAAAATTACATTTATTTAAAATATTTAATATTATTCCTTAATTTAATTGTTGCCAAAAAAATTATCATTATTTTTTCGACAGAAAAAAAAAAAAAAAAAAAAAAAACGTGAACAATAAAAATTACATTTATTTAAAATAAGGAAAGTAAATTAAAGCGTGTTCTTTAATTTTTTAAAACTATAATATTATTATTTATTTTTCTTTCTTTACTTTTTATTACAAAAATGGATTGAAATAAATTAAAAGACCCTTTTTTCTAAAAATTTTTAAAACTTTTACAAGAAACATGTTTATTAATAAAAAAAAAAAAAAATGATAAGTTTGGATTTCATAATAAATAAATGCTTAAAGGGTGCGCTAAACAGACTTTTAACAAAAATAATGTGGCTGATTAAATAAAAGAGCGATTCGTTAACTTTATAAAATTACGAATGATGGAAGAATACATATAATTAAATTCCGATCATATATTATTATACAAGAAATCTTATCACGGAAAAATTCAAATTTGACATTTTTGTGTTTCTATGAGTTTTGAGGTCTTCTGAATTCATTTTTCATAACAAAGAGGTATGTATGTGTATCAGTGAATACGATAGCGTCTAAACGCTGCATTTGATATGTATGCTGGAGGTGACCCACAACTAATGATTTTAATGATGTAGAACTTTTTTTTTTTTTTTTTCCGCCACGTTTTTATTAACTTCGATTCTTGTTCGTTTGTTTGTTTTTACAGTACAATAGCTCAGAACACGGTGACAATACATTTTTTAACACTTTTAGTCAACTGTTTCAGCGTTTATATGATTCGCCAGAAAATTTATTTAACTAATTTAAACCCAGTATCAATTTGAGTTTCACCAGAAATCGCAGCTTAAATAACAGCAGACAACATATAAATCCCACCACAAACGATACCATAGTGATAACACACAGAAATAAACTACAATTCAATGGTAGAGACTTAGTCAAGCAAAACTTTATGCTCTGTAAAGTCTTAGCGAGAAACTCACCTCAGTGGTCGGAACGGGACTCCTTTTATAGCCTGCCATTAATCCTGAATTTTACAGTAACTTCCGTAATAATCGAGTTACAGATTGGACAATGGGTCTATAGATAATAAAGGTTTTTTTTCACTTAGGTCGTCAAAATAGTTGTCAAGGTGCGATAAAGTCGCCAAATTCATCGCCAAGTCCATTATGTGCCCTGATAAAGTGTGTTTTTAACGGAGAAGGATTTTTTTAACGCGGAAACAAGCTAGAAATGCGAAAAATAGACATTTTATAATGTGACTAAACCTCTTAGAAAGAAATCACATAAAAATAACTAGTACTATTTAGAAATCTGTAACACTATATTTACATCTATGCATAACACGCACGATTTTTATTGGTCTATTACACAAATATATTCATTAGTCATACGTATTATATTTATAAAAGTACATACATAACCTGCAAAAAAAAGTGATATCTCATGAAAAACAATACTATTGTAAAAGTCACCCCGCTCAGCAAAAACTCTTACCTTTCTTAAGCAGCCAAAAAAAGGATTGATATCAAATTTCGCCGCCACTACTGAATCCCGGGTACTCAATGCCTAGCTTAATGAAGATCTGCTAATAACACTGCATGTATCTTTCTAATAAATCCTAATCTCTTTCAACATTCTTTGTTATCTGTGTTAGTTTTTTCGCTGCATTATAAAGTTATAATTTAAAGTATTTTTACGGCGGGGTGCGTGATAATATTTTAATCTTTACTAACTAAATTTTTTATTAATTAAAACTTCTACATAGGGGACGCAACATCCTTCCCATATTTGTAAAACCACTTCGATATAATCCAAAATATTAATTCATTGTATTCTAAAAATTAACTGCAAATTGGAATAAAGTTAAAATTTGTTTTTACTGGAATAGTATGTATAACACTTTATTCTATCAAAAGAGTATATTTCAACAAAAATATACTGTTAAAAATAAATAAATAAGAATGAATTTAATACTTTAGTAAATTAATTTGCTCATTAAATTTTTAATAATAAATTATACTATGTAAATTTTTATTTGTATAAAATATCAATATTTTAATGTTATTCTTTTTAAATTATTTTTACTGTAACATGGTATCGAAATGAAGTATCAGAGATAGATATTGTAATAATTAGAGTAAAAAATAAATAAATCTTTGATTTTAAATATGTATTTTCATCTTTTCTAAACAAAGTTTTCAACTGATAAAAGTTAACTTTTAAAGAACAATAAACTTTGGCAATTTACTAATTTTAAAAGATTTTTTATTTATATTTGTTTTTTTCTTTTAAGAAGTATAATATATTTACATGGCGACAGATAGTGCCACATCTTGTATAAAGTAATTTTCGCTGAAAATGTACACTGATCAAGATCATAGATAAATTTAGCCGATAAGTATTCGCGAATTGCTTTGATTTTAATATAATTCCTTGGAAAATATGAATCAATGAATTAATCATATGAATTATTTTTGATTCAGCTTTAATTAGGCGTCTGTAATAGAATAGACATATGAAATATTAATGTCGTCTGCTTGATCTTTATCACCCGCATTCGTATAGTGCTGCATAAAGAGAAAGGAATATTCCCGTTCAAAATTTTCTCGCGCATACCCAGATCGTACGATTTTCGTCTTACAGAAAATGCTTTGTTTTAATAGTTTTAATATTACAGATTATTTTACAAACACTGCTATTAAGGGGGGGGGGATGTTTAAGAAAGAATAGATGAACCATTTCTGCATAATTCATGATGGATCATATTCTATTATAACTGTAGTTTTTGTCCTGTCACAGTCATATTTATTGGCAATTTCGCTGTCCAGAAACTTTATCTGAATAGCGGTGCCATGAGGTCAGCTAAAGTAATTGGCAAGTTAATTTAAAAGAATATGTCTTAGAAAAAGATTTTGACAGTGCAATATACGGTGCAAAATGCATAATATTTTCCTTTTCTGGGAAATAATATATGAGTAAATTCCTCTGTACACGACTCAAATAAAAACGGTTTGGTTTTTTTTTTTTTTTCTCTTGAGTGCGATTTACGGATTCGGCAGCCTCAATGGCCATGTTGACATTTCAAGTTATCTCTCTTTAAAAAATATATAAATCATTAATGTCAGGAATAGAGATGTAAAATTTCCAGAAATTTTCAGGCGCTGGAAAAAACCCAGTTTTTTTCTGGAAAAGATGGGAAAATTTGAAGTTTTACAGATAAAAATAGGGTTTCTTAATAGCTATAATATTTTAGAAAATATAGTGTTAAATATTTAAAAATACATGCAATCCATATTATTTTTTCGTAACAGAAACATACAAAAAGCTTTTAATATTAAAAAATGAGCCTTCCTGTTTCATAACTGCCAGTACCTTTCCTTGTACAAAAAAAAAAAAAAAAAACACCAAAAACTAGTCAAATCATCTTTCTATCAATTTTGCATCGAGTGTGCATTCCTATCGAATGTTCATCTCCCAGCAGCATTGATAAAATTAATTTAGATTAAAATCAAACAAAAAAAAAAAAAAAAAAATTCGACCCGAATCTGATTTCTTCATATCCAAAACCCGAAAACTAAATTAAATTTAATGATTCATCTGAAAATCATGCAAAACTTTTTAGTTATAAAATAAAATAAATTTTCATTGTCACAGAAATAGTAAATCATTTTTAAAAAAATTTAAATGGAGTTACTAATACATTAAGTTATAAATTTGAAAATCTGACACAGTGTTTGAACACTGATCGTTATTGGAGTTTGATTAAAAAAAAAAACATGGAATTAACGGAAATCACATAAAAGTGGAAAATCGCGGATCCGCAGAAGAATCTCATGCCTGCAATCCTACCGACGAAAAGTTTGCACATAAACTTCTTTTCTCGTCTAAAAAGCTAAACAGAACTACAGAACTTATTTAGCCTTTTACCAAATGATTAAATTATTATTAATGATTTATTAATTTCCAGTCGAGTTATACTTCTGAATGCGCAGAAAAGATCCATACTGCACAGATTACGTGCAATGCTGGGAGAGAAACTGTCCGATGCTCGGAGGAAGGATAGATATGGAGAGGGCGAGAGCTCGTTTAAGTGAAGCTCCAACTGTAACCGGTTCAGCCATATTGGTGCACTCAAAACATTTACGAAAAACGTGTTGGGTAGTGCAGGTCGTATTCATCTACACAGCTGTTCGCATTGTTTTCTCTGCAATTCAGTACATACATGATAGGACTCTTCAGAAAGACATCCCCCTACAGAGGAGGGTATCTCCCACGGATTAATAAAAAATCCGTGGTCTCTCCTTTGAGACCGAGGTCGTAGATAATTGGACTTAACACAAGCACCAATACCATTTTTGAAATTAGTAGTTAATTTTCAGTAAATAAATATATATATATATATATATATATATATATATATATTATATAATGCGTTTGATAATAATAGAAAAGAATGAGAACGAAGAATAGTTAGTCAATTAAATCACCACAGAAACATACACAGGCCAAACTAAGTAACTAGTTATCTTGATTGATTTATTGATCTAAATTGATTTAATTTATATATATATATATGTGACGATCGATAGCTAGATAGAAAATTAACTAATTTAAAAAATGGTGTTGGTGCTTGGGTAAATTATTGACCCAATTATCTAAATCAGGGGGGGGGGGAGGGTTGTTATTTTTTGCATTGAATATTAAAGCGCCTAGTTTCATTTCTAATTTTTTACAAAAATTTGCAATGTAAATTCTTTTTATTATTATTATTATTATTATTATTCAAACAAAATTGTTTGTTTTTATTGCATAAGAAAACAAATTGCCACAAGTAACTCATTCAAGTGCAAGGGTTTAAAACAATTGATATGAAATAAAACAATTTTTTCATATCATTATAACTAACAGGGATCAAGAAAACTATTTTAGAAGGGTTTTATCAACTTCTACATACTTGCCAACCTTTTAATAAAAAAAAGAAAAAAAAAAGTATCTTTTAAAAATTGACATTTTAAACAATATAGACTGAATTTGTATAAATATATAATTGATAAAAAGGAAAATATATGAATATTTACATAAGATTTTCTAAAAATAGTAATATTCTTTAAATAAATAGCCCATCTTTCAAATAAAATATTGAGATTATGTATATTAAAGAATTAATTTCAAATCCCAAAAATAGGACAAAGAAAATATCGCCTTACATTTGTAGCAGATTTTGCTTTATTAAGGAAAGAACAAATAAATTGTTCATTTTAAATTAAAATTATTGTTCATTTTAATTCAACAATTTTAAATTAAATTTTCATTAAATTTCAGATAATGAGGATCAGAATTTAGTTTTTAGTTTTGTTATCTTCCTGAAAATACACTCATAATGACTGTGTAAATATATTTAATTACAAAAGCATTATTTAAAAAACCCAAACATTTAAAGTTATTTTGAGATAATTAAAATCAATATTTCAAATTTTACACTTACATTTAATAAGCCTCACAGCATAGCAGCGCCACCTGTTGGGAAATTTACTACAAAGTGTTATCAGGATAAAATTCCATTAAGACCCAATTAAATATAAAATTTTACGAAATTATACACAACAGAAGATGAAATATAGCTTTATCTTAAATGGGAGTAATATGCATAGTAGCGCCAACTGATAGGCGATTTACTCCGAAATATAATCAGTACCAATTCATATGAAGATTTAACAAAATATAAAGTTTTGTGGAATTCCGCCCATTACTTAATGAGATACAGCAATCACAAATTTTGATGACACATACATATATGCATAGTAGCGCCACCTGATGGGCGATTTACTCCGAAATATAATCAGTACCAATTCATATGAAGATGTAACGAAATATAAAGTTTTGTGGAATTTAGCCCATTACTTAATGAGATACAGCACCCACAAATTTTGATAACACATACACGATACACAGTCAGACTTGCATTTTTAAAAATGGTCAAATCATTTTCGAGGCTTTACAAAACGTGTAAATGCATCAAAAATTTTCACGAATTCAATACTTTCTTCTTCTGAATAGAAGAAAATAATAAAAATCATTATTTTTATCACTATCACAGTTTGAAACAGAAAGCAACCTATGTTCTCGCCAATTTAACATAATCTTAAAAACTATATTTCTTATTAGTTTTTAGCTTTTTCAATGTGATATTTAACTTTAAATAAGAAAGTTTTTCCAGGCCGCTGTGTTGTGTAATTTTACAGCATGAAAAAGGAAAAGAATATTTAACGATGAAATGCTCCTGCTTTTATTTCATTATTAAAAAAATTTGCAATAATCTGGTGTCTCACTCACACGACTTTCTCTTATCCTGAAATTTAATACTATAAATACAGGTTGGAGATTAAGAGGTAAGATAACGATGTTATGTAAACCTATGTTAAACAATTCAAATTAGGCTTCGGGAGAGATTTATATGATAATTAGTTCTGTGTGAGGGGGGCTACCGCCCCCCTCAACCCGCTGTTTCATTAATGCACTTACATTTATATAGAATTTAATTTGGTTATTAAAAAATAATTCTGTTTTTAAAAAATAATTTATTAAAATTATTATTTTAAAAAATTATCTTTTATGATAATACAGACCATTTCCTTATTACAGAAGTAGTGTAACACCAAATATCAAAAAAAAAAAAAAAAAAATCCATTTTATTCTCAATATTTAAAAATAATAATAATAATAATAATAATAATATTTTTTTTTTTTTTTTGTTGCTGTTAAAAGTAAAAAAAAAAAATCGATAACTTTATTTTAAATTATCGCAGATCAATGATTCAACCATTCGTTTTAAAGGTACTGGCGAGCTCTTTTGAAAGATACCCCTCATGAAAATTTACTCCCCTCGAGGGGGGACTTCCCCCCCCCCCAGGGGGGAGGCGAGGCTCCTGCATACACAATATTTTTTCCCCCTGTTGACTATCTCTATTACAAAAAATATATATTTGTTTAATTTGGTTTAGTGCAGGCTATAGATGTTAAACTCTACTTATCTGCAATTCTGCACTCTACTTATCTGCAGTCTCCATTCTTATCCTTCCTCCGAGATTGAAAACCGGCTCTCACCGTCTCCATTCTTATCCTTCCTCCGAGGTCCGATGTTAACAAGAGGGGCGGTTCCTCAAGGACGTCATCGCGGGGAGCGTGAGGCTGACAAAAGATGAGGCGAAGCCATCTGCTACGCGGAAGGGAAACTAAACTTGTGGATCACGATCAGAAAAAAACGGAGATTTTTTATAGGAATCCAGAGATCAAAATAAAGTATGAAAATCCGGAGACTTGGCAAGTCTACATTACATTTATTATATTTTATTAATAAATTATTATTATCCATTATCCATTTTTACTTCCATTACCCTACTACCGTAGGTAAATGGAAGTATTGTATTCGGTCTGAAAATTCGATATCGGATTTTCACCTGATTTACACGTTTTAAGGTCCCCTGAGTCCAAAAAAGTGGTTTTTGGCAATTGGTCAGGGTGTATGTATGTGTGTGTGTGTATGTATGTATGTGGAGAATCTTCTGGCTATTATAGCTCAGAAACTAATAAAGATAGAGCTACGAAACTTTAGAATTGAAATACGTCTGGTGTGCAGATGAAATTTCCAAATTTTGGTGAAAATTGAAAAACCGGAAGTGGGACCGTAAGTCCGTATCTCAAAAACGGCTCTAACGATTTTCTTCAAACTTGCTATATAAACACACTATTAGATGACCTTTCAAATGATATAGTTGGTTAGTTCAGGAAAATTGATAGGCGGCCTGTATAAATAGCTCAATTTCAGGCCTCGCAAAGGCGTTCCTTTAAAAATGGTTGTACGGATTTTTTTTCAAACTCGCCATTTTAACTCACTTTTAAATATGCTTTTGTATGTAATTATTGTTTTCCTGTCAATAATTGAGTTTAACCGGAAGTGGGACCGTAAGTCCGTATCTCAAAAACGGCTCTAACGATTTTCTTCAAATTTGCTATATAAACACTCTATTAGATGTGCTTTCGAATGATATAGTTGGTTAGTTCAGGAAAATTGATAGGCGTCCTGTATAAATAGCTCAATTTCAGGTCTCCCAAGGGCGTTCCTTTAGAAACAGCTGTACGGATTTTTTTCAAACTCGCCATTTTAACTCATGTTTAAATATGCTTTTGTATGTAATTATTGTTTTCCTGTCAATAATTGAGTTTAACCAGAAGTGGGACATCGGAAACCGGAAGTGGTATCGTAAATCTGTATCTCAAAAACTGCTCAAACGATTTTCTTCTAAGTTGCTATATAAACACTCTATTAGATGTCCTTTTGAATGATATAGTTGGTTATTTAAGAAAAATTGATAGACGTCCTGTATAAATAGCTCAATTTCAGGCCTCGCAAGTGCTTTTTCCTTTAAAAATGGATGCACGGATTTTTTTCAAACTTGCCATATTAACTGTCTTTTAAATATTCTTTTGTATGTAATTATTGTTTTCCGGTCAATAATTCAGTATACCAAGTTTTGGCAAAAGTCAGTATCTCAAAAACCGCTCTAATGATTTTCTTGAAAATTGTATTAAATCCATTTCAGATATCCTTTCTTATGTATTACTTGGTTATTAAAGGAAAATTATCAGTCCTCCTGTTTAGGTAGATCAATTTTAGATGCCGGAAATTAACGTTTCGAGAAATGGCTAAACCAATTTTTTTCTTCTTCCTATTTTTAAATTCGCTATGTAAATATATTTTATATATCTTTACATGCGTATAAGTTTTCTCTTACCAGAAGATTTTAGGTGTGTAATTTGTTAGGTCAATTTATTTTATGTCTTCTGATCATATTATCTCCAAAAAAATGCATATGATACATATAATAGTAAATAATGGGAGTCGTGTGATTGTTTCACACCAGATTTTTTGTTTTTAAGTGTTAAAATAATTCTTTTCCATTCTCAAATCAAATTCATGGCCATAAAATTACCGAACAACAGTGATAAAAATTGGGGGAGTGGGGGGTGGCGTCCATATTTGGATTCAGGAGGTCATTTTACATAAGAATCAGCAAGAAAAATGGTATCAGGGCTCAAATTTTTTTTTTTTTTTTTTTTTTTTTTTTTTTTTTTAGTACAGTGATATTAGTGCCCCTGTTATACATTATACCATTGGCTACCAAAAGTTAATCATTTCAATACTGTATTGTCAGGTATGCACTTAAGCAATTTCATTGCATTCGAATGACATTTTTTCCGCATATCTAATAATACACTACGAAGCTGAAAATCCAGAATCGTCGGGACCGCAGCGATTCCGCATTTTTGGTCATGCCTAAAAAAATGCAATGTTTTGCTTAAAGTACTTGGATAGTATGCAAATTCAAGTAAAAAATAATATATTACGATTTTTAAACGTATTCTGTAATATTCTTTTTATCAACTTTAGCAATAAATAAATAAAATTTTAAATTAAGCTTGAAAAACAAAAAATTTATTGAAATATTTGCATACAAAAATTAGTACAAATTACAAGAAAAGAAAAGAAACAAGAAAAACCTACCATTTTTAAAACATTCCCATGATTTTTTTTTTTTAATTATTTTTTTTTTTTTTTTGTAGTACTTTAGGTTTTTTTCAATTAAAAGTTTGGCCATAATTGAAACAGAATATAGAATTTAGCTTTCAATTAGATAAATATTTAAAAATTGTTACTATTGTTATAATTTTCTTCCCCCCTCCTCTTTCAGACTTTGCAAACGCCGGTTTTGAAGATTAATAAGAAATAAAATACTTTTCCGGTTCTTTTTTTAAAGACACATTTATACTTTAAAAAAATAAAAAATCACTGTTAATGATGATGACGATTAATGTGATTCCGTACTTTTGGAGTCTAAATTTTCGGCTTCGTACTGTATTGTGATTTTTCATCAGGAATAAAACGGGGGGGGGGGGGACTTAGAGACAATTTTGCCAAAATAAGGAACTTTGGGACCTCAAATGAACTTTGGGACCTCACTGACTAAATGACCTGTTATATAGATTCTTAAGAATTAATGTAACATGCAAATTGAAAAAAAAAAAAAAAACTTGCAGGAAGATTTACAAATGATGTTGATATGCCAACTATAAACAGCACTAGCCTCTATGCTGTTTTTAGTGGATATCATGAAAAAACAGCACTAGCCTATGTACTGAGTATAGTGGATACTGGCTATAACTGGTGCTAATTGTTAAAAAGGCTAATGTATATGAAATTCTTTTGCAAATTCTTGCACTAGGAAAGTTATATTCACCATTTTCAATGGGAATCATATCACACTAAATTTAATAATAGGGTAGATGCTCCAGTGATTGACATGCTCCAGTAATTGACATCTTTCCCCAAAATAATTAATAAGTAAGTAAAAAATAAAAGCAAATGATTTACATATAAGAATTTTAACATTAAATGTGAATCATAGACAGTGTTGGGCATAATTGATTAAAAAGTAATTGAATTACAATTAAATTGCAATTATAATTATTTTACTGTCAATCGATTAAAGAGTAATTGATTACAAATAAATTGAATTACTTTTGCACAGCTTGTAATTCAATTATTTTGTAATGAAAATAAAATCACTCTCAATTACAATTGACAAAAGTATTTGAAAATACTTGTAATGGATTACAAATTAATGTCATTACGTTTTTTTACAGTTTAATTCAATTAACTTGTAATGCAATTGACAGTTAATTCCATTACATTTTTCAAATTGTAATTTCACGTGTTCGCAAGCAATTACAGGCTAATTTCAATTAAGTTTTCGAAAATAATTAAATTAACCTGTAATGAAATTACAAATTAATTCCCATTACATCTTATAAAATGTAATTCAATTAATTTGTATTTGAATACAAGTTAATCAGATTTAATTTTTCGAGAATATAATTGAATTAATCTAAAATTGAATTACAGGTCAATGCAATTATAATTTCTAAATTATTCCATTAAATGGAATTAAATTATTCTGAAATCCGTCGAAAGTTAATTTTAATTACATTTATTATGCAATGAATTTTTCTCCGGTTGTTTAAAAGAATTTTATTATCATTATTTAGAGCGTAATTATACAGCCAAAAAGTCATACATATATCTTTATATATAAAAATTATTTTGTTTGTCCGCGATGAACTCCTAAACTAACGAGACGATTTTAATAAAATTTGGACACTGGGTGCAGTTTGGTCCAACTTGAGAAATAGGATAGTTTTTATTACACAATTCGCCCCCCAAAAGGGGGGGGAGGGGGTCAAAACATGATTTCACAATCAAACAAACAAACAAACAAACAAACAAAAAAAAAAATAGAAATGCAGATAGACTGTTCAAAATAGGTATAGATAGGTTTTAGAGGTCTGCAAATCGAATGAGGATATTTTCGAAAGTGTAAAGTTATTAGGAGAGGCGGGAAAGGGGGCGGAGGGAAAAAAAAAGTTAGATCGTTTAGAATTGGTATATAGAAGTTACCTACAAATCGATTGCAGATATTTTCGAATTTGTAAAATTATTAGGAGGAGCGGAAATAAGCGGGGGGGGGGGGGGGGGGCAAAGGAGCAAAAAATAAAAATGGAGTTAGATCATTCAAAATTGGTGCAGAGAATTTTTGATACCTACAAATCGATTGCGGATATTTTCGAATTTGTAAATTTATCAGGAGGGGCGGGAAGGGGGGCAGAGGGGCAAAAAATAAAAATAGAGTTAGATCGTTGAAATTGGTGCATAGAGGCTTTTGACACCTACAAATAAACTGCAGATATTTTCGAATTTGTAAAATTATGTAGAATAGTCGGGAGGGCTGAGGGCAAAGGGGCAAATTAATAGAAATAAGAGTTAGAGATTTGAAAATTAGTATTATTAAGTTTTAAGACCTGATAAATCGACTGCGGATATTTTCGAAAGTATAGAGTTATTAAGAAGGGCGGGAACGGTGGGCGAAGGTGCGAATCGTGCGCACGGTTTGCACAGGTATACGCTGCCGCAGGCAGTGGGGTTTCGTACAGATTCTCCTCCTAATAAATTTACAAATTCGAAAATATCCGCAATCGATTTGTAGGTATCAAAAATTCTATGAGAGACCACCGATGAGAGAAGATTGTTTTGTATTTTATATCATTTCCCTTTCGATAATATATGGATTCATTATGAGTGTCGAACATTTTTCCCGATCAGATTTTTTTTTTCTTTTTTTTTTTTTTTTTACATGGTAAAAATTAATGCAATTTTGAGAAATCTTTAAATTATAGTGAATCATTTAAAAGTAAGGACCAGCGAAGCGGGCTAAGCCTGCTAAGATCAAGGATGTTTTCAAGGATGGTCTTTATTCGTAAATAATAATTTTAATGTATTGAATATTTTACTTGAATATAATTCAACGTATAACATAGCGACAGCAACGCGTGGCCAGGTCTGCTAGTATATATATATATATATATATATATATATAAGACAATTTTTACGCTCTAATATAATATTGCGATCATGTTATTCGATAAAACATTCATATTTATAAGTACATAACTTCAATAAAACGGTATCTAGTTAATTCTTCATTATAGATTTACCATAAAAGTTGTCGAGCTCTCAATATTTGATCAAATACAGTGCGTGTCGAAATGATAGGTCCACCAGTAAAGACGAAAGTTATGTTGGTAAAAAAGGTTTTATTGTGTACAAAGTACTATTTTATAAACTACATTACTTCATTCAATGTAAAATAATACATGAATAATATACAAATAATAGGAATAATAAGGAAAACAAAAATTACATGAAAAAGCTGTTTCAAAAAGATAGGTCCAGTGAACCAAGCATCAAATTAATGTTGAATTAATAAGAAATTTTTCCACCTTGTTTCAGAATAAGCTCATAAATCCTATTCGGCATGGATTCTACAAGATTTTGTGAACACTTTTTCTCGATTTTTGACCATTCGGAGGAAATAGACTTTTTCAAGTCTGCAGTACTGTTGTACTACCTTCCGCCTGCATACACCGCTCTTGCGAGTATACCCCACATGTTTTCTACCGAATTCAGGTCGGGGCTGCAAGGTGGCTAATCGATAACATGTACACCATTATACAGAAACCATTCGAAATTGGACTTTGCAGTATGCACAGGAGCATTGTCCTGTTGGAACATGAAGAATGGGCCCCCAATGTGCTCTGCTTGTGGAAGAAAATATTGTTCAAGCAGCTGTTGATAGCCTGCAGCATTCAAACGATTGTCTACAAATGCTATATCAGTTTTTCCTGCACCTCCGAATCCGGCCCATACCATAACGGAACCACCACCAGCTTGCCTCTTTGAGAATATATGTCTATCGTTACGCAGATCGTGCCAGTAGTAGTGCCAGCCATCTGGACCATCCAGGATGAATTTCTTTTCATCACTGAATATCACACGATGCCAATCTTGTTTCCAGGACATCACTTCATGTGCGAATTTCAATCTCTTTTCTTTGTGCTTTTTAGTCAATTTCGGAGCTGCTTTCCTCTTCACGTAAACTATATTGCCGAACTTCTTTACCACTCTATGGACTGTAGATTTTGATATTGGAGGGTTTTGTTGTCTGGCCACAGTGGATAAGCTCATATTTCCAGATTTTAACTCCTTTACGATAGTCCTTCTTTGTCGGGGTGTCACTTTTGATGGGCGACCAGATGATTTTTTACTACCATAAGCATTTCTAAGTCGCAAATAATTGTTTACAACATTATGTGATCTGTTTAAAAGTTTACCTATTTCTCTATTCGATTTTCCACACGTTTTAAATGCATCAATTTCCCCCTGCTCAACCAGCGGAAGACTGCAACGGCGACCCATTTCGTTTGATTACAACGTGATGTTCAAATCTGCTTAAATACCTCCACAGCAGCCAGCATAATCCCGCAGCAAGACTAAGCAACGATATTTATGCAAATTTTTTGGAAATAAACGTGATTGGTGCAAAATTTCTGAAGGCGGACCTATCTTTTCGAAACGGTCTGAAAATGAAAATTTGCATAAAATAAAAAGGAATTATTTACTTTAAGAAATGTCTACATAAATAGTTATAACAATTACTGATTAATTATCTCTACCAAAAAAAGTTATTCTTATTCTCAATTAAGCGTCGAAATTTTGAAAAATGCGGGTGGACCTATCATTTCGATACGCACTGTATTAGAAGTTATAGTACTTAGGTATAAAATTGAGACTGGATGATACTATATACACAAATTCAAATATTGAAAACACCACTGAAATTAAAAGATTATATGCTAAAGGTTTGAAATATAAACACAAATTTTAATTTGAACTGTAGCATCATAGATATATATGAGATTTTCGGTGAGGGGAGCAGCAATGAGAAACTTATTTCAAACTGCAGCCAGGAAAACATTTAACAATTGAGAAGACAATTCAGTGATATTATTAACGGCTATACTTATATAAATAAGTTTTAAACAAGGTAGCATATGGGACTAAGACAAGTTAACAACTTTTTGAAATAAATAAATAATAAAAGTAAAAGATACATTTCCATTTAAATAAAATATACTAAATTTGAAAATCATAGCTTAATTATCTCCCCCCCCCCTCCTCTGCGTTAATATTGCCTACCAAGAATCATAAATTCATTAAGTTTTTCACTAAGCAAAATCATAATTTAAAAAAATTTTAGACGTTTAACAGTTATGATAGTTTGTAACAGTGGATACGTAAAGGATCGAGCTATAAAAAGATTATATTATACATAACAAAATATAACGATCTCGGGGAAGAAAGTGTACTCAGAATAATAAAAAGTATCCGTAATAGGACTTTTTCAAATGTTTACTTTAGAAATGCATTCTAAACAGTAAAAAAAAAAAAGTAAAAGGATTGGGAAATAAAGGAGAAAAAAAAAAAAAAAAAAAAGATTTATATATACTATATATATATTTCCTATTTACAAACAAACTTTTCACAATTCTTCTTACTAATGTAGAAAAAAAATCCGAGTAACAGATATATCAGCGAAAAGGTGGAGGGATTAATGAAAAACATTTTTATCACTTTTTCTTCGATTGCTGCAAAATTAATGAAGCTGTATAATGGGAAAATTCTGGGGAGAAAAATAGATGCTAACCGCCTTGGAGGCAAGGGGTGGCTGTGAATAAAAAATGGATAAAGTTATATATATATATGTGTGTGTGTGTGTGTGTGTGTAAGTATTATTTAATTTTTTATTTTATTTTTTAAGCACGACTAAGTACTCTTATTCAATACTGATTTCCTTAGATATTCTTGGGAAGCAGAAAGGAGAAGGGAGGGGGGAAATGGTTTTCTACTCAACACAGGCCGTGGCGATTCTATACAAGATAGAGTAACACATTTTGGTGTGCAGGTTGGTTTTAGGACCCTGACCCCCACTAAGACAGAATTTTTTGGAACCCCATCCCCTTTCCCCTGTGGGGACAGAAGGTAAAAATACGTTTGTAAGCATAAATCGGCTCTCAAATTACTTCACGGTGAAGAAACTGCAGATGGGGAGACTAGACTTGAGTACAAAAAAGTCATTTTCTGCGATTTTGGAAATTTGAATTTTTAAGGGGAAAGGGAGAAAAACAATTTCTATGGGAAATTTAGCAAAATCTTGATTTTTGAGTAGAACTCGTCCAATAATAATACAAAAATATTGACAACAGCCGTTCGTTTTCTTGAGGATATTTCCAAAAGCCTATATTTGTTTTTTTGCGATTTTCGATGTTGGTGGGAAGGGGAAGTTTAAGGGAGAAAATTCAAGACCCTCCTTTTCTAGCACAATACAGCTCGTGACGATTCTGTCGGATATAAAGACACAAATTTTGGGGTGTAGATTAGTTTACGGACCCTGACTTCCACAAAAACGGTATTTTTGCTAAATCCCCCCCCCCCCCCACTGTTTTGCGAAAACGGAGGCAAATACACGTTTGTAAGCATAACTCGACTTCAAATTACTTCACGGTGAAAGAATTGCACATGGGAAGACTAGACTTGAGCACAAAAAACTATTTTCTGCGATTTTGGAATTTTAAAAGAGGAATGGAGAGAAAACGATTTTCTGGTGAAAATTTCACAAAATCTCGTTTTACGAGTAGAACTCTATCAATAATGCTACAAAGATGGTGAAAATAGGCGTGCGTTTTCTTGGAGATATTTCCAGAAATCCATTTTTGTTTTTTGAGGGGAGTTACAAGGAAGCGAGTTCGAGACCAACCCCCCCCCCCCCCCTCCGTTTTATCTACAGGAGCTGAGGTCAAGAATTTTGTTGTGTGGGTTGTTTATTTGTATATCCATTGTAACGGGATATTGCGAAATTTACCCCTTCCCCCCTCCCTTTGGAGACAGAGGGGACAATAAACATTTTTTCAAGCATATATAACTTTACTCGAAATTATTTCAGTAAGATTAATTTTATACAAGATTTTGTTAGACGTACCCAACACGCACTATAAAGGGATTTTGTGAAATTTCTCCTTACCCGCATTTAATGGCAGGGGAAGGGGGGGGGGCAAAAAACTTTTAAAGAGTAACTCTGCTCAAAATTATCTCAGTAAAACGATTTTTTTGAAGTGAAAATTTCTTTAGGCGCGTTGAGCACTTTTGGGTGAACAAAAATCATTGAACTCCCGTCATCGTCAGCTAACGCTTTCCATTTGAAGTGAAAACTTTTAAAGAGTAACTCTGCTCAAAATTATCTCAGTAAAACGATTTTTTTTTAAGTGAAAATTTCTTTAGGCGCGTTGAGCACTTTTGGGTGAACAAAAATCATTGAACTCCCGTCATCGTCAGCTAACGCTTTCCATTTGAAGTGAAAACTTTTGGGTGAACAAAAATCATTGATTTTGCATCATCGTCAGCAAACGCTTTCCATCCTTGTATGATACAAATTATGTATCATACAATTAACTTGCTAATGTGAAGTGTTAATAATTATATACTGTATATTGTTTTAAAATCTGGTGCGGCTCTACACGACTTCTCTCTTCTCCGGGCACTGTCTTCTATTGCAGTTAGACCTCACAAAACCGTGAGAAAGCCCAAAGCTGCCATTTTTCTCACGTTTTTACAATCTGGTGCGGCTCTACACGACTTCTCTTATCTCCGGACACTGTCTCTTAAAGATTGTAGCCGGAAACGTTGCAGTTAGACCTCACAAAACCGTGAGAAAGGCCAAAGCGGCAATTTTTCTCACGTTTTTACAATCTGATGCGGCTCTACACGACTTCTCTCATCTCCGGACACTGTCTTTATTACAGTTAGACTTCACAAAATCGTGAGAAAGGCCAAAGCCGCCATTTTTCTCACGTTTTTACAATCTGGTGCGGCTCTACACGACTTCACTCATCTCCGGACACTGTCTCTTAAAGATTGCAGCCGGAAACGTTCCAGTTAGACTTCACAGAACCATGAGAAAGACCAAAGCCGCCATTTTTCTCACGTTTTTAAAATATGGTGCGGCTCTACACGACTTCTCTCATCTTCGGGCACTGTCTCTTAAAGACTGCAGCCGGAAACGTTCCAGTTAGACCTCACAGAACCGTGATAAAGGCCAAAGCCTCCATTTTTCTCCCGTTTTTACAATCTGGTGCGGCTCTACACGACTTCTCTCATCTCCGGACACTGTCTCTTAAAGATTGCAGCCGGAAACGTTGCAGTTAGACCTCACAGAACCGTGATAAAGGCCAAAGCCGCAATTTTTCTCACGTTTTTACAATCTGGTGCGGCTCTACACGACTTCACTCATCTCCGGACACTGTCTCTTAAAGATTGCAGCCGGAAACGTTCCAGTTAGACTTCACAGAACCATGAGAAAGACCAAAGCCGCCATTTTTCTCACGTTTTTAAAATATGGTGCGGCTCTACACGACTTCTCTCATCTTCGGGCACTGTCTCTTAAAGACTGCAGCCGGAAACGTTCCAGTTAGACCTCACAGAACCGTGATAAAGACCAAAGCCTCCATTTTTCTCCCGTTTTTACAATCTGGTGCGGCTCTACACGACTTCTCTCATCTCCGGACACTGTCTCTTAAAGATTGCAGCCGGAAACGTTGCAGTTAGACCTCACAGAACCGTGATAAAGGCCAAAGCCGCAATTTTTCTCACGTTTTTACAATCTGGTGCGGCTCTACACGACTTCTCTCATCTCCGGACACTGTCTCTATTGCAGTTAGACTTCACAAAACCGTGAGAAAGGCCAAAGCCGCCATTTTTTTTTTTACAATCTGGTGCGGCTCTACACGACTTCTCTCATCTCCGGACACTGTCTCTTAAAGATTGCAGCCGGAAACGTTGCAGTTAGACCTCACAGAACCGTGATAAAGGCCAAAGCCGCAATTTTTCTCACGTTTTTACAATCTGGTGCGGCTCTACACGACTTCTCTCATCTCCGGACACTGTCTCTATTGCAGTTAGACTTCACAAAACCGTGAGAAAGGCCAAAGCCGCCATTTTTTTTTTTACAATCTGGTGCGGCTCTACACGACTTCACTCATCTCTGGACACTGTCGCTTAAAGATTGCAGCCGGAAACGTTGCAGTTAGACCTCACAGAACCGTGATAAAGGCCAAAGCCTCCATTTTTCTCCCGTTTTTACAATCTGGTGCGGCTCTATACGATTTCTCTCATCTCCCGACACTGTCTCAATTGCAGTTAGACCTCACAAAACCGTGATAAAGGCCAAAGCCGCCATTTTTCTCACGTTTTTACAATCTGGTGCGGCTCTACACGACTTCTCTCATCTCCGGGCACTGTCTCTTAAAGATTGCAGCCGGAAACTTTGCAGTTAGACTCCACAAAACCGTGAGAAAGGCCAAATCCGCCACTTTTCTCACGTTTTTACAATATGGTGCGGCTCTACACGAATTCTCTCATCTCCGGACACTGTCTCTATTGCATTTAGACCTCACAAAACCGTGAGAAAGGCCAAAGCCGCCATTTTTCTCACGTTTTTACAATCTGGTGCGGCTCTACACGACTTCTCTCATCTCCAGACACTGTCTCTATTGCAGTTAGCGCATTAAATAAAATAGTAATATAATTTTTGTAGTAGTAGTTTATATTAATGAATAAAAAAACACTTCATTTAAAAGTATTTCCTTCACAATAAAATATTTCCTGACGATTCAAAAAATACACACGTAATTATTCACGTTTTCACTTCTGTCGGCACTCCCGAAGTGCAACTGTTTTTTTTGTTTTGTTTTGTTTTTTTTAATGTGTCGATTGATTATGAATACCCAACATACACTACAAAGGATTTAGCGAAATTCCTCCCTAAACCCTCTTTTGGGATCGGGAGGCAAAAAACATATTTCCATGCATAAATGTTCTCCAAATAATCTTACAAAGGCGATGTTTTTTAATGTGTCTTGGTTATACATGCCTAAAATATAGTATAAAAATATTTTGCGAAAGTTAACCCCCCCCCCATTAAGGGAGGGGGAGGAAAATTGTAACTCTGCTCAAATTATCTCAGGAATGCGATCTTTTGATGAGTCGCTTCGTTATGTGTACCTAACACGCACTCGAAACCCTTATGCGAAATTATTCACTCGCCCCCTTGTGGTGGAGAGGCAAAAAACAGGTTTTCAAGTTTTACTCTGCCCCAAATTATCTCCGAATGGCGAAATTTAATGTGTGGGTGCTGGTCAAGTTTACGCAATATGCACTTTTCTGGGATTTAGCGAAACTTCTAAGTTTATTCGCGGGGGAAGAAGGAATATATGCATATGTTCCTTAAAGCGGGTAAGGCGCTACCGAAGGTGGTAGGGACCGGTTCGTCATGCTGCGAGCGTGAAAACCACTACCGAATGCAGTGGTCATTATTTCATTTAGGTTTCGATGATTACAATGATATATTTTTTATTTTTTATTATTATTATTTTTTAATTAATAATGATGTGAAATTGAGAAATCATTTAAATATAGTGACCAAAGAAGCGGGCGAAGCCCACTAGTCTGATGTAAAGTACAAAAACAACGAGATAGCATTTTTTAACACAATAAAATGTTTCTGAGCAGATATTTTAAGAATCTGCTGTTGATGGGATGCTTAAGATTCACAAAACAAATATTATCTACACGTGCAAATTTTTAATTTGAAAATTTATAACTGTAAATGTTAATAAGTGAATAAAAATTTTTGAAATTATTATTATCATTACTGAAAAGAAAAAAAAATGACGTATTTCTTTCTTTCTTTTTTAGTTAAAGCTCTTTCGAATATGGTTAATAATGAATATTATCAATGAAACTACAATATATATTATAAATGAGCTGCATTTTCATGGAAATAGTTTCAGAACATCAATGAACCCAGCTGCCAAACATTTTACCCCTTTCCCTCCCTCCACCACCACTTGGAGGGCAGGTTCTTGATATTGCTTTTCGGTAGACGTATTTGTTATACTTTAAAACAAGGATGGATATGTGCTTTTACTTTCCGAAATAAATATTATTATTAAAAAATAAATAAAAGAGTAATAAAAAAATTTAATTATAAAATTTCAGTGTATCCATATATTAAAGTGTTGTATGTATTTACAGAATTCACATGATAACGTGTAAACGTTCATTCGATTAAACTCAAAGTTGGTACTGTATATAATATAACCCCGTAGCGTGATCTATATTGATTTTGATGAGTGCAGGATTCATAGCTCTTTCCAGGTAGATTAAAAAAAAAAAAAAAAAAATATCGTTATCATTATGGTTTGTACATTTACGTTATTGCAAGTGCTCTAACGTGTAAATTCTATATTGAATTACAAATTCGGAAGGCGTGTTACAGATCATAGTTATAAGAACTTTATATAAGTGTAGAACTTCTTGTTATTTATTACTTTCATCACCCGACTACCGCAGGTAATGGAAGTATTGTTGTCGGTCAAAAATTTATATGCCAAATTTTCATCTGATTTACATGTTTTAGAGTCTCCTGAGTCAAAAAAAATTGTTTTTCGCAACTGGTCAGTGTGTTAGGTAGTGTGCAACTGGTCAGTGCATGTGTGTAGGTAGAGTCTGTAACAAAAGTCTCCGTTCTTAATCAGTCTAAAAACAGAATTCGACAAGGATTTATTTAAGAAAACTGTATTAAGTGTATTTTTTTTACATAGGAATTTTCGCTAGTGCTCGGAGACTTTTGTTACCGACATCGACTGTATATGTACGGAAAATATTGTGACATTCAAATCTCCAAAACTAATAAAAATATAACTACTGAACTTCAAAATTAAGATAAGTTTAGTGTACAGATGATTTTTCCAGCTTTTTAATGAAAACTGCAAAACCTGAAGTGAGACCGTACATCCGTATCTCTAAAAGACTAACAATTTCTTCAAAGCTACTATATAAACACCGTTTTGGATGTCTTTCCGTTTGTGTTAATTGAATAGTTCAGGAAAATTGCTTAACACTCTGAATAAATAGGTCAATTTTAGATCTCGCGAATGCATTCCATTAAAAACAACTATATGTATTCTCTTCAAATTCACCTTACTGACTTAATATATAATTGTTATTTTGCAGTAAGTTGATGAGTTTGCCCAGTTTTTATGAAAATTGGCAGGGGGATTGAAAGTCGATGTCTCAAAAACAGTTTTAACAATTTTCTTCAAATTTGCTACATAAATTCACTACTTGGTTACAAGAAAATTCACGAGCGTCCTGATTAGGCAGGACAGTTAAGGATTTTGGAAATCCGTATTTTAAAAAACGGCCTCTAACGATTTTTATTATTATTATTATTTTATTTATTTACTATGTACATTCTCTTTTGTATATCTTCTCGACATGTGTATCAGTTTGCTCTTACAGGAAATTTGTTAGGTGTCTAATTTATTGAAACAATTTTGTGTTTTCTAAATATAATCTTTCCAAAAAGAATGTACAATATGCCTAGTGTTGGACAATGGAAATCGTGTGGTTGTTATACATCAGATTTTTTTTTTTTTTTTTTTTTTTTTTTTTGGGGGGGGGGGGAGGGGATTTTAAAAAAAGGATACTTTTGCAATTTGCAAAATCAATAAATACCTAATAATTTAAATAATGACTTTCATATATATATATATTGGTAATTTCAATTAAATTGATACAACATTCACTTAGTATTAATGGAAAATAAGCAGTAAGGATTATATACATCTGCGGCAGGGGGGTCGGGTTAGCGGTAGTTTGAATGAAAATAATTTTTATATCACCTTACCAATTTTAATGAAACTTTGTATAAAAATCATTTATTAATTATGAAAAATTACAGCAAGTGTCACACTTATTTGGAAGGGAGGGAGATAAGTGAGAGAGACAGAGTGAAATAAAATTATTTTTTATATTATCATGTTACTATTTTAGTGATATCTTATATATAATATATCACTTACTGTTTATTGAAAATTTCAATGAATGAGTATTATATATGGCTAGGGGAGGGCGCAAGAGAGGTGCATATGGAAATTATTATTTTTTTAATCACACAGTTTAAATGAAGCTTTACATAAATAACACTTACTATTTAAGAAAAATTAAAATGCGTGCTACGTATATCTGCAGGAGGGGGCTAAAGGGAGGGCAGAGGGAAATAAAACTGTTGTTCTTATATTCTCATATCACCATGTTACCGATTTTGATGAAATTTTGTATAACTGTCACTTATTCTTTATGAAAATGAAAGTGAGTTTTTCATACAGTTGAAGGGGGGGGGGGAGAAGGGTTAAGGAAGGCAGAGGGGAAAAAATATTTTTTAAACCAACCCCATTATCGATTGTTTGTTGAAATTTTGTCTAAATATTACTTATTGTTAATGAAAAATTACAGTGAATGTTACATGTGATTTTTTTTTTTGAGGGGGGGGGGGGGATGATGTACAGCAGAAGAAAAGAAAATTGTTTTATATCACTATGATTTTCATTTTAATGAAACTTATAAATGCCACCTACTGATTAGGAAAATTTATACTGATTGTTATCTATACCTGTGGAGAGCAGAAGAGGGAAATGATTGCTTAAATATATCATCGTGTTACCGATTTTAATTAGAATTTGAACAACTATCATCTACCTTTAATGAAAAATCACAGAGTGCGTTAGATATATCTAGGGGCCAAGGGGAGACAGAGGGAAAGAAAATGATTGTTTTTACGCATCCCTCTTTACATTTATAGAAAACTTTGAACAGATATCACTTGTTGTTCATGAAAAATTACAGAGAAGATTATATCCAGGGGATAGGGGGCATACAGAAAGAATATGATATTTTTATACCACGCTGTTGCCGATTTAATAAAACTTTGCTTAACCCTTTGCGGCGCAAGGTAATCGAGATCATTTAAATTGGACTGCCACCAGAATTCACGAACAAAATTAAAATAGAAGAAATTTTAAGTTTGTAAAAACGGCCTTTTTCTGCTACGTTATAAAAGAAAAATTTTGATAAAAGATTTCAGGGATGAGTTTTTGCAGCTGGAGCTTAATAATTGCGTCCTCGCAGCGAGGA
The DNA here is from genome assembly GCA_963930645.1 of Salticus scenicus. Taxonomy (NCBI): domain Eukaryota; kingdom Metazoa; phylum Arthropoda; class Arachnida; order Araneae; family Salticidae; genus Salticus; species Salticus scenicus. The sequence continues at coordinate 267,931,274 of OZ005652.1, read as the reverse complement.
CAGCTCGCCACAAAGGGTTAAATATTATTGTTTATGAAAAATTTAGAGGGTTACGTATCATAGTGTCTTTATCTTCCTAATACTCAAAAATTCAGTGTTTGATTAAAATCTCTTAAAAGGTAATTCAAAAACGAGATTTTTTTCGTTTAATCTGTACTTTTAGTACTCTCTTGCAGGAAACAAAAAATTACGTTCTCGTACATTTTTAGCATGCATTTTACAAGGGGCAATAAGAAAAAGTGTTCATTTTCCACGATCCGGAAGAAAGAGTGCCGGAGGTTATTTTTAATAAGTGCTATTTGTTAAATATATGTGTCCTGAAAAATTATTTGGAGGGCTATAGGGATGAGAAAAAGAAAAAAGATATTATAATAGAAAAAAAAAAAAAAAATTCCCCACAGTACTTTAACCCCCAATATATTTTCCAGCCCCAAGTTTTTTTTTTTTTTTTTTTTTTGCAAGTAGCATTTGTGAAAAGTCTCATTTTTCCGGCGTCCAAAAAAATAAGGTCGCTTTCCTTAATTATTAATTGTAAAATACATGCTAAACATCAACAAGTTTGTAAATATTTTTTCCCTGGAGAAAAGACAAAGGGAACAGATTACAAAAAAAAAAAAAATAAAATAAAAAAAAAAGGAAGAAAAAAGAGAGAGAGAAAGAAAAAGGTTTTTGTTTTAACTTTTTACAGTTTTTAATCAAAATTTGAAGAAAAATTTTGAATACTAATTTAAGAAAAGAAAAATCACTGTGATATGTAACACTCACTCTCATTTTACACAAACATGGAGTTATATTTCTGAAAAGTTCAATTAAAAACGGTAATAAGGCGGTGTAAAAAAATAATTTTATTTCTGTGTGCCCCATGCCATCTTTGTATATGTAGCCGTCACAATATATATATTTTTTTTAATAGATAATAATCGATATTTAAGCTAAGTTTCCTATTCATATGAAACGATGTGATGTTGAAGAGAACTCTTCTAACTGCCTTTCCCTCCGCTCCCTTTCGCCCCCCCCCCTCCCAACTATATATAACGCTCACTGTAATTTTTCATGAAGAGTAAGTGATAGTTATACAAAGTTTCATTAAAGTCGGCAAAATGGTCATACAAAAACAATATTTTTCTCCCCCCCCCGCTCTCTTTCACCCCCGAAGCAATATTTAGAGTCGGTAACAAAAAAGTCCGAACGCTAGCAAAAATTCCTATGTAAAATAAGTATACTTCATACGGTTTTGTTAAATAAATCCTTGTCGAATCCTGTTCTTAGTCAGTCTAAGAACATGATTCAATAAGGATTTATTTAACAAAACCGTTTGAAGTGTACTTTTTTTACATAGGAATTTTTGCTAGTGTTCGGACACTTTTGTTACCGACAGTAACACTCTCTGTAATTTTTTATAAACAGTAAGTGATAGTTATTAAAATTTTTATTTTCAATCTTTCTTCATTCACAGCATAAATGTAAATATTCATTTTAAGCTTGCTTTATTATATTCTACAACCTTTAAAAGAGTAGAATTCTTTGTTATCTCCTACTCATATAATTTTTGGACCCCTGCCCCTGCCACCGCCAACGATTGGTGATCACACATCCTACAGAAGCCTCATGATTTCCAATCTTTCTCTATCCACATCATAAATGTAAATTCATTTTAAACTTGTTTTATTAAGTTCTAGAATTTATAAAGAAATAAAATTCTTTAATATCTTTCATTCATAATTTTTGATGACCCTTCTCACTTCCGCTAAGCTAACGATTGCTGATCACACACTCCACAGAAGTCTTTTAATTTCTAACCTTTGTCCATCCACAGCAAAATGTAAATATTCATTTTAAATTTGCTTTACTAGATTCTAGAACCTATAAAGGGGTAGAATTGTTCTGCATCTTTCCTCATGTAATCCCCCCCCCCCCTTACGCTCCATTTTCAACAAGCAATAAACGAAGCACAATCTTTTTCCCTAATTTTCTTCTATATAAATATAAAGCTGATTGTTTGTTTGCTTGTCCAGATTTTTTGTTTGCTATACAAATCTATACCGTTCAACCGACAGCTGCGAAAAATGCCACATTTATTACTCAGGAAAAAAAATCTAGCTAACGCCGTTTTTTAGCTCATTCGGTAATTGGATCAAAAGATATTAAATAAAAACAACATTTTAATGGCTCCCTACCCTCAGATACATGTAACACTCATTGGGATTTTTTTTTTTTTTTTTTTTAACAGTAAGCGACATTTACTCTAAATTTCACAAAATCGGATACATTGTGGTATAAAATAATCATTTTTTTTCCCACTGCTTTCCGTGACTCCTCCCATGATTCCCTCAGATATATGTAAAACTTTCTGTAAATTAAGTAGTTATTTACGAAAGATTTCATGAAAATCAGTATCAAGTTACTTTTTATAAGATCATTTTATTTCTGTACGCTACACCCCCCCCCACTCTGAACCCCAGAGTTATATGTAACTCTCGTTGTTTCATAGATAGTAATGATAGTTTTAAAAATTTTCATTAAAATCGGTAACAGTTTCTTCGCCTCTGCCCCACTAACCTCCCCCCCTCCCAAGTATGCGTAGCACTCACTGCAAATTTTTAAAAATGGTAAGCGATCGTTATTCAAATTTTCGTTAACTCTTAACCGTCTGTGAGGCTGCTGTGTCTACGTACCTACCCTCTATGCAAAAATGAACGTCTCCAGTTTTTATCATTCCACCTAATCTTTCACCTAATATGGTAATGTTAATACATTAATATAAAAGAATATGTGTTTAAGTTTACTATTTGTAAACTATTTAAAGTTTTGTTTATTTTAATTTTTATAGTAAATTTTTGAATGTCAGCAGTCTCACAGACTGCACGGTTCTGTTTATGTAACAATTTCACATTCTAGTTAAAGGATATATATACAAACCCGATTAGGTTATCATTTTTTTTTCGGCACTTCGTTAGAATATCATGGGTCGCTGAAGATCCGAGGCATGTTAGAATACATAATTTTTAAGGAAAAAATCTCATAAAATTTTTGAACACTCTTGAATTCTTCTACTTTAAGGGCAGACAAAGAACATTCAAATAAAAAAAAAATTAAACAAATATTTTACTTTAGAAATTTTTATTCCTGAATTCATCAACCGTGAATATTTATTTAAATCAAATTGGAGTGTAAAGGTTGATATTTTTTATTTATTACCAACTATGCGAAAAATACCAGAGCCGGGAATCGAACCCGGGCACCTCCGCTTAATGCACGGATGCTCTACCACTGAGCTACCCTGGCTGACAACCAGCTAGGCACTTCTCGCATAATATCCGTTGGCAAAGTCACCGAGTCTGCAAACGCAGATATATCAGGTGAGACAATAATAATCGTAGCACAACTCCATAGACCACGAAATTTCAATTTAGAAATTTTTATTCATGAATTCATCAACCGTGAATATTTATTTAAATCAAATTGGAGTGTAAAGGTTGATATTTTTTATTTATTACCAACTATGCGAAAAATACCAGAGCCGGGAATCGAACCCGGGCACCTCCGCTTAACGCACGGATGCTCTACCACTGAGCTACCCTGGCTGACAACCAGCTAGGCACTTCTCGCATAATATCCGTTGGCAAAGTCACCGAGTCTGCAAACGCAGATATATCAGGTGAGACAATAATAATCGTAGCACAACTCCATAGACAACGAAATTTCAATTTAGAAATTTTTATTCATGAATTCATCAACCGTGAATATTTATTTAAATCAAATTGGAGTGTAAAGGTTGATATTTTTTATTTATTACCAACTATGCGAAAAATACCAGAGCCGGGAATCGAACCCGGGCACCTCCGCTTAACGCACGGATGCTCTACCACTGAGCTCTACCACTACTTATTTAAAAAAATATTTTACTTTTCATCAGGAACACACCCACTTCCCAAAAATGTAGGTATTGACAAAAAAAATCATAACTTTTGAACAAATTAAGATATTTGAAACGTTCACATTGCATAATAAAGCTTAAAAATAGTATTTTTACCGAAAAAATCACGGAATTGATGCATAGGTATTTCTTTTATATGTCGGCTCTGAGAAATGAGACAAAGAAAAATGGCTTGGGTCTCTATGGACCTACAATAACCTCAACTGGTCAAGGATTTTCTTAAAAGTAGTAAGATGACATCTTAAGAAATAAATTTGAAATAAATAAAATACCTTTATATATATGTGGAGTTGTTTCTTTTTTCATTTTTTTTTCAAATGTCCAAAATGAAAAAAACAGAAAGCCTCATTCTGCTTATAGTTTAATAGAGATACTCCAAGTATATTTAAAATATAAAAACATAAAAATCGAAAATGACAAACGACATATTATATTTTTCCTTTAAAGAAATAAAATGTATTATATATATATATTTTTTAATTTCATTTCTTTAACTTTATCAGATGATAAATTAGTGCTTCGTTTTTCTAGCTTTTCTAGAGTCATTAGAAATAAAAAGGCAAATAAAATATAGTTATATGTATATTTATACTATCAGGTGTTGCATGCTTCGCAGGTCACTATGTTTAAATTAAGACTTAAAATTACATATAAATTATTAAAATCTACCCACCCGCAAATAAAATAAAATGATTGATTGAAACTTGTCAAAAACCTCAGTCTTTTTGTCCCTCCCCACCCCGCCGAAGTGGGGGGTGGGGGGTAAGGCACCGTGGGGGGTAAGACCCTTTCCCCTTTCAACGGTGCACTCTTTGTCATATTAACAGCAAACCCAACTCCAAATTTAAAATTTCGTGAAGTTTGGACCATAATTTTTAGTGATAAGGCACCATGGGGGGTAAGGCCCTACCCTCTTCCAACAGTGCAGTCTTTATTATAGTAACACCAAACCAACTCCAAATTTAAAATTTTGAAAAATTAGAACGGTAACTTTCTGAGACAAGGCACCGTGGGAAGTAAGACCCCTTCTTCAAACAGTCTTTGTTAAACTAATACCCAACCAATTCTCAATTGAAAATTTCGTGAAGTTTTGACCATAACTTTTCGTGATAAGGCGCTATGAGGGGGGAGGCCCTGCCCCCTTCCAACAGTATTCTTTATCAAAATAACACGAAACCAACTCCAAACTTAAAATTTCGAAAAAATGAAATAGTAACTTTCCGAGATAAGGCACCATGGGGTGTAAGACCCCACTTCAAACAGTGCAGTCTTTGTTTACCTAACACCCAACCAAATCCAAATTTAAAATTTTGTAAAGTTTGGTCCATACTTTTCCGAAATAAGACACCGTAGGGGTAGGAGCCTCTCCCTTTCTATCGGTGCACTGTTTGTCATATTAACACCAAACGAACTCCAAATTTGCAATATTGTAAAGTTAGGATAATTAATTTCCTAGATAAGGCACCGAGAGAAGAAAGGAGGTAAGACCCTTCCTCTTTCCAACGGTGCAATCTTTGTTATAATAATAGCCAACCAACACCAAATTCAAAATTTCTTAAAGTTAAGACTGTAACTTTTCGAGATATGGCCCCGTAAAGGGGAAGACACTCCCTCTTTCCAACGGTGCAGTCTTTGTTACAATAGCACCCAAACAACTGAAAATTTAAAATTTCATAAAGTTCGGAGCATTATTTTTCGAGATAATGTTCCGTGGAGTGTAAGACCCTCTCCTCTTTGAAAGGTGCATTCTTTGTCATACTAACACCAAACCAACTACAAATTTTAAGTTTCGTAAATTTAATGCCGTAACTTTTCGATCCACCAACGGCCGAGCGGTTTTACGCTCAAAGCTGGTAGACGGGAAGTGCCGGGTTCGATCCAAGGTCGCGCTCGTCAGCCTAGCCGTTCGGAGTTTTCCGTGGTTCTCTCCGAAACTTGCATTAATACAGGCTTGGACCCCTTAGAAAGACCTTCACGGAAGGCACTCCCCCCTCTGGCCTAAGACCCAAGAGTAGTCAATCGGCCTTATTCGGCAACACCAACATTGTAACTATTCGAGATAAGACAACGTGGGGGGGGAGGGGGGGGGGTAAGACCCTTCCCCTTCCAACGGTGTAATCTTTGTTATACTAACACTAAACCAACCCCAAATTTAAAATTTCGTAAAGTTTGGAACATAATTTTTCGAGATAAGGCACTATGGGGGGGTAAGACCCTATTCCCTTCCAATAGTGCACTCTTTGTCATAATAACACGAAACAAACTCCAAGTTTAAAATTTCGTAAAGTTAGGACCATAACTTTCCAACATAAGACATGTGGGGGTAAGAACTCCTCCCCCCCCTTCCAACGGTGCAGTCTTTGTTATACTACAACTACTTTGTTATACACTCAAACAACTCCAAATTTAAAATTTTGTAAAGTTCGGACCATTATTTTTCGAAATAAGGCTCCTTAAGGAGGGGTGGGGGTAGGTAAGACCCTCCCCCTTCCAACAGTTCAGCATTTGCCATACTAACACCGACTATCCCGAAATTTAAAATTTCGTAAAATTTGTACCCTAATTTTGGTGAAGGGGAAGGGGATACAACTCTCCTTCCTTTCAATGGTGCAAACTTTGTAATACTAACTAACAACAACAAATTCAAAATTTTGCAAATTTTCGACCATAATTTTTCGAGATGAAGCTCCGTGCTACAGTAAGATCCTCCCTCCCCTTCCAAGGGTTCGATTTTTGTTATACTAACACCAAACTTACAGTTTCTTAAAAGTTCGGACCATATTTTTTTTAGATAAAGCAAGTTGGGATCAGACCCTACCCCTTCCAGGAATGAAGTGTCATACTAACACTTAACTTTAAATTCAAAATTTCATGTGGATCGAATCATAACTTTTCGTCAGAACATCAGCGAAGAAGTTAAATCGATCTCTACCAAATGTAATTTGAATTCCAAAGTCGCAATTACAATATTATAATTATATAGTCAGTAATTACAATTACCTTTCTAATTGCGTAAAATAATTAACCATTAAATTACATATAATTGCAATCGTAAATTTTTAATTATAAGTACAGAAAAGTAATAATAATTATAACGTTTCTAATTACAATTATATTCTAATTCTATAAAATGATTACCCATTAACATTACATATAATTGTAACTGAAACATTTAATTACAATTACAGGCAGATAATTATAATTATAACGTTTTTAACTGCAATTACATTTCAATTTTATAAAATGATTATTCATTACATTACATATAACTGTAACTAAAACTTTTCAATTATAATTACAGTAAAGTAATTATAATTGAAAGCTTTTAGTTACAATTAAAGTAATGATTAATTGCAGATGCTCAGTTACAATTACAAGTAATCATAATTGTAATTGCTTACTGTCAATTGAAATGTAATTCATTACAAATTAATTGAATTACGATTTTGCCCAACTCTGATCATAGAGTGCCATTAACTAGTAAAATGAAAAACTAATAGTGTCAAAAACTGGAGGATAGGATGCTAATTACTGGAACACTAAATGGGTGTCAAAAAAAAAAAAAAAAAATTATATATATATATATATATATATATAATTATCAAATGTATATATTTAAAAATATATATGTGGTTCTGATAGTCTTTCATGCCCTATATATAAACTTAAGATTTTCAAAAATAGTTTCTGATGACTAAAACATTAAAAACATCAGAAATTGCTCTAAAAGTGTGAATCACTGGAGTACTTTATATATAGAAATGAGGGTACAGATAGACAGATGAACCACATTAATAAATCCTTCAAAACTGCTGGAAAGGAAATTAAGAAATTTTAAAGTCTTTCTTACCTGTTTTGATAGATGTCTTATGATAAATGACAAGTTCCATTAAAAAAAAAAAAAAAAAAAAAAAAAAGACTTCAGTTTTTTTTTTTTTTTTTTTTTATTGTCGATATAAAAATTTTTGCATTACAATCTTATTTAACATGCCTGAATATTACTGCATGTATTTGACAATTAAACACATAATTTTTATTTTATCTAAAAATTATATATTCAATTCTAAGAAAGGTTTACTAAACTGAATTATTATTATTATTTTAATGAGGTTTATTTTTTTTATGCCCAATATGTTAATTTATAACAGAAATTCAACAGAACGTCACAAAAAATTATTATTATTTTTTTTTTTTTATGTTGCAAATATGCTACACACCAAAGTGACCTTCATTTCATCTTTTTGATTTTACCTGACTTCTTAGAGTCAGTTTTTGCACTACGGCACATGCCACAGGGTTGCCACTCAAATAACAGAATGAAATTCTCTGACTTTTCCAGATGTTTTCTAAGAAAATTCCACTCTAGCCATATATTATGCATTGGTTGTATTGAGGGCAAAATAATTATGGTACCACTTGAAAACACAAAAGTTACATATTACTTTGACCTAAGGACAGATTGCCCTCCATGCAGTGTCTTTCTAAGAGGTCTTGTTTTTAAAAAATGGCGGAAGCTAAGAAAAAAAAAAAAAAATGACTGTACGTTGGAGGAATTTTTTTTTTTTTTTTTTTTTTTTTTTTTTTTTTTTTGGGGGGGGGGGGGGGGGGCAAAATCATTGTATGAAATTCCCTGACTTTCCCAGATTCTGGCTCAGGGATCAGATTAGCAAAAATACAAAAAAGCTGCTGAAACTATATGCAAAGGCATAACATTGAAATGAAATACTACAATTTTGATGACAAACTCTATTATATTTAATTTAGAAATTTATTCATCAACCTTGAAAGTTCATTTCAGAAAATTTTGGAGTGGAAGGCTATTTTTTTTTTTTTTTTTTTTTTTTTTTAAATCAGCCTTTTCCAAAATTTTCTGAAACTATTATATGAGTAATAAATTTTTATTTTAATCTTCAATGTATAAAAAAAAAGAACAAATGCACATCAGAAACATAAAAAAAAAAAAAAAAAAAAAAGCTGAAAAAAACTAAAAAAAAGTTGAAAAGCTATAAATGTACAAAAAAGCTGAAAATCAGCTGAAAAATCTCATCCCTGCTGACTAAAATATTCAAATTCCCTGACTTTCATGGTCAATTTTCAAATTCTTTGACTATTCCAGGTTTTCCAGGTAGCGTGGCAACCCTGATGCCATTTATAAACAGACATTTTTTGTTTAGAATTTTCTAAATGTAATTTGAAATCTTATGGGAGATTTTGTTTCAAGATTTAGTCAAATTTTAATCAAATTCCTGATATTTTTCTGACTTTTAAGTGAGGCAAAATTTCCTGACTTTTCCCTGATATCCAGGCTTTCCAGACAGGGAAATAACAATTCAAAAATCATGAGAAGGACTCAAAAAAATTTCATGTTAAAAATGATTCAAAATTCATTAAAAAAAAAAAAAAATCAATAATTTGATGCTGATTAATATTCACTAATTATTACTATTAATTATGAACATTTAAACGACATTAATTTTGGCTTTAAATTGGTGATTCTTTCATTTGGCATTAACAGGATATTTTGTAATGATGAATGGGGTAGGGTTGAGACCCACCCCTACCTATGCACCTTTTTCCAGATTGCTAGCTACCTTCTTACAACATTATGCATATAAGGGTTAATTTTGACAAGAAAATTTTTATGTGAGGTAGGGTAAATAATGTAACCATGGAATGAATGTAACCTTGCCTTATAACTCAAGCGATACGTTGAAAATGTGAACTTCATTGTCATCTGTTGTTTGTTTAAGGGGATCGCTACTTATCGTTGTCGAAAGATCAAGTCAATGTTAATGTGTGGGAAATTTTGTCCCATCATAACTCATTAACTAATATATATTTTTTAATTCCATCTTCAGATCCAGGAAATTCACAACTGTTGAACTGGTTATTGCTTTCTTTAAAAAAAAAAAAAAAAGATTTTTAATATCTATATAATATTTCTCTAACGTGGACCAGTTTCAATTATTTTTTGTCGAAACAATACGATACGCGAGGATAAAAAAATAATATTTATACATGAAAAAATAACGACATTTGTCTGATGACATTATTTTATGGAAAAAAATTATTTTTAACAGTTGTTTCTTCAGAATCTTTACAAGCATCATTTTAAACCTAGCAATATTTTAAAGATATATACAGAATATGAACTTTTGTGTCATAAATTGACTAAAAAGCACAATCATAAAAAATATAATCAAAATAGGAATTTTATTTTATTTTATTTATTTAAAAAATATATATATATATATATACCAAAATTAATAAAAAGTCATCGCTAACATGACGGCAAAGTTTTAAAAGGTGTCGTGGGAGTCCTATATTAAAATTGTACTGCCTGTGGAAATATCAAAATTGGGTCATAAACCATGAATTTTATTTGGAAACCTTTCTTTGAATGATTTTTATTTCACTATTGTACAATATTAATGTGGTTTTATTAATGATTTGATTTCTGGTAAATAAAAATTTTAATTAGGTGGTGAAATTGGTACCGCATTGATGAGTTTGAAATTTTAAAGGTAAATAAGAAAAGAAATAAAATGTGAATATTTCTCACGGGTTTGCTAGTTTTTAATATTTTATACGTAAAATGCAAAATTTCACATAGTGAAAATTCACATTTTACATCTTAAAAGTAACATATTAAGATTTAAAATAACAATAAATAATAATAATTTTTAGAAAGTGATAACCAGTTTAACAGTTGTGAATTTCCTGAATCTAGAAGTGGAATTAAAAAACATGAGTTAGTTAAAGAGATATAATGGGGCAAAATTATCCATAGAATAACACTGACTTTGACTTCTAGCAACGATAAGTAGCGACTCCCCTTAAACCTTTCTTTGTTATAAATTTAGCCTTAGAAAAGAAAATAAAACATGAAAAACTGGTTTTAGAAGTCCGAAAAATTGCTTACATTTCCTTCTCCATCAGAGTGCCCCTCCCAAAATTCAGTTTTTTTGCTGCACTTGTGAAGCAATAAACTCTGAAATTTTTGGTAAGGAAACCAAGTTTTGTATGTAGATTCTCAATATAACTTCAGATTTGTTTTATTTCTTAAACTTTTAAGTTTGTCACCCTTTGTTACACTTACCCAGGAATTTTCTATATAGGGCAAGTATAATGAGGGTGTATAATGAGCAAGTATAACCAGGGATGGCGCCAGCTAGGGGGCCGGGGGGGGGGGGGGGGGGGGGGAGGGGGGGGGGCACCCCCCCCATCGGGGAGTCTGTGACCCCCCATCGGGGCATACTCTCGGGGGAAAAAATACAAAATTTTCAGTTTTTTCTACTTTTGGCAGCATTTTTCTTTGCTTGTAATAATTTGGAGCATTCCAATTTTTCCATTCTGTATTCAATAGAAGAAAGTATTGGATTCGTAAAAAATTTCAGCTTCCAGTTTTCCATGAATATACATGTTTTGAGAGGTCCAGAACACGTTTTGACCACGATATTTTTAGAAAATGTCTATCTGTGGCACGATGATCTCCAAAACCACGAGGAGTACTAATATTAACAGTATTGCAGTTTTTAAATAAATACTTATATAATAAACTCTCTTTATGTAGTGCCCCCTGTCGGGGAGGTGATGTCCCCCCGTCGGGGAATTTCTGGTGCCACTACTGAGTATAACATTTTGTCTCAAGAACCACAGCATCACATACTTTTTTGTACTTTGCTTTTCAGTTTTGCCTCTTAATTTCCAATAAAACCTAATATTCTGATTTTTTTTAGTTTTTGTTGGAGTGTAAAAAAATTGTAAGTTGTAAAGTGCTAGTTAAAACAAATGGAAACGCTCACAACTCTGTAACGAGTTAAGATATTTTTAAAAAATTGAAAGCATCAGATTCATGAAGGTTTCCACTGCATGGAAACTAGACTTACATACATGTTGGACTGTACATGGTGGATATTTGGGTCACGGTCACAATTACCTCAAATCAAGGGGCAAGTGATGAAAAACAAAATTTCCATCAATTTATGCCTAAAATTTTTTTAAAGCATAAGTAGAATAGGAACTGTTGTTACACGTACTCTCACTTCACCCTATATGATAATTATAGCACAAAGTGGGAGTAAATAATATAATACAGGTTAATAATATGAACTAATATAGAATAAAAAATACTTCAAAAGATAAAGAAAACAACACAGACATATCAGATACATTCATTTTATTCATATCTATGAGCCAGAATTGTTGAGAAACTACATTGCTTTACAGTTCTACACCAATGAAAAATTTTCATACATTAAAATTAAAATATCTTAGTTTCTTCAACGTTAACTCGTCTGCGATATGGAGCTTTTTTTATTAATATTTTTCTTTTTTAATTTTTTTTTTTTCTGTCTTGAGTTATTATATGATGTAGCTTGCTTATCATAATGCCACTTATAACAGTCTCACAGGAGGAGAGTAACAAATATACACAATATTCAATGAACGTTTACATATTTGAATGCAAATCAAGAGTCATAAAAGAAACGTGTTTGGTGTAGGACACATTTCGCTGCAAGGATAAATGCTATTTTTTTTTCTTTTTTAAAAGTCAATCTACATCATATAATATGGCTGGCGTATCAAATCACCTAGAAAAGGGAAAAAAAGGAACAATAAATAGAAATTAACAGTTTTACACATTAAAAGTACAATAATTACATGTTCTATCAAAAACAAACTTTGTGATGCAATTCAAAATAATAAGTTCCCATAAAAGTAACTATAATATTATATAACTTATTTCAACACAGTAAAGTATCAGGCATGAGAGTGCAGAAAATTAAAAAAAGAGGAAACACAAAGTTCCAAAATTATAATAATTTTCATAACACAAAAGTTCATAAAATTAATTTTTAAAGAAAAAATAACACGCGCGGGGAAATCTATACAAATGTAAGTTCATAAAATTTATTTCAAATGAAAAATAATGCTCCCAGGAAAAAACTATATAAAATATTTTAAAAGTGACAAATTAAACTAAAAGAATAATGCACATCAACACAATAAAACATGTGTTAAAAAAAAAAAAAAAAAAAAAACGTTAGCTAGCAATCAACATCTAATGGCTGATGGGAAAGAAGTGTGTGTGTGTAAAAAGTAGTTCATGAGAGAAATATTAAACACAATCCTACTTCTTTATGGGTTCTAGAATATCATAAAGTAAGTTTAAAATTAATATTGTGGATGGATAAATATTCAAAAAAACTTCCCGCAGAATGTTCGATCGGCAATGGTTAGAGATGAAAAGGAAGGGGGGGGGGGGGGGGGGACAAAAAAAAAATTACATGAGTGAGAAATATTGAATAAGTCTGTTCTTTTATATGTTACAGAATCTCCTAAAGCATGTTTAAAATGAATATTGACATTTATATTTTGGACGGAAAAAGATTGAGAATCTAAAGTTTTTCGTGGAGCATTTGAACACTGATCGTTATTGGAGTTTGATTTTAACAAAATAAAAAACTGCGGAATTAACGAAAATCGCAAAAAAGCGGAAAATCGCGGATCCGCGGAAAATTCTCATGCTTGAGTAAGGTACACTTTCAAATAAAAATATATGAAATCAACTAGCATTCATATTCAATTAAATCCTGAAGTATCAAATTAGTGCACATTACATGCTCAAAAACAATTATCAGAGATTTCCCAGATAATTTCAAGGAAATATTAACAATACATTATATGTACTTTAGATAAGCAGTACTTGCTTACCTTAAAGGAGTGAAATTGAGCTTTGTCCAATATTAACTTCCCTCTTATGTTTTCTTTTCAAACAGGATATAACGAATTAATTTAACTATCAATATTTTTCTATAGCATTTTTTGCAAAATCGAACACACTAATCAGAGCTATCAAACATCATCTTATATATATATACTATTTCTTACTGGTAAATCTTTACCATATTAAATTTTAAAAAATGTATATTGGATAACTACCAGAAATATTATTTTGAAACAGTCATGGGAAGCACTTGGCATCTTTTATGTTCATTTAATCATGAATTGTTTCAAATATTTAGATACTCATACATACATGCCCACAATACTTTAACATTTGAATTAAGTTAAACAAGCCAAAAGTAAGGAGGAGAAAGGAAAATTTAGTTTTTTCAGATTTTACAATCAATTTCTCCAGTTGGTATTCAGGTTAAGGCCAATTTAAAAACCCAGATAAACTACTGCGTCAGAAACGCTAAAGAAAAATATTTGAGATGCATACAGCTGTTTCGGTAGCCTTAAGCGTACCGTCTTCAGTGCAAGTCATTCTTTTTGCACTGAAGACGATACGCTTAAGGCTACCGAAACAGCTGTATGCATCTCAAATATTTTTCTTTGGCGTTTCGGATGTAGTAGTTTATCCAGGTTTTAATATTCCAATGCCAAGTCCCTTGTTATTAAGGCCAATTGTCTGAACTAGGAAACTTATCCTCCTGGACCTAAAGTGTCCTCCGTTGGGAGCTTCTCTGATGGGTCATAGCTCAGATTTACGTGAGTTTTGGAGAAAACCACGGGAAATTCTGAATGGCTAGATTGACAAATATGACCTAGGATTGAACCTAGCACTTCCCATCAACCAGCTTTGAGTGCAAAACTACTCGGTCACATCAATTTTTTTTAGAATTTCAATGAAGGTGGCCTGGTGGCTTGGCAATCGAATTTGGTGAAAATTTGTAATTTAGGGTTGCCAAAGTTTGGAAGCTCTAACTTCAATAATATCAGAATTCTGGAATTTTCCAGAAAGATTAATTTGTTTATAACGCTGAACTAAATTCTTCGAAAATTCTTTAAATGACAAACAAGACTAAAACAAAATACAGTGCATTTGTCTACTAGAACCTGCTTATATATTAAGAATTACTTTCTGAACTCAAAAATTTTGGCAGCTTTCATAACAGTATCCCTATGTGCCCTATCTATGTGCTGAATATTCATAAAAGTGCATTTGTCCACTAGAACCTTTCTATGTGTTTAAAAATTACTTTCTACCTACACACAAAAATGTCAGCAACTTTTATAAAAATATCATTATAGGTTGAATATTCATTAAATAAAAATGCATTTGTCGACTAGAACCTGCTTATGTCTTTACAAATTACTTTCTACATGCAAAAATGTCGAGAACTTTCATAATATCATTATGGGCTCTATCATTAGCTTATTTTGAAATCTCTATGTTGGTAAGACAATACAGCCAAAATCTTTGTATATTTGGTCATTATGATTTTCATAAATATCTCCAAAACAGAAAGGTCACAGAAATATCGAAAAGGGAGGTGCACAACTAAATGCTATAACAAGCCTATATAGCACTTTGCAACATTCTACGTGTAACCGTTTGAGTTATAGAAGATAGATGCACACATACACACGCCACGAAAAATCATGTAACGTCACTGATATCTCTAAAACGAGAGCTCATATTAAGATGAAACTTGCACGTGTACAACTAGACATCACGACAGTCACACATATAAATTTGAAGCATTCTACGATGATTAATTTTTGAGCTATGTGAGATATAAAATCCATTTTGAAAATCAGGATTACAATACTTCCTTATACTTTGCATAAAGAAGTAAAAAAATATTTACTTAACAAAAAAGCTTTAGCACATTAGGAAAATGATTTTTTTTAATAGAAATTATTAATATAATATTGATTAGTTTTTGTCAATTTACTTTTAATTAACAGATTAAATAGAGAAACAAAGAGCAAATTTGACAAAAATGTTGAACCACATAACATCGTTTAGCATAACATCTAAGAATTTCGGCAGAGTGTAGATAAAACTTATTAAATTATAGCAAGTGAAAATTACTCCATTTTTTTACTTGAATCTGATTTAATGAAATGATTTTGCATCTTTTGTGCCAAAGACATTGTTATTAGTGACTACCTTGTGAAAGAAAAGGCTCTTGAACTAGCTCAAAAATATAGAGTAAAAAATTTTCTGCTACCAACAGTTGGATTGATGATTAAAAAATATGGTACAAAGAGAGCGTGCTAAGAAAAGTAAGATACAGATGTACAAAAGGTAAATGAAATGATCAAGCTCATAAAGAGGGTGTTCCCAGGGATGAGAGTGGGGGACGAACAAAAAGTCTGAAAATATGTGCAAAACTCAAAGATAATTTAAGTTTTGAAATAACAAAAGAAGCAGATACAAGAAATCATACTTCCCATTAGCATTCAAAAACATGTCAAAACAAAAACAAATTAAATAAATGAAATAACAATAATAAGAATACCAAAAATAAGAATATTTTGAAATAAAAATTCTGAAATTTCTACTGAAGCTTGAGGAATCTTATCTCTGTATTCCCCATGAAACATTTACAATGCAGATGAAAAAAGGATTAATAATATGCTATGATCCAATAATATGCTATGTTTTAGCAGTAAAAAATAATTCTGTGGTAAAAATAAAAGGAAGAAATAAATAAATAAAAAGAAAATTAGACTCACAATATAGCTTTGCATGTAATTCTTATCTATATAATGTAACAGATACGTAGACAGGAAAATTGGCAAGCATATTTACATGGAAAACTTTATTGATGAAATAAGTTGCAAGTATAAAGCCATGAATTACTTCATTGTTTAAAGACATTTTAAAGTTTCTCGATAAATCAAGGGTGAAACAGCTATTCTATTCTGATAAATAATTTCTGAAATGAGGGCTTGATTTGCTGTTCATTAACAAAATTCAAGCTTCTTCACACCTTTTTCAAATACGCAATTTATTTTTTACAATTGCTGAAACAGGCAATTAATTTTGCTTTAATCTACAAAATTTCTACTTTTTTTTTTTTTTTTCTTCAAACAGATTTCCAAAATATCTGATTTTTAGATTTAAACAGGGATGATCGTGATTTAAATGTAAAATCCCCGAAAAATTGTCTAAAAAAATTAATGAATAAAATTAAATAAATAAATAAATAAAAACTTGGAATGTCAAATGATACTCAAGTTATTTTCGACCAGAAGTCCTTTCTCTTTGTACCTTGTATCAGCCAGTCAATAAAAATATACAATTTGTTTGCATAACAACCAGGATGACAAATGAACAACCAATGAAAACAAAAAAATAACTTTGTTGGAAATCTCCCTACTTGCATTACAGGCACTGAAGATATGATAATTTCAACTGTAGCTTCTGTTAAGGCAGTTTGAAGTGAAGCAAAATATTGTCTCATTTTAAATTTATAAAACTGATTTTATTTTACTAAATCTATTAATAATATCTAGTTATTTTAGAATTTATTGACATATTATTAAATAAATATATGGAAGAAGGACAATGTAATATTTCTTAAACCTAAGTTATTGATTCAATTAAGTGCTGCAGTTAGATGGGGTTAGGATAAGGACAAGACAGGTAATATTCAACTTGAAAATATTTTTGCCCATCCTAGTGTGATTGACTCAACACTTTCATTAAAGCAACTATATATGTACTGATAAGTATAAAGGATTTAAGTCCAAAAATGTCAATTTTGAGTTAATTAGATAGTCAGACTCAGAAAAAAAATTCTCTATCGATTGGTATAAAGGATTTAAATCCATGTCATTTAGTCTTTGAGAAAATCCATTGGTAAAAAAAGATTCAAGTCAGAAATTTAGCATTAATCTTTGGCATAAAATATTTAATTCAATTTTTCCCTTTATTAAATGAAGATTGATAATCACTGAATGGTATAAAGCGTACAAACCAACATAATCCCTTTTTCTTAATCGATTCTGCTGATTAGTTTCTAGTTAGTTTAACTTTATTTTTCGTCTCCTGAAAAATCAAGAATATGGACTTAAATCCTTTATACTTATCAGTACAGATATATTTTCAAGATTTTTCTACTTTCATTCTTTTTAATTCCTTCAAAGAAAAAATCCTAGCCAAAATTATCATACCTCTTTCTTTCAACTCGATTAAAGAGAATATATATAATGATGATCTATTAAGCATAGTAGAAGTTTATATATATATATATACTTTTCTTCTCTGAATGCATGAAAGCACCTAACTTACAGAACGGTGGTTGCCATGGCGATAGTGTCATGGAATGGCATATCACGCTGTAAAGTACTTGAAGTAAGAACTGAAAAAGTTAATATTGTTGAGATTTTTTTTTTTTTTTTCCTTGCAAACTGTCTCTACCCAATATTGTTGTAAGCTGATGTCATTTGTTTTAGAACATACATTTGAAATCAAAATTAAATAACTTATGATATGCTCTGTCTAACTTGAATTCATTGTGCACATATATAAATGTCACTACATGAAACTAATATGTATCATATTGCACCACCAGTTTAGAATGTACGTTCAATGTGTTCCTTGTTCAATATTTTGGAGGAATGAATTTATCACTTACAGAAATTCCTTTTAAGAACATTGGATTTTGAGCTATCTATCTAGAAAATATAAACAATCTGCCATCAAGATGTTTATTCAAAAACCCTTTTTCTGGAGTTAAGTTTTTGAGCATTTTTAAGAAATAAGCTATAATATGTGTGTGTGTGTGTGTATATATATATATATATATATAAGGAGTTAGAGTTGATCATTTTTCCTACCAATTCCATAGCCCTGTTTTTAATAATTTAAATGATACACTTACAACAGATATAATACTGATAGGCAGACATGAATATCTGTGAAACATCTTTTAAAGGGAATGAATAAATTGGAATTAAAAAAAAAAAAAAAAAAAAAAGTTAACATGAAAACAATTCAAAGCCAGCGCTGCAAATTAGGAATCACAATATATGAATTGCATTCCTATAATTAATTATATGTTGCACAAAACTCAAGCTGCAAATTTTCATGCTTCAATCTTGGGACCAATAGAAAAATGAACATAATACAAACAAAAAAATAATAGAACTTTTAATTGCTAACTTCAGAAGTTTTGGGAGACTCCCAGCCAAAAGAAAGTCAGTGCTCCCTTTTGTAGGTGACATCAGAAAAAAAGCACAAAGTCTATAGTTAATACTTCTCTTGCAGAGAATCTATCCAGCGAGCGTGTTTAATTTAGCATGTAAGCAGCTTATGGCCACTTGACTCGGCACTCCCTTCACATGCTAGGCTTGTGAACGACGGTTTGAGAAACAAAGTGAAGTATTGACTTCATGAGGATCCTCGAATTGAGTCTTTTGTGGAGTGTCTTTTGTCTCTCTCTGTGAGTGTTTTTATTAAAGCAAGTTTCAGAGAAAACCATTGAAAACTCTGAATGGTTAGGTCGACAGGCATGACTTAGAATCGAACCTAACACTTCCATTTAACAATTTCGAGAACAGAACCTCTCACCCATGGGTGGAGCCACTTTTAAAACTTCAGTGATGCTGCTAATCTTTCAAAATCCTGGGTCCCTGGGACCCATGAGTTAAAAATATCTGGGTCTTTTTTTCAAAAAATAGGTTCCCACATAAATGAATTTATATATTACAGATATAAATTAAAATTTTATCTTATTGTAGATGAAAAATAGTTTTTTAGGAATTGTTAACCAGCTCTTTTTGAGATTGTCTTAAAACTAATATTATATAGGAGGTGGTTGCTGTTAAGAAACTGGAAAAATTTAGCTCAATGTGCTCTGGAACCAGGCAAAAAAAAAAAAAAAGAGAGAGAGAGAGTATAGTAAAATAGCTAATTATGATTATTATTATTTCAAACTAGAAACATTTTTTAAATTTACTCAAAATTATTAGCATTAAGAGGACAAAATGAGAAAAAAGTTTTTATTTATTTATTTTTATTATCTAGTTACACATTCCTATTCGAATATAGTACAGGATCCATTATCTGGCAATTGCGGAACCGACCTAATTCCGGTTATTGGACCCTGCCAAAAATGGAAATATCACGTCTGCAAAAGCTACCCCAAGTCCCCCACCCTCCTTTAACCACAAAATAACGTACCAATAAACTGTACTGATAACTTAAATAATATATTAGAGAACAAAATAAAAGAAGTGTATTTACTTATCTGTAAACAAAATTAACTATAATAATAACATTCTGACATTAGCAAAAATATTTTATTTTTTGTTTAATACAGCAAACACATTACTTTTTTTTTAATACTTAGGTTTTCTTAATAATAAAATTTCTTGAATCTTAATACAGACATAATGTGAGGTTCTTGTACTTATGTTTGTTCTTCCGTTTTATTTGTATTTATTTTGTTTGAACAAACTTAGAACACAGCAAGGTGATGCGATTCAATGTATCGGCACTTTTAATTGGTAACTTTTTCGTATCGGGACTTCGATTTTGTGTTTCAGAACTTTGTTTTCGCGCCGGTCACTCGTGTGTGTTTATCGTATTGGATTGGTTATCGTATTGTAATTGGATAGAAATGTTTTGGATTCTTTGAAAGAATGGTTTCGGGACCATTTTTCGAATTTCATACTTCGGCTAAGCTTTGACAGAGGGCACCTATTGGTGATTCATTACGCCGTGATGCAATTTGGTGTTTTGTACACTTTTTACTAATAATTTTTTCGAATCGAAACTTCATTTCTCGTCTCAGAGTCAAAACTTTGTTTATGATTTACCACCAGCCGCTTGTTTGTGTTTATCGTATAGGCTATGTTCTTTTTCCTTTACGGTAAAATGGAGTTTTAAAGGATTTTTTCTTCTTCTTCAGATCAGAATGAAGAGTCTCTTTTAAGTTTGTTGATTATTATTAATCACTTCAACGGCCACTGTAGTATGTGGAAGGCTATGTTTCCCCTGAGTTATATCGGAATGGCTGGTAAAGTGGTTAAAGATTTTTTTTTTTTAAATTGACTTCTATAAGGAGTTCATTTTTGGACCTAAATTTTTCTTAGATATTCATATTAATTTGTTATAAAATTTTTTGCACATTTCAGTGCAACTGATGATTTAATATTTTATTTAATTATTATTTTTTTTTTATGTCCTTTAAAGACAGCTTATTTTCACTTCTATAAGAAAGTTGAAATTCTAGATTAAAATATATCACGGACTGCCTAATTACTGATTTCTGAAAGCAAAACATGAGCATGCAAAGAATGAGCTGAGCTACTACTCAAGATTTTATACTTTCTAAGATATTGTCAATTTTCTTTTAAGAGTACATGTTGACATTTGGACATCAAAACAAACTAATTGATATAGGTTATCTCTGCTCATTCCCAATCATCTATTTTTTCTCATGAATTTTTACAACATGGCACACAATACTCTTGTGAATGAACTCGCCAGTGAACTAGCATATCTTTTTCTTTTCTTTCTTTCCATTTCCAATTTTTCATTTTAATGCTCTAAAATGCAAAAAATTAACTAAGAGCCTTCTTTTTTTTTTTTTTTTTAACTTGAAAATACATTTTCGACAGATATCAGCTCGGCATTTCTCACATAATAAGTTGGCCAGGTCACCGAGTCTGCAAACGCAGCTATATCAAGTGACAATATTGATCATGGCACAACTCCAATAGGAGCACAAATAGTTTTTTTTTTATTATTATTATTATTTATTTATTTATTTATTTATTTTTTTTTTTTTTTGGGGGGGGGGGGGGGGGGTAATGAGTAATTCTTAAAACAAATTTCTCTGTAGAATAGCATGGGATACAGCTGTCATCCCCCCCCCCCTCCAAGACCCCAGGCCATTTTTGTACCGATATTTAAAAATTTGTGAGCTGACAATCTTTAACTTTCAAATGTTAGATAATAAGGCACATGTTTTATGTTATTGGAGTATTAAAAAAAGTCATTTTGATTGTGAATTTTAAAAATGTTGATAAAAATTATAAGTTGGCAGTCTAAAAACTTTTAAATTTGGTTAAAAATTATAATTCGCATAGATTTTTTTTTTTTTTTTTTTTTTTTTTTTTGTGAGTTGCTCATCTTTACACTAGAATTACATGTTAGATAAGTCCAGTGATCTTTGGATTGGGGGGAAAATATATATATATATTTCCAACAGATTTTAATAAAAACTGGCTATAAATAAAGATGATGATTTCACAGTACAAAAATCTCTAAATTCAGTTGAAATTTACAGATTTTATTAAAAAAAAAAAAAAAAAAGTATTTAAGTAAATTTAAGGCCAGCCGTGTACTGACATTTTTTAATTTATGAGCTAGCATTTCTTCATCTGAAAATTACAGATTTTATAGAAAATAATATGCAATTATATTTAAGATAATAATAATAATAACACAGCTAGCTTTACATTTGTTTAATCTAATTTCTGAAATACATCAATTTTTTGTGGCAGACCATCAAAATGTGAACTCATTTCACCACAGTTTGACTCAATTTACATTGACAAAATGTAAAATTTTTATGGAATTGACTAATGAAATTAATTCTTAAAATGGTCATTTGTGTGTGTGTGTGTGGGGGGGGGGGGGATGCTGAATATCTGTGTAATAGAATTTTGAGTACCCACCTTAGAAATTTTTTAGTCAACATTTGCAATCTCAAGAACTTACTTATTATATCCACATCCAGATAGATTTAACTTTTTCTTTTATTATTATTATTTTAGCATGAATTTAGATAAGGCTTCATTTGTAACAGATTTTAAAGAATGATATCTAACTGTATGAAGTACGATAATTGTAAGTGATATTTTCGTCATTTTGCAACTTTCCAGGCTAATAAGTTTTATTTTTGTTTCCTAGCCTGGGCCCGTATACATTTCTAAACCAATAAAATCAATAGTGACAGTGACAGACTGGCACAGAACATATTAACAAACGAAATAAAGGGAAAAGGTCCTATAAAAATAAATGCGCACAAAGTAATACATTTTAAAATGATTGAATTTTTTTAATCCCTGAATAAATATGTAACAACATAGAAATATAGCAACATTCAATATAATTTAATGAGAATAATAATAATATATATATGTAAATATATTATTTTTTTAAGTGATATATAAATACAACACAACGTCTATAATAATTATAATAAAACATTAATAATAAAAGGAAGATGCAGGATATAAAATACGAGTAAGTAAGGAAATAAAAAGAGGACAGACAGAATTTCACAAAAAATGCTTATATATAAAAATATTATATTAAAACTTATAAAAATATTCATACAAAATGGCAAGAATAGAAAATAAGACACAAGAAATGAAATAAATGATGAAAAAACTTCAAGCACAGGATATTTAACGTTTAAAAATGGCAGGCAGAGAGTTTAAAGGTAGGATATATATATATATAAGTGCAAGAAGCCACGGCAACTGTGAAAATTCTAATAATTAAAATGAAATTTCTAAAACTAAATTTAAATGAAGAGCAACAAAATTTACATAGCGTTTAGTTTTTAAAGGATGATGATGGTTCTTTAATGATGAATAAAAAAATAAATGATATAAATAAATGCTACTTCAAAATACAGCGACATAAGTAAAAAAAAAAAAAAAATACCTGTTTTGTTAACACAACCACCTTCTGAAGTCGCGAGGAACATAGATGATCTTTGAAAAATCCATTTCACACTATTTCTCAAAAGCTTATTTACATAAAAACAAAAACTATTTTTCTTTTTTTTTTTTCTTTTTAGGAAAGTGGGGATACGATAATTGTTGAATGAGTTTGTACTGAGATACCATAAAAGGATATAGTGCAGCGTAATTTTGAATTCACTCATTAAAAACACACCAATAACAATTTTTAAAAGTATTCTTGAATTATTAATTTCCCACCAATTTTGGCAGTTTTTCACAATGCTTAAAAATAACTTTTTATTTGCCCTGTTTTCTCATACTTATTCAGTTCCTCCACCTCTTTCTTAATAGTACGACTGTAATAACAAATGCAGACGGACTGCATTTCTTACAGCTAAATTGTCTTTTATGTAATTAAACTGTATTGCATTAAAACAGTGATAGATATAAATCACTAAGCAGTCAGTTTTTCCCTTAAGAACAATACATTTTGGTACTTAGAATTCTGAAAAAAGATAACCTTTTAAGAACAATACACTTTAATTTTTAGAATTCCGGGAAAAGATAATCTTTTGTAAAATATTTCTTTACTAAACAGAGATAAATTAAAAATGAATTTCAAAGAAATTCTTATAAATATATGGAGGAAGAGGTGTAAGGCATAGGATTTATGTGTCAAACATTATGCACTGAAAAGGGGTTTGGAATCTGTATTCTACCCTTCCCCTCATCTTGTGAAATTTTTATCTGTAAATCCTATTATATAAGAGAGTTTTAACATATTTTCTAAAGCACTGCATACATACCTCCGTGAAATATTTTGTATAAAAATTGCCCCCCCCCCCCCCAAAAAAAAAAAAAAATTAATTAAATTAAAAATAAATAAAATAAAAGTATATGATTGTTAAAAAGAACACTGCGGGGGAAAAAAAAGTGTAAAAATGAATTGTATTTACGAAAAATGTATTAATAAAATAATTTTTTGCAAAATATATAATATGGTATGATTTCTGGATAAGAGGTGTTTTACTATAGTAATATTTCACTAAACCCAAAGTGTGATTAATTAAAAACAAAATAATAACTATAACAAGAAGTCTGATTTCAAATCTTGAAAAGGACCTGCAAACGATTGTAAGGTCTGAAGAACTTCATTTAGCTTAAAAGAAATTTTGATTAACATTCACTGATTATTATTGTCAAACATTGACTAGATTATAGTTTTAAAACAATGTATACAATGGAAGCTTTGCTGAAGGAAAAAATGAATTATAAAATAAATATATCTATAGAGAGCTATTGGTAACTTGGAGGAAACCAAATGATGGTTGGTTGGTTGTGGGGATTAAGGACGATTGACAACACTTGGGTCCTAGGAAGCCAAATGAAATAGAAATTTAATAGTCTCAGTTTGAAGAAAGGAGGCATCAGAATAATATATTTTTACAGAAATTTTAGTATAGGGTATGTAAACGGAGGGCCTGGCATTTTAATCAATATTGTGATAATCATTGTGAAATCAAATCGCTAGTTTTCATGTTAGCAAAGTAACTGAAGCCTCTCAATTTCCACGCAAAGTGTTACTTTTGATTATTCATTGTAAAATATGAAGAAATTTGAACCTTTAACTGTATAACAAAAGCAAAATAATACAGAGTTTTCTTTTTGAAATGATTAATAAATGGCTAATTCTATGACATGTGATGCTCAACAATTTGTACATAGTGAATAACAAAATGTTCTAAAATATTCTGCTATGGCCATCCAATTTCATTCTTTCAGAAATAGTAGCACAAATAGAACCTGTAGCATACAGCATAAAGCAATATTTTAACATGTTATCAAATAGTTAATTCAAATGGAGTCAACTTTTCAATGGAAGAAAAGATAATAGCTTCTGTCATTTTTTTAATCCTTAAAATTTTAAGAAGATAATAAACAAGCCAATGTTTATGACATAGCTGAAGTAATTCTTTTAGATGTTGCATAGCTTTCGTTTCCATTTTAAAGAGTAGGTTTATTAAATTTGTTTCTAAGAGAGGTATTACTTCAAGTTACAAAGAACTCAAAACAGAGACTTACCAACAAGAATTTTGCTCTGATAGTATGCCACTCAATTAAATATAATTAAGATAATAAACATATCATAACTTACATGCTGAATACCAATTTTATTTGACTGTTCTAAAATAAATGCATATTGATTCCGCCTTCTATACCTTTGTTATATTTATTTCAATACCAATTAAGAAGAAAGGTGGTCGAGTTAACACATGACAGCAAGTCAATAACTTAAAAAAAAAAAAAAAAAAAAAAAAAAATGCGGCAAATGGCTGCTCACACACACACACATAAAAAGAAAGAAAGAAAAAAAAAAGAGAGAGAGCAGAATGCTCTGAACTCCCTGCCTTAAAGGAAATTTTAAAAAGGCAGGTCCACAATTTTTTAACTACAGTAAAACCTTGTTTTTGTTAAAAAATGTATATCTAAAGAAATTTTTACTTTTAAATTAAAATTTCCTTTAAAATTCTTTATATCGTGCGCTTGAAGTCCGAATTTACCTGTTAGCAGTAGGTTTTGAATATGGAGTGGCAGAAGTCTGTTTAGGTTGCTCATCGCGTCTTCTTATTGGGCTACGTATCAAGAAAGTTTCAAAATCAAAAACTAACATTGATTGATTTTATTTTTTAAAAATTCATAGCGGGTGCACATTAAAAGCTGAGATTATATAGGAAGATGGCTACAATCGTTGTCCAATGACGTTTAGAATTTTATTTTAGCTTTTAATATATAAAGATACCAATCTATAAAAATTGGTGCCTTTAACTTTATAAGCATAGAAAACTTTTGTTAGAACACAAAAATTAAAACTTAGAGAAAATGCTTTTAACTTTAATAAAGAATAGCAAACTTTCTTTAGAACACCATAAAATAACACCTACAGAATTAATAAAAAAGTTTCAGCTTGATCAAGCTGAGAAATATGTGATCAGAGTACAGTAGAAAACTTGAGTTTCTGATACCTGCAATCGTTTTAGAGTAAATGAAATATTTCTGAGCTAGCAAAACCAAATCACGGGAAAAATTTTCAAATTAAAATAGTAACAAGTCAATAATTAAAATAAAAACACTTTACTTTTAATTATAATAAAAGCAATTTTTATTATCTTAAAATTAATGTAGTCTAGTTTATATCATATGAATATTTTCATCCTAAAATAAGAGTATAACAATTTTTTAATTATATGCAGTAGTAATTCTTGCATCACTTTTCAAATCTCTACTGTACTTATTTTCAATTTTATGGTGTTCTCCAACAAAAATTATTTTATGTTAATGATTTATTATTATTATTATTATTTTTTTTTAATAATTAGGTATTTTTAATGACAACATCTCATATTAAAAAAGCAAAGTAATACTAGATGAAAAAATATTCTATCCTAACTTCTCTGCCAAAATAAAATTATTTCATAAATTGCGAATAATGAAAATAACTACAGAACTTTACAAGAAACAATTAAACGTTTTGAACAGCTAGTACCTCTTTGTGAAAGGGGGGAAAATATCACCTGCACAAAAGAACCTCCTTTTAAAACTTTTTTTTGTTGTGAAATTAGTTAATTATTTAGTAGTGAGTTTCTACAATAATAAGTTGTTTTATTATGAGGTTTTTCTTTTACTGTTAACCCATCCATTAATAGATAACATTTGCACCCCTAACTGACAAATAAAAGGCAATATTTTTGCTGCTATTTTCTTAAATACAGGATAATTTTACTCCTAACTGAAAAAAATTTACATTTAATCACAATTAATTGCTGAAATATGCAATTATTTTACTGTTAAGCAATGGAATTTGCATTTCAAACTGATTCCAGAAATATGGTATTATTTCATTACATATCAACCAAATTAATGTTTAAATCATAACTAATTACTAAAACAGTCAATTATTTAATCCCAAGTAACACAAAGTTTAAGCTTTATTTTAAAAAATAGTTTAAAAGTATGGGCTTATCAAACAATATTTCTACTCTTTTGGTGTCCGATTGCAAAAAAATATGCAATATTCTTTTAGGCTCATTTCTGAAATTGCACAATCGTTTCTCCACTGATTGACAAAATTTATATTCAATTGCAGCTAACCGCTCAAATATGCACTTTTATTTTACTGCTGGTTGTTGAAATAAGTAACTACTTTGCTGCAAATTCCTAATTTATTTTCCTCTCTCTTTCTGAAGAGGATATTTCAAACTGAATGTGATTATTCAAAGTACAAATAAGCTATATATACCAAAACACAGGAATAATAAATAATGACTATTGAACAGCAAAAGGAAATAATTATTTCCTTTGGTATCCAAGATATTTATTATTCCTGTGTTTACTTATCTAACGTCAAGTCTCCAATCAATAAGCTATATACTTGCTTTTTTGGTATCTGATTAACTGAAATATAATATTTTTGTAGCTGGTTGCCTAAATATGCAATTTTCTTCTGTAACATTTTTTGAAGAAACTTTTTTAAACCATAGATTTTTCATATAGGGTGTTTTCAAATCCAAATTATTCTAGACTTCTGATAGCTTTAAGTCTAATTACAATGATGTTTCATTAGAAATTATAAATGGAGAAACTGGTACTTTCTGAAGGATTAGAGAACTGGTGCTGTACCATCCAAATTTTTTAAAATCATTTTATCAAACTTTACAGCTCAGATTATTACTCTAAGGAATGATATTTTCCCCCCCCCCCCCCCCAAGAAATGAAACTGCTTTATCTGTGTATCATTTTTCTTTCATTCTTGTTTAAATATTACTTATACTAAACGTTTTCCTACAGATATTACAACTTATACAGATAAAGGCAGGAGTCTATTCAATTCAGCCTTTGTTCATGAGGTTCTATCATCGTCAAACTGGCATATAACTTAGTTAAAAAAATAATTATTATTAATAAATTAAACATTTGTGAAACTATTTAACCACTCAACTGCAAGTTCTTAATGCAACAGAATATTTTTATTTTTCTTTCGTCCAGCTAATTAATAAAAAGTTATTCCGTAAAAAATGTATAGATGAGAATCATTTAAAAAGGTGCTTGATCGTAAATAATTATTTTTCTACAAATCAGCAAAATTTCTGCTTTCTTGAATGACGTCAAATGGTGGAAATACAGGAATGTTTTTTCTTTATTAAATAATTTATATGTCACTGCAGCTAAACTGCTCTAAAATAAGATTTTTTTTTTTCTTTCTTCACCCTGATTGCTAAAACAATAAAATATTTTGCTGCAAGTAGACAAAATTTGTGCTTTTCAAAGCTGATTCTTGAAATATGAGATTATTTAGCTATAGAAGCAGCAAAACTGGTTGATGGGGGAGGGGGGGAAAAGAATGTTTCTGCGACTAATTTTTGAAATACACAAATTTCTCGTCTGAATTTTTAGAAAGTTTTTAAATTCATTAGATTTAGGGATTCATTTTTTTTTTTTTTTTTTTTTTTTTTTGGCCTAGAATTTTTACAAAATTTATCCCTGCATAAAATTTATGAAAGAGCTCATTAACATATTCTATTACCTATACAAATAAATTAAAAATAATAATGTTTCAAAATAAATTGTAATTTTCCATTGTAATATGTTATAATTATTATTATTATTTACTTTTTAAGAACAGCTTAATTTAAGTAAAAACCATAAACAACATTTATCTTCATTAATAAAAGGATTAGAAAAAAGCTTATTGCATTTTTCCTAATTAACCAAAATTAAAACATAAAAAGTTATTCCGATAATCTAAATGTCTATGGACTACGATCATAATCCACAACCTATATAAACCTTGCTTAAATTTCAATATTTCACACAGTTTTGGAGTACTAAGTTTTTAATAGCACTATTAAAGAAACTAATTAAAAACTCTCTGCAAAAAAGTACTAATAATGCAAGGTTTTACAGTAGTAAGCTGCTAGATTAATCCCTTATAAATTATCATAAGCAACCTGCACCTGATAAACATGTGCTTAAAATAAAAAAAATAAAAAATTACTTGCACTGTTCCAGTCATATAATATATAGAGAATGAATTTAAATCAAACAAGTCTAATTCTAACAAATATAAAATGCTTTTTTACTCTTAAAACAAGCTTTTACAACACATTTAAAGTGCACCATAACTACAAAAATGCATATCAAACATCAAAAAATTAAAAAAAGAAATAAAACGTACAGAATACAATCAAAGCATGCAAAAAAATTTAATGGCTCAATAACATTCCAAAAAATATAAAATATTCAATCTTTAAAAAAAGTTTAAAAATCACAGTAATTAAATATCACAGATAAAATATTTTAAAAATAATTTCATTAACTTACCCAAAACCTTGGCCATAGTACTGTCCGTAGGGATACTGCATCCCCTGCATAAATTGGCCAGCTTGCATTTGTGGATAGCCTTGGGGATACCAGTAGCCCATTTGTTGGTAAGGATAGGTATACTGTGCAGCTATATTTTGGAACGCTTCGTGATTGTCCTGCAAAATAAGGGAAAAAAATATATATATCAGAAAGTTTTTTATTTATACTATTTTTTGAATAGTGAAAATTAAAGTAACAAAGCAATATATGATTCCTTGAAATAGGGAGGCAAACCTTTGGTGCATTTTCCAGAATTGTCTCGAAAATTCACCAAATTTAACTGTGATAGACATCAAATTTCTATAAAAAACATTAATACTACTATAAAAGACTAATTTCTGTTTTTGTTAAAACTCACATATTTCACAAAGTAAGTTATTTACATATTTTTATTTTATTATTAAGAAGATTAAATGCTACTGCACCAATTTTAAAAACTTTTATTTTTTATAAGTTTAGTTAAACAAGTTAGATATTAAAATGCGTAACATATAGAGAGTTCAGAAATGTTGAGCACCCAAAACGTAAAATAATTACTGGTGCAAGGTTTACTCTTCTATCTATCGTTTGGCTTATTTAATCCAAAAATGAGCTTAAGCACATTTCAATTTAAGTCCACTGTAATTTGCACATCATATATTCGCCCTGCCTAGTAAAAAAAAAAAAAAAAAAAAAAAATACGCTACTAGATATTTTGAAGACTGAAATGAGGACATACCTGTTGCTGTTGCTGGTTATTAGGATCTCCAGCTTCTTTACCCCACGAACATTTTACAGTCTGTCCATTAATTTCTGTATTATGTGTAGCAACTATCGCATGAGTCGCAGATTCTTTTGTGGCAAACCTAAACAAATGTATTTATATCACAAATACATAAGCAAATTGTTAAAATCTTAAGGTTTAACATACATAGCATATTAAAAAGTAATACTGAAAACCATCCAGATCTAATTTGAAACTAACAGAACAAAGGACAAAAACAATCCAGAACGAAAGACAGTATCACAGTGATGCACTGAAGATGAATACAAAAGACGTATTCGAAATATATTTGCTGTAAGTGCATATTCTTTAAAAAAGGATAATATATTTAAGGTATAATTTTATTAGTAAATGTAACAGAACAAATTTTCACTATTCACAGCAAATAAAACTTCACCTACATCAAAACAGATTAGAAAAGAATTTGAAAAAAAGAAAAGGAAGAGAGGATCAATCACTAAAGTGGGGAGGGGCTAACAACAAGAGAACAAAAAATAAAGTAAAAGGTATGGATGATATGGAATCAATGGTAAGCAGTGGAGAAAGGTTAAAGGCATCCCAATCATTGATGGTTCTATTTTGATAATAAGTTTCATAAATTATTATTTACAAATTTATGTGTATGATATTTCTTGTCATTATTAAACTGTGAAATTAGGGCACTGGAGATTTTTTTACTCCAAATTGCTTTTGATTGGGTAAATTTTAATTCCCTTGATGCAAGTCATTTTTTTTTAATGCTCTATATTTGGAACAAAAAAAAAAAAAAAAAAAAAAAAAAAAAAAAAAACTAACAATGCCTTTATGCAACAATAGATTTACTTAAAATAAAACAGGTGAATACTACAATTGAAAGATAAAAATATTAAAACAATGATTTTATTATTAGATAAAATATTATTATTATTTTATTTCATTTTTTATTTTATTTTAGCGAAAGAACGGTTGAAAAGAAAAATCATGCATCATGATTCACCTTCCAATAACTGCACAATATAATTGCTTAAATATATATACTACTAGGAATGAAACAGATAACTGGTAATTATCTGGTATCCGGCCTATCCAGCTGAGTTTTAAATATCTGGCGGGGTACTGAATATCAGCACTCCGGATATGAATATCATATCCGGCAATTCAGAAAATTCAAGCTTAAACTCCCTTCAAATGAAAATTTATCAACATTTTTTTTTTTTTTTTTTTTTTTTTTAAAAGATCAGTTGTAGCGTAAAGGTTATATATAAAAAAAAAAGGTTAGCCTTTGTGAAATTTGAAATTAGCCACTTTAGCAAACAAATTTAGACAAAAGTAGCTTCAGGCTTAAGAAATATAGAAGCCCTATTTTAATTTTATACAGAATTAGCTAGGTTTTTCCAGAGTGATCTATAACATTCCCCCTAATCTTCCCTATAGCAATAAAAAGAGCTGTTCATTGTTGTTCCTAAACAAATGATATTCATTCTCTGCAGTGCATAGTAACTATGTTTTCATTACTTTTGTTTAATATGTTGTTAGATTGTTTAGTAATATTGTCAGTATTGGAAATAAAAGTTGTTAGATTATTTCGAAAATGAGTCACATAATTAGCATTTATTGACTAGAACCTGCATATGAACAAATATTTTGCATTATTTTTTATTAATTTTGTTTCATATTAAAAAAATTATAGCAGTTTTGGTTTTTAGAATGCTAGATATATTAAGTGCACTTAATATAATCTTGTTCACAATTATTTTTACATTAGTTATTTCAAAATATAAATTGTCCTTATAAATATGAGAAGGAGTGTACTTTTCATGGCTGCAAGTATAGGAATGAGTATGTTAGAAAGATATTAAATGCTTGCTTTTGCCTCCAAGGTAGTAGCATGTGTTTGCACCTGACGAAGAAAGGCTATGCCCTTTCGAAACTGGTTGTGCTGACTTAACATTTATGGTGTGTGAAGAAGTTTTAATATCTTTCTATTGACTGTACGCCAGTTTTTGAATTTAGTTTTGATGAGTATGTTAAGCTTAAAGTTTTATTCTTCATGGTAATATTGCACAAATAAATAAAATATTAAATATGTTTAAGTAAATTATATTTAAAATGTTTTTAAAAGAACAATATATGAAATCTGTTCATATTTTATTGTTTTAAAATAAAAAGAAAATAAATATACAAAAAACGAAACTAATGTCGGATATCCGGCAGGCACAAGAGCTCCGGATATCAGATACCCGGAAAAATCACTATCAGTTTCATCCCTAATACTACAACATTAACTGGTCAATGCAGGGGGTTAATCCAGGCAAAAATTGGAGCACATTAGCTGCCTCTTAAGAAAATTCAATTTCATAAAATGAGATCCTTCACAAAATTCCATTTTATAAAATGTGCATCTTCACAAAATTTAAAAAAGAAAAAAAAAAAAAAAAAAAAAGCATTTAAAATAATTTATTAAAAAAAACACAAGATTTTTTATAGAAATCATTCTTTTCCTTCTGTTCAGTATTACTTTGAATGACTGTCTATACTTAGTTCAAAGAAGCACTATTAGCTTGATATTAAATATGTACTGATAAGTATAAAGGATTTAAGTCCATATTCTTGATTTTTCAGGAGACGAAAAATAAAGTTAAACTAACTAAAAACTAATCAGCAGAATCGATTAGGAAAAAGGGTTTAGGTTAATTTATACCCTTTATACCACTCAGTGATTGTCAATCTTCCTTTAATAAAGGGAAGAATTGAATTAAATATTTTATACCAAAGATTAATGCTAAATTTCTGACTTGAATCTTTTTTTACCAATGGATTTTCTCAAAGACTAAATGACATGGACTTAAATCCTTTATACCAATCGATAGAGAATTTTTTTCTGAGTCTGACTATGTACTTAACTCAAAATTGACATTTTTGGACTTAAATCCTTTATACTTATCAGTACAGATATATTACATAGAATGACTGCTTGAATGGAAGATTTTATGAAATACAGGGGCAATTATAAATTCACGAAAAAATACCTGAAATTTTAACAAGAAAAAATTTGTGTATGGGAAGAGAACATATATAATTTATTGCCGGGAGGTCCAATTCTCTCATTATGAAAAATATTAATTAGGTTTAATAATAGTCTCGATATTTTAGTCTTGTTTTATGAATTTTAACTTATTAGAAAGGTTGTAATTCCAGTATTGACATTAATAAAATTTTCACAAAAATTAAAATTTGGATTGACCCCTGCGATATATGATTTTAATATCTTTCCGTTCTGGCACATAAAATTAAGCACAGCAATAGATTTTTTTTTTTTTTTTTTTTTTTAATAGAAAGAAAACTTACCTAATAAAAGCATAACCTTTGTCTTTAAATACCCTTATTTCTTGTATAGCTCCAAATGCACTAAATGTTTTTTGCATTAAATCATCTGTAAAAAAGGGGGGAAATATATATAACACTACTTATTAGAAAAGAAAGAAAATTTAAATTAAAGAGAAAAAAAAAAAAAAAAAAAAAAAGTATTTACCTGTTAAACCTTGAGCTATTCCCCCACAATATACCGTGCAATTTGTTGGGCTTGACTGATTATAAACTTCGTCAAACTGAAGAGGTTTGGCAGAGGCTGAAATATAAAATCAATTTTATAAACACATTAAAAATATATTCAGAAATTTATCTAAAATTTCATTAAATAAAGATAAAATTTGTAAATAGTACTGTTGAAGTGAAAAAATGTTTAGCTTTTTTTTCTATATTTGTTACAATCTAACATCTTTTGTATTCAGATTACCCTCAAAATGTGATATTCCAGAAATTTTATTGAGAAGTCACCAGTTTCTACAATAGAATGGAAAATATATCAGAGGTTGAATTGGAATGTGACAAAAAGTAGATGTAATCATTTTTATCCAAACTCAATAAAATCATTAAGTACACTCATCAGGCAGGGCTGATTGTAAACCTTTAAAAATCTTGAAATTACTTGTAAAGAAAAAAATTCAAAACGTCTTTTTATTACTGTAAGGAATGAAATACATAATACAGTTCTGTAAATTACAAAAGAGCCCAGGAGCAGAATTATATCCTATGTTCTGCAATGAGACATTAAAATTTGCAGATGTTCTGGAGGTATTTTGTCCAAATTTGTCAAAGCACAAGTAAAATGCAAAATAAGTATAAAAATAATACTTATTAGTAAAATATTTATTACACATTTATAATAAAACATGGTTTAAAATTTTTATAATCTAAAACTGAGAAATACACCCAGAATTTGCAATTTTTTCAATGGTTTTTGGCATTAATATTGTCACATTAATGTGGATATACTACTTACAAAATGTTTATAAATTTTGTCTATACATTGAAACAATGACTGTTTCCAGCAATTTTCTAGTATGATAACAGATTTACAGGTCAGTTGAGCATATCTAGGTTTTATTAATTTTAGAATGTTAGCTGTATCAACATCATCCAGTTAGGGGATAGATGAAATGTTCTGCAAAAGTCTCAATTGTTCTGCGACGTGCGTCGCAGTTTTAAGCACTTTCTGCTCCTGGGCAAAAGAGATAGACTAACATTAAATAAATTAGTAACGAAACTCAATAGACGAAAGAACTGTAATGATGATACATAAATTAAGATTTTTATGTTATGATATTTATTATTATTATACATAAAATCCTTAAATAATTTTCAAATATTACATTAAAAAAGATAGGAGAAAATGCCCACCTTACAACCATCCTATTGCATTCTCTCTTTTTATTTATTTTAGTACCTGTATAACAAAGTTCACTTAGTCTCATTGTAAAAATCATTCGCCGTGAGATACAGTGGTATTTATAATGTTTGCCCAGGGGGCGGAGCACCAGTTGCCACTAATTATCATATCAAATCTCTTAACTATAATTTCATATCAAAATCATTCAAGCAGTTTCCTAGAAGAAAAGATTTCTATTATACATTGTTCTAGAGCAATGATAGCTAATTTGTCTGAAGAATGAAGTAAGTGAGACCGTTTTTCAAGTTGTTCAGCAATTTCCAAGAAAACAAAGTTTACACCGCATTTCTTGCAGGTAGGGATGTAGGTTTTCCGGAAAATTTACCGAAAATTTTCAACCTCTAAATTATGAAGGTTTTGTAAAATAAAACTAAATACATTAAAAGCTACAAGTAAACAAAACTATTCAAATAAAAGTATGAATAATTATTCAATTCAAAAAGAAATTAATAAACAAAACACAGAAATTATGATTTAATGGTTCATTAAACATGTATAAAGTTAGAAAGTTATAATTTTTAATGGCTGTTTTGCATGTATAATGGTTGAATAATCTATATAAAAGGGGTGTCTGTGAACGTTCTGTAGCTGTCAGAGACCCTCACATATCACTGCCAACAACTGAACCCCATTTTATTATATAGAGAAAATTTATGAGAATTAATGATTTTTTTTTTTTTTTTTAAATTCTGTTTTTATTATTAAAAAAAAAAAAAAAAACCTAGAAAAATTAAATTTGCCTTTGTGTTTGCAAAAAATTTTTTATTTAATTTTTAATACTTCATACTGAAGTTACAAAGTGGGAAAAAAAAAATGATCAAAGCTCTTTTTTGCTATTTGTAATTTCAAAATAAAACATAAAAAAAAAAAAAAAAAAACTGTTTTTGAAAAACAAGAACAAATTTAACAATTGTGAGTTATCTGAAAGTAAACAGAATAAAAAAAAAAAAAAAAAAGTAATTATCATAACGAATTTCTGTTTAGATTAATATGGGGTTTAGCTGCTAGTGGTAGTGAAATCATACAGTTGGCAGCAAAATTATTGAAGCACACATCCATATTTTTCTTTAGTTTGATCGCTAATTTTTATCATGAACTTACTTTTTATAAACAGTATAAGACTAAGATCACAAATTGATAAATATTTACGTAACAAAATAGTATTAGGTGCACATTTTTTGTAAACAGAAATTATTTCTGGTGCATCAATAATTGACAAATATTTACTTAACGAAATAGTATTAGGTGCACATTTTTTAAAATAGAAATTATTTTTAGTGCATCACTAATTTTGCTACCGACTGTATAAGGTAATTAGTAAGGTATGGCTGAGACCATACAAGGGTTAATTTCATCAAAATTCTTCTGATTTTTACTTTTTTCAATTTGTTCTATTTTTAAGCATAGTTTGCGAACAGAAAATTATATTTTTTAATAGTTGGTGGCATTGGATAATGGATGTATGTAATCCTCTATTCAAAAATATTAATCTGGAAGTTTGAGATTTTTATTATTATTATTATTATTATTGTCATTATTTAACTTTAAATGTAACATCCACTATGGGGTTTTTCAAGTACAATTCAATTTCGGATGTATTAAGCAAATAAAGAAATATTGAGTTCTTTCAACTAAACCTCCAGTTACAAGATATGATTGTGATTATTTTTATCTATTTGATTTCCTTAAATTTTAATCAAAATCTTGCTGTTTATTTATTTAGGCAATTAATTGTATTTCCTGTTGCTTCCATTAAAAAAAAAAAAAAAAAAAAAAAAAAAAAAAAATCCACATTAGAAATGAGTTTTAAAAAGTGATTAAAAAAAATATAATTATGTTTTTATATAAGATTTTTCTCTAAAATTTTCAACAATGTCAATTTTGTCATTAAAGCAATTTTTTTTTTTTTTTTTTTTCTCTTTTTTTTAAGTTATGCTCTATTTTATTTTATTATTTTATTTTTTGGATTGAATATTTAATGAAGATTATGACAATGCCCTAACTTTCTGAGTCACTCTCAGAACCAGAGACCATAACGTGACCTAAGTCAGAATTGCTGCTTCAGTTTGAAAAACATCGGCGTATCATCATTTATCAAATGAATATTTTGAAAAATAGATATACATGCTCAGCAGTATAGTAGTACATTAATTTATCAATATATTATTTTTTTGTAATGTTTCCGAATGCTTTATACTTATGTTCTTACAAACTAATTGAATAGACATTTAAAATTCTGATTAGCGACCACAGATCTCTTATATTATAATAACCTCTTTCTCGAGCAAGTTGCTCAAAACATACATCTGGTAACTTTCTAAATGATGACTTTAATCAGAAACTTATGTTTTTCCCACTGTATATAGCATTACTGTGATTAATAAAAGAAAAATTAAATATATCATGCAAAAGATTTACTAAAAAATTGTTTTGTTTTTTTGGTTGGAAAATTTTCCGGTAAAACATAGTAGAAAATTTTCTGGAAAATTTTCCACCCCACATCACTACTTGCAGGTGGTGTGAACTCTAATTAAAATAAAGATGAGGGTTATTTCAGTTCAAAATGTCATATCAAAAACACATCAACTCTAAATATTTTTCAAAATCATTCAAGTACTTACAAAAAAAAAAAAAAAAAAAAAAAAAAAAAAGATGTAAATGCTAAATGTTCTAAAGAGAATGTCAGATTTTTGTGCTTACAATATAAGTGTAAGCTCAAAAATTCCCTAAAACTAAGCTTTCATTAAAATTGTCATAGCCATTTCCTATTAAACCTAAACTCTGTTATATTTTTTAACCAGCAGCTGATAGGATAGCAGCAAATGTGAATTTTCTGAAGAACGGGATAAGTCTAATCGATCTTTTTGTCCATGAGCACTCAACCAGAGTCTTTCCTCAAAGTCATTTTGAGTGAACAAAATTTTTGCCATATTTTTCAACAGGAGGATAAAGGGTTAACAGCAAACGCGAATTTTTCTAATATAAGAATTAATCTAATCAATTTTTCACTTTGAACAAACTTAATCCCAACCTTTCATTAAAAATTGTTATATTTATTTTCGAGTAAACCCAAATTCTGCCATATTTTGCAACCAGTGGATAAAGGATTAACAGCGAACGCATAATTTCCTGAAAATGGGGATAATTCTAATTAATGTTTCCTCCCAAACAATTCATAATCCCAAACCGTTCATCAAAATTGTTATATCCATTTCCAAGTAAACTGTATTTTTGCCATATTTTGTAACCAACAGGTAAAGGGTTAACAGCAAACACCAATTTTCATGAAGAGAGAATACGTTTAATAGATTTTTTACTCAAAAAAAAAAAAAAAAAAAAAAAAACGATTAACCCCAAATGTTCATCAAAATTATTATATCCATGATAAAATCCAATTTTTATCATTTTGCAAATGAGAGTCAAAGGGTTAACAGTAAATGTAAATTCTCCTGAAGATGAGGATACATCTAATCGAATTTTTACCCCCAAAAAAACTTAATCCAAAACTTTACTCAAGATATCAGTACATCCATTTCTGATTAAACCGAATTTCCGCTGTAATTTTAAAACCTGCTGATAAAGGTTAACAACAAATGCAAATTTAACTAATATGTTGTGGCCACCACAAGACTTTCTTCTATATTTTCCTATACAAATTCACTCAGTAACAATATTTAAAAAAAAAAAAAAAAATTTAAGTTTATTTTCGTTAAAAGTAAAAAAATTGATAAGTTTGTTTTAAAATAAATTATCACAGATTTATAGTTCAACCATTCGTTTTAAAGGTATTGACGAAACCTTTCGAAAGATACCCATCTTAAAAATTTACCCCCCCCCCCCCCCAAAGCGATGCCCCCACAATTTTTTTTTCCTAATTAACTACTACTATTATCAATAATTCATATTAATTTTACAATCACAGGTTAAGAAGAACTCTCATTATGTGCATTTACACAAAATTTTGTCCAATACTGCCATATTAAAAATTTAGAAAAAATACGATCACAGCGCCACCTGTTGAGCGATTGATCCCCAAATCTAATCTGCACCAATTTATGTCAGGGACCAACTAAATACCAAGTTTGGTTAAATTTCGTTTAAAAAAAAAAAAAAAAAAAAAAAAAAAATTCGTTAAAAGTACAAAAAATCAATAACTTTGTTTTAAATTATCACAGATTTATAGTTCAACCATTTGTTTTAAAGGTATTGATGAGACCTTTCGAAAGATACCCATCTTGAAAATTTACTCCCCTAGAGAGGGGGGGGGACTTCCTCCCCCACGGGGGTGGCAAGGCTCCTACACATACAAAAAAATTTTCCCAGTTGACTATCTCTATTATAAATAATTCTTGTAAATTTCATAATGATTACTAAAAAAAATTCTCTTTATGCACATTTATACAAAATTTTGTCCTATAGCACCATGTTAAAAATTTGGAAAAAGCGGGATGGCAACACAACTTGTAAGACAATTTTTACCAAAAGTTGATAGGCACTACTTTATATCAAGGTACCAGTTATAAATACTACACACCAGTTTGTATGAAATTCTGTGCAGTAGTTCCTGAGATACAGTTGCCACAAAATTTTGTCACACACACACAGACTGACAATTTCTAAAAATGGTCAAATGTTTTACAGCTCTCAAAACGTGTAAATCCATCAAAAACCCGAGGTCGCAAATTTGTACAAATCCAATACTTTCTTCTATTGAATATAGAAGAAAGCAAAAATGAGGATATACCCGATTGATTTAGCTCCTTAAAACACTTAACCCCAAACTTTCATCAAAATTGTTATATTCATTTCCGAGTAAACCCCATTTCTGCTATATGTTACAACTGACTGATAGAGGGTTAAAAATGAACACGAATTTTCCTGAAAATGAGGATAACCCCAATCAATAAAGCATCCACAAAAAACACTTAAAACTTTTATCAAAATCATTACATCTATTTTCGAACAAATCCAGTTTCAATGGTATCTTGGAATAGGTTAACAGTATTAACAGCGAACTTGAATTTTCCTAAAAATGAGGATATGGCCAATCGATTTAGCTCTCTAAAAACACTTAACCCCAAACTTTTATTGAAATCGTTATATCCATTTCTGAGTAAACCCAATTTCTGCCATTTTTGCAACTGGTTGATAAAAGGTTAACAGCAAACATGAATTTTCTTGAAGATGAGGATGATAATCCTAATTAATTGTTTTTTTGACCAAAGAATCCCCTAACCCCAAACTCACATCAAAACCGTTAAAGCCATTCCTGAGATCACCAAGACAAGTGATTTATTCATTTAAGATAAGCGAAGGATATACATTAGCATCATACATGGAAGGATTACAAATAATACTAATAACAATTTAATTGGTAATATTGTTGGAAATTATAAGAGAATCCATTAAGGAGGGAGGGGTGGGGGGGGGGGTATCTTTATTATAAAAATGGCATCTGAAAATTTTATATGTATATTTACTCAATTTTATATGTGTATCTGCAAGAAAAACAAGTTTTAATAAGGAAATTCTTAAAAATATAGACTTCATAGAGTATTTTTTTTTAAATATAGACTTTTATAGACTCAATGTTAAATTTATACTTTCATTGAGTAGTTATGAGCCCTGCATTACGTATCAATTTTCTCTTAACAGTCACTGAAAAATAATTAGAAAAACATTCTGAAATCAGGAAATATCAGGAAGAAGAATTTCCTGAAAAATCAGGGGGAAAATCTTGTATATACACAAATTCTTAATAAAGAGCAAAGATAATTTTAGGAGCAATCATCTAACAAAAAAAAGACAGTTTTATTCTCTATAATAACAGCTTAAAAAATGCATTTTCATAATGGTTATTCTCACATATTAAGTTTCATACAGTAATATGCCATAGAAGTTGAGCTATAGCCTGCCCATTTTCGAGGAAAATACCAGTACAGCAGTACTACCTATTGGTTAATATGCACCCAAAACTGAATAAGCATAATTATAAGATAAAAAACTTTTTATAAACCATGTTTTTAAATTTTCTGTTGAATCATAGCTATAGAACTAACTACATAGCACTTCTTCATTATAAAGCACAATATTCTCAGTTTCAGGTAATGAGCAATAATAATAGTTTATACAATTTAAATTTCAAAAAACATTGCATTCTATGCCAATTAGAGAAGAGGGTGAGCAAATGAGGATAGAATTTGAATCATGAATATTTCAAATTTTATGGATTTGTCAACATATGCTAATACAGCTACAATTACCTAAAACACATGCATTTGGTATGGCCTGTATTCCCATTTATCTTAGCTGTTATGATCATCAAGCATCATAATACAGATCAATCAACCATGTTTATTTATAAATCATTTGATTATAGGTTTGAATTATTCCTTAGCATAAAAAGTCTTAACTATGTGAGAAGAACCTTTCAACCACAAAATATAACAAAACTTCACATAGGACAGAAATTTAAATATTTACACAATGTTAAAGACACCAATGTAAAATTAATAAGCTCAAACAGCAGTTTCGGTAGCATAACACATGCTGC
Organism: Salticus scenicus; assembly: GCA_963930645.1. Taxonomy (NCBI): domain Eukaryota; kingdom Metazoa; phylum Arthropoda; class Arachnida; order Araneae; family Salticidae; genus Salticus; species Salticus scenicus. Next base: position 267,889,384 of record OZ005652.1, on the reverse strand, counting down.
ATCAGTGCAGAAAGCGTAAAGTGTATGGTCATCGGTGCAGAAGGTATGCTTTATGCCAAGGGTGCAGAAAATGTTCAAACCTTGGAAATTTCCCCCAAACACAGTATAAATTTCCCTCAATAATGCAAAAATCTACTTTGCTATACAAAGTCATTTGTTCTATGTAATAAATCTTTAAGAGAATAAGTATACAGTGTAACATAAAAATATCGCTGTTAGTGTATAAGCACTTCAAAGTAGCAAATTGTTATTTTTGATTTACATTTTTATTTTCTCTTAAAAAAATATTCAAAATTTTCCCAGTCTGTTTAAATTTCCCCCGAACCTTGTTCGGGTGTTCGGACATATTCTGCACCCCTGCTTTATGCTACCAAAACTGCAGCCTGTGCTTAGCATTTTTACATTGCCCTCTTTAATGTTGTGTAAATATTTATATTTCTTTCAACTACTGGTGTGATATATAAAAAAAAAAATAATAATAACTGAGCATTTATTTTAAACACTAAATATACTTACATTCATTTTGAGACCTATTTACAGGTGGTTTTCTCGTTGCCCAATTTGTTCGAATAGCGCGACTACCTAACCACTGGCCATTCATTGTCGTAATAGCATTTTCGGCATCCTGTAGAAAGAAAAAAAAAATACATACATATATATATATAAAATATTATTCACATTAGTAAAAAGCATACACATGTATATATATATATTTTTTTTTTTTAAGAAAAAAAATACATAAGATACAAAGGAAAAATAAATAAATCTGAATAAGTCATTTTGGATTTTTAGTTTTTACCAACACATAATATTTCAAAACTGGAGATTAATTTAAAAAGACAGAAATCAATAATCAAAACCTGTATGTTGTGGCCACCACAAGACTTTTTTTTCTAAATTTTCATTTATAAATTCATTCAATACAAAGTTTATTAAAACTATCTACCACCACAATGAATGCATACGAATTTTCACCTTAGAGAAAACTAACACTAAATACCCAAAGACAGACAGTTTTATTCTCTATAAATAGCATCTTAAATGCCTTTTCATAAAGATTATATCACACATCAAGTTTAGTACAGTTATATGCCATAGAAGTTGAGATATAGCCTTCCCGTTCCTGGGAAAAGTTGCAGTGTAGCAGCGCCACCTATTGGTCTAAATGGATTCAAATTGAATGAAATAATGCCTCATACTGGCCTTTTCATATATCAAGTTTTGTTTGATTACATGCAATAAAACTTGAGGTATAGCCTTCTCTTAAACTGCAGAAGTCACTTATAGCAGCACTACCTGTTGTGCGATTGGCACTAAAAGTTGATAGGCACTAATTTATGTTTCTAGACGTACCTACATATAAATTTCTATGCAATTCTATGCAGTAGTTCCTGAGATATAGCATTCAAGAAATTGTGGAAATAGCTGTATTGTAGTGACACCTGCTGAGCGAATGACACCAAAAGTTGATAGGCGCTAATTTAGGTCAAGGTACATCTACACAGGGCTCGCGATGGTGTACTATAGCACAGGGGTGGCCAACCCAAAGCCTGCGGGCCACATGCAGCCCGCGAGGAAACTAACAATATTTAAAGTTTGACAATTTTGGTTAACAGGTTAAAAATTAACAAATCCGTTCTAAACTTTTCGAAATGAAAATAGCTTTCAACGATCAAGGTAGATGAAGAATCGTCGTGTTGTTATAATGGAATATCATTAGATTCTATTGCAAATTTATGAATGAAAATAACTTAATATATTCTGCTTCAAGTCTTCACACTGCCCTCCCTCATAAAAAGCATATACATATGATTCATGCTCTCACAAACATACATATATATGTATATGTACAGTGTGGCTCATCTTAATAAAACAGATTTCCAGTGCGGCTTGCCAAGTGTTTTGGGATGGACAGGCCTGCTATAACACACTATTGACTAAGACTGGACTATACATCGATACATCACGAAACATCGATTTAAAGCATGCAATTTGAAACCAATAACGGAATCTTTCAGTTGGCGATATATCGCAACTGCCACGATTATCAGGAACTCAGCTCTAAAAGTATTGCGAGTGACCATACCGGTTTCCGCGAGCCCAAGTTTTCATCCCCCGCCGTGCCGTGATAGCCGGTAATTGTTGATATGAAGGAGAGTGGATGTAATCGCATAACGCATACGTGATATTAGATATTGATTTCATCTGAAATCGCTTCTCACAGATACGATCTGAATATCACCTTTTGTGATCACGATCTTTCTCGATTATCAGCTCAGCAATAACGCATGCGTGATATCAAACATTGATGAGCTAGAGGTGCCAAGTTTCAATAACAGCTATCAGTAATCAGAGTTATACATTTATGAAACATGAACCGCCTCACGGAATATTTTTTTTTGCGCACAAACTCGCATATAATAACAAATTGCACAGTTTTTGTAAACAAATATATAATTTCTGAAAAAAAGTAAATAAATATGTATTTCTTTACCTTCTTAGAAAATTAGTTTTTTTTTTTGGGGGGGGGGGGGGGGGGGGGGTTTACAAAAACTTATTTTATTTACTATTATTGTTTTTTAACAGTCTTTTTTTTTTTTTTTTTTAATTTACGATTTTAAACATATAAAGCTACAAATTTAATTAAATAAACAAAAAACCTTACTTTAGCTTTACTGACGTGACACTTTTTTGGCGAAGTACTTTCTTATTAGGGGCCCCCCCCTCATCGTCATCGTCGGTCATTCCATTCTGTGCACTTCTGAAGATTTTCTGTAGGTGTTTTAACTTCTTTTCTCCTTTCTCAGGATATGGCGCCAGGTGGCGTCTATACCTGTTGCTGGTTGGTCCAAGAGAAACTCTCTTTTTCGAGAAACCATTGAAATTATCACCCAACCGAACGCATGCAACCTGGACCAACCAGCAACAGGTATAGACGCCACCTGGCACCATATCCTGAGAAAGGAGAAAAGAAGTTAAAACACCTACAGAAAATCTTCAGAAGCACACAGAATGGAGTGACCGACGATGATGATGAGGGGGGGGGGGGGGGGGGGGGCTAATAAGAAAGTACTTCGGGAAAAAAGTGTCACATCGGTAAAGCTAAAGTAAGGTTTTTTTTGTTTAGTCTTTTTTTTTCCAGACAACTGTTTTTATGGCATTAAATACTAAAACATTGTTCTTTTCTTTATGCATCTAGCATATTTTTTGTTTGGTGATACAGTATGTATTTTAAATTTATTAAGGAAAAACAAATAGATTCATCAAGTTCAGTAATAAAGACTAAAAATAATTGCATATGTGAGAAATATTGAGCACTTCTATCACTTTTTTGGTTCTAAAAGTAAGCTTTGATCGCTAGCTCGAAAGGTGGGGGTGGGGGGAGTCAAAATATAAATAATTACATGAATGAGAAGTGAATCAATTTTACTTCTTTATAGGTTCTAGAATCTAATAAAGCAAGTTTAAAATGAATATTGACATTTATGTTGCTGATGGAGGATGGAGAAAAATCCGCAAACTAAACGCTTCTGCAGAGCTTTTAATCGTCGATGGCTAGATGGAAATAAGAAAAAAAAAAAGGGGGGGAGGGGGTAAAAAAAAAATTACATCAGCGAGAAATATTGTATAATTCTATTTCTTTATAGTTTCTAAAATCTAATAAAGCAAGTTTAAAATGAATATTGACATTTATGTTGTGGATGCAGAAAGATTGAGAATTGGAAAGCTTCCGTTGTGCATTTCATCGTCGATCGTTAGTAGGGATTCTTTTTTTTTAACGATCGATATCCGCGATTTTTTTAAAAGCGTATAATCCGTAATTTTTATGTGTTGTCCGTAATGCCGTAATTATTGCAGTAAATTCGTAATAATTACGGACAAATCGTAATAATTGGCACCTCTAGATGACTGATATGACCGAGACACTGCGTCTGTGTGATATTCATCTGTCCGATCTCTTTAATCTCTGCTACGATATGAATTTCGTTATCGCCATTACAATATTAATCCAAAACGGTTATTGCATATAAATACAATTAACAATTGTTAGTGTCATTAGTTTTATTAAGAAATAACGGAACAATTTCGCCATTTATTTACATTCATATTTGTTTTAAAAAAGAAAAGTCTCATATTCTGTTTTTTTTTTTTTTTTTTTTTTTTTTTTTTTTAAGAATTTAACTGTTATTTCTATTTAAATAATTTTTTAAAAGCTTTTTCATCAATTTATACTTAATTTGTTTTTAATATTTTAACAATTATTTAATTTCTTTCAAATATTTTATTATTTCTGATCAATTTAGTGAAAATTTGGCGATATTTATTTTTATAGTTTTATTTTGATAAACAAGCCGAAGCGAATTCTTTACTCAGGGTACTGATTATTTTCTACTGAGAATCTAATTTCAGAGGCACTAATAACCTTTATTTTAGAAATCTTAATATTCTACAGTATAATGAAATAATTTATACTAGCAAACCTGAGCGAAATATTCCGATTTTATTTCTTTTCTTATTTACCTTTAAAATTTTAAACTCATAAATGTTATACCAATTTCACCACCTACTTAAAATTTTAATTTACCAGAAGCCAAATTATTAATAAAACCAAATTAATATTGTACAATAGTCAAACCAAAATCATTCAAAGAAAGGTTTCCAAATAAAATTCATGGTTCACGACACAATTTTCATACTTCAACAGGCAGTACCAAATTTAATATAGGACTCCCACGATATCTTTTAAATTTTTGTCACCATGTTGGCGATGACTTATTATTATTATTATTTATAAATAAAATAAAATAATTCCTATCTTGATTATATTTTTTATGATTGTGTTTTTCAGTCAATTTATGTCACAAAAGTTCATATTCTGTATATATCTTTAAAATATTGCTCGGTTTAAAATGACGCTTGCAAAGATTCTGAAGAAACAACTGATAAAAATACATTTTTTTTTCCGTAAAATAATCTTATCAGACAAATGTAGTCATTTTTTTCTTATTAGTCCATTGAGATAAGTCCGCGTGCTTAAATATTGTTCATGCGACAAAAAAAAAAAGAAAGCCGCAGTTGGCTATTTTCCATTTTTCTTTCTGTAATAGCTAATTTTATTGTTTCAAAAGTAAATTTTTGAACAGATTTTATTACTTTCTGTTCCGCACACAATTTAGGATTGAGCCAAGTGTTAAAATGATTAAATGTTAACAAATAATAGTGATCTGGTTTTTAGCAAGATATAATATTTTTTGGCTGTTTAAACTGCACATTTGTCCTTAGGCGGCCACGTTACTCATGCAGTTGAGATGACCGCAAGTGAAAAAGTCAGTGCTTTAAAAATCAGTGTGTATTACATTTGGAACATAACAGGGATTCAGAAAAAGTGTTTAGTAACATAATTTATCTAAATACAGTGAAATAACAATTAAACAAAGCAGGTTTAATTACCAGAAAATCTTTAAAAAAATTCATTCTTAACGAAAAGAATTAGAACATTAGAGGGTTAAGAAAAATTTAAAAAATGATTAATTAATTATTGGGCTGAAGTTGTTTTCTCTAATGAGTTAAGTTTAACTTATTTCGAACTGATGATACGAAAATGCATAATTTTTCGGTGAGTCTGGAAAATTTTCATGTTCAAGGGACCAATTAATCCAAAATAAATCTTGATCATTTTTAAATGAAGTTATACCTCTTCAACATATAAATATCTACAAAACAAGAATCTGTAAGAAATTTATTTACAATAAACAAAAAAAACTTAGTTAAGTTAAAGTATATAATAAAAAAGTAAATAAAATAAGAAACAGAATAGTGTAGAAAGAAATGCACTCACTAAGCAGCTGTCAAATATTTTCTATTGAACGTTTTTAGTTTCCATTAGAAGTTTCAACAGGGTGCACATTCAGATATGGAAAAAAAATTCCCTGGGCAATTTTCAAAAAAATATTAGTGACTATTACAAGAAATGTTCCTCCAGAGAGAAGAAAATGCATCGACTTCCACAGTATGATGTCATGTTACTGCCGATCATGATATAAATTCAGGTAGAAATCATTGTTTACATGCATATTTTCATGATCCTTAATCATTTGAATTTTGATATGAAGCTAAACAAAAAAAGTCATTTGAGAGAAAGGAAGTATTTGTTTTTCCAGGTTTTATAATTGATTTTCCCTGACATTTTTTTAAACAAAATCCTACTTCCCTGAGTATTCCAGGTTATCCCTCATGAGTATGAACCCTGTTCAAGCTTTCCCCCTCCCCCAAATCATACATGTGATTTTTAAAATTAGAAATTAGCTGAAAATTTTTCGCTAACATTGTTGGTTGGTTGATTAGTTAAATATTGATAATGTCACTTTCAATACATTGGCGACATAAATATTTAAATGTATAATTTTTAACTACATTAAGCAATTTCAGAATTTTTTCCTAAACATAAAAAAAATATATAAATAATTGCAATAACTTTTATATCCACATAAAACCTTAATAAAATTCCATGCCAATAGAAAAAGAAATTTTTTTAAACAAATATAGAATATGAATTTTTATGTATGTACATACCCCAACGGCAGAAAGTTTTGGCGACAGGCTTTTAAAATTTCATAATCTGTCTGGAAAATTTGTGTGTAATCAGGGGTGGAAATGGCTTACACTCAAAAAGCCTGAAAGCTGATGGGGGGGCGCTAACATCAGTGGTGATCTTGTGCAACAATACACGAATACAATTTTACTGCAAAACGATATAGTATAAACAATTGCAGGGGTGATTGTGACTCAAAGGTAAAAACCCTGAAAATTAGAGCCTCATATTAGAAAAAACCGAAAATATTAAATAATACTCAATCTATTTAGGCCAGAAGCCCCCAATCCTTTTACAATTCCTTCACATATCAGCTGGATAACAAATGAACAACCAATGGAAGCAAAAAATAACTTTATAGGAAATATGAAAATACAAATGGGTTAGAGTAAAACCCCTGAAATCAGGGGAAAACCCTGAACACAAACACCCCTGAATTGTATTCATTCATCTCATTCAATTAAACATTTTACAGCAATGTTTGACACGGCACAATATAAATAATTATAAATAATAAAAGTGTTAGTTTTAGTTTTGATACAGAAATTTTTATAAGTGAATTGTTATCCGAAAGTTATGGACAAATTTTTTTCTCACTGCAGACAAAAACTGTCCGCAAGCCCTTTTTCTGTGTCCGCGACTATGTTGCCGTGTTTATGCCACTGGGGTACATACATATAAAATATGTATGTATTTTTTATATGTATCATATATATAAAAAAAAGGTAGCAGTAGCTAATTATCAGTTTCAAACGTGCATAAAACCAACTGAGTATTAATTTTCTTAAACTGATTTGGGAAAAGCTTTCTTTCCTACCTGAAAAAATTATTCTTCATTTTTTTTCGATGTTTACACATTTGGTATAAATATGACATACAAATATTTAATTTAATTGAGGAAAAATAAACCGATTCATTAAATTCAGCAATAAAGGTCTAAAAATAATTACATAATCAGAAATATTGAGCACTTCCATTGCTTTATTGTTCCTAGAGTTGATCATTGAGCACAATCCGGGGAAGGGGGGGGGGGGAAATAATTATAGAGTAAGAAATATTAAACTCTTTCAACTCTACTTCTAGAATCTAATGAAAGAAGTTTAAAATTAATATTATCATTTATATTGCAGATGGATAAAGATTAGGAAACAAAAGACTTCTACAGAGCATTTAATTGCTGATCACTAGTTCGAGATAAATAGGGGGGGGGGGAGAGCAAAAAGTAATTACATCAGCAAGAAATATTCAACAATTCTATTTCTTTACATGTTCTAGAATCTCATAAAGCAAGTTTGAAATGAATATTTACATTTATGTTATGGATGGAGAAAGATTGGGAATCGGGAGTTTTCGTAAAACATTTGGGGTTTCTTTTTAAAACAAACGATATCCGCGCCTTTTTTAAAAACGGAAGATTTCATCATCTGCCTGGCAGACCGGAAGAATCATTAAAAAACCGGAAGTCTTCCGGAAAAACATTTCCATATTTCCATTTTTTCTTTTTTTTAATACCACTTGATATTATTTCGAACAATCGATGTGGCTGCGAAAATTCATTTTACATTCAATATTCTAAATATTACTTTCACGTAAACCGCAATATATTGCGGTCATGTAGTATACTACATTGATAAACATATGTTCAATCTCGCATGCCATTGGCCATTTAATACTGATATGAATGAGCCAATAGCAGGAAATGAGCTGCAATATCACTGGTATGGGTATATCTTCGTATGTGAGAGCTGGGAAATAATATACTCCGATAACTTGATGTATGAAATATTTTATATGTTATCGTTCAACGTCTGACTTTTTAAGCAGTGGTACTGGTATTTATTTTCGATTTGAGATACAACAGGTATGACAGAAAAAGGAAGTGGTTATATTACATTCGGATGTAGAGGTAACAGGGTCGGTTGCGGTAACATTGAGAGAGAGAGATCGTTTGGGGCTATGAGAGGGGGATGTGGGGAAAGAAGGAAAGGAATATTAGAGTAAGAGATATTCGGTGCTATTTTTCGGGTGGGATTTAATCAGTTGCGCTGTGCATGCGTGGTAGGGAAAAGCGGAGCGGAGTTTGAAAGAAAGGGAAAGAAGTTTGAAGGAGGTAGTAAGATTGGATTTAAAACATCCAATCTTACTACTTTATTTATGGATGTGCGATCGGTTGGCTGCATGGTGCACGCTGAGAAATATCATTAAAGTGATATATCGGCAGAATAAGATTTTAAATACTGTTATTGCGATACTAAAAAAATATTGATATTTTGTGATATATTGATAAATAATCCCGCCCTAGTCTCCGGAGCATCTCTAAGTGTGAATATAAGGCAGTCTTTAATTTCCCACTGCGTAGCTATAGTGCGACGTTAAAGCCCACCAACACTTAAGATATTTTCTGAAATCTAGAAATTTCTATTTAGAAAAAGTGACGTTATGTTTTATGTTAGATCCAATATTTTCAATTATTTTATGTAATGTTTCAAAATTGCATTTATTTAAAATAATGCAATTTCAATTTCAGAGTTACTTTTACATTATTCCAGCTTATATATAATCTGGAGTAAATTAATGTTTAAAGCTCTTGGCATGTGCATTTATATAAATTTGCAGACGATTTAAAAACTAAGCTGATTTATAGGTTGGTTGGCTACATTTTACGTCGCACTAGTGCTGTGTAATGGGAAATTGGCGACCAATATGAATTATAATATTTGATTGAACATTTAATTATTTGAATAGTTGATTGAAATTAATACTCAAATAAATAAATCAAAATTTAAATCTTTAAGATATTTGAGGTTGAGTAGGTTTTAAGTTTTAATTCGCACCACAGCTATAGAAAGGCGACAGTCTGGGACATATTCCTAGAGATGGTCCTTAGATGTGATATTACAATTTTGATCTTTTACGGAGGGTTTATTTAAAATTGGTTGGTTGGTTGAGTTTTACGTCGCACTGGTGCTCCGCAGATGGGCAATTGGCGACGGTCTGGGACACACCCCTAGAGGTGGTCCGGAGACATGCCATCACAATTTTGATCCTCCACAGAAGGGATGGCTCTCCCATTTCGGTGACCCCCAGAGGTATAACTTTTGATGGGAACATGGAGGACATTGCGGCCACAACAGATTTTACGTGCACCAGCCACCATTAGTGTACACAACGGTCTTCGGCCGGCTCGAGTACTGAACCCGCAATCTTCCAATTACGAGGCCGGCGCTCTACCAACTGGGCTACCGCGGCCCCTATTTAAAATTGGAAAAATATGTGCATAACTACTACTTTATGGCTTCTTACATTTCTGGCAATTTATTTTATATATGTTTACAAATAATAATATAAAGAATTTTGTAAAAATATGCATTAGAATTTCATAAGGTTGGTTGGGTTTTACGTCGCACTAGTGCTGCGCAATAAATTTCATAGGGAATTTTATAGAATTATTAACTGCGAAATCTTGTTGTTTTAAAAATAATTGTTATGCTGAATGCAGACCCTCTGTGGTCGAGTGAGTATGTCACCTTTGCTAATCGCCTTCAAGTGTAAAAGAATGGGTTCGATTCCCCAGCTGACCCAGTGTGTTTTTTGTATTTTAATCCGGTTATGTTATATCTGTCCTCATCTCGACAAAATTTACAGGGGTATGGGGCGGGGGATGTCGAGTCAAACATACAAATCGGATGTATAATTAAAAATTAATAGCATACAGTCGGTAACAAAAGTGTCCGAACACTAGCAAAAATTCCTATGTAAAAAAAGCCCACTTCGTACAGTTTTATTAAATAAATCCTTGTCGAATCCTATTCTTAGTCAGTGTAAGAACATGATTCGATAAGGATTTATTTAACTAAACCGTATGAAGTGTACTTTTCTTGCATAGGAATTTTTGCTAGTGTTTGGACACTTTTGTTACCGACTGTACGCAGAACGCAATCATTTATCACCTGCAGATCATTTGTCACCGGACCATCCTCAGAAGCTCATCGCAAACAGTCGCCAATTGCCCATACTGCAGTACTAGTGCGATGTTAAACCCAATCAACAAACAGGTCGAAATTTAGGGTAGAATCATAAATCGTCTCCAATTGCTCATTGCGTAGCTCTAATGAGATACTGGATCCACACAACTCATAGTCTGTTGAGTTGCTTGTTCGTCGAAGGTTGGTACTGCTCAACAAAATGATCACACTTATAAGAAAAAAATGTGTTCGGATACGAAATGCTTTCGTTTTAGTTTATTAAAAAAAAAAAAAAAAAAAAAAAAAAAAAAAAAAAAAACAGCTTTGTGTTTTAATATATAATGTTTTATTTTATTTAAATTTATATAAAAGTCTTGATCATATATTTTTTAAATGTCGTTATTAAAAACTTGGCGTTAATGCTCTTGCAATTGTTATTGACACAGCTTATTTAATTGAAATATTAAATATTATTTAGACTTTCGACTAAGTAAGTCTCAATCTGGTAAATTATCTGGTTTTATTTAACTATTCTGAATTCTCAAGTGCTCGACAGTGTATGGAGTTCGTTTGACTATCAAATAGAAAGAAGAACATCTACATCTATTAAATCTTCATTACAATGAAATTCCGAAGAATGCAGTCGCCAAACAGGCGCTTTTTTGGAAAGATTGCAGACATGCTTGCATTTTTAATAATTTTTTATAGCTTATCTATTGCGACTCAGCAGCTAATATTTTAGGAAGATGTTATTCATAATTGAATCTTATGCCAGAATTTTTTTCAAGAAAATCGGCGATTATCACTTCAAAGAGTTCCCTTGTTAGTCTATAAAAGAGGGTGGGGATTAGAAATTTGTAGCCTACAACTTTGAAAGAACTATAAAAAATATATTTTTGATACTTGGCACAGTGAAATTTCTAGGTTAAAAAACTGTAAAATACTATACCATTGCGCATTAAAGCAGTAATTCCATATAAAGGCGGAATTATCCAATCCAGAATACATATTTTTATTAAATAATTGTTTAGATCTAACAAATAAATAGTTTTATTTTATATAATGAAATAGCACGTGTTTATTTCATATAATAAATCATGATAGAATGCAAAGTATATATTTATCCAGTGTTTCCGCTGCGGTAGCATTTTTTGCAAAATGCTAAAAGACATCCAAAATGCGAAAATGAAATAAAATGTTTTCGCTTTTTTGCTAAAGCATCTTACTAAAAACAAACTGAAAAAAAAAAAAAAAAATCTCCAAAAATATTATAACGAATCTTTCATGGGAAAAAAATTGCAACATTGATCAAGAAAAATCCATCGTTTCATGCATATAAGGAAAATCAAATGCCGAACTATGCATAAGAATCGCATACAGGAAATCAATTTGTAAATAAGCATGAGATGAGGCATTTGTAAAGTGGTCTAATATGAAAGAAAGAAAAATTATAAATTGTAAACCAAAAAGCTTTCAATAGTAATAAACAAATTTCGCTTATATTACTTTTTTTTTTAATTTTTGTAAGTTATGTTTTTATTTTCAGATGTACAGTATAAGCTTAATGTAGTTTTACATGCCATAGTGATAATTATATCTCCAGAAAAATAATATACTTTGAATATAAGATGTTCATATTGCTTTAAAAAAGTTTACAAAATAAAGTAATAATCTAAAAATTTTAATATTTTTCATGTCTACAATAAATGTGTTAAAATATATGCTTGTACTATATTCGAATTGATCTGGTTACAGTGGTAAGTTTAATTATTAATTACTTTTTTGTTTTTTATTTCAAATTAAAAAAAAAAAATTATCTTCTGTGTATAACTCTTTAAAGACCTAATTAAAAACTTTTAAGTTTAATTTACAAATAAAAGTCAAACATGTCGAGGCGTTTAGAATAATGTGTGAACTGATATTCATCTTTTTCTACTGCTTCTGGCATTTTCCTAAAGCTTTTTTTTCTGATTTTAGCTTTTTTGCTAAAGAAAATTTTTACTCAGCTTAAACCCTGTGTTTATCATATTATGTTTAAAAAGAAAATTTTATGTAGATTTTAATTAAATGCTTCGTAGAGTGTAATAAAACAAATTATTAAGTCGAAATTGTACATAGGTATCATGTTATGACTTCCGTATTATACAAACATAACAATTTTATTTCTTGCAATCATTAGTTTTTAAATTATTACAAACCCAAAAGACTTTTATGATTGTGTTTTTTAGTCAATGTATGACACCGAAGTTCATATTCTGTATATATCTTTAAAATATTGCTAGGTTTCAAATGACGCTTGCAAAGATTCTGAAAAAACAACTGTTAAAAATACATTTTTTCGTAAAATAATCTCATCAGACTAATGTCGTCATTTTTTCTTATTGGTCCATTTGAGCTAAGTCCGTGTGCTTAAATACTTTTTTTTATCCTTGCATATTGTATCGTTTCGACGAAAAATAATTGAAACTGGTTCCCGTTAGAGAAATATTATATAGATTATTATTTTTATTTAATTGTTCCATTATTTATTTTGTGTGTGTGTAAATTTAATTTTCCTTTTTTTTATAAATTTTTTCTCTTTACAAAAGGCAAAAATATATTAGGTTCATGAATTTTCGACTACTATTTTCAATGAATATTTCCTCATTTTCAGGTGTCCTAACACTGGATTTGACCATCTTTAGGAAACGCCAGTCGTGTGTTAGCGCAATTTTGTAAATACGGGATCCCATTAATCTGAGGACAGAATTCAACAAAACTTTATACTTGGTTCAACCTTTACTTAAATTGTTACTGATTAGATTTTTGAATATACCGCCCAAATACATTATACTGCAATTTCGGCCATGTAAGATAAGGTTTATATATGACAGTTTCTACAGTGTATCAGTGCACGAGACTTGATATGAATGAGAGTCGTGACGAAAAGCTATGTTTATTCAATTAGTGTGCATATTGGCTGAGAGATGATGCTGTTATGTTGCAATGTAACCCTGTTTAATGGAGAGCAATATATCAACTTCTATGATACATAAATGCATCAAACTTAGAATGTAAAATGGATATTTTCAATAACTATGCTATGATATTTTGGCAGTTTGCAGCGGTGGCCGAGAAAGAAAACTTGTAAATCACTAATTGGTGGTCTTTACATAGAATTATAGCTATTCATTTAAACTGTTTCATATTCTCGAATTATTTCATATCGTAAGTAAAGATTTTTTACATTGTAGCTATTTTTTTTCTGTTGAGTCACTTTTCTTCAGTCCACCAAACCAAGAACAAAAATTTATTTTCTTTATTCTTGTAACCATGACGTAAGTTTCATCAGCATTATCTCTGAGAAACTTGTGCTTCTTTTTTATTAAGAAGATTTTGCAAAAGTTTATTGTGTTAATTATGTATTTTAGAAATTTTTTTTAATAAAATGCTGAGATAGTTGAATGTGTTTAAATAATATAATACTGCTACGCAGTGGCGGATTTAAGGGGGGGGCTAGGGGGCTGAAGCCCCCCCCAAAAGTATTGACATTCACAACTGACTTATACAGTTGTAAACTTTTCTTTGATCTCGAATAGCACCTTGAAAAATCTCAGCCCCCCCCAAAAGGTAAGTTCTGGATCCGCCACTGCTGCTACGTAATAAGCAGTAATATATGAATTAAGTCTGTGCATATATGTGTTTCCATTATCTGTTTTTCTATATTAGTGTTGATATGGTGTTGCATTAATAAGAAATTGTACACATAAAAGAAGTTAGTGCATTCTGTATATTTTATAATATAATGGGTGCGTCCCATTCAATTCAAGCCTTTTCTTTTATATCCAGAATTGACATTTAAAAGGATTATCTATCTGAAAAGGATTCGAAAATATTTAAGTCCAATATTGTGATACATCGCGATATTGCGATTTTGCCTTGACAATATATCGTGATATTGAAATAGTAACATCCCCACTCTACTATTGACTCCAATTTTAATAAAAGCGATGCAGTATTTTTGAAATCATGGGTCCCCAGGACCCATATATATATATATATATATATACACATTTAGCTTATGTGACAAAACCACAAAAAAAAAATTGCCAAAATGAATTTTCCTGGCAAGAATATCATGACAATTTTTTTTTTTTTTTCACAATTTGCCTAAAAGCTAATTTTAAAAATGCTTTTACAGAAGGTTGTACTAAGTTTCGGAGAAGTGCACTTGTGTGACACATGAGTATAGATGGAATAGATGAAGCATCAGGTCAACACTTCCCTTTTCTTTAAGTACAAAGCTTCAAAAATGAAAAAAGAAATTGTGAAAAACTTTGGTAATGAAAAATATTAGCAGTTACATGTCCAAAAACAACAATGATATTTATTTATTTATTTGTTTTTCAAAGAAAAAAGTGTTCCCATTTTTCAAAACATTGATCCATATTTTTCATAGTTATGAGGTCTTTGGATCCCACTTTATATGCAATTCTGTGCAGTAGTTCCTGTGATACAGTGGTGTATTTCATTATTATGTTCCTGATTAAATTTATTGGTCTTCTGGTAAGTGATGTCACATAAATGTGTGGTACCTGTGAACTGAATTGTCCAATCAATGATCTGTTAATTCCCCTTTACTTGTATTAATGCTAAAACAGATCAGTCTTCAATATGTAATTGTTTGTGAAACATGTATATGTCAGCTGTAATTGTTCTTAGTCGTTTATTAAATTCTATGTGTGTGTTAAAAATGTAGATGCCTCGTCATATCATAGTTATGGATTAATTATAAATCTTCTTCCTGCCAAATAAATAGCATAATGGCGACGAGTATAAAAGGGGAAAAAAAAAAAAGGTTTTGCTCTTCAACATTTAATAATGTCCACTTTAAAATATTTAGAAATGCAATCTGCAGTTTTATGTCTCATAAAGAAAATTGATTATTTCAAATGAATATCATAAAACGATTGGAGACGTGCAGATGTGAGTTTTTGTGAACTGTTGCGACAGAAATGGTGCTATCGTAATTTATTGTCTACTATAAGCTGTGATTTTTAATTTTTTCGAGAGGGAAAGAGAAAAGGTATTTATACATTTATTTTTTCTTTTCCGTTCCTTTATCTGATCGCATATATTTATTATCAGAACTAACATACTTACATTAAAAATGTTTCAAAATTTTAAAGAATTTAATGAATTTATTGAGTCTTTTGACACTTATATCAGGACATTGGAACAAAATTTCATATTGTTTGACATAAAGGAGGAAAAAAAACTTAGTGCTTTGATTACCTTTATCGGACCGAAATTATATAATTTAGTAACAAATATATTGTTTCCAGATCTTCCTGAATCAAAAACTTACGCTGTACTAGTAGATGTTTTAACAAAACATCTGTGTAAGACCCCTAACAAAATTACTGAATGGATTAAATTTAGAAAATATTTTCAGGGGGATAGTGAATCAGTTCAGGATTTCAGTGTTCGTTTAAAGAAATTTATAACACATTGTGCGTTTACGGGCGATTCACAGTCAGAAAATAGTTGGAACAATTTTTTCACGTATTAAAAAATGAAACAATCCAAAGCAAATTAATGTCACAGGTTGAGGATTTAAGTTTTGAAAAAGCAGTAGAACAAGCTGTAACTATGCAAAGTACTGAAAATGATATGGTAGAATAACAAAATAAAAATTTGAATAAAGTTTCCGTTCATGTCAAAAAAACGAAACAAAATTATTTTCAAAATAACATAAGTACTAAACAAAATGTGAACAAAACTGTGAGTGCAAATAAAAGTAAAACTCACTGTTATCGATGTGGAAAGAGTTCTTATTTAGCAAATGTTTGTAAATTTATTAATGCAGTTTGCAATTTTTGTAAAAAACGTGGTAATCTGAGTAAGATGTGTCGGAAAGCACAAAACAATGTTACTCAAAAGAAAAGTGTAAACACGTTCTTGATACTGTAGACATTTTGCCATTACAATCTGAAGGCACTAAACCTATAAAAATTTCGGTTTTGATAGAAAATCGTGCTAAAGCAGAAATGATTTCTGCTGTACCGATAAATCGTTTTCGGAGATTATTTCCGGAACATAAAATGTTTTCTGCTGATGTACAATTAAAAACAGCTACTGGAGAAATTTTCCAGCCCGAAGGATTTGTTAGAGTAAATATAACTTACGAAAATAAAACTAGGAATGTTATATTTAGTTAAAAAAGACAATTTTCCTTTATTGCTAGGTAGGGATTGGATAACTACATTTAATATAATCCCAAACAATTTGCTAACACTTCCGGTAAACAAAGTAACAATCTCGGAAAATTTAAATAATTTACTGAATCAATTTCCAGATTTGTTTACAAATAACGTTGGTGAAATTAAAAATGTTAAAGCTGAATTACATTTAGAGAAAGACTCATCATCAATATTTTGTAAATCGCGAACAGTTACGTATGCATTAAGGAATGCAGTAAATGAAGAATTAGAAAGATTAGAAAATGAAGGGATAATAAAAGCTGTTAGTACTAGTAAATGGGCAACACCTATTGTTCCAGTAGTAAAACCTAATGGAAAAATTCGTTTGTGCGGTGATTTTAAAGTAACAGTAAATAAATTTTTAAAGGTTGAAAATACACACTTCCTAAAATTGAGAATATATTAGCAACTTTAGGGAGTGGATTACACTTCACAAAAATTGATTTGAATCAAGCGTACTTGCATTTACCGGTAGAGGAAAATTTGCAAGAATTACTTACCATTAATACTCCTAAAGGCTTATCTCAATTTACGCGATTGCCATACGTAATTACCTGTTCTCCAGCGATATGACAGAGAACTAAAGAGCAAATTTTAAAAAGGTACAGAGGGTATTTCAGTTTTTATCGATGGTATATGTATTTCAGGGGAAACTGATGAAATACATTTAGACGTAGTTAACGTTACATTTAGACGTAGTTACTAGACTGGCACGTAGTTTTGTATGGTGGCCAGGTATTGATAAAGACATTGAAGATTAGGCAAATAATTGTGCTATTTGCGTTAAATTAAAACACAATCCTCCTAAAATGGATAGTCATCACTGGGAATGGCCTACAACACCTTGGAACAGAATACATGTAGACTTTTTTGGCCCAATTATGGGAAAAATGTTTTTAATCATAGTAGATGCCCACAGTAAATGGACAGAAGTGTTCATTATTCCTAGTACTACTACTGAGAACACTATAAACTGTCTTTCTTCTTTTTTTGCCGGATATGGCTATCCTGTGTCTCTCGTGTCTGATAATGGGCCACAATTCACTTCAAAACAGTTCAAAAATTTTCTACAATGTAAAGGCATAAAACATATCTTAACTGCACCATATCATCCCTCTACAAATGGTCAGGCCGAAACATATGTTAAACAATAAAAAAAGGATTGAAATCCTTAAGTTCAGAACCAGGAAATCTACAATTTAAGTTAAATGAATTTCTATTCCAATACTGAATAATGCCTCATATTACAACAGGGGAGAGTCCTGCATCATTATTTCTCAAAAGAAATATAAGATCAAAAGTAGATTTACTTGAACCAAATGTTATAAATTATGTTGTAAACAAACAACATAAAAATGTTTTTAACAAGAAACAAGTCCTTCCGGCTTATTCGGAAGGGTAGGTTGATTTCTTTTTCCTTATCAAGTAGCCGTCATTTTGTTTCAAAATGGCGGCTACAAATTATTAATGCACTTGATAGAAATATTGATGTAAGCTATGCCCATATGGAGTTTTAAGCAAATCGGTTCATAAATACCTTTTTATGTGAATTTAAAATTTTCAAGTGACTGGCGCTTGGAAACAAAATGGTGAGTTAAGTTGACAAATATATGAAATGTATTTGTGAGATAAGTCTAATCGTCTACTGTACACATATAGTTCGAATTAATTCAAAATCTCAAAAGTCATCGTGTTGAAAAATTAAGTGGCTGGCACTTCGATCAAAATGGCAGAGAAAGTTGCTCATCTAAGATATCGTTGCAAATTTCAAAATATTTTTTTTTTTAGAAAGTCTTTCAAAGAGCCTTAGTAAGTTGATAAAATGTTAGTTTTCTGGATTTCTAGTTTGTTTTAGCATTAAAATAGCCTAATTTTTCCTTAAAAACGCATTAAAAAGATCCAGTAACGCAGGTAATGGATTTGGCACCAAATTTGGCGACTTTTGGCGAGAAAATACTTATTATCGATATACCAAAGTTGGATGCAATAACGGGATTGGTTCACGAGTTACGTGATATTTCTAGAATTTTGTTGTTTGAATGATAAATCCATTTTTCAACTTTGATTTGTATAGATAAAGTATTTCTAAAGTTACCGTGATAACAAATTTTCAAGTGGCCGCAGTTGGAAACAATACAGCGGACCAAGTTGCCCAGCAAACATATCCAAGATATTTGAAGCAATAGATTCACTGTCCAATTGTGGTTTAAATCAGTGCCGTGTTTCAAAACTTATTTTTATGGCAAATTTTCAAGTGGCAGTCAAAGTGGTTTCAACTTGGAAACAAAATGGCAAAACAACTTGCCCAGCAAAATCATCCAGTATACTTGTATAAGTTCCTTATCCAGATCTAGTTCAAATTAAATCAGTGTTTCTAAAATTATCGTCATAAGAAATTTTCAGGTGGCACCACTTGGAAAAAAAAGCGGAGTGAGATGCCCAGCGAACTTCTCTGAGATATTTGAAGGATAAATCCACTACCCAAATTTGATGCAAATTGATTCTGTATTACTAAAGTTACCATAATGACAAATTTTCAAATGGCCGCCACTTGGAAATAAAATTGTGGATGAAGTCACCAAGTGAACTTATCCTAGATATTTGAACCATAAGTTCACTATCGAACTTTTATTTGAATCAGTTTAGTATTTTAAAAAGTATCGTGATGGCATATTTTCAAGTGGCAGTGTGATTTCAAGTGGCTGGAACTTAGAAACAAGATGTCGGGACAAGTTGCCCAGTGAAAACATTCTAGATAATTATATGATAATATCACTGTCCAAATTTGGTTCGATTTCGAGTATTATTTCAGAAGTTATTGTGATTTTAAACTTTCAAATGGGATCCTGATTTCAAGTGGTCCAGCTTAACTTAAGATATCTGCCACTTTATTAAAAATGGCGGATATATACTAATAAACTTCACTGAGATCCTTATATGGTCTGTATTTACATCAAAATTCAAACAATTTCGGAATACGTTTTTTACAATTTAAATTTGAAATTTTCAAGTGGTCTCCACTTGAAAACAAAATGGCGAAGCAACTTGGTTAACAAACTCATCTAAGATATTTATAAGATAAGTTAAGACACTGTTCAAATTTGGATCCATTTGGAGTATTATTTCGGAAGTTACCATGGTTTCAAATGTTCAAGTGGTAACCTGATTTCAAGTGGTTCGGCTTAACTTAAGATATCCGCCACTTTATTAAAAACTAGCAGGCTTTGCCCGCTTCACTGGTCACTAAATTTAAAGGAAACTCTTTTCGATATAGCTTTGTAAAAATAAAATAAAATACTAAAATTGCTCAAAAGCTCGCTTCGGATCCCTGCTGCCTTCGGTAGCGATTTGGTCATCCGCTAAAACTCGGGCGCTTGTCCCTATTACCTGAGACAATGGTTTACCAATAGGCTTCCATTAAGTCCTTATTAGATAACAGTTTCGAAATAGATAGTATCGAAAAAAAATGAAGTATCCCCTTTATATTTGAATCCCAGTTACATATGAACAACACTATACGTGGTGCACATAATATTTGCTTTTACGTTATTTCCTATGTTTACCTTGTTTATCCCCGATCAACCATAAAAATGATAACAATTTCACGCTAAATATTATAATATGCTATGACCGGCTACGTCTATTGCATGAGACAATTAATTTTTTGTGGTTATATATAATTCATGGTTTGTAAGCATGATCATAGTACCGCCTTAATATAGCTCTCTTTGGCGACTTTTGAATTTTTGTCACCATTTTAGATTTAATCCCTTGTAAAAATAAGACTTAATACCTTGTAACAATATGCTATGAGCGCTATTTCTGCCATATTTTAGACAACTAAACTTTTAAGGGTTATATATATTCCCCATTAAACATATTTTTGTTTTCATTTCAGTTTGTTATTTATTTAAATATTGATGAATTTTGAACTTCAATTTGGTCTAGTGTTGTACAGGCTGTATACTATATGTTTGTGTTTGTGAAAGAAAATTTTAAAAAAATTCAAAACTGCAATTTTTAATCCCACTTTTAAAAAAACAGGTGACTTAATCAGTAGCACATTTAAAAAAAATTTCCAAACGATTTCCATACAATCTCCTTCTCTTGCCACCTAAAATACATTATACATTAGTTAATTTTAAAAAATCTAATTGTCCGATCGATAAGCTGTTTAATCCGTTGGATTCACAAAAATTGCATCTTACATTTGGTATCTTATTTGTAACGATACGACTGATATTTCCAATTTTTTTAATTTACTTTTCTCATTTTAAATAAATGTAATTTTTATTGTTCACGTTTTTTTTTTTTTTTTTTTTTTTTTTCTGTTGAAAAAATAATAATTTTTTTGGCAACAATTAAATTAAGGAATAAAATTAAATATTTTAAATAAATGTAATTTTTATTGTTCACGTTTTTTTTTTTTTTTTTTTCTGTCCAAAAAATAATAATTTTTTTGGCAACAATTAAATTAAGGATTAAAATTAAATGGCCAATTTATCAGTAATTAGAAGGTTTTTATTTTAACATTTTAATTAATTAAAAGAAAACTAAAAATTCGAAAATTGGGCATCGAGGTGCATCAGGAGAGGTCATTACGAACCACCATGCAAATTTTTGCAGCTCAGCCATCAGCCGTTTTCTTAAAAGGCTCTGGAAACCATACACAATGACACACACACAAACATCTTACTTTATTATATGTATAGATGATGGATAAATTTCATTAATAAACTTCATTGAGACCCTGAAGTGGTCTATATTTACATCAAATTTCAAACAAATTCGGAATACGCTTTTTGCAATTTGAATTTGAAATTTTCAAGTGGTCTCCACTTGAACACAAAATGGCCGAGCAACTTGGTTAATAAACTCATCTAAGATATTTATAAGATATGTTAAGACACTGTCTAAATTTGGTTCGATTTGGAGTATTATTTCGGAAGTTGTAGTGATTTTAAATTTTCAAGTGGTAGCCTGATTTCAAGTGGTCCCACTCAACTTAAAATATCTGCCACTTTATTAAAAATGGCAGATAAACTTCATTAATAAACTTCATTGAGACCCTTATGTGGCCTGTATTTACAACAAAATTCAAGCAAATCTTGCTTTACGTATGCTTTTTACAATGTCGGTTTGAAATTTTCAAGTGGCTGCCACTTGAAAACAAAAGTCGGAGCAACTTGGTTAACGAACTCATTCAAGATATTTATAAGATCAGTTCACTGTCCAAATTTGGTTCCATTTCGAGTATTATTTCGGGAGTTATCGTGATGACAAAATTTTCATTATAGATAGATATATATATAGATAAACGAAGTGATTGCAATAGGTCGATTTCTAAAGAAATCAACCTAAAAGATAAGAGAATTCCAAGTAAATGAAAAAGTTGCAGTACGCAATTAAACATCAGGAGATAAATGGAAAATAGGAAATAGGTAAAGTAATTGCCAGAATAGGTAAATTGCATTATAAAATTCAAGTAGGTTCATATGTATGGAAAAGATATGTTGATCAACTAAAAAGTGTAGGTTCCAGAGTACAGTTGGAGGAAAATACAATTCCTGGTGAAACTGAAGAGAAGACCCTTGATGCAAACATTCCCATGGTTCCCGATAGCAAGCGTCCACACCTGCAAAGCGATGGAAGGGCTATGTCTGGTGGGAGGCCTGCCATTACACCAGATCCAGTGCCAACCGATCCTGCCATTACACCAGATCCGGTTCCAACCGATCCTTCCAATACACCAGATCTAGTGCCAACCGACAGTAGATCTATGTCTACAAAGCCTGGAGAAATTGACTGTGATAAAAATCGCAACAGTACTGTAAATAATAAAGAACTAAAACCTGAACATTCAAACCTTAAAAGTACTAACTTATCTTTTTCTGAACAGGGTTTAAGAAGATCAATTAAAGTAAAAAAATCTCCCATCAGGTATGGTATACGGAATTAAGGGGAGGAGAAAAGTGGTGTATTTCATTATTATGTTCCTGATTAAATTCATTGGTTTTCTAGTAAGTGACGTCACATAAATGTATAGGTACCTATGAACTGTATTGTCCAATCAATGATCTGTTAATTTCCCTTTACTTGTATTAATGCTAAAACAGATCAGTCTTCAATATGTAACCGTTTGTGAAACATGTGTATGTCAGCTGTAACTGTTCTTATTCATTTATTAAATTCTATGTGTTAAAAATGTAGACGCCTCCGCCCCGTCATATCATAGTTATGGATTAATTATAAATCATCTTCCTGCCAAACAAATAGCATAGATAGCATAGAGAAAATTTTTGTCTCTCACACACACACACATTTTCAAAAAATTATCAAATTGTGTTCTAGATTTCCCAAAATGTGTAAATCCATCGATAATCATAGTCGAAAATTTTTACGAATGCAATACTTTCTTCTATTGAATACAGAAGTAAGTAAAAATTGGACAAATGATGTTTAAAATTAATCGCGCATCAAAATGACGCAATCAATGACCAAAAGTCGGCTGAGATAGGAGAGATATGGCGTCACCTACTTAAAGGAGAAGAACAAACGCGAGACTGCCAGCCACGAAGTGCAGTCGGCACCGATGAAGGAGGGGGCCCCCCTTCCGAAAAGAGCTCTTCTAACATGTACGAAGTAAAATTTTAAGGTATTTACATTTGTTATATATTTCACTTATTTTTCAAGATAGAAGAACGTAAAAACAAAAGTAATCCAGGCAGTAACTATGTATGCTATGAAATAAATAAAAATTAATTTAAAATCAATAAAAAAAAAAATTGTTAAGATCAAAAAATAGTTAAATACGGTACACTATAATCAACTTATGTACATCACAGCAAATTCTGATAAGGTTGTCATGAATAGTTTTTGATTTCAAAAAACTTTTATAATTGAAATGTTTTGCCCCACTGGCAGAAGGTTTAGTAGCTGTCTGTGACAGGCTTTTAAAATTTCATAATCTGTCTGCGAAATTTGCATGTAATCAGAGGTAAAAATGGCTTACACTCAAAAAGCCTGATAGTAAATAGCGGCAATCTTGGAGGGGGGAGGGGGGGGGGTGCTTAACAACAGTGGTGATCTCAGGCAACAATACACAAATACAATTTTACTACAGAACAATATTGTATAGCAATCGTAAAATAATAAGTTGAACTCATTCAGTTAAATATTTTATAGAAATGTTTGACACAACACAATATAAATAATTATAAATAATTAAAGTATTAGTTTTAGTTTTGATACAGAAATATTTTTAAGTGAATTTTGAAGTAGAGGAGAAGTATTGGAGCAGTTTTAAGTTGTGGGCAATTTTTTTTATTAGTACAGACGGAGAGTGTCCGAAAGTTGCGTACTAATTTTTTTATTAGTGCAGACAAAAACTGTCTGCAAGCCGTTTTTGTTGTCAAAATTTGGGAAATTTATTTGATTTATTCTTGCTTCCATGTTGTTTTCTCTGTAAACTATAAATGAATTGGGTTGTTTTTATTACATCGTTTATGAAAAGAATTTGATTCAATAGGATAGTTGATAAGTTTTAAAAGGTTTAAATAGGTTTTGTTTACATTATAGGAAAACGTTTTTATCTTGAATAAAGTTAATGTAATTTTTACATGGAAGTAATTATGGATATAAATTAAATTAAGTTAAAGTAAATGTGAAATATTGCCACTTACTGTTTATTCTGAAAGATACTTTTGTTTTTTTGTATAACACCTGGAAATTTAAATGATGTTTACCATCGGCATTTTTGTTCACGCGTTCTTTCAGCGATTGCTAAATTAAACTAATAAGTTTAGTTAAAGTTCAATAGATGGCGTCGTGATTATTTCCGAAAGGAAAAATGCAAATTAAGTGTGACGTTACTTGAAATCGCTACTTATTGGATGCATGTTAGAATCCTTTGAACAGTATATAAGAGCTAACTTCATTGCATTCGGCGGTCAGTTTTTAAGTTTGCTGCATTAGCGATAGCTCTGTTTGCTAGTCGTAATGAAGGTGTTATATTAAGTTTTAAACATGAAAGTTGTTTTATTAAATTACTTTTCCTTCATTTAAAATAATTTCTTCAGATATAAGTAATTAAAATACAATGTGGTTTTAGTTTTCAAGTTTGTTTACCTTTTCCTCCCGTTTCCCTTCCGTGTAGTGTTGCCGTTCATTATAAAAGTTTGAACCATGGAGTCAGGTATTTGAGTCTGTTGTTCGTTGGCTTTTAGGGTTAACGTCGTATGCCTGCCATGTTCTTTGAGAAATGTTGTTTGTTAACTTTAAGAGTTGACATCGTTTTTTCCATTTTATATAAGGTTTAAGATTAACTATTTTTGAATATAAAGTTTTAAATTGAGTTAGTGCTGGACGCTAATTTTTATCACTTGCCTGAGATGAATTTAAATGATTGTTTCAACTTTTATTAAATATTTCAATTGTTAAGTTTTAATTTTTCTTGTTAAGTTTGTTCAATAAAATTGTTATTTTGTTTTATAATGACTTTGTCATTTTTTGAACTGCCTTATACACATTAACTTAAGTCTTTGAGCTAACTAATGGAGTTGTTTCCACTGCATGATATTATGCTTTGCTAAATGTTACATTAAGCCATATTGGCGACAACAAAGGTTATGGGCTACTTGGTATAGTATTACAGCCCATTGGTTGGTATTTTTTTGAAAGTTAATTTTTTTGGCAGTTCTAATTTTTTTGAGAATGGCAGTCAATATTTTACCTAGTATTGAAAAATTGGGAACAAACAACTATCATACTTGGAAAAAGGATATTCGTTTTGTGTTAATTGAGAAAAATTGTTGGAATATAGTGAATGGGAGTGAAACACTACCGGAGGAGAAGGACGGAGCAGTAACAGGGAAAGGTCACATAAATGACTTTAAGCAAAGAGCTAGAGTAGCACTTTCAACTATTTATTTAAATGTGTCTCCACAGTACAGAAGTTTGATAGACAGTTGCGAGTGTCCTGTTGCGGCCTGGAAAATTTTAAAGCAAAATTTCATTAGCGATTCAAGAGCGCAACACATGCAGCTTGTAAATGAGTTGTTCCATTGTGTAATGAAGCCTGGTGAGGGCATAAATATGTATGCATCACGAATCTCCAAAATTGCTGACGAGTTGAAGGAGTCTGGACATGAGATGGAAGATATATATCTTTGCTTCCAGCTGCTGAGGAATGTTCCTGACAAATTTGAGTCGGCCACCCAGTACATCTTGCGTTGGTCTGAAAATTTTGAGTTCAAGAAAATAGTCGTGGAACTAGTAGCTGAAGAAACGAGGCTGAAACTCAGGGATACAGATCGAGGAGCCAATAGAGTCGAAGTCCAGAATGTTCACCATCAGCAAAATGGTAAGAAATCATTTCCTAAATCTATCACCTGCCATCGCTGTGGTCGTCGGGGACATATTAAAAGAAACTGTTTTGTTAATTTAAATAAACAGGACAATAGTACTTCTGAGAACTCTAAATTTAATTATAGTAAATCTAATGTTAAAAGAGCTAACTCTGTCACCCGTAACAAATCTAAACAAAATTCCCCCATGTCTTATATTGCTCAATCTTGCATAAGTAATTCTGATGATGAGTGCTGTTGGGCTTTTGATACCGCGGCCTCTCATCACTTCTGCAAGAATTTAGACTATTTTTCTGAATATAATCCTATTGAAGGTGAAAGTTTATTTGTTGCCGTTGACGGAGTTAGTTTTCCTATTATTGGTAAAGGTTCTGTTCATTTAATTTTTGATGATAATTCTTGTATTTTGCAAAATGTTTTATATTCCCCCAGACTAAGAAAAAATTTAATATCTGGTCCGAAAATGGACATTAATGGCGCCAGTTTCTCTGGTAGAGGAGGAAAAATTGATGTTATTGGTAGAGATAACGTAAAAATCTTTTCTGCTGTGCTTGACAATGGTATTTACAATGTTTACCCTAAAGTTTATAAAAATGTTGATTTTAAAGATAATGGGGGGCACGTTTCAACTATTACTTCAACTGTTAATGTACCCAGTAATAAAAGTATTGAATTTTGGCATGGCCGTTTTGGACATGTTAGTCCAGAACTTATAGTTCATACTAGCAAGTGTAATGGGGTAAAAGGTTTACCAAAGTTGAAACGTGGAAATTTTTTTTGTGAACCTTGTCGTCTAAGCAAGCAGAAAAGGATTTCTTTTAGATTAAATGAGAACCTTCAATGTAAATCTCCTTTAGAGAGAATTTTTATGGATGTCTGGGGACCGATAAAAATTTCTGGTAACAATGGGGAGAGGTTTTTTCTATCTATAATAGACATGTTCTCAAGAAAAACTGCTTTATATCCTATGTCTGAAAAATCACAGGTGTTTTCAATTTTTGAAAAACACATAGCTAGAGCTGAAAGGCAGTTAGGGAAGAAGCTTAAGTTTTTGAGAACAGACAATGGTTCTGAGTTTGTTAATGACAGTTTTCGAAATTATTGTGAAACGAATGGTGTCACACATGAATTAACCAATACCTTCTCTCCTGAGCAGAATGGTTTGTGTGAACGCGTAAATCAAACTGTCTTAAATTGTGCCAGAGCCATGTTAATAGATAGTGGACTGCCCCTCACTTTTTGGCCAGAGGCTATACTTTATTTTGCATATACATGGAACAGAGTAATACACAAAGGTCAAAGTAAAACCCCCCTTGAATTGTATAGTGGACATAAACCATCAGTTAGGCACCTTAAGCCGTTTGGGTTGATCACATATGTAGGTATCCCTAAACAGAAGCGGTCTCATAAGCTTGACCCTAAAGCTCAAAAGGGTGTTCTTGTGGGTTATGCGTTGCGAACCAAAGGTTACAGAGTCTGGTTAGAGGAGGAAAATAGAATTATAGAAACTTTGAACGTTACGTTTGGTAATTCCCTCTTCAGCAAAAACAGTGGAGCCGTGCTGGGCACCTCTTCAATTAATTTGGATCTGTTCGGGGATAATCCAGTAGATCGTTCTGGATCCGATCCTGTTGATGTAATCCTCCAGGACAGATCTGATGAAGTTGTTGAGGATGACCCAATAGCAAGCCCTGTTGATCCTGAACCAGATGTTGTATGGGTTCGTAAACCTGTCCCAAGGCCCACAGGAAAACGTGTGGATATTTACTATTATCCTGAGGGGTCAAGTACAAGGCTGAGGTCAATGAATGATGTCCAAAAATATTGTTCAAATCATAATTTAAAGTTTGTGCCAGAACTTTTTTGATTTTTCTGGTAGTAATCTTTTTGAAGGGGTGGTAAAACAAGAACCTGTTACTTCTGTTTCTCAGACTGAATGTAAGAAACTTATCTGACTAGATTTAACTGTTCCAAAAACTTTTAATCAAGCCTTAAAATCTGAACAACATCTAAACTGGAAAACAGCTATGGATGAAGAAATAGACAGCATGCGGAGTCGCAAAGTCTGGCACCTGGTTGAGTTACCAAAAGGCAAAACCCCGTTGGGAAATAGATGGGTTTTTGCAGTAAAACGAGATGAGCATGGAAACATTGCTCGTTTCAAAGCAAGATTAGTTGCCCAAGGGTTTAATCAGGTGAAAGGCGACACGTTTGATGAAACATTTTCTCCAGTTGTTAACTTTTCAGTTGTTAGATTTTTCTTTTCTCTTTTGGTGTCCCATTTAAATTGGTTTAATTCCCAGTGTGATGTGAAATGTGCTTATCTGTATGCTCCCTTAGATGAAGAGATATACATGTATCAACCACCTGGGTATGTTGTCAAGGGCAAGGAACATCTTGTATGTAAACTTGACCGAGCATTATATGGGTTACATCAAAGTGGACGTTTATGGTTTTATGAGTTAAATCGTGTTCTTTTAGATTTGGGTTTTGAAAAATTTAATTGGTGCAATTGCACATACAGGTTTAAAGATTTTATCGTTCTACTTGTTTATGTAGACGATATTGTAGTTTTTGGTAAAACTCAATCACAAATTGACAATGTGATTAGTTTATTGGGACAGAAATTTGATTTGAAAGTTTTAGGAAAGACTAAGAAACTATTGGGAGTGGAATTTGAGTACAATAATGGAGACGTTCAATTGTCCCAGTGTACTTATATAGAAGAGATTTGCGAAAGATTCAAATCTTTTCATATCCCTGTTTCTTCTCTTCCAATTGTCAAAGGCTTGAAATATTCAAAAAAGGACTGTCCGACAAATCAACTTGAAATTGATGAAGCATCCAGGTACCCATATAGGAGTTTGCTAGGTTGCTTATCTTTCGTTGCTGGTCGTACACGTCCTGATATTGCTTATGCCACAAATATTTTTAGCCAATTTCAGAGCTGTCCTGGTCTAACTCATTGGAATGGTTTGGTCAGATTATTAGGATATGTTTCTTACACTAAATATTATAAACTTAATTTAAAATGTAATAAACCAGATTTAATAGCCTTTTCAGATGCAGATTTTGCAATGAACCGTGATGATTTTGTGTCAATGGGAGGGCAAATAGTTTTTTTGGATGATAGTCCTATTTCATGGAGGACGTTTAAGGAGAGGGGTGTAAGTTTATCCACCATGGAGAGTGAATTTATCTCCATGTGTGAAGGCGTAAAGGAATTAAAGTGGTTTGACCATATACTGGAAGATAGCTACAAATTTAATTTAATTTCTGGTAAACATAACTCTCCTGTTCTATATGCTGACAATCAATCCGCTATAGATTTTACAAAATCTCCCATTGAAAATAACAGGTCAAAACATATAAATGTTAAATTGTTTTTCATTAGGGAATGGCTTTTCGAGGGGCAGTTCAGTCTTAAATATATTTGTAGTAAATTAAATTTGGCAGATCCTTTTACAAAGTCGTTAACTAAATCTGATTTATCAAAATTTATTAATAAAGTTTTCTTAAAGTAAATATAAATTTTTTTGGAACTATGTTTTCCTATAGAGTTTTTTTGGAGCTATGTCTCATATAAATTTTTTGGGAACTATGTTTCTCTATAAGGTTTTTTTTGGAGCTATGTCTCCTATAAAGTTTAAATATAAATTTTTTTTATGGAAGTGTTTTCCATAAGTTTGTTTGAAAACTGTTTTGCACATGATTCAGGGTTTTCATGTTCCCATTGAAATTGTATTGTATAATATAAGTTCAATTAGTTTTTATTCCTTAGTTGGGATATGTGAGACACGGCGCCGTGCGAATGTTTTTTTGTATTATGTGAATGTTTTTCATATTTCATGTTCTTCATATTTATGGTTTGAACTCATCTTAATGTGTTAATGTTTTTTTTAATGGGGATATGGAAATTTTGTATATAAATTGTGTTTAATGTTTTCCTATTCTGTTCCTATTCTAGTAGATTGATTAATGGAGAACTGTTTGTGGAAAAAAGCTTTGTATTTGGAAGAGCAACATATGAACTGAAGCTGACCAACAACAAAATGTTTCTAAAATTTTTTTTCCAGTAGAAGTTTTACTGTGTGTATTTTTCTTTATTGTTATATGTAAAAATTTCAGGCAACTGATATTTTTTTTTAAAAGAAAACCAACATGGTGGGGGGCATTGTTGTCAAAATTTGGGAAATTTATTTGATTTATTCTTGCTTCCATGTTGTTTTCTCTGTAAACTATAAATGAATTGGGTTGTTTTTATTACATCGTTTATGAAAAGAATTTGATTCAATAGGATAGTTGATAAGTTTTAAAAGGTTTAAATAGGTTTTGTTTACATTATAGGAAAACGTTTTTATCTTGAATAAAGTTAATGTAATTTTTACATGGAAGTAATTATGGATATAAATTAAATTAAGTTAAAGTAAATGTGAAATATTGCCACTTACTGTTTATTCTGAAAGATACTTTTGTTTTTTTGTATAACACCTGGAAATTTAAATGATGTTTACCATCGGCATTTTTGTTCACGCGTTCTTTCAGCGATTGCTAAATTAAACTAATAAGTTTAGTTAAAGTTCAATAGATGGCGTCGTGATTATTTCCGAAAGGAAAAATGCAAATTAAGTGTGACGTTACTTGAAATCGCTACTTATTGGATGCATGTTAGAATCCTTTGAACAGTATATAAGAGCTAACTTCATTGCATTCGGCGGTCAGTTTTTAAGTTTGCTGCATTAGCGATAGCTCTGTTTGCTAGTCGTAATGAAGGTGTTATATTAAGTTTTAAACATGAAAGTTGTTTTATTAAATTACTTTTCCTTCATTTAAAATAATTTCTTCAGATATAAGTAATTAAAATACAATGTGGTTTTAGTTTTCAAGTTTGTTTACCTTTTCCTCCCGTTTCCCTTCCGTGTAGTGTTGCCGTTCATTATAAAAGTTTGAACCATGGAGTCAGGTATTTGAGTCTGTTGTTCGTTGGCTTTTAGGGTTAACGTCGTATGCCTGCCATGTTCTTTGAGAAATGTTGTTTGTTAACTTTAAGAGTTGACATCGTTTTTTCCATTTTATATAAGGTTTAAGATTAACTATTTTTGAATATAAAGTTTTAAATTGAGTTAGTGCTGGACGCTAATTTTTATCACTTGCCTGAGATGAATTTAAATGATTGTTTCAACTTTTATTAAATATTTCAATTGTTAAGTTTTAATTTTTCTTGTTAAGTTTGTTCAATAAAATTGTTATTTTGTTTTATAATGACTTTGTCATTTTTTGAACTGCCTTATACACATTAACTTAAGTCTTTGAGCTAACTAATGGAGTTGTTTCCACTGCATGATATTATGCTTTGCTAAATGTTACATTAAGCCATATTGGCGACAACAGTTTTTCTGTGCCCGCGACTATGACGCCGTGTTTCTGCCACTGGGGTTTTGCCTTACTACAACATTAAATATCTATCAATGAAAATAATGCTTTGACATATAAAAAGTTTGTTTAATCATGTTTAATTCATACCTGCCAACCTTTGAAAATGAAAATTAGTAGCACACCAATTTTAAAAATTGATTGGAAAGTTGATTGGTTCATTTTTTTCATGCAACACACGAATCCTAAGCATTTATGTACTTTTATACTTGCTCAGGTTTTTTTAGCTTATGTATATGTGTTCAAACTGGCAATGTATGAATTTTTTTAAGATGATAAAAAAACTAGAATTTTGTTAATTATAAAGAAAAAATTTATTATGACGACATTGATTTTTGAAAGTCTAGACAAAAGTTGGGCATAAAAAATGACACCTGAGTGTGATTTTTAACTAAAATTTCTAGGTGCAAAATACGCCTAACTGCTAATTTCAGAACATGGGATCACCAGTTGGCAACATCCTGTTTAAACATTACATTCCCAAATTGGTAATGCCATATTCGTAAAGCAGTGTTACAGCCGATTCAAATAGGAAAATATATATAAACATTTCAAAACAAATACTGTTCTGAATGAAAAATGAGCACTTTATAATGTCTACTGATAAAAAATGAATTACTTCTACATGATTTTTTTTTTTTTTTTTTTTTTAACAGAAGATTAAAGTACATTCAAACATAAGGGAACACTAATATAATTAAAATTTTACATTTGATTTTTTTTATCCCATAAAATGCATGCAATCAGACATTTTTGAGTATTTTACCATTACTGGAAATAATTAAAAAGTTGTTAGCTTCAATCACGATATATGACATTTACAACTAAAATTAACAATTTCAATATTTTAAAAGCAATAATTTTGCGATAGTATAAGCCAAATATGAGGAAAAAATTACATTCAAATTTGGCAACAACTTCTTGGAAGAAAAATTATATTTTTTTCATTAATTGCATTAAGTTCATCATAACATTTTAGTTATTTGCAACAAATTTAGAAAAAAAAAAGCTCAATTACATTTTTTTTTTTTATTATTATTTAAAAAAAAAACTTGCAAATAACTATTTTACATTTCAAAATGTCATGAGCTAAGGTACAAGTGAAATGGCTTGTATACCCTAACTCAACCCAGCTGCATGCTTGGCTGCTAGCTTCCCCATTAGTACACGTACCGGTTTTTTAACAAATGAAACAAACCCATAGCCTTTCGACTTGAGCGTCTGAGGATCTCTAACAACTCGGCAATCCCTGAAAAGAAAAGAAAACAACTATTAAAGTTAACTGAAAATAATGATAAAAATTAATTCAAATAACAAAAATTAAGAATCAACGTTAATATTTATACTTCAAATCCAAAATAAAAATTAATAATTTCAAACTTTCACTATCATGATATTAGGTGTTAAGACCCCCTGACTATGCAAAGGTCCTTGGCTTAGGTGGTATGTCGTCTATGGAGAAAGGGGAGCTTTTTAAGAGATCCCAGTCTGTATTCACACACGTTTTGGAGAAAGCCACTGAAACTCTAAACAGCTAGGCTGGTGAGAATGACATACACTGGTGTTCAAAATTTAAGCAACAGCCTGTTTTCTTGTTTTCTTCTTTTGGGCATAATTTTTAAACATGTGAACACAAAATTTGAAGGCATGTTCGTTATCATATCATTAACCGAATATGAAAAATGGTCATAAGGATGCATAACAGATAGGTGAAAGCGCACATGCATCCATGTGCTAGATTAAAACCGGATCTTTTTATCTGTATTCACTTTCTGTTTCTTCTTTTTTTCGTATATGAATAACTTTTTAAAAAATATACATACAAACATGTAAATTGGATAAGATGTTCATTATAAAACTGTTTATCGACATTTTTATTATTCTGGTGATGCTCATAGTTTACAAATTATTAATTACATACTTTATTGGAAATTCTATTATAAAAGAAAAGAAAATTTAATACAGAAAGAAAAATTGAGATTTAGATTAACATTTCAAGGCATATGTGTCTTTATCTATCTGTAATGCATCCTTAACACCACTTTTCATTAAACGTTCTTTCCTAAAATTATTGAAATTTTTCAATTTTTCCAAAGCTTACTTTTGAGAGAAAAAATGAATATTTATAAGCTTAAAAATTATCCTTACGCAAAAGTTACATAAAATTCGGTTATTAATAAATATGATAATGAACAGGTCATCCAAATTTTATGTTCATATGTGTATTTGTTTAAAAATTATGCACAAAAGAAGAGAATGAGAGAACAGGTTGTTGCTTTAATTTTGTCCACCAGTATAGTTAATCTCATCACTGACTCACTCTGCCACACTTAAAAAGGCTAAGAGATTTCTCTGGACTCTCTGTGTGTGTGAACGCAAGTTGCCACTTAATTTTCATACTTTAATTAATTTTAAATAATTTAATTGTCCGATCGATACGCTGTTTAATCAAGTGGATTCAGAAAAATCGCCGCTTTCATTAGGTATCTTATTTGTAACGAATTTTTGATTAGATAGAATGGAGTAAAAATCTGATTTTTTACAAACTATTTGAAAAATACCAGAGCCAGGAATCGAACCCAGGCCTTCCTCTTAATGTGAGGATGCTCTAACTATTGAGCTACCCTGGCTGATAACTAGCTCGGCACTTCTCACATAAAATTTCAAGGTTGTTTAAAAGAAATAAAAAATAAATAAGTTTTTGATTAGATTTTTTAAAACTAATTAAAATATGAAAAAAAAAAAAAAAAAAAACTTAACATATTTCAGTTAAAAAAGTTAAGTTTATATTATTTTTGCAATGATGATCTATAACAGGGAAGGCCAACCCGCGGCCCACCGTGTTGTTTTTTACGGCTCGCAAGGAGACTACCAATATTTAAAGTTTGACAACTTTGGTTAATAGATTAAAAATAAATAATCTGTTTAAAATACCTTTCAATGATTAAGATAAAAACCACATTGTTGTAATGCAATATTATTAAATCCAATAATCATTCTACTTATTATAGTTATTAATGTAGGTATGTCAATTTTTTCCCATGATACTATTGCTAATTTATGAATGAAAATAATTTAAATGTGAATGTATTATTCTCTGAATCTTCACCTTGACCATTCCCGAAAAAGGTATATACATACATGATACATACACTCATAAACATACGTACACCTACACATTTTTACATACCGTGCAGCCTGCGCCTGACTGAATAAAATAGATTTTCAAGGCGGCCCCTACAAAGTGTTTTGGGTTGGATAGGCCTGATCTATAACATGTCTACATATTTTTTTTTATCTTAATCGAATGTAGATTTTTACACTATGTACTTGAAATAATGTAAATCCACAGGCCGTGATAAACCATTTTTCTTTCTGTCTGTAAAGAAGTGCAAGTCCTCACCAAAATCTACACTGGTCATACGGCAGTGACCAATAATATATCTACTAACCTTTATCTCAATTGGATGAAGTGTGAAAATGTTATCACACTTAATATTTTAAGTCCAAGGGCCATAATGATAAAGAGTCTTTCTTTGTGTTTCTGTTAAAAAAAAAAAAAAAAAAACTTTAAGCCCAACACTTATTACAATCCATACAGCTTGTGTGACAATCAGCTTAAGTTACCTACCAACTTTTGACTTACTCGGTTAAAGTGTTAAGATGCATCTCACTTTAAATATTTTGATTCAGAGGGTCAATATTTTAAAGAATTTCTTCATATCTCTGTAAACAGCCATGAGTCCTACACTCATCAAAATCTATACCTGTCGTACGACGAGAACATAAACAATCTACGAGATCATCTACCAATGTTGTGCTGAATTAAAAGAAGTGTTTAGACATTATCATGCACATTCAGCACACGTAAACACACATACAGACATAGAAACACAGATACTTAACCTTAAAATAGAAAAAATGAATTCAGGAAATCTTCAAAAGTATAGATACACCAGAATCTCACAGTGGAATTTTTTCATGATTGCAGTACTTTTGTTGATAGTATGTATGTGTTTGGAAAGTAAAAATTTGACTCAGAGATAGGAGCTAATTTCTTTTCAGTTTTTAATAAGGGAAAGATCATTTGCCTTTTCTCCCTAGAAGTCACCTAAGGGCGGAAAAAGTGAGAAATCGGGCCACTAGAGTTTCTAACATCTAGCCATACCCTTGAATAAAGTAGAAAAAAAAAAAAAGAAAAAAATCTGGTGTGAAACAACTACACAACTTCCATTAACCATTATTACACACATATTATATGCATTTTTTTTTTTTTTTTTTTTTTTTTTGGGGGGGGGGGAATTTTCCAGTACGAGAAACTTGATACATGTGTAAAGACATATAAAACAGTTTACACAACACAGTGGGTTAAAAAATCAGAAAAAAAAATTATGATATTTATTTTTTTTAAACACCAATTTACGTGATCTAAAAATGAACTATCTAATCAGAATGACCATTAATTTTCCTGTAATAACCACATAATACATGAGAAAGGATATCTAAAATGGATTTATGTAACAATTTTCAAGAAAATTGTTAGAGTCGTTTTTGAGATATCAACCTTTACCAAAACTTGCATACTCAATTATTGACCGGAAAGCAATAATTACATACAAAAGGATATTTTAAAAAGTAGTCAATACGGTGAGTGTGAAAAAAATCTGTACAGCTGTTTTTAAAGGAACACACTTGCAAGACCTGAAATTGAGCTATTTCAGGGTGGCTGCAGATATGCAGAAAAAATGTTCCCTGATTTTTCCATGATTTCCATGACTAATTTTGACAAATTTCCATGATTTACGTTACCTATTGTATGCATTCCATAATTTTGTATATATCACACTCTTGTGTAACATGCTCGCTGAACCACTGTAATTCAAAAAACTATACTGACTGGCAAAAATATCTCAACTTTTATATTTTTTTTATTTATTCACTTACAAAAAGAAAAATAAAATGAAAAATCCAAAATTTTTGAGAAATTAACAAAATTATAACTCATTTTAATTGCACAATATATTAACACCAAGATATAAAATTATTCCTCAAGTTGTTGCACTAAAAATATTCAATTATTGTTACTACTTTTTTTTTTTAATGTTAACTTGGTAAGATTGAACTAGAAAGCAGCCAATCCTGTGCAATCATGGTTAAGATAATACCTGTTT
The DNA here is from genome assembly GCA_963930645.1 of Salticus scenicus. Taxonomy (NCBI): domain Eukaryota; kingdom Metazoa; phylum Arthropoda; class Arachnida; order Araneae; family Salticidae; genus Salticus; species Salticus scenicus. The sequence continues at coordinate 267,852,616 of OZ005652.1, read as the reverse complement.
GTCGATCTTTCAGTCATGCTTGCAGGGCAAAAATGAAAATTTCCATGATTTTGGGGTGTTTTTACAAAATTCCCTGATATTTCCAGATCGATAAAGTGCCCTGATTTTTCCATGATTTCCCTGTTTTCCTTGATTGTCGCCGCCCTGTATTTATACAGGACGCCTATCAATTTTCCTGAACTAACCAACTATATCATTCGAAAGTACATCTAATGAGTGTTTATATAGCAAATTTGAACAGGGGTCATAGCAAAGGAATAAAAAAATATAGGAGTCTAAAAGAAAAAATATAGGAGTTTAATAGAAAAAAATATAGGAGTTTAAGAAAAAATATATAGGAATTTCGAATGAAATATAGGATACATAGTAGTTCGGAGCACATGTACACAAACAAAACTGAGTACCATTATCCATAAAATTCTAAAATGTGTGTCCCCAATTACAGCCCTTATAACTTCAATTTTTAATAAACATCCATCCTATAATTTCAAAAATACAATAATGTATGCACGATTCTATTAACACATTTTAGAAAAATACATGGTTAGAAAAATAGCCATCATTTAATATATGAAAAAATTAGATCAACTGGAATTTTGCTCACCTGAGGAATCTGATTTAGATCAAGGATTTCAGTGCATGGGCCTGCACATTCCCTTGATAAGAGCCTCCAAATCAGAGACTATTACCTTAAGTGACAAATCTGTCACTTAAGGTAACAAGTGACAAGTCTGTCACTTAAGGTTTAAGTTGACAAATTGGTCAAAATTATTAAAAAAACAAAGATTTTTTTTTTTTTTTTTTTTTTTTTTTTTTGGGGGGGGGGGGGACTGTAAACAAACCAAAGAGTCAATAAACTTATCAAACAATTTTGAAGGGCACTCTTATTCTATATTAATATTATATACAAAAGAATGAAACTACTCCATTTCTCTAAAAGTCCAACTAAGTCAAGCTTTTAAAGTTAGTAATGTTGGTTAGTAAATGGGCATATCACACGGGAGCATATCAACACAACATTATACACAACATGTTCACTCAGCGCCGTTCAAAGTTGGGGAACCTGAACGAATGAGAAACCGGTCAGCTGTCCCTAGGGTTCCCCCGAACTCATAGCGTGATGTATTCCCTTCTCTAAAGGTATTCCAGGAAAAAATCATGTATATTCCTCCTATTGGTCAATTTTGATGAGCACACTCAACACAGTCAGCTTTTTGTAAACAGCTTCGAAAAAGTTGATCATCTGAAAATGTGCTGTCCTTGAACAAGGTCAGGCTGAGTGTGTTGGATATAATGTTGTGTTTAGTAAAAAGTTGAGCGAAAATCTCTCGTGTGATATGGCCAAAACATGTCTTGTGAAAGCAAAAATGTACTGTCTTAAATTTCGAAATTGATGAAAGGATTTTTTATTAGCTTAAAAAGTTCATTAAAGAATATGAATTAACGATTCTTCTACTTGCATAATTTTCAAAAAAATGTCTAAGCTTTCACCTACCGATTTTTAAAAATGTAAACATGTCAAAGTGGTAGAATCAGTAAGAATAGTTCTCAGGAATCGATATGAATGGGATTGCAACAGGCTCTTGATCTTACTTTCTGGTATAAATTTCAGTAAATATTCATTTAATGCTTCTCACTGGTTGATAATTCTAGTAATGACTGGTATCAGTGTCATCCACCTATTATTTACAAATCTCATAATTTCTTCTTTCTTAATTCCAACTTCGATTTGGACACCTCGGAAATTTTCTTTGCAAGCCGAATATTTATGAAGAAATTTAAACACAATATCCAAAAAATCTTCAATATCCCAGTGATTAACTACTTGAGTCATTGCATTCTTGAAGGCATTATGCACAATATACAAGTTATAAGAACTATGATAAGAGGCAGAAAATCTCTATCATTTAGTTCACTGTCAATTTCTTCAAGTCATTTTTGGTTAACAGGTGGTCCATCAGAGCTTACAGATAACAATTTATTAACTGGTAACTTATCAAGCAGTGGTAGAAATAAGAATTTTGAAACTAGGCGTCAAAATAACGCCTGGATTAAATTTTTCAGGCGTCCAAATTAAAAATATAGGTGCCATCTATAATTAAATATGTATATTTAAAAATAATAATAATAATAAAGCATCGACTTGTAAATAATATATGCAAGATTATATAAAAAATATTTATGTAATGAATGTAATTACATTGACAATATTAAACGTACATATTTAAAATCACAAATTCATTCTTCACCCAGAAGATACATCATTCCACCACAATTTAATAGCATTTTCTGGGCAGAAATCTTCAAATTTAGGGCTATTTAATTTAATCATTAACAAATCGTCAACTACCTTCATAGAGAAATTATTTCTTAAATCAGTTTTTATTAGGTTCAAATTAGGTTTTTATTAGGTTAGGTGAAATAGACTTCTTTGCTGTCTGATGGGATTGGGAAAATTATTAGATATGATGAGGAAAAAATCCAGGCGTCAAATATGGCACCTATGATTTGAATTCTAGGCATCAAAATGAAAAAACTGGTCGCAAAATACGACTAACGACCGCTTATTTCTAACCCTGTTATCAAGTACAAGTGTCAAATATATCTTGTTTTTCAAAATACACTGATGGAAAAAAAAAATCCCAACACCAAGAAAAAATTATTGTACAGTAATGAAATTTCAGCAATACGTTTGTCTAGATAACATATTTAATTGATTAAAGTTTCAAGATCACAGGTAGAGCCATTTCAAATGTGAAATGTTGGTACATTAGTAACCGATGTAACCGCCAGAATTTTGAATGCAAGCATGCAAACGTGCATGCATTGTGTCGTACAGGTGTCGGATATCAGTTTGTGGGATGGAGTTCCATGCCTGTTGCACTTGGGCGGTCAATGCAGGGACGGTTAATGCTGGTTGTGGATGACGCTGGAGTTGTCGCCCAATGATGTCCCATACGTGCTCGATTGGAGAAAGATCTGGTGATCTAGCAGGCCAAGGCAACATGTCGACACTCTGTGAAGCATGTTGGGTTACAACAGCGGTATGAGGGCGAGCGTTATCCTGTTAGAAAACACCCCCTTGAATGCTGTTCATGAATGGCAGCACAAAAGGTTGTTTCACTAGACTGACATACACATTTGCAGTCAGGGTGCGTGAGATAACCACAAGAGTGCTCCTGCTGTCATACGAAATTGCTCCCCAAACCATAACTCCAGCAGTAGGCCCTGTGTGTCTAGGCCGCAGGCAGGTCGCTAGCAGGCGTTCACCTGGCCTCCTTCTAACCAACACACGGCTATCACTGCGACCAAGGCAGAACCGGCTTTCATCAGAAAACACAACAGATCTCCACTCCGTCCTCCAATGAGCTCTAGCTTGACACCACTCACGTCGCAAACGGCAGTGGTTTGGAGTCAGTGGAATGCACGCTACAGGGCGTCTGGCTCGGAGCTGTCCTTGAAGTAACCGATTTGTAACAGTTCGTTGTGTCACTGTGGTGCCAACTGCAGCTCGAATTTCAGCTGCAGACGCAGTACGATTAGCCACAGCGATATGCCAAACACGGCGGTCTTCCCTCTCAGTAGTGCCACGTGGCCGCCCGGAACCTGGTCTTCTTGAGGCAGTACCTTCCCTTGACCACTGCTGCCAACACTCATGCACAGTGGATACATTCCTGCCAAGTCTTTCTGCAATATCGCGGAAAAAAAACCCACCTTCTCGTAGCCCTACTACACGACCTCGTTCAAACTCAGTGAGCTGTTGATAATGGCTTCTTCGTCTTCTTAGAGGCATCCTTGACTAACATTAACCCACTACGTCAAATCTCAACTGTAAATAACGATCACGAACCTTACAGCGCTTATTTAAAGCAAACCTCATTTGCATGTTCATAGTGTCGCTACTAGCGCCACACTTATGCGCGTAGCTCGAAATTTGAATCGACGTCATCTTTCAGATGTATAAACACGCCTACCAAATTTCGTTTATCTAGCACAGCTCCTTCCTGGTGTTGGGAATTTTTTTTCCATCAGTGTACCTGCTGTAGCATGACCCAGTTCAAAAGCATGCAGGAAATTACTAACAATTTGGTTACGCTCTTCATACCAAAATTTTATAAGTATATCTAGTTACTTTTTTCCATTAGCAGTCTGGATATCATTTAACAGTAGACGTAAAAAAATATATAGGAAATATAGGAGTTGGTGTAAAAATATAGGAGAATATCTGCCAAATTGCGAAAATATAGGAAAAATAGGAAATATAGGAGGACTATGAGGCCTGTTTGAAGAAAATCGTTAGAGCTGTTTTTGAGATACAGGCTTACTATCCAACTTCCGGTTTCCGATGACCCACTTCCGGCTTTCCAATTTTTACTAAAATTCCGAAACTCCATCTGTACACCAGACCTGTATCAATTCTGAAGTTTCAATAGTTCTATCTCTATTAGTTTTAGAGATATGGTAGCCAGAAAATTCCACACATACATACATACTATGACCAATTGCTAGAAACTACTTTTTTGGACTCGGGAGGCCTTAAAACATGTAAATCAGGTGAAAACTCTATATCGAATTTTAGTACCGAATACAATACTTTAATTACCTATGGTAGTAGAGTAATGGAAGCAAAAAATTACGGGCCAAAAACTAATATTTTGATCTGCCAGTCGTTGTACCACATATTTTGATTTTTTGAATTTTAACATTAATTTACAAATGTTAAGTAGATATTGACACTAAGTTTCGCTTATCAAATAAAATTTTATGATTACAATGAAAGAAAAATCATTTGGGCCAATTCTGGCAGTTGGCCCACACGGCTATCGCCGGGTAGCCAGGTGGACCAGTCCGCTTCTGGCTCCCCATACCTATAGTATGATGGGGAACTAATAAAAATTAATATTTTTAAATTAAAATAACATACATAAGGATAATGAAGCTTACGATAAAGAACTGCATTTGATTAATTGTTCTAGCTTTTGCCTTACACTGGGCTCCTAGCAAACGCTAAGGTATCAAAATGTAAAAGTAATTTGTGCTCTTTTTTTTTTTTCTTCTTAAATATCCATCTGCCTATGAGTGTATGTGTCGTGACACATGTTGACATAAGCTAGTACCTATTACTTTTGGTGAAAATTGTCCAATAAGTGGCGTTGCCAAACCCTGTTTTCTAAAATTTTAACACGGCTGTAAAATGCATACAATGGAAATAATTTTTAATGAATCATTAGGAAATCAAATAGAATTATTTATAAGAGTAATAATCAGCTAAGAAAAAAAGTTTGGACATATAGGAGCAATTTAACCCACTGCATTTTTAAACATATATTAATATAGGAACACAGAAATATATGAAATAAATTATCTCTATCATAACTAGAGGAAACGGACAATGGAAGGGTCAGTTCAGACAGTCATCGGGGTTTTAATAAGACATTCTCGAGTTTTAATCTTGTGATAAACAATGTTTTTCTGAATTGTTGTTTCTGCTCTGTTTGTTATTTAAAATCTTAAAGTGTCGCAAATGCTCAAAGCACTTTCATTGAAAGATAAAATTGAAATTTTAAAAGAAATTGATAAGAGTAAGGATTTAACAAAAGCAGAACTGACAAAAAAGAATATGCAATACATCTATATATTAATAGGCAAGCATAAAATTTGTTGTCCCTTTTTAACATATTAATTATGGGAGTAGAGGGTTGAAAATGGTATCATTCGAAAGGTATGGTTAACCGGAAGGTGCGAATACAAATATTATTTTCTTAGGATGTCAAGAAGGTATTTAAAAATACATTTATTTTTTATGCATTTTCCCCCATTTTTCCCTTTTATACACGTATTCCTTTACATTAAAAAATACCTAAAAGTAGAAAGTTGTTAAATCTGGCAATTTCATAAAGCTCAAATAAAACCATAGACACAGTAATTTGTATAATGTAGCATCACTATACGCAAGCGAAGTGATGACGTCACTGTCTGTCCATGGAGCCATGAAAAAGATTTTCTCTTTTCGTCCATTGATTGTCCATTGGACTTTTTGTAAAAAACTATTAAAAAAAAATCCCTTTTCGGCAAGCTTAAAGGCAAAGGTAGATTCCTTTACGTTAATGTTACAAATGTAAAGAAATTTTACATCTGCATTAATACTTAGCTAATGGCTTTGTTCTCACACATTGCATTATTTACGTCGCTATTCTGTTTTCAAGAAATTTAATTTTCAACTAGAAAAGGGTTTTATTCAATCTACCTAAAAATTTTAAGCTAGATTTATTGGTCTGTAAATGTTTCAATTTTTTAAAATTCAAGCTCATAATCATTCAACAAATAGAAGTCTTAAAGATATACAATCCCAGCAATAGTGAATCCCGGAGGGGGCTATTGGGCTACACCCCACCTCCCCACCAAGCTTAATCAAAATTATAAATTTTATTTAAAATCCATAACTGTTGTTCAATATCTTTCTTTAAAAAAAAAATAATAATAATAATACAAACGTGAAAATGCACTTGTGACCTTACTATGGTCAAGCACTGATAAGCCTGGCGTTGCTATGGTCAAGTCAAATATAGTTAAGTGGTAGCGGTTTTTGTATAGTTATTTCACTGTAATTTTTATTGAATTATTGAAAGTTTTGTATTGTGTTTTTGTGATTTTTATTGTCAGATGAGTAAAAATTGTAAAGTGAAACTGTTTTGGTTCACATAAGCTGGAACATTAACATTAACATTAGTTAACATTGGACCATTTGGCACCGCTGAATTTCAATGTTAATTGTTACGAATTTAATAAATTGTATGATTTGGCGAGATTTTGGGGACAAAACTTGCGACTTAGCAATGAAATTTGTGATTTGGCGGCAAAATTTGATAGTTGGCGACGAAATTTTTGACTTGGCGACAAAATTCGTTGTCTGACGACAAAATTTGGAGAGCTTGGCGATGGAGAAAGGCAGCTTTGGCGTCATTATATTTTCTTTCCACGCAAAAACCTCATACCTCTTCACAGATCAATATCTTGTTTCGACAAGATAAAAAGTCAAAGGAAGCTGTAACGTATTACTCTCAATTGTAAATTTTATATTCTTGCCTAAACCGACATTCTAAACTATTCACCACAAACGATATTTGTATTAAGATTGACGTATTATTATAATTTTATATTTTTAAATGATTAATTAAAGCGTTTAACATGGATTTTAACTAACACACTTTTATTAACTTAATTTGATGCAACTATTAATGTATGTAACGGAATTTTGCAATTCAATTTTTGGCAACTTCTTCTTCGGCAAATTTTGCACACGACTTCATAATCAATGACAATACTAGATATAAGTATTAGCAGGCACTACTTATACAAAACTATCGTATGTGACACAGTATTTGGATGTATTTGTATAATGTCGAGTGGCAACAATTATTATTAATTTTTTTTTGTATAAAGATTTAAAAGTATGTAACAGTTTTCTAAAACCTTTATTAGTTCACTTTTCAATAAAAGAGTGTTCTTAATTTTTGTGTTTAAATGGCATAATTTTATTTATCAAAATAAGGGAATTCGAGTAATGAAATACTTTAATTTAAATTTAATTTTTTATGAAAATAAACCTCAACGTAAAATTCATTAAAATCGTCCCCAGTGCATTTGTCAAAGGGATAATACCAACGAGATATATAAAATAGAGTGATAAATGGTAACCCTTGAGAAGGTCCAAGATGAGTCATGTGACATGCTCTCCTTGCACCTGCGTATTCGATGGTTCCCGTGGTAACAGCTTATTTTCAGTAAATTTCTATGGCAACGGTTTGGAGATTGTTCTTCGCATGTCATAAATGCCAATGTTTTTGTTTTAGTTTAATATTCTTTTGTTCTAAATCATTTTGATTTTGATTTTACTTCTCTTTTATTTCGTGTAGTTGAACTTTAACCGACAAAATGCTTAAAAATAGTTGAAAAATTATTATTTGTTGTTAAATTTAGCTCTTTAAAAGTTTAAATTTTCTTTCATAAACACTTTTAAACTTTGTTGGGAAACGATGAAAAAAAAGGTATTTTATTATTTATTAAAAAGTGAAATGTGTAAATTTTTTTTTAAAACAATTTATTTCGGTCATAGGCCTGTTATGTTACCTAATAATAATGATAATTTGTCGAACTGATATTTTAAATGCCAAAATAGCGATAAAAGGCCAAACACAGCAACCTATTCAAGCATGTCACGTGATTCATCTTGAACCACGGAAAGTTAATCCTTCATCCATTGAATCAGCACTCTAATTTATATATCTCGTTGGATAATACCTAAATGTCCCCAAATTTATTACTTTTTCTACCATAACAGTTTAATTCGTTTAGCATCGATTTACACGATTTTTTTTTATTTTATTTTATTTTTTTTTTTTTACGATGACATTTATTTTTTACATTATAGCATCTATGTCATAATAAAAAGCTAAGTCTAAATCTGCTTAGCCCTAAGATATATTGATTTTATTTACATATTTATTTATTTATTAACTTTTATTTTATTTGTTTAAAATCACGGATAAAATTTTATTTCTCTTTTCTCACTACGAGTACATTGTTGTAATTGTGACGTCATATTTTCCGTTAAATTCAACTTTTTTTTTTTTTTTTTTTTTTTTTTTAATCATGTTATTATATTGTTTAAACACATGATTAAAATTTTATTATATTTTCAGTTATCTTTTTTATTATCGTTTGCACGTGACATAAGCATCAGATTATAAATTTTTTGCAATGAAAGCTATAGAAAATGTCGGCTTCAACACACGAAAAATCACTTTTTAGCTTGTAACTTCTAAGCGGTTGAAGCTATCGAAAAAGTTTAAATACAAAAATTGATCTTTAGAGTAAGGCGGTAATTCGACTGATTTGAAAATTTCCCCTATTTTCAATATTAAAGAAATTATGGACAAAGGAAAATTTCCACCCCCCACCATTTCCACCCCCTTTGAGCTGGATACCCTATCTACGAACTTGACCGAGATTTTTACTGTCCTGACAACATATCCTGAGCTGGTTAAATTTAAATAAAAATTACTCCAGTTATCGTGTTCACAACTTAACATGGGAAAAAGCGTTATACATATATATATATATATATATATACCTATATATATATATATATATATATATATATAAACTTTTGAACGGAGGGTGGTTTTGGGTTCTAGGGGTCATGATCGGTGAAGATATGAAGAAATTTTCCAGAAGTCGTGTCATGAGAACCATTGCAATAGGTAGATCTCCTATAAGGAATCTACCTAATAACGGAAATTATCTGCCGATTTTAATTCCGATATTTGGGTATAGTTATATATAAGTTTCTGTCTACATGTGTTTGATTGAGTTATTTTTTCTGTAAAATTGATAAAATTTTAATTTAAAATCACAAAACTCCAGAAAAAAAAAATGGCAAACTTCCAGTTTCGAATGTAAACATAAACATTTCATTTCAAAGGGTGATATTTAAACAATAAATATTCAACTAATATACTAAATAAAAGGAAAATGGATTTGTTACTAACTGCTGCATGTATAAGTAAACGATACGGAAAAAATTCCGATTTCCGTTTTTTGCTGAATTTACATGTTTTGAGCTTTCTTTACGTTTCAATTAACTGAAATTGGCTACTTATTTTTTAAAAAAGTGTCTTTATTGCTAGATTTTGTGGGTAGAAGAAGCAAGTAGAAGATACATAAAAACCTTTGATTTCCGGTTTTCAATGAATTTACACGTTTTGAGATTTCCTTGCATTTTAATTAAGTGAAATTGACTACTTATTTTTATTTTTTAAAAAGTGGATTTATTATTCTTTCCTCTGCATATATAAGTAGAAAATCTAAGATTCAGAAAAGTTTTAGATTTTCGGTTTTCGATAAAGTTACACGTTTTGAAATTTCTCGAACTCAATTCAACCATTTTTGAAAAATCTTTTTTTTTTTTTTTTTTGTTTTTTTGTTTTTTTGTACAAACACTGCACTTTATGAACTAATCGAATTAATTTAACAGAATTTGATACTTGGTTGGGCCTTGGTTTGACATGGTACCTATTAGCTTCTGGGCTGTATCACAACAAGGGGCGTTTTCACGTTGCGATTTTCTCTAATTTCAGGAAAGGCTAACATCTACAGAGAGAAATAGTTATATTAAGTAAAACTCTGCTAATTCAGTTACAGTGAATATCGGCAAACAATTGTCGCAGCTGTGTTGCAATTGCATTCCGTTTAGGACAAGGCAATAACTTTGCTTTGCCTCGCTTTGCAAAAAAAATGGTCGAGTTTCGACCACTGGGCGATACTAGTTTATATTAATATTCAAGATGTGTCTATCGTATTCAATGTATGTAATACAATACTCAAGATATGAGATATATAATTAGTATTCAACTCAAGCATTAATGGTATGATTTTCATCGCAATTTTATTTAATTAGTGTTTTCACGTACATTTTGCTTCAGTGTCATTAAATTCGTAACAATCAAAGTTAGTTTATTTATTTTATTTTTATCCAATTATACATCTTTTCGTTTGTACGTCCTTTTACGTCAGTCCCTTGAAAGACATAAATGGTGCTTTACTGAGCCAGAGGTGTGTGTTCCGGATTTTTTTATTTCATTTACTACCAGTGATTTTTTAATAGTAATACTAGTAGCAGTTTACTAGTAATGTCTAGTAATTAAATATAGCCAAATACAATTCGTAATTACTGGTGGGAAATAATATAAAAAATCCGGAACGCAAACACCCTTGCTGTGCCTACATCCTGCATGCATTTACACGTTTATTCCAAGCAATTCACCCAATTTTTTACCAGCACCACTCCTTGAAACTTACAAATGTTGATCAAACTTTTCAAGTGGTATAATGTCTCATGAATATCAAAATACCAAAATTCAATTTTCAGCAAATATTTGTTTTTAAATTATGTGATAAATAAATACACAGAATTCAACAGTTAACGTATTCACTTTTGCACTCAAGGAACATTAAAATTAATTACACTAAAAAAACAACGGTAAAATTTTAACTTAAAAAAATACATTGTCTGCCATATTGATATCAGAAATTAATTTTCATTTCTTAGTAATTTTCATGGACGACAGTGTAAAATGTAGTAAAGCACTTCACTTCCATAAACAATTGCATTCATTAGAAAAGAATCTTTTCACTTCATTTTGGATAACTCTCGTTCACAAATTTAAACACCATACTGTGTACTTCAGTCTTACACAAAAAACACATAATACAGCTTGAAATGCACTACAGAAATTTCCATATATAAATCCAATATATCTGAATATTTTTGGGTAGCCTGTAAATTAATGGTGAACGACTTTCACACCATGTTCGACACGAAACATGCTTTTATTGCACATAAAACTTATGCTCCTTTCATTTTATTTAATGCAGACTACAGATATTTAAATGTACAAAAATTTCGCCCATGAACGTAATGCATTTGGATTCTCTTGTATGCCCCTGTACAAGAACTATCTGCTTGATCTCAATGAAAAGTTTAGTGCAGCATTTTGTATAACATAGATTTCGAATACTGAGTTTGGAATTCCTGTTACTATTTGTTCTTGAGATATACTGAAATCAGGCACACAGACGAACAGCTAAAAATATGCTTTTCGGGTTCAGGAGACCTCAAAATGTGCAAAATATAACAAAAACTCAGTTTCGAAAATTTCATTAAAAACAATACTTTCTCTTCTATAATAGGTAAGAGAAGATTATGATATTTTTAAAACTAGTTGATCTGCAGATCAGGAGCCTAAATTTCCTATTTGCATCACACATTATTCAACATATTTATATATTATTATTATTCCTTATTATATTATATATATTGATTAAATTGATTTGCTACATAAACAAATGTTTCTGAGGGGGCTGCCGCCCTCCTCAACCCCCCCCCCTTCTGCATATCTTTTACTATAACTATTTGTGTGTGTGTGTGTATTCCTAATAACTGATTGTCTTGTATTAATTCCCTGTAATTCATAAATAATTGTACCAAATTTCACGCAAAATGATTACATAATATATCGGAATTAATTTGCGTAACCTGTGAATGAATTACCAATTCTATGTCTACACATCTCCACTAAAAACATTCTTTTAAAATTCTAATAAAATTGCATTATATTTAACGAGATGTAAGCACGTTACAATACACTTTTAAGACTATAGAACGTAACAGTACGAAATTCTTTTATGTATCCCAAAAAAGGAGAAGCAGTAATTATATACACTAAAAAGAATAAATATATTTAATTAATTATAACTCATTAATATTTCAACCTAATTTGACATCATTTGGATGATTACAGTACGTCATCGGAATTATTTTGTGGGGTCCTGTAAATAAGTTTAGTCTATACATATCCTTTTTCTAGAGTAAACAGGCTTTTATGAATCTTTATAAAGTATATCAATTCCATTATGTTGAATGCAGCATAAACACATTACAGTACGCTAAAATAAAAAAATTTTCATAGGCTCTAATGTCACGAAATTCTTTTGTGTGTCTCTGTAAACAAACCATAAACATTGTTCTATACAGCAGTAAAAACTGTTCAGCTTATTCTACGTTTTTCACGAATAATTGTTCGAAATTTGACATAATTTGGCTGATTACGTTACATTGTCAGAACATTTTTGTATAATCCCGTAATTAGGATGCCTAAGAGAACATATTTTCTGCCGAAAACATAATTTTTAACATCTCAGAAATGTACGCTAATTTCATTTTGTTGATAGCAAAGTAATGATGTCAAAATGCGTTTAAACGAAATTACCTCCATATGCTGTAATGATAAGATTTTTGACATGTCCCTGTACACAATCCATAAAAAATATAGACGTAAAAAATTATACAACTATTTCTATACAGAGTCTGCATGTGTGTGCCAATTTGCAAGTCAATCGGAGGATTTTCGCAGCCGCTATTGCAGTACATACAAGTTCCGCCCACAGGCCATAATGATTAAAAAAAAATGGTGTGGAATCCAAAATCTGTTTGAGTCTTAACAGAGAGCCCCCCCAGTGACGTTTCGGCCAAAATTGCAAGCCAATAGCTTGACTTTTGTGGTGGTTATCGCGGTACATACAACTTCTTCCCATGGGCCGTAACGATAAGAAAAACTTTGGCGTGGCCGTAATGATAAGAAAAACTTTGGCATGTCCCTGTACTTGAACTACAAATGCAATACAACAACCCTAAAACTATACAATTAATTCTGTTGAGCTCATAAATATGTGTACCAAATTGCAAGTCAATTGCGTTTGCGGGCGCTATCGCGCGACATACAAATTTTTCCCATAGGCCGTAATGATGAGAAGAACTCTAGCGTGCCCTGTACACGAATTGCATATGGAATACACACCCAAAAGAATACATCTAATTCCGTGGTGTTCATGAACATGTGTACCAAATTTTAAGTCAATAGCATGATTATTGCGGCCGCTATCGCCGTAGAAACAAACACACAGACAGACTGAACATCAAACCGTTTTGAGTCTCAACAGAGGGCCTCCACTGACGTCCCCCCTCCCGCACGCGCACACACACACCCTACACTTTTTTCTTTTTTTGTTTTTTGTAAGTCTGGCTAAAATCTGGCAGACCGACTTTCATAAATAAATACAAATAAATCTACAATAAACTAGAATGCCGGTTGCGCGTGGTAACTTCTGAAGCAAAGATGAACACAAAAACATACACTTCACCCATTTGTAAACAGTTTCTTTGCGCTTGTTTTCCTTTTACAACTTGTGAACATACACACTCTTATTTCCCAATTACATCGGTCGAATAGTAAGGAAAAACATTCCCATGGCATATATGAACTTGTAAAGGTCAACGTACATCTAAAATATACTCATCATGTAAGCTAATCCTACGTAAGATAAATACAAAACCACCCTGAACAGTCATTAACTGGATCCATTTGCAAGATACTTGAGCGAAAGTCCTGAAAAAGCAATAAATTTATTTCCGTGTAACACTAAAATAAGGAAAAGCGAAACTGACATTACTGTTTGTTTACGTTAGACACGTGTTCCGAGATCACATATCAACATGAAGTTCAACACCCTAACATCTACAGCAGGCCTGTCTAATAGGGTGTCTGTGCAATCCAAAGCTTCTCTGCGGTTGGCATTGTTTTCTTTCTTTGTACCACTTTCCAACGAAATTTAAATATATTTATGCCTATGCCTTTTGGTTGTATGTATATCTATTCTATAAGAGGTATTTTAAAGAATCGTACTTTAATATCTTTATTTTACACAAATCATAATGAAATTGACATTTATTATTCATATGATCAGAAAGAAAAAAAAAAAAAATCTGGTGTGAAACAACCACACGACTTCCATTACCACTATTACACGTATTGTATGCATTTTTTGGAGATATTATATATATGCATTTTTCGGAATTTTCCAGTAAAAGAAACTTGATACACGTGTAAAGACATATAAAACAGAGATTATACAGCGAGTTAAAAAATAAGATATATATATATATATATATATATATATATATATACATACACACATACACACACACACACATATATATATATATATATATATATATATATATATATGTGATAAAGTTATTTTTAAACACCAATTTCCGAGATCTAAAACTAAACTATCTAATCAAAATGACGGTTAATTTTTCTGTAATTATAATAACAGGCGGGTTTGATGGTTTGAAAAGATCCATACAGCAAAAATTACATACAAAAGGATATTTAAAAAAGTAGTTAATACGGTGAGTGTGGAAAAAAATCCGTACAGCTGTTTTTAAAGTAACGCACTTGCGAGACCTGAAATTGAGCTATTTATACAGGACGCCTATCAATTTTCCTGAACTAACCAACTATATCATTCGAAAGGACATCTAAGAGAGTGTTTATACAGCAATTTTGAAGAAAATCGTTAAAGCCGTTTATGAGATACGGACTTACGGTTCCACTTGAGGTTTTCCCCAAAATTTGGGAAATTCCTCTGTACACCAGACCTGTATCAATTCTGAAGTTTCGTACTTCTACCTTTATTAGTTTCGGAGATATGACAGCCAAAAGATTCCACACATACATACATACACACATACATATATACACACACTACTAGCCAAAAACTACTTTTTTAGACTCGGGAGGCCTTAAAACGTAAAAAAGATGAAAACTCGATATCGAATTTTTGGACCAAATACAATACTTTACCTACGGTAGTAGGGTAATGGAAGTAAAAAACTGTGTAGACTGTATTTCTGTCCGTCCGTATGTCCGCCTCAAGAGTCCGTATGTATTTCCAGAATTTCTTCAAAATGATACAGTAAAATCCCGATTATCTATGAGCGCAGGAAATGGGTGGGACCAAGAAAAAGTGAAAAAACAAGAAACAAAAATGTTTGGTTTTGTTTTATTTCTTGTACAGCACAGTATTCTTTAATCACATTTCTTGCGACCATGGAAACCTCTGTGCAAGCGCGGACTGAACGCGGTGAGAGAACAGGCTGCTTCATATCATGAAACGTAAAGGAGCACCCGCAGTCGCCACACAACGAAAATTTGCTACAGTTTAAATTTTTAAGGATATTTGCAATGTCAGCGATCAAACTGTTGTAGGTTCTAAAACGGGGAGAAGGCGTCACCGAGCAGGAATTTAATAACGTGAGATTTTTCAAGGATCGCGAATCAGCTGGTCGCCGAAGAAAGAAGGCTATTCTATAATTTGAAAATTCGTAAACACCAATGCACCCATCTTACGAGAGCTTTTTTCTCCGCATTACCCTACCCTATCATAATTGGTGAATCCAACGTAAATTATAAGATTCCTTTGTTTACCTTATCATTAGTATTTACAGTGTCTGTACAAATGTGCATAAACTTAAGTAAAGCTGGTAATCCCTTAAAAATTTTTAATAAAAATTTATTTTCAACGAATGCTCTCAGTTATTTTTGTCAGTAAAACAAAACTCGTAATTTTACTATACAAACTGAAAAATGCTTCTAATTTTATGCCCCCCCCCCCCCCCCACAAAAAAAAAAAAACCCTTAAATATAAAATATATGACAGCTGGCAATTCTACTTAACCCTATCACTATGATCTCAGACACATTTTAACTTGCTGAAAATATATAATTTTTTTCGTCTAAAGCACAATGTCCCACTTCTAGGATATAGTGATAGGGTTAGCAATTTCAATTATTTTAAAGCATTACTAAGTAAAAGCAAATATCAAGGGTGGTTTAATTTTTTTCATCTAAAGTATAAATGTCCCACTTCTAGGATATAGTGATAGGGTTAAGCAATTTAAATTATTTTAAAATTACGTCTAAGTAAAAAGCATTTTAAAAACTAGAATAATAATAATTAAAAAAAAAAAAAAAAAAATTACTAGATGCCAATGACGGCTAGCTTTTATCTCCTAATTTCTAACTCTGGTTGAATTTGCTCATAACTAAGATGAACTAGTTGGCATAGGTGGACTCTGCTCAGTTCTCCATCATATATATATTCATACATTTCTAGAACAGGACATTCTCTTAACATAGTTATCATGTTAAAAAAAATGAATTTGAAAAAACACTTGACACAATGACAGAAGGAAATCCCCGCCTAATAGGCTATCCACCGTTCACTTCGATACATTTATCTTATTCTAATCTATTAATTTATTTTATTAAGGTAAATTTCGTAGTTTAGTTTTCATGCTACTATTTCCAATGCAACAATCCTCAAAATGCATATTTATATGGAAAATTTCCAATTTTGTTATGTTGATAAAATTTTAAATAACGAATAGCATACGAAATTTTCCTATTAGAATATTTGTAATTAGTCAGGTTCATACAAGTATCATAAATGTTATGTTGAAATTGTCTGATATATTTATGATCTTGAAAATGGCCGTTTATGCTCAATTTTGTATTCTTCTGCCATTTTAAGAGGATCGTAAATTCCAAATAACTTACAAATTTCTTAAATTAGAAAATTCTTACTCTATGGTATTCATGTCAGTATCCTAAATAATATTTCAAAAGCGGTCTGACACCTTTACGATGAAAATATCCCTCAAGATTGACGCTTGTGGGAACTTTTGCCCTATTCTGCTGTGTTAAGAAATTCTTAAATTTCTAATAACTTACGAAACTTTTATATTGGAAAATTCATAGTGATATTCATACCAGTATCCTAAATAATATTTCAAAAGTAGTCTGACATCTTTACGATGAAAATATCTCTCAAAATTGACGTTTATGTGAAATTTTGCCCTATAATGCCATGTTAAGAAATTCGTAAATTTCAATAACTTGCGAAATTTTCAAAGTAGCATATTTATAGTCACTGATGTTCATTCCGGCATCAAAACGGATATTTTAAAGCTGGTCTGACATTTTTATAGTAAAAAGCTTCCATTTAATGCACGTTTAAGTGAAATTTTGTCCTATTCTCCCATGTTATGAAAATCGTAAATTTCTAATAATTTACGAAGTTTTTTAATTCGAATGTTGTAAATGAATAGGGTTCTTGCCAGTATCGAAAGTAATATTGTAAAACTGGTCTCACCTCTCTGCTATCATTTGTTCGTGAGATATCTTGTAAAGACTAACAAACTAACGGACTGACACACTTAACAGACACCCTACAGACATGCACCATACAAATTTTGTCATTTTCGGATCCCTCACTTACGAAGTTTTTAAATTCGAATGTTCCAAATGAATAGGGTTCTTGCCAGTGTCGAAAGTAATATTTTAAAACTGATCTCACCTCTCTGCGACAATTTGTTCTTGAGATATCGTGTACACAGACTAACAAACTAACGGACTAACCAACTAACAGACACCCTACAGACAGACACCATAGAAATCAGTTTTTTCCAGGAAAAATTCGAAAAAGAATTGAAAAATTGAATTTTTCGAGATAAAAATAGTTTAATAGTTATAATATCTTAGAAAATATAAAGTGTTAAATATTTAAAAATACATGTAATCCATATTAGTTTTTCTTAACAGAAACATACAAAAAGCTTTTACTTATTAAAAAATGAGCCTTTCTCTTCTGTAACAGCCAGTACCTTTCCTTGCACAAAACACCAAAAACTAGGTCAAAACATCACTCATCCATTAATTTTGCATAGGGTGTGCATTCCTATGGAATGTTCATCTCTCAGCAGCATTGATACAATGAATTTAGATTAGAATCAAACCAACAAAAAAAAAAAAAAAAAAAAAAAATGTTGTGGCCAGCCACCACGTGACTTTCTTCTATATTTTACTATACAAATTCACTCAGTAAAAATAATTTATTAAAATTATTTACAAAAAAAAAAAAAAAAAAAAAATATCTTCCATGATAATGCAGACGATTTTCATATTAGAGAAGTAGTATAACACTAAATATAAAAAAAAAGTAAATTTTATTTCTCAATATTACATAAAAACTAGTTGGCATAGGTGGACTCTGCTCAGTTCCCCACCATATTTATGTTCTCATAAATTTCTAGTGCGAGACATATTATAATAATGTTAAAAGAAATGAATTTGACCAAAGCTTAATACAGTGACAGAATGAAATCTCCGCCTAATAGGCTATCCACCGTTCACTTCGATATATTTACCTCATTCTAATCTATTAATTTATTTTATCAGGGTTAATTCCGTTGTTTAGTTTTCATGCTACTATTTTTAATGCAATAATCCTCAAAATTCATATTTATCTGAAAAATTTACAATTTCGCTATGTTGATAAACTCGTAAATTACGAATAATTTACGAAATTTTCCTATTAGAATATTTGTATTCAATCATGTTCAAACAAATATCATAAATGTAATTTTCAAGTTGTCTAATGTATTTATGATCCTCAAAATGGAAGTTTATGCTCAATTTCGCCTTATTCTGACATGTTAAGTAAATCGTGAATTCCAAATAACTTACGAATTTTTTTAATTGGAAAAATCATAGTATATGATATTCATATGCCATGCCAGTGTCCTAAATAATATTTCAAAAGTAGTCTGACATCTTTACGATGAAAATCTCTCTCAAAATTGACGTTTATGTGAAATTTTGCCCTACACTGTTAAAAAAATGCAGAAATTCTCTGTAATTTCAGAAAAAAAGGCGTAAATTACGGAAAAATTACGTAGACAAAACGTATTTTACGACTTTTTTTCTGAAATTACAGATAATTTCTGTATTTTTTCTGCATTTTTTAACAGTTTATACTGCCATGTTAAGAAATTCATAAATTTCAAATAGCTTGCGAAATTTTCAAAGTAGCATATTTATAGTTACTGATGTTCATTCCGGCATCAAAAGTGATATTTTAAAACTGGTCTGACATTTTTATATTTTATAGTAAAAAGTTTCCATTTAATGCACGTTTAAGTGAATTTTTGTCCTATTCTCCCATGTTAAGAAAATCGTAAATTTCTAATAATTTACGAAGTTTTTAAATTCGAATGTTGCAAATGAATAGGGTTCTTGCCAGTGTCGAAAGTAATATTTTAAAATTGATCTGACCTCTCTGCGACAATTTGTTCTTGAGATATCGTGTACACAGACTAACAAACTAACGGACTAACCAACTAACAGACACCCTACAGACAGACACCATAGAAATTTTGTCATTTTCGGATTCCTCACACCTGAAAACATGTAAAAAAGTCAAAAAACCGAGGTCGAAATTTTTCACGATTACCTAAGTTCCCCATACCTATAGTATGATGGGGAACGCGTAATTTTCATTCTTAAGAATTTTTTTCAAACTGGAACAAAGAAGGAAAAGTAAATTTTAAAATATATTCGTTGTTTAAAACTGATATTTTTCTTATATTTTTAAGGCACTCTGCTCTGAATAATAATAATAATAATCCTTTAAAACTCCATTTTACAATAAAGGAAAATGAACCAATCCTCCCTCACTTTCTCCCCCCCCCCCTTCCAGAGCACATTGAGCTAAATGTTTTCAATTGTTTCTTAACAGCAACCACCTCCTACTTAATATTAGTTTTAAGACAATCTCAAAAAGAGCTGGTTAAAAATTCATAAACTGTTTTCATCTACAATAAAATAAAATTTTAATTTATATCTTTATATAAATTCATTTATGTGATTACCCAGATATTTGGAACTCATGGGTTCCAGGGACCCAGGATTTTGAAACCCAAACAAACGGCATCGCTGCCTGTATAATATTTAAACCACCTGGACATGTATGCAAGTGTCTCGTACACATCTGTTACAACACCAGTGAACTAATGTAGAACCGATTTTGCATAGTGATGTATTTTTACATCATAAAAAAAGGCTACATTTTTCTTGCATAAATTTATCAGTATATGCAAAAATATAAATGTTATCCATTGCAAACAATTTTTACTTTCTTCTATATTCAATAGAACGAAGTATTGGATTCGTAAAAATTTTCGACCTCGGTATCTCAGGAACTACTGCACAGAATTTCATACAAATTGGTATGTAGTTGCACCTTGACATAAATTAGTGCCTATCAACTTTTGGTAAAAATTGTCTTACAGGTTGCGTTGCCATCCCGCTTTTTCTAAATTTTTAACATGGTGACATAGGACAAAATTTTGTATAAATGTGCATAAATAGAATTATTTTTTAGTAATCATTATGAAATTTACAAGAATTATTAATAATAGAGATAGTCAACTGGGAAAAATTTTTTGTATATGTAGGAGCCTCGTCAACCCCCTTTGGGGGGAAGCCCCCCTCGAGGGGAGTAAATTTTCAATTGGCGCTGTGATCGCATTTTTTTTGTATGATTTTGTTTGTAATATGAATTATTGATAATAGTGGTAGTTAACTAGGTAAAAAATTCTGTTAGGGGGAGGGGGGGGGGATTAATTTTCAAGATGGGTATCTTTCGAAAGGTCTCGCCAACAGCTTTAAAACGAATGGTCGAACTATCTATATGTGATAATTTAAAACAAAGTTATCGAATTTTTACTTTTAACGAAAAAAAATTTTTTTTTTTTTTTTTTTTTTTTTACGAAATTTAACCAAACTTGGTATTTAGTTGGCCCCTGACATAAACTGGTGCTGATTAGATTTGAGGATCAATAGCTCAACAGGTGGCGCTGTGATCGTATTTTTTCTAAATTTTTAACATGGCAGTATAGGACAAAATTTCGTATAAATGTACATATTGAGAGTTATTCTTAACCTGTGATTGTAAAATTAATATGAATTATTGATAATAGTAGTAGTTAATTAGGGGGAAAAAAAATTGTGCATGTGGGGGCATCGCTTCTTCCCTGGGGGTAAATTTTCAAGATGGGTATCTTTCGAAAGGTCGCGTCAATACCTTTAAAACGAATGGTCTATAAATATGTGATAATTTAAAACAAAGTTATCGATTTTTTTTTTTTTTTTTTTTTTTTTTTTTTAATATTATTACTGAGTGAATTTGTACTGGAAAATATAGAAGAAAGTCTTGTGGTGGCCAACACATACTAGTTCTTCAGGGGCCAATCCAGGATTTCAAAATTAATACCTATTTTTGTGAAAAATCTTAACTATATTTTATTTTTGTGAAAAATTGCAGCACACTCTTTTTCTGTGTGTGTGTGGGGTGGGGGTGGGGGGAGTTCAAACTAAGTAAAACAATAAAAATAACGCATAACAGTTGGTGTGAGGCTTATAGCAGTACAGGAATCAAAACTCATTTCTCTCTGAAGTAAACAGTTCAGTAGAGAGAATGTAAGTAGGAGTTGTTTTTATTTGTGCTATTATCACTGCACTACACATGAATTGTACAAGGGAGGATAGACACATCACTATACAGTCATCAAAGCGTCAAACCACCTGACGAATCAGCAAACAGTACACTATGGCCACAACTCCAAAGCGTGTCTGTACAGATACATGCGAGGATCGTTTTGTTTACTTATGCTACACCATTTCTCGCACGTAGCAAAAGCTTGTGTGTAGATTAAAACCAACATTGTGTATGATTCTTGCTTTGTGAATCGCATCAACAGAAATGCACAAATAAGTTACTCTTCTTTGAAAATGTGCTCATTTAAGATGCCAGATTTTGCTGGGATGACTAAGATTTTTGTGAAGGTACCTTTTTTGCCTGATTGATTTTTGTGAAGGTACCTTTTTTGCCAGATTGATTTTTGTGAAGGTACCTTTTTTGCCAGGTTGATTTTTGTGAAGGTACCCATAAAAGGTAGTAAACTCGACCTGTATTAACCCCTGTTCTTATATGTTTTTATTACTTTTTTATATAAATAATCCGAATTTGTAACACCAGTCGAAATGAAATTGTACTCAGATAGCGCGCTAACAATAAAAAGTGTCGCAGATAAAGAAATAAACTGTCTAGTTGCGTTCGGAAATGATAAAATAGTTTTGGTAAAATTTAAAAATTAATGTGCAAAGGTTGCTGCATAAAGATATAAGGGGTTTTAAATTTGCTAACAACTTTTAACATTATTCAGACAGGAATTTCGCAAGTTTCGGAGTAAACCACACAAAAGTCAGACAAATCTTTTTTTATTACAATGTTTATATTACTTTTGTATCTCAGTTACTATTACACAAAATTTCATAAGTAATATATCATTTTAAAACTTATTCGAATTAGAATTGAAGAGTAGAGTAGATGTCGCAGTTCTGTCGCCAGACAGTACTTTGACATTTTATAAGTTCAATATATCCAATTTTAATTCAATTCTTTATTGAGGATAGATTAGGAGACCGCGGGTATCACCGGGTTGGGGGAGGGGAGGTTACCACGACTAGAATTTTCAAATGTCGTTTTCACACGGTGATCGAATGGGCTGTTTCATATAATGGAACGCAAAGGAACACCGCAGCCACAGGGTAAAAATTTGCTAAGCTAGAATTTTTAAAAGTATTATTTGCATTATAAGCGAGGAAGCTGTTGTAGGTTCTAAAACGGGGAGAAGGCACCGCTTGCGCCACTGAACGGGAGTTTAATACGGTGAGATTTTTCAGGAATCGCAAACCAACTGGTCGCTGAAGGCGGCTAGTTATAGTAATTTTTTTTTTTTTTTTTTTTTTTAATATTGAAGATGGCAGAAGAGATTTAACAGGGTTCCAGGTGTCAACCCTTTATAAAATTAGTTCTGACTCAACTAAACACAGAAAACTAAGTTCCACTGTGGTATCTAATAAAAGATTTGAATTTAAAATAATTACTTACGATATTTCCCCAAATGGTGAAAAGGCCTCTCGTAGTTGTGCTGTTTCAATTTCAGGACTAAGGTCTCCAACAAAAATATGGTAATGTTCTGCAACAAAAAAGGAAATAAGTATTAATACACAAATGAAAATTGCAAACAAAGCTCACAATTATTAATAGCAAATGGATCTCATTACAAGATATTTGGACAAAATTTTAGAAAGAAAAAAAAAGGGGGAAAGAAGCTTTTTACAAATGAAAATGAAAAGAAACAACAGCAATGAAAAGGCTTTTCGTGAGTAATGATAAATCGAAAATCAGAATGTATCGAACATTAATTTTGTATTTTATGTGGGCATGTGGGAGATAACAGAGAGAAAATTGTAGGGTTCCCACCAAGAAACTGATGCAAAATAAGTGACCATTTGTATACAAAAAGTGACTAATTTAATATGTACAGTAGAACTTCGATCCCTCGTTTTTCACGGGGTGCGTAAAAAAAAGAAAAAAAAGAAAAAAAAAAAAAAGATGAAAGCGGGAAAACGACGAATGCGGGTTAAGATCAAAACGCGAAGAAAACAATGTTTATGAATTACTGAACATAATGTATACAGTATACTAAACTAGTGGATCTGCAGATCAGGAGCCTCAACGTCCTATTTGCATCAAACATTATTCAACAAGTCATTTTTATTTATTCCTTATTATGTAACATATATATTGATTCGATTGACTTGCTACATAAACAGTTGCGTTTCTGAGCAACCCCCCCCCCCCCCCCCCGTTCTATCTCTCTTTCTTTTCCTATCTGTATATCATATATATGTGTTCTTAATAACTAACAGTCTTGTATTTCCCTGAAATTCATAAATATTTGTACCAAATTTCATGCAAAAAGATTACATAGCATATCGGAATTATTTTGTGTAACTCTGTAAACTAATTATCAATTCTACTCCCACACTTCTTCACCGAAAATCATGCTTTTGCAATTCTAGTAAAATTCCATTATATTTAATGGGCGTGCAACTATGTTAAAATACACTTTTAAGAAATACCGATTATAGAACGTAATAATACGAAAATCTTTTATGTATCCAGGAAAGTAGCCACGATTATTATATACGGCAATAATAAGAATATACTTAATTATAATAATTATAACATTTTTTCAGACTAATTTGACATCATTTGGATGATTACTGTAAGTCATCGGAATTATTTTGTGTGGTCCCATAAACAAATTATTTAGTCTATACATATATTTTTTAAGAGTAAACATGCTTTTAAGCATCCTTACAATGTATGTTAATTTCATTCTTTTCAATGGAGTATAAACGCATTAACTACCGCTTAAACAGAAAATTGTCCATAGGCTCTAATGTCACGAAATTCTTTTCGTTGTAAACAAACCAGAACCATTGTATACACCAGTAAAAGCTATTTAGCTTAATCTGTATTTTTCATTAATAATTGTTCCAAATTTAACATAGTTTGGATGATAACGTGGCATTGCCGGAACACTTTTGTAAGGTCCTGTACATTAATTTGAAAGCCTAAGAGCACGTATTTTCCTCAAACAGCATAAATTTAAGCATCTTACTCACGTACGCTAGTTTCATTTTGTTGATTGGAAAGTAATGATATTAAAATGCGTTTAAACGAAATTCACCCCACACGTCGTAATGTTAAGAATTTTGGAGTGTCCCTGTACACAGTTTATAAACAATATAGCCATAAAAAATTATACAGCTATTTCTATGCAAATCTTGAACGTGTGCGCCAGTTCGCAAGTCACTCGAAGGATTTTTGTGGCCGCTATTGCGGTACATACAAATTCTTCCCATATGCCGTAATGATGAGAAACATTTTGGCGTGTCCCTGTACACGAACGACAAATGGAATACACACCTATAACACTATACAGCTATTTCAGTTGAGCTCATGAACATGTGTACCAAATTGCCAGCGTATAGTGTGATTTTTGCGGCCGCTATTGCGGTACATACAAATTCTTCCCTTAGGCCGTAATAAGAAAAACTTTGGCGTGTCCCTGTACACTAACTACAAATGGAATGCACACCCAAAACTATACAGCTGATTTCGTGGTGATCATAAACATGTGTACCAAATTTCAACTCAATAGTGGGACTTCTGCGGTCGCTATCGCGCGACAGACACACAGTCGGAACCCAATATCTTTTCGAGTCTCAACAGACGGCCTCCACTTACGTTTCGGCATTTTTTTTTTTTTTTTTTTTTTTTTTTTTACTTTTCAAACTGTCAAAATAATAAATCAATGTTGTAGAACATTAAGTAAAAATTATTTTAAAATATCGGCAATTTTATGTCGAAGTTTTTCGTTCATTTCACACATTAAGCAGGAATTTTTCCAGATTTACAACATTTTTCTGGTTCTTTTCTGTAGTTTCTTGTGCTTTGTTTATATAAAAGTTTGTGCATTTTCAAACGCCATAATTACGTCATCCGCGGAAAAATTATCCTCTGTTTCTTTGCTATTCTTTTCATTTTTTGAAATCGGTCATTTCTTCTATGCTTTAGGATACCGCATGTGGCAACGTCTTGATTGATGCAAATGATCACTAAATCACAACCACACTTCATCTGCATTATCCGCATCATCATCATCATTTTCTTGCCCTTCTGTTTGATTTTGATATTCTTAATTATTTTTTCACGCGCAACAGCATTTCACGGAACAATTTTCAGGATTACTGAAAAGGTTTCTTCCTGCCATGCTGAAATTACAAAATTAATGGATAGTCCGGAGACATGGCTTCACATTTTGATCCTCAGTGGAAATAGGTAAAAAAGTTATTTTAGGATGAAAGCAGTAATTCAAGTTTGTATGCCTGTACGCTTAACCATCAAGAAAAAAATTTTACAAGGTCAGGAGAAAAATTTTACAACGATGAATGCGGGAAAACGACTTTTTGAAGCACGATACATGCGGGTTTCGTTAACACTATTTAAATACAATTTGTGCAGAGACCATAGAAATAAAACGATCAATGCGGCAAAACGATGGATGCGGGAACGATAGATCGGGGTTTCACTGTATAATGAATAATTAATGACAGCAAAAGATTTTTCGATTTTTTTTTACTACTATATTTATTCTTAATTCGGCCCCCAACTTTCTTAGGTGAAATTTTGACCAAAAAAAAAAAAAAGAATAAATAAGGTTTTGTGTACAGCTCGAATTACATTTCTAGTAAGATGTTGAAAAAGACATTTAAAATTAAAGACCGATTTTTTTTCCTTTTATTTCAATAATATTGCATTTTTCATTAGAATCAGTAAAATGCTAGCAAGGATTTATTGTGACACAAACATGTGTTTGGTTGCAAGCTTTACATTTGTTAATAAGATACAAACTAGTAAATTTAAAAAATACTTATTTCAAAATGTATCAAAAACTTATTTAGTAGATGTTTAGGAAAATAAGATAGGAAATAAGTTAAAATTTGAAAAGGAAAAAAAAAAAAAAAAAAATCTGGAGTGACTCCACTTGATTTTCCGAACATTAAGTAATTAACAGTAGTATAAATAAAGTAAGAAATATCATTAAATAGTATACAAGTAATTTTCTCTATGTGGTATGTTCTATAAATTAACACTATTGTCCTTCAAATATTTTGAACATAGATCATAATCATAAAGAAATTTTCGTTGTGCCCCTGTTAAATCTATAAATGCAGACTCACTAAAATCTATACAGTTCGTGCGACAGCGACGGAAACAATTACTATATGAATTTTCAACTTAATCGAATGATTCGGTCAGACGCTGTCGCACTTTCAATCATTTCTGCCCATAAACCCCAATGATAAAGAATGTTTATTTATGTAACTGTAAAAAGACTATAAATGATAGATTCTACAAAATTGGATACAGCTCGTTTGAAGGTGATCTATAGCATGCATATAAATTTTCAGCTCAATCAAATATAGCGTTTAGCCGCTATCGAACTTTAATGAATTTGAGCGCATAGGGCATAATGATAAAAAATTTCACGTTGTGTCCCCGTAAAAAAAAAAAAAAAAAAACTATACATGCTAGATTCACCAAAAGCAGTGTGGTTCATGCAACGATCACTTATAACGTGTGTAGAAATTTTCAGCTCAATCGAATAAGACGCATAGACGCTATCAAATTTTAAATTATTTGGGACCATAGACCATAATGATAAAGAAATTTTCGTTGCGTCCCTGTAAAAATCTGTAAGTGCTAGACTTACCAAAATTTATACAGCTTGTGCGACGGTGACATGTAATATGTATGTAAAATTTCAAATTCAATCGGGTGAGGCGTTTAGAGGCTATCGCATTTTAAATAATTTAAGCCCATAAGGCACAATTGACAAAGAATTTTTCTTTGTGTTCCTCTAAAAAAAATTATAAAAGCTACATGGTTCAAAATAAATATAGTTAGTGTGATGGCGATCTACAACATGTATATAAATTTTCAGCTCAATCCGACATGGCGTTTAGACGTTAATAATTTGAGCCCACAGGACATAATGATAAAGAATTTTCGTTGTCTTCCTGTAAAAGAACTAGATTCACCAAAATTTATTCACTTCGTGCGTATAGCATGAGTATAAATTTTTAGCTCAATTGATGAGGTTTTTAGACGCTATCGTAGATTAAAGAATTTGGACTCATACAGACCATAACGATACAGAATTTTTCTTTGTGTCCCTGTAAAAAACCTATAAAGGCTAGATACACCAAAATTTATACAGTTCATGCGACGGTGACTAACATGTGTATAAATTTTCAGCTCAGTCGAATAAGGCATTTAAACGCTATCGC
Source organism: Salticus scenicus (assembly GCA_963930645.1). Lineage (NCBI taxonomy): Eukaryota > Metazoa > Arthropoda > Arachnida > Araneae > Salticidae > Salticus > Salticus scenicus. The sequence goes on along the minus strand of OZ005652.1, from coordinate 267,824,540 downwards.
ACTTTAAAAAATTTTGGCTCATAGACCATAATGATAAAGAATTTTTCTTTGTGTCTCTGTAAAAAAAAAAAAAAAAAAAAAAAAACTATAAGTGCTACATTCACCAAAATCAATAGGGTTCGTTCTAGGGTGACCTATAACATATGTACTTACTTTCAACTCATTTAACTCCTTGGGTACGGATTTATTTGAGAAAATATTTGCATGTGGAACGGATATAATTTTTGGTTGCTTGGAGTAGTATGTAAAAGCAGTACATTTTACGTAAGAATTTATTTATTTCTAAAATATTGGTGACATATGTAGTATTAAAATGTCTTCAAGTAATTAGAATTGCAAAACAAAAATAAAAAACAAAAAAAAAGTGAATGACGTGTCTCAGACGTCAAATGTACCCAAGGGGTTAAATAAAACGTTTAGGCGCTATCGTGTTCACTCACATACACACATGGTAAAAATAGTAAATATGAATTCAGGGGACCTAAAAGTGTATCGAAACACCGAAATCTCAAATTGGGTAATAGATTTCACCCACACACATAAATGATATTCCAAGCTAAATAAAAATATGTAAAAAGGATAATTATAGGTCCAATGGAATTTAAAGCTTCTTCCACTTGGTATATCAGTTTCATGAATTGCTTTTAATCAGTGTACACATAAAAAAATCTGAAGTCTGAAGTGACTCCACTCGACTTTCCGAACATTGAGTAATTAACGGTTTTGTATACAAAGTTAAGCGAAGTTGTTAAATAAACAAAAGAGAAAATTATAATAGGGTGTTTGAGTACTTTTCTTTATATAGTACACGATGTTTAATTTAACGCTATTTTGCGGAACACGTAGGTCATAATGATAAATATTTCGTTGTGTCCCTGTAAAAACCTACAAATGCTAGATTCACCAAAATGCTTACAGTTAGTGCAACAGTGACTTATATAAATTTTCAGTTCCATCGGTTAAGGCATAAGACGCTATCACACTAAGTTTGAGCCCATATGCCACACCACAATGTTAAAGAAATTTGCATTTTGTACCTGTAAAAAGAACAGTCAGTGCTAGATTCTCTTATGTTCATAAAGTTCGTGTGACGGTGAAGTATAACATATATATAAATTTTCAGTTCATTTGAATAAGGCGTTTAGTCGCTGTCGCATTTTAAATAAGTTGAGCCTATAGGTCTTTACTTGTGTCCCTGTGAAACTCGTTAAGTGCTAGAGTCACCAAAATCTATACAGTTTATGTGATGGAAACCTATAACTCGTATATAAATTTTCCACTCAAACGGATAAGGCATTTAAATGCTATCGCACTTTAAATAATTTCACCCCATAGGTCATAATAGATACAGAATTATTTGTTGTGTCCCTGTAAAAAAACTAGACGTACTAGATTTACCAAAAGCTATACAGATCGTGAAACCTTGACCTATAATATGTTTATAATTTTTTTGTTCAATTGAATAAAGCGTTTAGATGCTATCGCACTTTTTAAAATTTGGTCGAATAGGTCATAATGTTAAAGAATTTTTTCTTTGTGTCCCTGTAAAAAAGCTGTAAGTGCTAGATTCACCAAAAACTACGCAATTTATGCTACTATTACCTATAATATGTGTATAAATTGTTTGCTCAATTGAATAAGGCGTTTAGATGCTATCGCACTTTTAAGATTTTGGTCCCATTGGCCATAATGATAAAGGATTTTTCTTTGTGTCTCTGTAAAAAAAACTATAAGTGCCAGATTCACCAAAATCAATAGGGTTCGGTTATTATAGATGTCAAAGAAAGTTCGCGAAGAAATCTTTACGGAAATACATGTGCTGCAAAGTATTATGTCATATGTTTGATTGTACTCCTGATCTGATGCAATCATTTTGAACAGATAAGTGTAATTAGATATGTCAAAATTAAACCTATTAACTGCCCCGTGCGTATATATCCGTCTCACTAAGCCGGATATGTTAACTGCCCTAGGCGTATGTATACGCTTTTCCGAAGTACGAACCTTTGTATTGTGCTGCTACCAGAGAATCTATTCTCATGTTTTCGGAATGAAATTAAATGACCATGACAGTGTTTTTGAAGAATTTACTTATTTCAGATAAGATGGGAAGTGAGAGGAATCGGAAAAGGATGAATTTTCTGGAACAGTAAACGCATAATAACGCACACCTGTGTGAAAAATGGTGGCATTGGGAAGCAAATCTCGTAATTTTTCTTCGTCAGGTAAGGGGTTAATGAAAAAGGGGAATGTAAAATTTTTGAGATATTTAGAAATATACAGAGCAGCTACGCTAGAATAAGAGAAATGAATGAATACGCTGTTTTTGTACCGTGCATTGCCCATTAAACTTAACATCCTTAACTTTGTTGGCGTACATGCTTTTTCTGTCTGACTCATCTGTTTGGTATTGTTCAAAGAAATTATAAGTTTTTTGTTTTGCCTAATTTATACTGGGATATCATGGAAAAACAGACAAAGAATAACATCAAATGTAGTCGTCGGACAAGATGGTCAGCGAAAGCAGAAGCTGTTAGCATTTTGAAAAGAAATCTAAAGAAGGTTCACAATGCTTTGATAGAATTACAAGATAGTTCTCCCGAGAGAAAGCAGAATAAAAAAATATATATATTTATATGAAGCTAGAAATTTTGAATTTATTTTATGCTTAGTGATATGAGATCATAAATAATAAAAAAGCTCCACAGAGCTGGCGTTTAAAAAATAATAAGTACAGGTATTTGAATAAAGACCATAAAATGCAGTAAACAGCAACAGTTGTTTCGGGTAGAAAAAAAAAAAACACGACCCTTCGTCAGGCGAACAAAGTAGGCACCAGTGCTGCAAACAAAGCGGGAACGTACCAAACCCTGACGAAGGTTCGTGCTTTCATTCGATCCGAAACAGTTGTTGGTATTTATTGCATTTTTTTGTGTTTATTCAAATATTTGTATAATATGTTTTGAAAGAGATCAACCATGTCAGTAAATAAAAAGAAAAAAATGATATCGATGAGATCAATTGCTTTGGGGTCATTCCGTGTCAAATCAACACAAATCACAACCAGACCCCTCGGGTTTTTACAAAACTGGCCTCATTTGTTTGTTTTATAGAGAAATGAATATTTAACAATTATTAAGTCTCTATCTCTTTTAGTTTTTGATATACAGGGCTGCAAAAATGGGTAAAAAGTGCAAATTTTCAAAATTCTTGTTTTACAAATTTGTCCATATCTTGTTCCCTAATTGTTGTAGAGGCATAAGTTTGGTATCATTGGAAAGCATTTAATACAGGCTTTCAAATGATACATCACATGCACATATTTTTAACAAAATTAATTTCAAGGTCAAACATTTTTACCTTTGACCTTGACTATTTCAAAAAGTGGTATTTTATTTTTCTTTAAAAAATTATATGTTGTTCTTACATTTATTGTCTATAATTACTGTGAGTTTCAACTTGGGACCGCCATGGGATGCTGAGTTATAAATTAAAATGCAACCCCGTATCAGTATTTTCATATTGAAATAGCAGAACATTTTGGAATTTCATTTGGATGTGCCAGATTAGCATGTACAGAAATTTTTGAAAAGAAAAGCGATTAATTACAATGTTTTTGTAATTAATTGTTATAAGATATTTAAAAAGAAAATGAATGACAAAAGTTGCAATTTTATTTTGGAATGTTAATCTGCTAATTGATCATTCCTTGGAAATGTGCGAAGTGCAATAACTGAAGGCTTAAACAACATAAATCAGTTAGTATTAACAAAATAAATAACTTATAATTGGTCTGTGAAAAAGCGGACTTTTGAAAACGGAAAATTTCATGCTTGAAACTATCTGTTTTCGGTTTCAAAATTTTCTTAAGACTTCTGCAATGTAAAAACTGAGTTATTACATATTAAATGACCTGCTGACTTGGAAAGCTTACTTAAAATTTTAATTAGAATTTGAAAATTCTCTCCCCCCGCCATACAGAAAATTTTGATAATATAATACAAAGAAATGGGGAAAAAAAAAAAAAAAAAAATCGGACTCCGAAAAATCTGATTATTTTCGACCGCAGTGATCACCATCAACAAACGGGAGCTCCTGATGCGTCGCAGGTTTCTAGGTCAAAGGGCACCGTAGTTCGTTTAATGAACTGGATGAAGGAAACTGAAAGTTGTTTATTTTATTTAACATCTGTAGGATATATTTTCTAACATATAATTCTTAAAGAGGGAATCTGAAAGCTCTGACTCAAACTCAATTAAGAAATTAGAGAAGAAAAAAGAAAAAGAAAGTCATATAATTTTGTTATAGGATAAAATGTATATTGATGATTTAATTAATATTATGGACCGTCCCTGAATCAGAATGATCTTGAAAAACGATCTTTTAATCCCTGAATAAAATCAAAGATAAACATTTTCTGTTTAAAACTAAGTTCTAAAAGATTTCCTTTGTCAGATTTTCTTATATTGTAACCTATACTAATAACTTTTGCATGCAAATATTTATTTATATTTTAATACACATACTTCTTTCTTTCGGACACAATTTTACCTATAATCGCCGACAGCTAAACATCACACGTTGAGCGCCACACGAATTTTTAAGGAAATCCCTGTCAGGCCACGCGCGCTGATTAGAAATGCGTTGTTTACCGTGTTTCAAAAAATACATTAATGACATAATCGTGTAATAAATAAAAAATAAGTAAATTTTAAATAAAGTTTCAGTAATTACTTAAAACAATGTACATATTTTAGTTTTATATCATACTAGCAAACACGTGCAAAGTTTTCACCCTTAATTTCTTTTTTATTTACTTTTAAAATATGAAACTCATATATATTACGCCAATTCCATCAACTAATTAAAATTTTAATTTACCAGAAACCAAATTAGTATTAGAACCAAATTAGTATTGTGCAGTAGTGAAACCAAAATCATTCAAAAGGTTTCAAAATAAAATTTATAGTTGACGACTCACTTTTCATACTTCAGCAGGCAGTACAGTTTTAGCATGGGATCAATATGACGACTTTTAATTTTTTGTCCCTATTTTGCTAATGACGTTTTATTTATTTATTTTGGCATAATAAAAAAAACAAGAAAGAAAAAATCATGCAGTACGCGTTGATTATAACACTTTTCAACTGTACGTAATTGTATCGAATAACTTTTAATATTCTTTGCCTACGTTTCACACGACAGGACTGAAAAATATTAGATAGACTAATTGATTTTAAAATCACTCTTAGGCATTTTGGAAAGTGCTAAAAAGGTTTAACGCAAAAGAAAATGCAGCCGTTAGATTATAATTACAGCTTTTAATCTATCTGAATATTTTAGTGTATCCCTGCAAATCTAAAAGTTAATCATGTCATATTCTATACAAAACATTATTTTAGAATATCAACAATACATGTCAAGGTTTTTATGGACTTTTAGAGTAGAAAGTTTTTTTAATGTAACTTTTAAAAAATTCTGTCCTAAAACGTTTTTTTTTTTTTTTTTTTTTTTTTTTGTCCCTGTAAACAAACTAGGTGTACAGGACCTATTACTGTCATTTTAAATAGGGAACATTCCATAGTGAACTTGATTGTATCATTTTTAAAAATTCTCAAAATATTTACGGACGCTAGGCGCCGGAGACAAACAGATAGAAAAAGTAGACAATCGGACACTGATATATGTTCTCTCTATGGAAAATGGAGTAAATATTGTTATTGGTTTATGTACAGGAATAGCCGAAAGTATTCCAAAGCATTTCGTTCTATGAGAGGTATTTCTACAAACCAAATTTTAATAACTTAGCACTTGTGTGTGTGTGTGGGGGGGGGGGGTTGTGGCAACTGTATCTCCGGAACTACTGCTTAGAATTGCATAAAAATTTACGTGTAGATGCAACTTGAGCTATATTAGTGCCTATCAACTTTTGATGCCAACCGCTCAACAAGTGGCTCTGATATACAGCAGTTTCCACAATTTAAGGGGAAGCTACATCTCAGGTTCTATTGTGTATAATCAATCAAAACTTGATATAAGAGAAGGCCATTGTGAGACATTATGCAGATTCAATTTGAATGCTTATGGACTGACAGGTAGCGCTGCTATACAGATATTTCTGCAATTTAAGGGAAAGCTATATCTCAGGAACTACTACATAGAATTGCATATAAGTTTATATATTAATGCACTCTATTCTAAATGAGTGTCTATAAACTTTTAGTGTCAACCGCTCAACAGGTGGCGCTGCTATACATCGATTTCCGCAATTTAAGGGGTGGCTATATCTCAGGTTCTATTGCTTATAATCAAACAAAACGTGATATATGTGAAGGCCATTATGAGACATTATGCTGATTCAATTTGAATGCTTATCGGCCAATAGGTGGCTCTGCTATATTGCAAATTTCCTCGATAACGAGACAGTTATATCTCACCTTCAATGGCATATAACTGTACGAAACTCGATATGTGAGATAACTATTATAAATATGCATTTTTTAAGATGTCATTTATAGACAATAAATCTGTCTTTCTCTGGATATTTAGTGTTAGTTTTCTCTAAGATAAAAATTGATTATTTGCACTTAGTGAATTTGTATAGGAAAATACAGAAGAAAATCTTGTGGTGGCCACAGCGTACTAGTTTTTATTTTTATTTTATTATTTATTTATTTTTTAATGATATGTGTTATTCAAATTCATTATCGATTATTCCCTACTTAAAATGGCTCTAATAGAACCTATGCCACTGGTTTGTGCACAGGGACATCCAAAAAATGCCAATGCCTTGTGCTTTAGGGGAGACATTTTAAATAACTTCAATAAAAAATAATAAAGAATTTCGCATTTATTGTTTATATGCTAAGAAAATGTTTTGTATAAACTATAATATGCTTAACCTCCAGATTTACAGGACTACGCAAAAATGTTTCGATACATTAAGGGGTGCAAATAGGAAATTAAGAGCAGCATATATGTTTGTGTTAGGCATTTTTAACAATTTCCAACAATGTTTCAGAGTGATTATGAATTCAGTTAGTCTATATGTCTGTCTTTCTGTTTGTCCATTGTGTGATAATATAGACAAAGAACATAGAATGTTATACGATACAACGAATACGTACAGTTCGAAAGTGTTGATAATCAATGTATACCTCATGATTTTTCTTTTTTTTTTTTTTTAGTTTTAAAAAGGTGTAATGCTTAAGGGGGATCGTCAGTTACGGCTTTTCTAGATTACTAATGCTAAAATTCTAAAATCAATCCCGTGCATTGTTAATGCAATTAATTTGTTTGAAATTTTTTTTTTTGGCGTTAGATATAACTTTTATCTCTCAGACGATATAATTTTTAAAACGAGATGTGTTCTCAATCTTTTTTAAATTTTAACTTTTCAAAAAATTGCATTTTTTCGAAAAATTTCATGTTGTTTCTTTTAGCTATTAATAGATGGCGTTGCTATTAGGAATCGTTTCTCCTATTTATTGAAAAGCTTTTATTTTTGTCATTTTTTAAATTTTTCTCATAATTTTATGTCATTTTCTTATAAATAGCTGTATAAGGGATATGTGCAGAGCAATATGATACCGAAATATCCTTCAGAAAATGCTTTTATTATTTTCTAAACTGATTTTTTTCATGGCATACTGCAGCAGAATGACAGATATTTTTAATGTTACAGTAACCCTAAGCCGTCTGCTTCAGTTCCGGTAAAAAGAGCGCTTATGTTTTGAGTTGAGTTTTAGTTTCAGTAGAAAATATCAACTGAGCTTATTACGTCGTTTTTCTCGACTATTGCAGCGACTTTAATTAAGATTAAGAAGATTAAGCTTTCTTATTTATCTATTTATTTACTTAACATTTTATATTAGAAATGTTTTTTTCGTCCATTTTATTTTTGTAATTAGACAGAATGTCGATGTTTATAACTTGTTCATTGTTGTCATTTGAAATAGACATTTCGGAATAACTTTTTCGATAAAATCGTTGCTTACAAATAAATCATTACAAGCGCAAATCATTGACGTTTCAGTAAAAAACTGGAAAATATGAACTGTTTTTTTGTTGTTGTTGTTTCTTTTAATCATTATACAGAAAAATAAACATAGGCAGTATTTTTAAAAGGGATCGGGCTCATTTTCATGTGACAATATCGCATAGGCAAACTTTCGCATATCTCTTTTCTCGGATAGTGGGCGACGGACAAAGAGGCTTTCCATTCGTCTATTCTCACTCTGCTTGGAGAAATAACAGAGTAAGAAACGAAACTGCCGAAGATAAAACTTTTACACCGAGCATTTTTCCTTTTCCAAGCTGGTGCGATCTCGGGCAGCGCACACACAGACTCGGGTCTCCGAGAATCTAAAAAGGAGAGGTTAAATGTGAGGTTATAAGATGGCAAGATTTTGCCATATTTAAGTCTATAAAAAAAATGTTTTCTGTTACCGTATCGTGTAAGAATTGTATCTATAACTAGACCAAATTTTTACTCGCCACAGTAAAAATTCCACTCACCAATGGCGAGCTGGCGAGCGGAAATTGCGCGCCTTGTATATATATTAATAGTAGAGCTGTACCGAGTACTCGTTATATACTCGGTACTCGGCCTACTCGGCCAATTTGCCGAGTACTCGGTACTCGGCCAAATATGGACTAAGTATTCGGCCAATACCGAGTAGTTGTAAGAATTTCATTATTTTTATGTATTATTGAAAGAAATGCATTGATAAGAGTTGTTTATTAATAACTAAACTAAAAAATAAGAAAATACAAACATAGTCATTAAACTTTTGTTGCAAACAGCTTTCTGCAGTTAAAACGAGCAAGCAGATTGCCACCAAACTCTGTATAGAGACGATTCATGATATGAGCTTATCCATTTTAGTTACAAGAATTTGAGTATAACCAACTTGTATGCGTGTAATATACAAATTTTTTTTTATAAAAACTTATTGTATCTATAAAACAGACAAAAATAAAATATTTTAGAAAAAAAAAAAAACCTTATATAATACTAATATAGTAAATAAAACTTCAGTTACATATTTGTTCAAATAAAAGTAAGACACTTTTAAAACTGTAAGAAAAGATTGGTTTTTAATTTAAAAAATAATAATTATGAAAAAAATAAATACATAAAATGTTATTAAAAATATATTTTAATAATCAAAAATGTTGTTTTTCAAATTATGGCCCAAAACCACCTACCTTTTTTACTCTTCTAGAATTTGATTGAAGATTAATGAAATCTATCATGTTTGAAATGATAAAATATTTATTTTAATGTTCTCATTTCATATGTGAACTTCATGCATCTTAAATTAAGCCTGAGTGTATAGGAACTTTTATATTCTCTGAGAATTATATGAGAATGATTCGCATCTGAGAAAGACTATATAATAAAGAATGAAGTTATCAGTTATTATGGTTTTAATAATCCACTAAGCTGGAAGTATCAAATATAACAATGAACCTAATTGTGTATATATGCACTACAAAAATTCTGAAACGTTTCAGGAAAACATGCTGTTTGCCATTTAACTTAATTTCGTGTTCAAAAACCCTTTTTTAAATTTCAAGATGTGCGAAATTCTTCATGTTAATTATTCTTTCTTACAACTACTCGGTACTCGGCTACTCGGTACTCGGCCGAGTAGTAAAAGGCCGAGTACTCGGTACTCGGCCAAAGTGCTACTCGGTGCAGCACTAATTAATAGAATCGTACATCATAATCCAAAATAACAAATATGACAAATTTCCTTGGAAAAAAAAAAAAAAAAAAAAAAAAACTATATAAATTTTTTTCTAAGAAATTTGAAATTGATAAAAAACAGAATTTCCAAATCTTTTATTTTCTATTGTTTGATACAACAAATGCATAGTAATCTGTTTTTTATTGGTGTATATGCACTAGGAATGGTAATAAAAAACATTTTTTTTTTTTTTTTTTCTAAAAGTAAAAAAAAAAAAAAAAAAAAAAAAAAAAATGTTAGGAAGTCGAAAATTTGAAATCATTGAATTGACGAGATTATCGGATTATTGTTCATATGTATGGTAACAAAGTTGTAAGATGTAAAAAGACATAGATGATAAAAAGCTGCCGCAATGCTGAAGAACCAAAATGAATTTATGCATTTATGTGTATATATATATATATATATAAATTTATTGAAAAGAATTTATATATATATATGAGTTTAAAGATTAGAAAAAACCAAAACCATCCTCCATGACAAACTGTGTAATTGCAGGAAATATAAAATACAAAACCGAGCATTATAAAATTAACAAATTAGGATTAAGTAAATGTGTGCGTGTATATATATATATATTATATATATATACGATAAATATCAAAACTAATTATCTTACACGGTACATATTTCTAAAATAAAGATTTGGAAAATAAAATATTCATATTCTAATAAAATTTGAAGTCAACCTGAAACCCAAGTCAAACTCAACACAGAAATTTTCATCAGCCCGAACCCGGAAAAGAAATTTTTGTTGGTAAAATAAACAAACACTAGACACAAGCTGCCGTTCTCTCCGCCCCTCAAAATAAATAAATGAATAATAGTGATTAATAAATAAATCAAATGACATAATTTATAATTTTTTTTATTTTAGAATAATATTTTATGAAATATATTTCAAACCCATCCAGTAATATTCTAATTATAAAATAAAGTAAACTAGCGGTGTCACACAATTATTTATAAGATATTTTTAAGCGGGATACGAATACATAATTTACAACAATCATTTTAATTCTCCTGTATACCGCTATGGTAAGCGTTTTAGATCCAATGCGAGATCACTTCCCTTTTTTTTTTTTATGGTATGTGCATCTAAAATTAGCTTTCGAACATGAAAAATAAATGAAATAAAATCTTGGAATATTGCTCAAATGATTTTCTGAAGATAGAATACGTCGCGTCGCTTTTTCACATCGAACTTTTTCCCCTCTTCCAGTTCTCGGAAAAATAGACAAAAGAAGAAAAACAAGAACGTACTTCCTACATTATATTCTCCCTCCACACATTCATAAAGTTCAGCAACAACTGAAAGAGGGGACTCCAGATGTGCCCTAGGCCTGTAAGGGATTCACTCCGTTTGGGTCTTTCTAAGCGGTCCTAGCCCGTATTTACGCGTGTTTCGGAGGAAACCATGGTAAACTCCGAAAGGCTAGGTCGATGAGCGCGATGTGGGATCGAACCCGACACCTTCCATCTACCAGCTTTGAGCGCAGAACCGCTCGGTGGCTGGTGGGCAGACATGTACCGGAGCTCCCTATTCGTATCCGCGGATATCCGCCAGAAAAATAGATCCGTATTTGTATCTGAATCTGTATTCTTTTCTTTAACGGAACTAATATGTATCTTTTGTGGAAATTGTATGAAAATTAGAAAAGTATTATAAATCTTTCTTCACTGTTGTTAATGTATATATTAAAGAAATACAAATACAGTATAACCTCGCATTTACATTCTGGAAATTGAAAAGATTTCGCAGTTTACAAGTTTTTTTTTTTTTTTTTTTAACTTTCTTCTATATTTAGTAGAAGAATGTATTACATTCGTAAAAATTTTCAACTTCCAGTTTTTGAGGAATTTGCATGTTTTGAGAGTCCACAACACGATTTGACTATTTCCAGAAAATATCAGTCTCTGTATGTGTGTGACAAAAAGTTTGTGGAGACTGTATCTCTGGAACTACTGCACATAATTGCATATAAATTTATAAATAAATGCACCTTGACATAAATCAGTGCCTATCAACTTTTGGTGCCCATCGCTCAACAGATAGAGCTGCTATACAGTGATTTCCACAATTTAAGGGTAATTGCGCAGTTTAAAAGTTTTTTTTTTTTTTTTTTTACTTTCTTCTATATTCAGTAGAAGAAATTATTAGATTCGTAAAAATTTTCAACTTCCGCTTTTTGACGAATTTGCATGTTTTGAGAGTCAGGAACTACTGCAGAGAATTGCATATAAATTTATATGTAGATGCACCTTAACATAACCTAGTCCCTATCAACTTTTTATGTCAATTTCTCAAAAGGTGGCGCTGCTATACAGTGATTTCCACAGTTCAAGGAAAGGCTTTATTTCAGGATCTACTACACAAAATTGCACATAAATTTATATGTGGATGTACCATGATATAAATTATTGTCTTTCCACTTTTGGTACCAATAATTCAACAGGTGGCGGTGTTATACAACGGTTTCCATAATTTAAGGGAAAGAGATATCTCAGGTTCTATTGTGTATAATAAAAGAAAAAAAAATGGATATGTGAAAAGACCATTATCAGACATTATGCTGATTCAATTTGGATGCATATCGGCCAATAGGTAGCGCTGCTGTACTGCAATTTTCCCCGAGAACGGAAAAGCTATATCTCAACTTCCATGGTGTATAACTGTACAAAATTTGATAAGTGCGATAACCATTATCATAACGCATTTTTTAATATATTATTATAGAGAATAAAGCTGTCTTTCTTTGTACTTTTAGTGTAACTTTTCTCTAAGATGAAAATCGTCTGCATTCATTATGGTAGGTAATTTTAATAAATAATAGCTTTAATAAATTATCAGTACTGAGCGAATTTGTATTAGAAAATATAGAAGAAAGTCTTCCGGTGGGCACAACATACTATTTTTTTTTTTTTTTTTTTTTTTTTCTAATACCTTTACTTTTAATGAAATTCAATCCTCGCTTTTATGTGAACGGAATTTTGAATTTTCCTCCATTTATACTTGTATATACATCAAATATAGAAGAAATACTTGCTATGATTTCATTTAAAGCTAGCATACTGTGAGCACCTCAAATTTTCTTCTATATTTTCCTATAGGAATTCGCTTAGTAAAAATATTTTCTTAAAAATATTATTTATTAAAATTATCTACCATAATAAATGACTTTCATTTTATAAAAAACTAACACAAAATATAAGAAAAGAAAGACAGTTTAATTCTCTATAAATAAAGTCTTAAAAAATGCGTCTTCATAATGGTTACCTCATACATCGGGTTTCGTACCGTTATATGTCATAGAAGTTGAGATGTAGCCACATTCCGTTCTCAGGGAAAATTGCAGTATAGCAGCGCCACTTATAGGCTAATATGCTTCCAAACTGAATCAGCGTAATGTCATGTAATGGCTACACTGATACGTGTCAAGTTTTGTTTGATTATGCACAACAGAACCTGAGATATAGCCTTCCCTGAAAATGCGAAGGTCGACGTATAACAGCACCACCTGTTGAGCAATTGACACAAAAGTTGGTAGGCACTAACTTATGTCAAAGTGTATCAAGTATATCTGCATATAGATTTATACGTAAAATCGTGTAGCAGTTCCTGAGATATAGCCTTTCCTGAAATTGTAAAAACCGCGGTCCAGCAGCGCCATTTGTTGAGAAATTGACACCAAAGGTTGATAGGAACTAATTTAGGTCAATGTACATCAGCATATAAATTTATATGCAGTTATCTGCAATGAGATACAGTCGCCACAAGATTATTATTTTTTTTTTTTTCACGCACACGCACAAACAGACAGACACATATTTTCCAAAAATACCTAATCAAATTGTGTTCTGGAATCCGCAAAACGTGTAAATCTATCAAAAAACGGAAGCTGAAAATTTTTACGATTCCAATACTTTCTTCAATTGAATACAGAAGAAAGTAAAAAGTAATGTAAAATAAACACATTTAGGAAACGAATTCCATCAAGCCATAATGATAATATTCTTCTTCTCTTGAACAAATAAACAAAACACGAAAATTGCCACTGTAGAAAGATAATTTGCTGATCATGTGAATTGAAAGTGATTGTGGGAAAGCAGATGTCCCAAATAATTATAAACATTCACCTCGAACAAAAGCAATAAATAAATATACATTTTCTGAATTTAAAGTACATTTTTGCAATCTTGAAGTTCACAACTCACATAAATGTTTAAACATTATTATTAAACATTTTTTTTAGATTTTTTAATTTTTAACTCAATACAATCAGTAATTACATTTTAATTTTTTTTTTTTCACTTTCTTCTATATTCAATCGAAGAAAGTATTGGATTCGTAAAAATTTTCGACTTCCGGTTTTCGACGGATTTACAAGTTTTGAGAGGTCTAGACCATGATTTGACCATTTTTAGAAAATGTCTGTCTGTCCGTCTGTGTGGGTGTAACAAACATTTTGTGGCAGCTGTATCGTTGGAACTACTGTTCAGACTTGCATTTAAATTCATATGTAGATGCACCTTGACCTAAATTAGTGCCTATCAATTTTTGGTGTCAACCGCTCGAGAGGTGGCGCTGCTATACAGCGATTTCTGCATTTTCAGGGAGGCTATATCTCAGGTTTCATTGGGTATAATCCAACAAAATTTGATATGTGAGAAGACCAATATGAGATATTTCGCTGATTCAATTTGAATGCCTATCAGCCAACAAGTGGCGTTACTATACAGCGATTTCCGCAATTTAAAGAAAGGCTATGCAGAGAATTGCATATAAATTTGTATGTAGGTGCACTTTGACATATATTAGCGCTTGCCAACTTTTGGTGTAAATTGCTCAACAGGTGGCGCTGCTAAACAGCGATTTCCACAATTACAAGGAAAGCTATATCTCAGGTTCTACTGCGTATCATCAAACAAAACTTAATATGTGAGAAGGCGATTATGAGACATTATGCTGATTCAGTTTGAATGCTTGTCGGCCAATAGGTGGCGCTGCTATTCTGCAAATTTCATCGATAACGGGATGGCTATATCTCAACTTCTATGTCATATAACTGTACAAAACTTGATATGTGAGATAACCATTATAAAAATACATTTTTAATTTTTACTTTCTTTTATATTCAATAGAAGAAAATATTGGATTCGTAAAAATTTTCGACCTCGGATTTTTGAGGAATTTACACGTTTTGAGAGTTGTAGAACACGATTTGACCATTTTTTAGAAAACGTCAGTTTGTCTGTCTCTGTGTGTGTGTGACAAAATATTGTAGCAATTGTATCTCAGGAATAACTGCAGAGAATTTAATACAAATTGGTATGTACTTACATCTTGACATAAATTAGTGTCTATCAACTTTTGGTAAAAACTGTCCAACAGGTTGCGTTGGCATCCCGCTTTTTCTAAATTTTTAACCCGGTGGTATAGGACAAAATTTTATATAAATGCGCAAAAATTTTGTATAAATATTTTTAATAATAATTATGAAATTTAAAAGAATTATTTGTAATACAGGTATTCAACTGGGGAAAAAAAAAAAAAAAAAAAATGTATGTAGGAGCCTCGTCTTATCCCTTGGGGGCAAGTCCCTCCCTCGAGGGGAGTAAATTTTCATGATGGGTATTTTTCAAAAGAGCTCGTCAATACCTTTAAAACGAATGGTTGAACGATCGATCTGCGATATTTCTTCCCCCACCCTTTCATGCCCTCTTAATTAACCTACGTATACCAATTTTGAACGATCTAACTCAATTGACCTGAATTGACCTGATAAAATAAATTAATAGATTAGAATAAGATAAATATATCGAAGTGAACGGTGGATAGCCTATTAGGCGGGGATTTCGTTCTGTCACTGTATCAAGCTTTGGTCAAATTCATTTTTTTTTTAAACATGATTATAATGTGTCTCGCACTAGAAATTTATGAGAACATAAATATGGTGGGGAATTGAGCAGAGTCCACCTATGCCACCTAGTTTTAGTGTCTGTTGATTCCTGCTTATTATCTTTTTTTTTTTTTTTTTTTAAGCCTTTTTTATTATTACAGGGGTCATAGCAAAGGAATAAAAAAATATAGGAGTCTAAAAGAAAAAATATAGGAGTTTAATAGAAAAAAATATAGGAGTTTAAAAGAAAAATATATAGGAATTTCGAATGAAATATAGGATACATAGTAGTTCGGAACACATGTACACAAACGAACTGAGTACCATTATCCATAAAATTCCAAAATGTGTGACGACGTATGAGACGTATTAATCCTGGACGACAGGACCCATGCCCCAGCCCACCCGGTTCCCGCTGTTCAATGTCTTTTTCTAGTCAATTTTGTCCTCCTATTACTTCCGGTGTGAGCGTGTTTCTTTTTTTTTTTTTTTTTTTTTTTTTTTTTAAACACACTTGACATTGGGAGTTTTTTTGCTTTTCTTCCCATGCTATTTCTATGGGTTTTTTAGCTTTTTTACCCTCTTTCTCTACATTCTAAAGTGGCGGTCTAATAACTTCAATTTTTAATAAACATCCTATAATTTCAAAAATACAATAATGTATGCACGATTCTATTAACACATTTTAGAAAAATACATGATTAGAAAAATAGCCATCATTTAATCCCATATATGAAAAAAATCAGATCAACTGCAATTTTGCTCACCTGCAGAATCTGATTCCCCGCGCATTCACTTTGATAAGGGCTTCCAAATCAGAGGCTATTACCTTAGACTATTACCTTAAGTGACAAATCTGTCACTTAAGGTTTAGTTGACAAATTGGTCAATATTATTAAAAAGCAAAGATTTTTTTTTTTTTTTTTTTTTTTTTTGGGGGGGGGGGGGAGTGTATACAAACCAAAGAGTCAATAAACTTATCAAACAATTTTTAAAGGCACTCTTATTCTATATCAATATTATATACAAAAGAATGAAAGTACTCCATTCCTCTAAAAGTCCAGCTAAGTCAAGCTTTTAAAGTTAGTAATGTTGGTAAGTAAATGGGCATATCACACGGGAGCATATATATTCAACACAAAATGTTCACTCAGCTTCGTTCAAAGTTGGGGAAGCTGAACGAATGAGAAACCGATCAGCTGTCCCTAGGGTTTCCCCGGACTGATAGCATGATGTATTCCCTTCTCTAAAGGTATTCCAGGAAAAAATCCTGTTTATTCCTCCTATTGGTCAATTTTGATGAGCACACTCTACACAGTCAGCTTTTTGTAAACCGCTTCGAAAAAGTTGATCATCTGAAAATGTGCTGTCCTTGAACAAGGTCAGGCTGAGTGGGTTGGATATAATGTTGTGTTTAGTAAAAAGTTGAGTGAAAATCTCTTGTGTGATATGGCCATAATATGTCTTGTGAGAGCAAAAATGTATTGTTGTAAATTTGGAAATTGATGAAAGGATTTTTTATTAGCTTACAAAGTTCATTATATAGAATATGAACCAACGGTTTCACTATATAGAATATGAACCAACGGTTCTTCTACTTGCATAAATTTAAAGAAAATTTTAAGCTTTCACCTACTGATTTTTAAAAATGTAAATGTGTCAAAGTAGTAGAATCAGTAAGAACAGTTCTCAGGAATCAATATGAATGGGATTGCAACTGGCTCTTGATCTTACTTTCTGGTATAAATTTCAGGAAATATTCATTTAATGCTTCTCACTCGTTGATAATTCTAGTAATGGCTGGTATCAGAGTCAGCCACCTATTATTTACAAATCTCATCATTTCTTCTTTCTTAGTTCCAAACTTCGATTTGGACACCTCAGAAATCTTCTTTGCAAGCCGAATATTTATGAAGAAATTTAAACACAGTATCCAAAAAATCTCCAATATCCCAGTGACTAACTACTTGAGTCATTGCATTCTTGAAGGAATTATGCACAATATATGCAAGTTACAAGAACTATGGTAAGAGACAGAAAATCTCTATCATTTAGTTCACTGTCAATTTCTTCAAGGCATTTTTGGTTAACAGGTGGTCCATCAGAGCTTACAGATCACAATTTATTAACTGGTAACTTATCAAGTACAAGTGTCAAACATATCTTGTTTTTCAAAATATCTGCTGTAGCATGACCCAGTTCAAAAACATGCCGGAAATTACTAACAATTTGGTTACGCTTGTCATCCTAAAATTTTATAAGTATATCTAGTTGCTTTTTTCCATTATCAGTTGCTTCATCGAAAGCAGAGAAAAGAAATTAGTTCATAAATCTTCAGAGTATTATTTGTAGAGTAAATTTTTGCAGTTTGAATATCATCTAACAGTAGACATAAAAAAAAATATAGGAAATATAGGAGTTGGTGTAAAAATATAGGAGAATATCTGTCAAACTGCGAAAATATAGGAAAAATAGGAAATATAGGAGGACTATGAGGCCTGTTATTATGATTTGTTTATTGCTTTATATTAAACTTGTTTTAGATTTGATTGCAAATGAACAAATGAAGATTTTTCTTCTATAATACTTCACCTTATGACAAAAGTCTCAAAAATTTAATTGTTTAAAAATTTCTCTTATTATAGTTGTATGAATAGTTCAAGAATTTTCGAAATTCATACGCGTGTTTCCGTAAAAGCTGTTTTTTTTTTTAATCTTAATAATCTATTTTGTGACAAACTTCCGAAATAACTTTCATTCATAAACCAAACATAATTGGCAGATATTCTTGTAATAACTAGCGAGCTTCGCCCGCTAACGGATCAGTATTTTCAAATGAATCACTAACAGTAACTTTTAGCCCTAAGAAATGAAATTGAAAAAAAAAAAAAAAATCATTTATGATTGGGTAAAAAGTCGGCCCAGGTCCCGACTGCCTTCGGAAGCGCAGTCCCGTGCGCGCTGCGCGCGCACAATTCTATCGATACACGCGCTGCGCGCGCGTATTCCTTCCCTCACCCTTCGTGGCTCCCAAAAAAAAAAAAAAAAAAAAAAAAAAAAAAAAAAATCGGATCGGGTAAAAACTCCCATCGGGTCCCCACTGCCTCCGGCAGCGCAGACACATGCGCGCTGCGCGCGCACGTGTGCAGGTATACGTGCAGGTATGCATGTATACGTGCTCTGCGCGCACATATTCCTTCTCAAGTCAAAATTTTATTCTTAAGAAACTTTAAAAAATCATTTCTCATCGGGTAAAAATTCGGACCGGGTCCCCACTGCCTTCGGCAGCGCAGTCCCGTGCGTGCTGCGCGCGCACAACTTAAGAGATATACGCGCTGCGCACGCGTATTCCTTCCCTGGCCTTTCGTGCCTGAAAAAAAAAAATTCTGATCGGGTAAAAACTCCCACCGGGTCCCCACTGCCCCCTGCAGCGCAGACCCATGCGCGCGCACGTGTGAAGGTATACGTGCGCTGCGCACACATATTCCTTCTCAATTCAAAATTTTATTCTTAAGAAAATTTAAAAAATCATTTCTCATCAGGTACAAACTCGGAACGGGTCCCCACTGCCTTCGGCAGCGCAGTCCCGTGCGTTCTGCGCCCGCACAAGTTAAGGGATACGCGCGCGGTGCACGCTTATTTCTTCCCCCACCCTTTCATGCCCTCTTAATTAACCTACGTATACCAATTTTGAACGATCTAACTCAATTGGCTGAGATGCAAAAGAAAACGTAATCAGGAGACCTCAAAACGTGTAAATCTGGTGAAAACTTTCGATAACATAAAGTACTATAAAATATCTTTCGAATGATGTATTAAAAATAATTTAATCATAATTAGAAAATGAAATATTGAAATTTTAAAATATTACAGCGCCATCTGGCGGTAGAATTTTCTATATTCCACTGTTCGATTCCAAATCAAAAAAGCTTTCTAATGATGTATTACTTATGAAATTATTGTAATTAGTAGCTGAGATACCGAAGAAAACTAATTCAGGAGACCTCAAAACGTGTAAATCTGGTGAAAACTTTCGATAATATAAAAAAACTTTAAAATATCTTTCGAATGATGGATTAAAAAAAATTTAATCATAATTAGAAATTGAAATATTGAAATTTGAAAATATTACAGCGCCATAAAAGAAAACTGATTCAGGACTCCTCAAAACGTGTAAATCTGGTGAAAAGCTTCGATAATTTAAAAGAACTTTAAAATATCTTTCGAATGATGTATTAAAAATAATTTAATCATAGTTAGAAATTGAAATATTGAAATTTTAAAATATTACAGCGCCATCTGGCGGTACGAATTTCTGTATTCCACTGTTCGATTCCAAATCAAAAAAGCGTTCTAATGATGTATTACTTATGAAATTATTTTAATTAGTAGCTGAAATACAAAAGAAAACCTAATCAGGATCCCTCAAAACCTGTAAATCGGGTGAAATCTCGCGCGCGGTGCACACCTATTTCTTCCCCACCCTTTCAGCCCCTCCTAATTAACCTACGTATACCAATTTTGAACGGTCAACTCAATTAGCTGAGATGCAAAAGAAAACAATCATAATTAGAAATTGAAATACGCGTATTAGAATAAAATTTAATTTGGAATTAAAATGTAAACCTTTTGTTTATAGACGAAAATCGATGAAATTTGAACTGCAAGTTTATTTTGTGGTGTTAAGATTTTATACCAAGTAACGTGTACGAATTCGAAAAATTGAAGAAAATAGAAATTTGCAATTGTTTATCCCAGTTAAAATACATCCGATTATCAACGGCAGGTTTTTTTTTTTTTTTTTTTTTTTTTTGTTGTTTCGCGTCGAGCAGAAATCTCTCTTCCTTGAAGTGGTTCCCATGGTAACGAAAAGCAGCAATGAACACGTAATAGAATCTCATCGAAGGAAGGTCGCGTATTCTATTTCAATGGGTTTAAAGCGTGAAATTAAAAAATTTATAACTCATTCAGTTTTTGAAATTTTCTCTCAATCTTTTGGGAATTAAATTATGAAAGCGAGATCTATATACCAAAAAAAAAAAAAAAAAGATTTATCTCTAAACGCTTTTGAGTTATAAAATGTTTTGTGAAAAAATCGATGTTTCGTAAAATATAAAAATATGGATCGCTAATCCGTATTTTGTAAAAATGTCTATATGGTTCGAAAGAGGATTAAAATGGCCTTTCTTTATATACCAGTTTTTAAGAAATGGGAGAGTTACGGTCGTACAGGGCGTTTCAAAAAAGACGATCGCGAAAAAGAAAAATTTTCGACCCTTTTTAAAACTTTTTTTAAAAATATAAAAAATCCGTATTTAAAAAAAAAAAAAAATTGTACCGTAAGAATCGGTAATAAATGCTCTTTCTTTTGGTACAGGTGTATTTTCGATATGTCGAACCGTTCAAACAGGATCGCTTTACATACAGAAACCCCCGAAATTTTCTCTCTTTGCTTTTTCTTTCGATGTAGGCTGTTGTGTAGTGTAACAAAATGGCGGTCGCCCGCGATTTCGAATCGTTTTTTCGTTAGACAATGGTCGACATTTTAATTAATATCTCCGCTAATTAGGGTCGCATCGTGTAGCAAATTAGATAACCCAGATCTGCGATAAATTCTCAGTCCGACGGTACCTGTTCGAAGTCCGTGCGACCGTTAGCAGCCGAGCTTTTGCTGCGTCAAGCCGTTTCTCACAGACAGACACACAGATACAGATTTTAATAATATAAGGAGATAAGGAGAATGTTTTTTTTTATTTCTCACTAGCCGCCTTCGGCGACCAGCTGGTTCGCGATCCTTGAAAAATCCGACTTTATGAAACTCCCGCTCGGTGGCGCCTTTTTCCCGTTTCACATCTTACAACAGCTTATTGACATATAGTAAGAATATCTTTATTGAAAAGTTTAATCGCATTAAATTCCCGCTCGGTAGCCTGCGGCGCCCTCTGCCACTTTTAACATCTGAAACAGCCTGTTCGCTCACCATGTTATGATCTTACAAATTTCTGACTTTAGCAAAGTCCCGCTCGGTGGCGCCTGCGGCGCCTTTTCCCGTTTTAGAACATACAACACCTTCCTCGCTCATTAGAATTTAAAATATTGAAATTTTAAAATATTACATCACCATCTGGCGGTAGAAATTTCTGTAATCTACTGTTCAATTCTAAATCAACAAACCTTTCAAATGATGTATTACTTGTGAAAATATTTTAATTAGATATTTTCATGAAAATTGAACAGTAGCTTTATAATATGCTGTCTAGGCCGAATATTAATTCAAATGTAACGTGAATGAAAATTTGAAAAAAAATTAAAATTGCAATTTTTCCCCCCAGTATAAAACACATGATATTTTAATTGATTAGAACCATTTCCGTTTTCATCAGACAGTTGTCTCGTATGAGACCGCTTAGAAAATCGTCTGCCTGTTGCCAACTAAATATCATAGTTTAGTTAATTTTAAAAAATCTAATTGATGTATCGATAAGCCGCTTGCACTCTTAGATTCGGAAAAAATTCCCCTTTCATTTGGTACCAAATTCGTAATGATCGGACTAATATTTCTAATTTATTTTCCATTTTTTCTGCTTTTAACTCCGTTAAAATATCTACTTTTATGCAATCGAGGTGAATTCTGAGGCATTGAGATCGCTTTTTGATTAAGACATAGGTCTACATTTTAATTAATATCTCCGCAACTAATTAAAATTTTTAAATTCTGTTTTGACTATCAACTCGGGAAGGCTTCTGAGCACCCGTATGTCAAATTTTATACTTCTGCGTTCAGTAGGGGCTGAACGTATAGATGCACAGACAGACAGACAGACAGACAGACAGACAGACAGACATCTTCTTTTATTATTATAGATGAAGTCCCAAAATTATTTTAAAAGGTTGTGTCAAATCGAGCATTTTTTGTTAATTTTCGAACTTTGTCAATTTTGACAGTTAATTGAAACTTGAGTCAAATGTAAATGAACTGATAATACATTTTGTTTCTACGTTCAAATTAATTAAAAAAAAAGGTTAAACTAATTTCTCAAATTTTCTATTTGAATAATATCTATAATAATAAATGGAAAGGTTTGTCTGTCTGTTCTTTTATACGTTCAGCCCCTATTGAACGCAGAAGTACAAGAATTGACATACGGATGCTCTGGAGCCTTTCCGATGTTTTCCTCGAAACTGAATTTAAAAATCTTAATTAGTTTCGGAGATATTAATTAAAATGTTGACCCATGTCGATCGAAAAATGACCAAAAATCCTTATTGCTTAAAAAGAGGCATTCTATCAGCATTCAGCAGACGATTTTAACGGCTGTCTCTAACGGAAACAAAACATGTGCAAGTCATTAATGTCACATGATCTTTAACTGGGGTTAAAAATTGCAAATTTCAAAGTGCTTCAAATTTTCTTTTTCGTACACAACACTTAATATACAACCTATTCAGCACAAAACCAACCTGCAGTTAAAATTTCATCAATTTTCATTAATAAACAAAGCAGTTACATTTCAATTGCAAATTAAATTTTATTCTAACAAGTAATCTATCTTTCAATAGACGATAGGAGTTTCCATAGCAACAAAATACATTTGAAGGAACTAAGAAATACTTTTTCTTTTTCCTTCCATTAGCCGACTACCGTGGTATATATAGGTTTTATGGAAATAAAAAATATTTGTTTTTCTTTTTACTTCCATTAATAAAACTACCGTAGATAATGGAATTAGAGATTTCACGTGATTTACATGTTTTAGAATGTCCTGATTAGGTTTTCTTTTGTATCTCAGCTACTAATTAAAATAATTTCATAATTAACACATTATTTGAAAGCTTTGTTGATTTGGAATTGAACAGTAGATTACAGAAATTTCTACCGCCAGATATTTTAAAATTTCGATATTTCAAATTCCAATTAAATTATTTTTAATACATCATTCGAAAGATATTTTAAAGTTCTTTTAAATTAT
Source organism: Salticus scenicus (assembly GCA_963930645.1). Lineage (NCBI taxonomy): Eukaryota > Metazoa > Arthropoda > Arachnida > Araneae > Salticidae > Salticus > Salticus scenicus. Next base: position 267,800,915 of record OZ005652.1, on the reverse strand, counting down.
CGAAAGTTTTACCAGATTTACACGTTTTGAGGGGTCCTGATTAGGTTTTCTTTTGTATCTCAGCTACTAATTAAAATAATTTCATAAGTAATACAGCATTAGAAAGCTTTTTTGATTTGGAATCGAACAGTGAAATACAGAAATTTCTACCGCCAGATGGCGCTGTAATATTCTCAAATTTCAATATCTATTTATGATTAAATTATTTTTAATACATCATTCGAAAGATATTTTAAAGTTCTTTTATATTATAGAAAGTTTTCACCAGATTTACACGTTTTGAGGTCTCCTGAATTAGTTTTCTTTTATATCTCAGCTACTAATTAAAATATTTTCATAAGTAATACATCATTAGAAAGCGTTTTTGATTTGGAATCGAACAGTGGAATACAGAAATTTGTACAGCCAGATGGCGCTGTAATATTTTAAAATTTCAATATTTCAATTTCTAATTATGATTAAATTATTTTTAATACATCATTCGAAAGATATTTTAAAGTTCTTTTAAATTATCGAAAGTTTTCACCAGATTTACATGTTTTGAGGTGTCCTGATTAGGTTTTCTTTTGTATCTCATCTACTAATTAAAATAATTTCATGAGTAATACATCATTTGAAAGCTTTGTTGTTCTGGAATGGAACAACAGATTACAGAAATTTCTACCGCCAGATACCGCTGTAATTTTTTTTTAAATTTCAATATTTTAAATTCTAATTATGACTAAATTATTTCTAATACATCATTCGAAAGATACTTTAAAGTTCTTTTATATTATCGAAAGTGGAATTCGAGATTTCACCTGATTTACAATTTTAAGGTATCCTGATCAGGTTTTCTTTTGTATCTCAGCTAATTGAGTAAGACCGTTCAAAATTGGTATATGTAAGTTAATTAGGAGGGGCTGGAAGGGTGGGGAAGGAATAGGCGCTCAGCGCGCATGGGTTTGGGACCCGGTGCGAGTTTTTACCCGATGATAAAAAAGATTTTTTTTTAATTTTATTTTCTTAATAATAAAAGTTTGAGTTGAGAAGGAATATGCGTGTACAGTGCACGTATATCCTCAAACGTGCGCGCGCAGCGCGCATGGGTCTGCGCTGCCGAAGGCAGTGGGGTCCCGATGTGAGTTTTTACCCGATGCTAAATGATATATTTTTTAATTCCTTTTCTTAAGAATGAAAGTTTATGAGTAATAACATGGAATTTTGAGAAGTCATAAGGATGGTGAAGGAGTACGTGCGCGCAGCGCACGGGTCTACGCTGCCGAAGGCAGTGGGGACCCGGTGCGACATTTTTCCCGATGAGAAATTTTCTCTTTTTTTATCACATGATAAAAATTAACGCAATTTTGAGAGAATTCATTAATTATTGTGATTCATTTAAAAATAGTGACCAGCGAAGCGGGCGTAGCCTGCTAGTTATTAATATAGTCAAATTTAGCTTATACCACTGGGTTTGAAGAGCTATAATTTATGTTTCGTGCAGTATTTAGTTTGTAAGTAACAGACCTCAGAAATCTATAACACTGATTACAATTTAAGATATAAATTGACATTTTCCCCTCTTATATCTTATTAACGCTTAATGGAGAAAGTATTTTATCTTGTCCAGATGTAAATATACAAACAAACGAGTGCTTTTGCGGTTTCATTTAAATGAGTCATGTAAATAGCTCCAATTAATGCTTTGCACAATTTTCATCAATATCAATGTATCTTTGTTTAGATGAGTATTTTGTGATATGAATAATGATGTAAGATTTTAGCTAACTTATTCATATAAAATTTAGAAGTTTCTGGGGAAAAAAAGTAAGTCGGTCCCACTTAGCGATCGATATTTCAAAAATAATCTTTTTTTCTTCCTATTTACAGTTCAAGCTAAAAATTTTATCCAAAATTTGGCCGTTTATAGCTGTGCCCGAGAAAGAAAAAAGTGAAATCACTAATTGATGGCCCTTATGTAGAATTACATCTATTCATTAAAATTATCTGTTATTCTCCTTTTATTTATATCGGAGATAAAATTTATTTTTTCTCAATACATTGTTGAAAATGAGGTGTCATTTTTTTTTCTTTTGAATCACCCTTGGGAAAGGATAGAAAATTATTTTGTTTATTCTTGTAGCTGTGACGTTAGTTTCAGCGTTATCTCAAGGAAACTTGGGCTTTTTTTTATTAAGATTTTGCAAGAGTTTATTGTGTTAACTATATGTACTTAAGAAACATCTTTTATATAAAATGCTGAGGTGGTTGAATGTATTTAAATGACATAATACTGCTACATAACACCACAATAATGTATGAATTAAATATGTGCATAAATGCGTTTCCATTTTTCTATACTGGTTTTGGTATGGTGTTGCGTTAATAAGAAACTGTACCTGTAAAAGAAGTTAGTGTATTCTGTTTATTTTATGATATAATGGGGCTGTCACATTCCATTCCAGCCTTTTTTATCTTCAGAATTGACATTTAAACTAGCATTATAAAAGAGATTTGAAAATAAGCGAGTCCAATATCGTGATATCGCGATTTTGCCTTTACAATATATCGTGATATTGAAATAGCGACATCGCCCACTCCTAATGCCAGATTGGGGATTTTGTCCCCATTTTGGGGATTTTTGAGGCTTCTGGGGACAATTTTGGGGTCCAAATGTTTGTGGGGATTTTTTGGGGGAATTCTAAATTTTTTAGGGACAAATCTGGGGAGTTCAACTTTTCGTCAATGTTGGCAACGTAATGATTTATCCCCATAACCAGGGATTTTCAATAACTTTATTGTTATTTGGGGATTTTTTTCAAAAATTGCCTTCATTTGGGGAAAAATCTGAGCTTAAATCTGCTTGATTTTTTTTTTTTTAATTTATTTTCCCTTTTTAGTAGAAATCAAGTTGAGGATTTTTTCGAAATACCCCCTGATTTGGGGAAATCTGAACACCTGTTTGGGGAAATAATTTTCGACCATTTGACATCACTGTTTTAAGCCACGATTACGGTTTTAAGCTACCAGCTCAGTGGTTTTAAGAAATGCATGTGCAGAAGCAAAATGAAAACCGATATTCATTCATTCAAAATTCGTCTGATTACTAGAGATTTATTTTATCAATATTAGTTTTTTCTTATGCTATTTTTTGTTGTAATTCAAGTTCTTATAATTTAAAAATAAGAGTCCCTAGTTTTTGTTTATTAGATAAGTAAATTAACTATTATTTATTAATATTTTATGCAATTAATAATATTTCTTCATTAATTTCAGTACAGACTATTACATTGTCATATTGTCAAAAATAAATTAATTCAAACAACGGTGTTGTCTTAGATATGATTATTTTAATATTTAATTATCTAATTTTTATTTAATAGTATGGGTATTTAAAGATAATTTTAAATACGGTGAAAGTTGATGCTTTTCTCCCCCTTCAAATGTACTAAATTGTTCTTCTTTCTATCAATTTTATTTCCCTATACTGAGCTAGCTATTTAAGTCAAAAGACAAAAGTCTTTTGTAATATTTCATGTAATTTAATCCAAAATAAGTAAAAATTTTACAACTTCAATAAAAAAAAAGAAAACCTCGTGAATTTTTGAGAAATTGTATTTTAGAAAAATTTAATTTGAAAAAAGTGCGAGTTTCATCGATTAGCGGCAAAGATTTTCAGTATTCGGGAATTAAACTTTACACAAGGCACAGATTTCATCGATTAGCAGCCAAGTAATTCCATATTTTGATAATTGAGAGCAAAAATATCGCGAATTTCAGGAATCAGCTTATGGAAAAGCGTGAATAAGTATAAATTATAGGTGAATATCGCTAAATTATAGCGTATATTTATAAATTTGTAGCGAAATAATTGTAAAAATATTGCTAAATTTTATCGATTAACCAGAGGTAAAAATAACATATTTAAATAGTTAGTGATAATTAAGCATAAAAGTAATCCGTATTTCAGCAATTGGCTGTAAACTTATCGCATATTTCGTTAATCAATTTTTTTAAGTACAAGCTGTGATTAGTAGCAAAATAACAGCCTTTTACAGAAATTTAATTGCAAATAAACATAAATTTTTTCAGTTAGCAGTGAAATTGTTGTTCTCAGGATCTATAGTTTGTTTGGGCTTATTTATTTATTTTACATATAAAAGTAGTTTTTCTCGTAAGTTTTCTCATTTTTTTCTCTTATATTTCACTTTAAAAAACTAAATAAATAAAATAAACTTTTAGCTCCTATTTTTCCCACTATTTTTTGACCAAAGTACTAATTTTTAACCTTTTCCCTCATTTTCATATTATTATTATAGTTTAACAATATATACTAAAAAACCCATTTGAGATTTACTTTGTGGATTTATTGATAAATTACTCGTTAAATGTATTTTTATGTTTTAATAATAAAAATATGCACAAAATTTTAAAGAATATTTTTGTTAATTAAAGCATTTTATACCTCAAATCTCTTATTCTTATTTTTTATGTTTTTAATTTGTTTCTACAACAATAAATAAAATAAGATCATTAACTTTGTAAGCTAATACTTTAAAATATGATTTACTTTTTCATATTATTGTTTTATCGATTTAAAACATTAATTACAACAAAATTAAATAGAGCAACCAGCTCTCCTTTATTTCTTCAGAAATTTTAGCTGCAGGTGAGTGACATTTTCTTGTGTTAATATTTTAATTCCTGTTTCCTATGAACCATTTTATTTATTCAGTTAATTTTAATTTTCTTAACTATTAGTTCATAAAGATTATAATCCTTTTATTTATCGTTCTTCAATTAAAAAAAAAAAAAATTACTTCTTACTAAAAATTAATATGAGGTTGTAAAGTTTTTTAAAAAGTTCATACAGATTTGATAACAGGAAAAGGTTGTGTTTGCTGGTTAGTAATGCCCAAATTTATTAATGAATAATATCATCTTGCAGAAAGAAATGCAGAAAGCAGGAAAAACATTCTGCCACAGGGACTGCTACTGTCCCGTACGCGCACAGCGTTTGGCGTTATCTCCATTTGTTGCATCTCCATAAAAGATTAACTTTAGTCAGCGAGAAATGTAACCCTTTGGTACCTTCCTAAAAAAATGAACGGCTTCTGCATAAACCAAAACTTATTTTGCAGAACAGTTTTAGCGCAAGCTATTGCACTGAATTTTTCTTCTTTCAAAATTTTTTTGTTTCCTAAAGGAAAAATCTTTCTACAAGGTATGAATGCAGTTCTGCGACAATGTCGCCGTGTTTCTGCCACGGGGGCAGCACTATTTTCCCTCTAGACACATAACTAGAGATGTAAAATTTCCGGAAACTGAGGTCGTGGAAAAAAATCAGTTTTTTCCAGGAAAAATTCGAAAAAGAATTGAAAAATTGAATTTTTCGAGATAAAAATAGTTTAATAGTTATAATATCTTAGAAAATATAAAGTGTTAAATATTTAAAAATACATGTAATCCATATTAGTTTTTCATAACAGAAACATACAAAAAGCTTTTACTATTAAAAAATGAGCCTTTCTCTTCTGTAACAGCCAGTACCTTTCCTTGCACAAAACACCAAAAACTAGGTCAAAACATCACTCATCCATTAATTTTGCATAGGGTGTGCATTCCTATGGAATGTTCATCTCTCAGCAGCATTGATACAATGAATTTAGATTAGAATCAAACCAACAAAAAAAAAAAAAAAAAAAAAAAATATGTTGTGGCCAGCCACCACGTGACTTTCTTCTATATTTTACTATACAAATTCACTCAGTAAAAATAATTTATTAAAATTTACAAAAAAAAAAAATTATCTTCCATGATAATGCAGACGATTTTCATATTAGAGAAGTAGTATAACACTAAATATAAAAAAAAAGTAAATTTTATTTCTCAATATTACATAAAAACTAGTTGGCATAGGTGGACTCTGCTCAGTTCCCCACCATATTTATGTTCTCATAAATTTCTAGTGCGAGACATATTATAATAATGTTAAAAGAAATGAATTTGACCAAAGCTTAATACAGTGACAGAATGAAATCTCCGCCTAATAGGCTATCCACCGTTCACTTCGATATATTTACCTCATTCTAATCTATTAATTTATTTTATCAGGGTTAATTCCGTTGTTTAGTTTTCATGCTACTATTTTTAATGCAATAATCCTCAAAATTCATATTTATCTGAAAAATTTACAATTTCGCTATGTTGATAAACTCGTAAATTACGAATAATTTACGAAATTTTCCTATTAGAATATTTGTATTCAATCATGTTCAAACAAATATCATAAATGTAATTTTCAAGTTGTCTAATGTATTTATGATCCTCAAAATGGAAGTTTATGCTCAATTTCGCCTTATTCTGACATGTTAAGTAAATCGTGAATTCCAAATAACTTACGAATTTTTTTAATTGGAAAAATCATAGTATATGATATTCATGCCATGCCAGTGTCCTAAATAATATTTCAAAAGTAGTCTGACATCTTTACGATGAAAATCTCTCTCAAAATTGACGTTTATGTGAAATTTTGCCCTACACTGTTAAAAAAATGCAGAAATTCTCTGTAATTTCAGAAAAAAAGGCGTAAATTACGGAAAAATTACGTAGACAAAACGTATTTTACGACTTTTTTTCTGAAATTACAGATAATTTCTGTATTTTTTCTGCATTTTTTAACAGTTTATACTGCCATGTTAAGAAATTCATAAATTTCAAATAGTTTGCGAAATTTTCAAAGTAGCATATTTATAGTTACTGATGTTCATTCCGGCATCAAAAGTGATATTTTAAAACTGGTCTGACATTTTTATATTTTATAGTAAAAAGTTTCCATTTAATGCACGTTTAAGTGAATTTTTGTCCTATTCTCCCATGTTAAGAAAATCGTAAATTTCTAATAATTTACGAAGTTTTTAAATTCGAATGTTGCAAATGAATAGGGTTCTTGCCAGTGTCGAAAGTAATATTTTAAAATTGATCTGACCTCTCTGCGACAATTTGTTCTTGAGATATCGTGTACACAGACTAACAAACTAACGGACTAACACACTAACAGACACCCCACAGACAGACACCATACAAATTTTGCCATTTTCGGATTCCTCACACCTGAAAACGTGTAGAAAAGTCAAAAAACCGAGGTGGAAAATTTTCACGATTACCTGAGATCCCCATACCTATAGTATGATGGGGAACTAATAATAATAATAATAATGAAAAAAATTAATAACTTTATTTTAAATTATCGCAGATTGATGGTTCAACCATTCGTTTTAAAGGTATTGGCGAGCTCTTTTGAAAGATGATACCCATCATGAAAATTTACTTCCCTCGAGGGGGGACTTCCCCCACCCCAGGGTGGGGAGGGGAAGAAAGGCAAGGCTTTTACAAACCCTTCCCCCCCCCGCCCTTTTCCCCAGTTGACTATCTCTATTACAAATAACTCCTTTAAATTTCATAATAATTATTAAAAAATAATTCTCTTTATGCACATTTATACAAAATTTTGTCCTATAAAAGATTTATATCCTGGATGTTTCATCACTTGTGTTTATAATAAATTCTGGTATTTTGGGATGGTGAATTCAGAAGAAATAAAGTTCAATCTAGTTTAAAAATATTTATAAGATAAAAGAAAACTTTTTATACACCATGTTTTAAATTTTCTGATGAATCATAGAGCTCTTATCAATGTGCATAAAATTTTTAAAATGATAATGAAGTACATTTTTGTGAGATGCATAATTTAACTTTTTATAATTTTTTAATGTTCACATTTAATTGAATGTATTTATTTTTATGTCGAAAGAAAATGAAAGCGTAATTTTTTTTTTTTTTTTTTTTTTTTTTTGGGGGGGGGGGGGGGGCAACAATTAAATTATAGCTAATATTTTAATGGCTATTTTAACGCTATTAGGATGGTAATATTTTCATATTTTAATTAATTAAAAGAAAACTAATCAAAAATTCGAAAATCGGACTTCGAAGTATTGTGTTGTCACTGGGTTCTATTGTGAAAGTTTCAAATTTCTAGCTAGTAGGGCAGTTAGTTAAAATTCGATTGCAAGATTTGTACCGAGCAAACAAACAAGAATAGAAGTTAATAGTAAAAACATGGTAAAAAGATGTCACAGTGAAATTTTTACATTCTCATGGACCATCACTCTTATTTTTCTGGCCCAAAAGGGAAGATACACGTGCTGTACTAGAGGTCTGCACGGGCCGGGCTCGGGCTGAATTTTTCAATCTGCTCTCGGGCCAGGCCGGAATGAAATTTTTTCCGGGCCGTGGCGGCCCGAATCTTTTTTTAGTTTCCTCTGTAATCAACGATAAAGAAAAGTGTAAAATATTTCTTCAGTCATTTATTTTACATAATCTTAAAGGCTGGTATGTCACATAAAATTTTATTTTGTTAAAAAATATCTGTAACTTCAATTTAATTGTCTATCAGTCTGTCTGGTCGCGATTTGATTTTCCGCAAACATTTTTAACATGTCTCGAAATTAACATACAAAGTAATATTAGATAATGGTTTTCTAAAATCAAAATAGTATACATGCCACTTCTAATTTGCGCACATGTACAAACAAAGGAAATTAGATACGTTACTGTGTATCAGGTTTGTGTCCTATAGTCTATAGAGTTTAGGTGGTATGAAGGCAATAAAAATCCTCCCAGTGTTACTTTCTCGCGAAAGCTTCCTTTTCTTTACTCCAGTGCACTGGATGAAAGTAGCATTATTTTTAGCATGTGCAAAAGCAACTTTTCTATTGAATGTGGTTGGATTAGAATGAAAGTTTTATTTACCGGATCACATGAAAGATTCGAATACATTACCGTTTCTAAGAGGAAATGGTTTAAAAGACATGTTTAGTAGTATTAACCATTTTAAATACCTTCCTATATTGTTTGATGAATGCTAATATTTTCGATTTGACTTTCTGTCTGTAATATAATTACCTTTCTGTTTATATATAATTAATTACCTTGTAGAAGTTCAGCAGTTTTGTTAAAGAAAATTCTATTGCTTGGCTATATAAAACCGCTGCAAAACACATACTAAAAAACATTTTTACAGAAAAGCATCCTTTTTTTTTTTTTTTTTTTTTTTTTTACATATATTTTTGAATCGGGACGGGCCGGGGTCGAACCGAACTTTTTGATTTCATACCGGGCCGGGTAGGGACTCAAAATTTCGGCCCGTGCAGACATCTATGCTGTACCCTTCCCTCATAATCATTGCAGTAGTGGAACCCCCGAAAACGATGACCGGAAGATCTTATCAATTTTTCAAGAACGCACATTACTTGTGCAAGAATGTTTTCAAAATACTAGAGAAAATTAAAGAATCTATTTACAATTTGGAATATTTTTTATGAATTATGCAACAATACTTTATAATAAAAATTCTTACTTTAAATATTTGATTTTAAAGATCTTTTTAAAGTGAAATTAGTTGTTAAGCACTCATGCATAATTTGTTTGCCTGATGAAGGGTCATGTTTTTCTTTCAATCTGAAATAATTGCTGCAAATTCTTGCATTTTATGATGTTTAATCAAAGTTTTGTACTTATTAAATAATATTTTAGTTCAATTTTTTATATAATTTTACTAAAATTGGAATTTTTAATTTGGTTATTTTAAGAAAATGAAGAGGAAATTTTAAATTTGAAGTCAGGAAAAATAATGAAGGATGCACCTTTTAGAGCAAGAATAAAAAAAAGATTTTTCTGATTCTCCTTTTCCCTCCTAATGATATTCCGTTTAGAATGGAACTCTGTATTTCATTAAAAAAAATTTTCAAAATAATATTTCAGGGTTTTTTTTTTTTTTTTTTTTTTTTTTTTTGGGGGGGGGGGGGGAGGCTATGAGTAAACGCTTACATGCTTAATTTATTTTTATTCTGTAATCCTTATTCCTTACATATTAAAACACACTCATAAAAAATTTCATCAACATTAGTTGGAAAATAAGGGAGATAAAAATTATTCTTTATAAAAGAAGGGAGATAAAAATTATTCTTTATAAAAGAACAAAGTCCACTTCCTTCATCTATCGAAAAGTAATGATAAATTCCCAAATCTTTAACAAGCTGTAAAACCCAAACCATTTAACCCTTTCAGGGGCACTAAGTAAAAATGATTGAATTTCCTTTTAAACATATATATATCATAAAGTAAACATCCCCTACAAGTCATATTTGATGAAGAAAAAAATTCAGCATGTGGGGATTTTTTTGTGGCTGGTGGCTAGGCGTTCTAGCCACTGTGTCTATCCACCTAAAAGATGCTCCTAAAAATCAAACTAAAATTAATGATCTAAGATAATATGTAAATCTGTTGTATTTAAAAGGTGCATTACAGTATATTTACACTACCAAATACTTTCGAATAAAAATTTAATTTTCCTAAAAATACATAAAAGAATCTTCAAAATTTTTTCCCGCAACTTGTCCACTTAAAAAAGTCATAGGCACATCCTGCTTAAAGTTACTGTAGTGCTGCCGTCTCTATTTCAATTTTAGAAGTACACATTAACTTTTCATAAAGGTGGATAGAAAAAGTAGCCACTACACACCTAGAGAAAAATTCCTAAAGTAGGTGGATAGACCCTCTAGCCACCGCCCCTGAAAGGGTTAAGATAGAACGAACAAAAAAGAAAAAAAAAAAAAAAAAAAAATCCCTTATTTAAATCCATAACAGGAACAAATACGCCAATTTTCATCAAAATCTCAGACTATGGGTGTCATGGTGTGGTTGAATTGACATGGAATGACCCTGTTATAAAACGATTTATGTCTGACTTTTTCGTGGGCTTCTCAGAAACTTGCGTAATTTCCAGGCTAAATACTGTTAAAAATCCTTAGTATGAAATGTGAACGGAGTATCAGATTTCCAAACTCTACAAAATATAAAAGAACAAAGGTGTTCTGGGTTTTCAGTGGTTTTCTCCAAAATTCCAATTCTTTTTCTACATTTTTGCCCCATCGCTCCCCCCCCCCCCCCTCCTAATAATTTTATACTTGAAAATATCCGCAATCGATTTATCTTGCCTTAAAATCTAAATAATTATAAGATTAAAAAAAAAAAAAAAAAAAAAAAAAACTTTGTATACCATGTTTTAAATTTTCTGATGAATCAAAGCTCTTATCAACGTGCATAAAATTTTTGAAGTGAGATTTTTTATAGTTTTTTAACGTTCACGTTTAATTAAATGTTTCCACCGTACTTTAGAATGTAGAAAACGAGGGGAATAAAAGCTAAAAACTCCATAGAAATAGCATGGGACGAAAACCAAAAACTCTTATTTTTTTTTTTTTTTTTTTTTTTTTTTGGGGGGGGGGGGGGGCAACAATTAAATTATAGCTAATATTTTAACGGCTATTTTAACGCAATTAGGATGTTATTATTTTCATATTTTAATTAATTATAAGAAAACTAATCAAAAATTCGAAAATCTGACTTCGAAGTCCTGTGTTGCCATAGGGTTCTGAACTACTGTGAAAGTTTCAAATGTCTAGTTAGTAGGGAAGTTATTTAAAATTCGATTGCAAGGTTTGTACCGGACAAACAAACAAACAAACAAGAATAGAAGTTAATAAAAACATGGTAAAATACTAATTTCAAACGCTGTAACTCTTTTTTTTTTTTTTTTTTTTCCCCTCCCTAAGTCTTTCCTAATAACTCTACACTTTCAAAAATGATAACAATCGAATTATCGGGCGTTAAAACCAAACATTACTAAATTTCAACGGCATATCTCAATTTATAATATTGCAAAATATAAAAGACAACTTAAAAAAATTACATTTTTATTAATATTATTTATTTACATATTTTCATGAAAATTGAACTGAAGCTTTATAATATGCTGTCTAGGCCTAATATTAATTTAAATGCAACGTGAATGAAAATTTGAAAAGGTTTGAAAATTACAAATCCCCCCCCCCCCCAGGATAAAACACGCGACATCTTAATTCGTTACAATTATTTCCTTTTTCATCCCAGACAGTCGTGTGGCAATTGAAATGATGTTGCCATCTAAATTTCATACTTTAGTTGACTTTAAAAAATGTAATTGTTGTATCGATAACTAGTTTGTACTCTTAGATTCAGAAAAATCGCCCCTTTCATTTGGTACCGAATTCGTAACGATCGGACTAATATTTCTAATTTGTTTTCCACGTTTTTCTGCTTTTATAACATTTAAACTCAGTTAAAATATCGATTTTTATGCAATCGCCGTGAATTCTCAGTCATTGAGATCGCTTTTTGATTATTCATAAGTAGACATTTTAATTAATATCCCCACAACTAATTCAATTTTTTAAATTCTGTTTCAAGAGCCCCACGGGAAGGCTCCTGAGCATCCGTATGTCAATTCTTGTACTTCTGCGTTCAATAGGGGCTGAACGTATAGATGCTCAGACAGAGTAGAGATGTAAAAATTTCTGGAAATTTTGAGGTGGTGGAAAAAAAAAACCAGTTTTTTTCCTGGAAAAAATGATTTTTTACAGATAAAAATAGGGTTTCTTAATAGTTATAATATCTTAAAAAATATAAAGTGTTAATCATTTAAAAATACATGCTATCCATATTTTTTTTTCTTAACATAAATATACAAAAGGATCTCACTCAGGGCTCCTACTCAATTTTTGTTACAAAAAGGGGAAAAAGAGGACTATTTTTCATGAAAAAGGGGATCAAATAGGGACCACATTTTTTGAAAAAACGGGCTAAAGGGAACCACTTTTTAAGGGAGAAAAAAAAAAAAAAAAGACCGATATGGCATATTACTTTAGTGAATTGTATTGTCAATAAAATAAATTGAAAAATTTCTACACTTTTTTAGCAACTTCTTCTATACATAAAATCGTAATATAAAGTAAAAAGTACCTAAATTAAACAAAACTTCAAAATTAAAGAGGCACATTGTAAAAACTTTCTATTTTACCCCTACTTCAAAGTCAAAAATACCAAAATAATCATTTTTCATCCATTTCGTCATAAAAATGTGCTTGTCCACCCTCAAAAAGCAAAATTAACGGTACACTTTTTTTTTTTTTTTTTTTTTTTTTTTTTTAGGGGGGGGGGGGGGGGGGCATATTGCATTTCAATTCTAGAAAACTGAAATTAATTGAAATTTTTATTTCAATAATTTCTAGGCATTTAAAAAATTTAGTTATGCGATACTCTTGCAAGCGATTGTTGAAACATGAGATCTTTTTTGCCTCTGGCAAAATTTGAGTTATTATTTTGAGCTGAATCCCTAAATATGTGATTAGTAATTATATACACAAAGAAAAAAACATTTTTTGTGTGTCATTGCTGGAAAGGGGGGGGGGGACTTTTTTTTTCTTCCACCAATTGATAAATTATGTGCAAATTCTTTATCAAATTGCAATTTTTTTTTTTTTAAGGAGCTCAATAGAATAAATATATGCTGTAGCAATTATTTCATTGCTTATTTTCAATTTTTTTTTTTTTTTCCCAAAGCTGTTTTTCGATACATGTGATCACTTCACTACAAATCCTCAAAATTTCTTTGTGCGTGTGCCTAACTGATTGAATGTGCCATATTCTGGCAGCTGATTGCTGAAATACGGGATCATTATGCCACTGATAGACAAAACCGAGGTTTTAACTGCTAAAATTCTTGGAGCAATTTCGGTGTAACCGACAAAAAAAAAAAAAAAAAAAAAACTCATTTTGGAGCATTAAATTGCCTTTTCAGAGTAGATTTCTTAGTTTGGAATATCAAAACTGTATTTTGTGGTGAAAAATATCCAGATTTTTAATAACCAAACTTTTGCTTAATTCTAACAAAAATTAATGTCCCCATGGATATGTGTTTGCCCATGTACACACATCATCCTTAAATCTAATAGAAAATTCTTATCTAAATTCTTATCACATGCTCACAACAGCACATGATTCTCGAAAGTTTCATATGATGTTGAATAACACACTGGATACAGACAGAGTGCCTCTTATTTTATTTTGCCTCTTATTTCATTTGTATGCAGAATTATCTCATAGGAAAAAATGTATAGATAGAATTAAACTGTTTAATTACTTCATGATAATATCTTAAATATGCTAGAATGCTATTTTTTCACCGTTAACTTATACTACCTTATCAGCTGTTGATTATTTTAGAAGCTATTTATTTGACAAATTATAATAAGAGAAATATGTAAAATTTTCGCAACTGATTGCCAAAATAAGTGACTATTTCACCACTAACGGACAAAATTTATATTTAATTGCAACTAGTTGCTGAAAATAGGCTATTATTTTGCGTCTAATGCTTAAAAATCTGTATTTTCTTTTTTCAAAGCCAATTATTAACCGACTTCAAAAAAGAAGGAAGGTTCTCAATTCAAACCGTATGTTTTTTTTATGTTTGTTAGCTCATAACTTCTGAACGGATGCTCCGATTTTGATACTTTTTGTTTTGTTGAAAAGGTCTTGGTCTGCAATAGGTCCCATTGTAATATCTTTACGATCTAAAGAAAATACAGGGTGCCCAAAAAAATCAGTCCCAACTCTTACAACTGCTATGCTGCTTCAGCTATAGGGATAAAAATGGTATGTAAGTATAGCAAAGTGGCCAAGCAGTACAAGGTTAAACCGCTTGCAGCGCCACCTAGTGAAAAATAGCGGATTTAGTGTTCCAATCTCGAAAACGGTTCTAGAGAAAAAAGTGAATTAGAAAGTTGAAGAGTATCATCGATTTAGTAGAAAAAGATAGTTTAGACATTCGTGCTAGCGTTCCTATCTCGGAAACGGTTCAAGACAGGGGGAAAAAGTGAAATGTAAAATTACAGAGCATCATCGATTTAGTACAAAAAGGTAGTTTAGAGTGTAATGCTAAAAACATGCATTTGTTTGTTCGCAATTTCTTACACTATGCACACTTGAGTTACATTGCACACGTAGCTGGTGAGACATACGCTATATTGTTCAAAATACGGTTACTTGATACTTTTGTTGTAAAGATCTTGGTCTGAAGTAGGTCCCATTGTAATATCTTTACAATCTAAAGAGAATAAAGCGCCATCTGGTGAAAATCAGCGGAATTAGCGCTCCCATCTCAAAAACGGTTCAAGATGGGAGAAAAGTTAATTACGAAGTTGTAGAGCATCATCCATTTACTACGAAAAGACAGTTTTTAGACATTATTGCTAAATATAGAATGCTTAAAGCGTGCAGTTGTTTGTTCGTAATTCCAACACTATGCACACTTTGCAGCGTAAAGGATGACACGTATACTCTGTGTTTCAAAGTACTGTTACTGTAAGCGGTCACATCGATTAGCGCAAAGTCGTTTTCAACCAACTTCAGGAAGGAGGCTGTTCTTAATTCGAGCTGTGTGTTGTTGTTGGTGTTTGTAAGCTTATAACTTCGTAAGAGGTGCTCTAATTAATCGACTTCAAACAGGAGGAGGTTCTCAATTCAAAGCGTATGTTTTTTTGTTTTTGTTTGTTAGCTCATAACTTCTGAACGGATGATTCGATTTTGATACTTTTTGTTTTATTGTAAAGGTCTGAAATAGGTCCCATTGTTATATCTTTACGATCAAAACAAAATACAGGGTGCCCAAAAAAGTCAGTCCTGACTCTTTTAATTGCTGAACAGCTTCAGCTATAGTCATAAAAGTGGTATGTAGGCATAGTAAAGTGGATATGTGCTACGCGATTCAACCGCCTACAGCGCCACCTGGTGGAAAACAGCAGAGTTAGCGTTACTATCTCAGAAACGGTTCAAGACAGGGGAAAAAGTGAATTATAAAATTGCAGAGCCACATCGATTTAGTACGAAAAGATAGTTTAGACATTAATGCTAAAAACAAAACGCTTAAAACGTGCATTTGTTTGTTCATAATTTCCTATTTTGTTCACACTTGAACGACATTGCATACGTTTTAGTGTAGCGGGTGACATTTATGCTATGTAAAATTCAAAGTATGGTTATTGTAAGCGGTCACATCGATTAACGCATAAACGTTTTAAATCGACTTCATAAAGAAAGAGGTTTTAATAAAATCCATGTTTCTCATTGTTGTTGTTGTTGAAATTTGTTAGTTTATAACTTCGTAAGAGATGATTTAATTCTAATACTTTTTTTGGTGTCGTAAATGTTCTTGGCCAGAAATAGGTTTCATTATGATTTCTGTAAGATATAAACAAATTATAGGATACTCACAAAAGTGTGTTCTCACTCTAACTGCTGAACGCATGCAGCTACACTGGTAAAAGCAGTATGTAAGTATCGATGTTAAAACTTCTGTCCGGCAGCTGCAATGAATATTTTGCTCTTTCTTTGAACTTTACGCTGCGCAATTACCAGCGCAGCGGGTGACACGTATTCACTGTAAAGTTCAATATATATGCCTAACAAAATTCTCGGTTACGAATACAGCGTATCCGTTCTTTACAATTCTAAAGACTTTTTAATTTAACGTATGTTCGTTCAATAGATAGTTTTTTTGCTCATATCCGATAAAGGCAAGAAAAGTGACACAACTTAAAAATGCAGCATTTGAGAAAAATCAACTTAAAAATAACTTGATTTGAATAAAACTGGCACAACTGTCTCTCGAGTGGATAACTTTCTAGATGGAGATGTAACATTTTTGTTCACATTGTGTGCATTTCATGTATTTTTCAGTGACATAAACCATTTTTTGAGTAATGTCACTTTTCTTGGAAGTTGTGATTTGTGAAACTTCCATCGAACGTCTTCTGATGTTCTGCTATATAAGTAAGTTTTCACTGAAAAGAAAAAAATAAAATCTTTTTGTAAAAAAATAGAACCGACTCCAAAAAGGAACTACTATTCAAACAACTAAAAATGAAAGAAAATTGGCAGAAAATGCAATTGTAAAATGCGCCTACAAGTATAAAATAATTTTCTTCGCCAAAAAACCTATAACACTATAATTAATCATAACTTTTGAAGTCGGCGCAAAATTAAATAAAAATTGATACCTTTATTCAATACAAAAATCAAATCCTTTTCAAAATACACATCTCACATTGTTACCTGCAAAACGCAGCCGAAAACTACTTTGATTCAAGAAAAAAATAAGATTTCGTAATCAGCAAAAGTTGGCGAAGATGCTGGTATCTGATGTCCTTGGTAAAAGAAAAATTGCAAAATTATCTGGCAAACATATTTAATTTCTTTGGGATATTATGATTATCTTCATAAGGCATATCAAGAGAGTAATCAAAATTTTGAAACAACACATCGTACAATATATATGATGAAAATATTCATCTTGCGAGTATATTTTTGTCTTACGTTTTGATCGCCAAATCCAAAAGCCATCAAGGATGATATTTATCAAAGTTATGCCAAATTTTCAAAGGAAACTCTAACTTCGTAGAAACATAAATACCGCATTGTGAAGAATGTTCACTGTTCTATATAGATCATACTAATGGACCAATTGTATACAGTGATAAAATAATAAAGGAAACATGAAAATGGATCACTCGAGACAACAGCATTTGTTGCTACTGATCTAAAGACAAACCTTTAAAAACTAGTTAAATTTTATTTAATTTTGCGCCGACTTCAAAAGTTATGATTAATTATAGTGTTATAGGTTTTTTGGCGAAGAAAATTATTTTATACTTGTAGGCGCATTTTACAATTGCATTTTCTGCCAATTTTCTTTCATTTTTAGTTGTTTGAATAGTAGTTCCTTTTTGGAGTCGGTTCTATTTTTTTACAAAAAGATTTTATCAAAATATGCGATATTCCGCGATCGATAGACGAAATACGCGATCATTTCAGTACTAACTTATAAAATCGCTCTATTTTTCAGATTCTCGGAATAGCAAGTAATTTTGTGTCTATTATCGAAATAAGCGATCATTTCAGCGATAACTGAAAAAAAAAAAATTTTTTTTTTCAAAGCAGATTCCCGAAATGCGTGATAGAATTGCGATTGTCGAAATACGCGGTTATTTTTTAATTCTATTTTTTATGCTTTCCCTTTCTTTTAAATTGGCTCAAGAAAAAAAAAATTACTTTTTAAAAACTTTTTTCTTCAAATCGGCAATTTTGCGATCGATTGCTGAAATTCGCGATCATTTCACCATTAATGGATAAAATTCGACGTTTTCAATGCAGATTCCTGAAATATATTATTTTTTGCTACTAACTGTCTAAATACGTGATTATTTTGCGACAATCGTCGAAATACGGGATCATTTTGCTGCTAATAAAATTCGGGCTTTGATCAAAGCAGATTCCCAAAATACGTGGTATTTTTTAGATTGATTGCCGTAATGCGCAATTATTTAAAAGTGACTTAAAATCTACGCTATTTTTCAAAGCAAATTCCCAAAATATGTAATTTTGTGACCTACTGTTGAATATGTGATTATTTGACTGCTAATTGATAAAATTCGTGCATTTTTTCAAAAGTAGATTCCTGAAATATGTGATAATTTTGCGACTGATCGCCGAAATAAACGGTTCACCTATAACTGATAAAATTGGCACATTTTTTTTCAAAGCAGACTCCCGAAATAAGCGATAATTGTGCAGTCGAGACTGCTGAAATATGCGATCATTTCACAATTGATAAAATTCACGCTTTTTTCAAAGCAAATTCCCGAAATATACAAAAAATTTTCGACCGACCCAATACACAATCATTTCACCGTTTGGTTTACTGATAAAATCCACGCTTTTTATTTATTTATTTTAGCAAATTTCCGAAATAAAGGACCATTTCATCGCTAATTGTGAAAATTTGCGTTTTTCTTAGTCTATTGTTGAAATAAGCAATCAATTCGCCTTTTCTCTCCCCCCCCCCCCCGACTTATTTTTTTTTTCTTTAAAGCATATTCCGAAAGTAGGTAATTCATTAGCCACTAACCGCAAAAATTACAATCCCCCCCCCCCCCTTTGTTTTTCAGCTAATATTATGTAATTTTCTTATATTCGAATTTTTTCAAAACAATTTTTAAAAGTATATTTTTATGAGAAATTTATTTTATTTCGCCGATTTTTGTGAAAGCCCATTTCAAGACCGTCGATCATAGTTAAGTGCATGTTTCCAAAACTATTTTTTCCCAATTTGATCCTTGCAATTATTTAATTTGTTCCATCAATGCAAACTTCGGGGAGAAAAAAAAAATGATATAAACCTTTATGTAAGAAACAGTTTTGTACTGCTTCTGATAATATATTGTCCATAAACAACAACAAAAAAAAAAAAAAAAAAAAAAAAAAAGAGGCAAAGTTCATAAAGAAAAAAAAAAAAAAAAATGGCGGGGGGAGGGGGCGATATACGCTCGCGGAATTTTTGTTGGCGGATATTTTAAATTCGGACGCGAATCTCGCCATCCTGCAAGAACGTACTCGTGAATTTCGACTCTAAACAAATTCAATGACCATTCAAAGAATTTCACTTTTCGGAGAGACAAAAAAATACATATAACGTAAACAGAATGAGGAATAATTTTATTTACATTTTCAGTAAGCGTACCTTCACGATCACGGAATGACAAAGTAATTCCTACCATGCGCGTGCGATAGAAATTATCGGAAGAGAGAAAGGAAGGGCAAAAGAGTACAATAAAATGATCGGCTTAAAAAAGTTAGCTCCCGCTGTTAAAATTTTAACGATTTTCGGCATTTAGCTGAGCACCGATTAAAATTTTACGGTCGGTTAATTGCCTGTAAAAACGGACATTTACGGACCAAATGGCAAAAAAAAAAAAAAAGGACATTTACGGACTTGAAGCAAAAAAACGGACCAATTCCCCAAAAACGGACCTAGTGGGAGCCCTGTAGTTAAAAAATGAGCCTTTCTGTTTCACAACTGCCAGTATCTTTCCTTGTACAAAACGCCAAAAACTAGTCATCATTTAACCATTAATTTTTCCTATGGAATGTTCATCTCCCAGCACACTGATACAATAAATCTAGATTAGAATCAAACCGACAAATTTTTTTTTTCATCGACACGAACCTGATTTCTTTATATCCGAAAACTAAAAACTAAATGAAAATTAACTTTTCAAATCTATAAAATAAAAATAAATTTTCATTGTCACAGAGTCAGTAAATCATTAAAAAAAAAAAAAAAAAAAAAAAAAAATTAAACGGAGTTCTAATTTACTGATACACTAATTTAAAAATTTAAAAATCTGAAAAATGGATCAATAATGTTTAACCATCTATGTGTGTTGTGTACTTCAAGAGTGCAAAAACATGCTTTAAGTTTAGTATATATATATATATATTTGATTTTTCTTTGTTTATTGCCTTTCTGCAGTACGTATGTAATAATTTGTGTACATATATATATATATAATAATGGGAATATGTATATTTATAATTATATCAAACAAATTTCTGCTTATTATGATAAAATTTTTGAAAATTTTTCTCAAGTCGACCCTACTCTTTGAAAACTTAACCTAACCAGCAGGGGAAAAAAAAAAAAAAATCAATGTAATCCGAACCCGACCCACAAAAAAATAAATCAGCCAACCCAGTCCCACATGAAAAAAATTCAGTCAAGTAACCCATAAGAAAAATAAATCAATAACCTGAACCGAACCTCATATGCAAGAGAAAAAGTTTAGTCAACCAGACCCAAACTTGTCAGGCTCGGGTAAAATTGGTTTACCGGACCTGATGCTGGACTCTAATTCACATTCTGACTTAAAATGAAGTTAATCACAAAAATAAAATAAAAGTTTAATTTAAAGTTAATTGAACTTCAGAAATTTAAAACAACTTTATTATTGATTTATTATTATTTTATAACATAAAAGTTATTAACACAGACGTAAAGGACATAAATCAAGTAGGTTTTTGCACATGTAATTTTTTTAAATTGTAAAATAAATTTTTTGACAGTTTTTTTTTTTTTTTAACTGTTACACATGCACGTATATAGTATATGTGTGTATATACATCCCAGGGGTCGATCCAGGTTTTAATTTTTGGGTCCCTTTTTTTGTGAAAAACAAAATATTTTTGTGAAATTTTTATTTATTTTTGTGAAATATAAAATATTTTTGTGAAAAAGTAAAATATTGTGTAAAATCTTCAGTTTTTATAATCACTTTATGTAATGTTTAGTATCAAGTTAATAGAGTTTCGTTGAGCCAAATTAAGACATTAATTAAAATTAATACTGAAAATATGAAAACATGTAATAAAAGGATCATTTGACTCATTTTATAAAATTTGAATTTTGTGAAGGGTCCCTTTTTATTGATTTGAATTTTGTGAAGGGTCCTTTTTATGAATTTGAATTTAGTGAAGGGTCCCTTTTTATGAATTTGAATTTTGTGAAGGGTCCCTTTTTACTATGTGGAATTTTGTGAAGGGGCCGCAAAACGGACCCAAATTTTGCCTGGATCGACCCCTGCATCCACACACATTTAAATGCTACAGTTAGATAAGTCTAAGGATATATATTCAAGATAAAAGACTGCAGTATAAAGGAACTCGAAAAGAATGAGTAATTTCAAAGGAATGTGATGGGAGGGAGGATATTTATACTTAAATATTTCAGGATTACCATTCGATAATATGTTAAAACTTTATTACTTTCTTCTATATGTAATATAGAGAAAGTATTGGATTCGCGAAAATTTTCGACCTCCGTTTTTTGACGGATCTACACGTTTTGGGATATCCTGAACACGAATTGATAGTTTTTAGAAAATGTCTGTCTGTCTTTGTGTCTGTCTGTATCATTTTTTGTGGACGCTGTATCTCACGAACCAATGAATGAAATTTAACCAAACTTTGTATTTAGTTGCACCCTGACATGAACTGGTGCTGATTAGATTTGGGGATCAATAGCTCAACAGGTGGCGTTGTGATCGCATTTTATGCAAATTTTTAACATGGCAGCATAGGACAAAATTCCGTATAAATGTATATAATGAGAGTTATTTTTAACTTGTGATTGTAAAATTAATATGAGTTATTGATAACAGTAATAGTTAACTAGGAAATAATTTCTGTGCATGTGGGGGCATCGCTTCCCCCCCCCCTCGTCAATACCTTTAAACGAATGGTTGAACTATAAATCTGTGATAATTTAAAACAAAGTTATCGATTTTTTTTTTTACTTTTAACAAAAATTTTTTTTTAATATTGTTACTGATTGAATATGTATATAGGAAAATATAGAAAAAAGTCTTGTGGTGGCCACAACATACTAGTTTTTGAAATATGATCAGAATCGGTATTTTCATGTAAGATGCTGAAAATGAAAAAATATTTCAAGAAAAAAGCATCAGAATTTTAATATTATAAATTTCTGAATACGTTATTTTATGCCAGAAATTTAAAAATTGTCAATTTTTTCGGGCGGAAATAAACCCCTTTGGGGGGGGGGGGGACTTTTTTTTTTTTTTTTCGGACCATTCCCATCTCTAACAGAAAGACACCTTCTTTTTGTTAGGTTACATTTATTTTCCATTACCAATGCCTCTTGTATTTACCCTCCTTCACTGTATAATAGATCATTCCAATAACGACTGGCGCGCCACCACTTGGACTGTTTTCGTACGGCGCATCTTTTTACCTGTACCTTGTTGAATTTTTGTTTCTCTGTATGTACCATGTGATGTGAGTGTTCGTCTAATTAAAAGTGTTTCGTGTTAATATGGACTCATTAATATGCATTATAATTTGCGTGCTCTGCCTTCTAAGCCCAATAGGTTATGGGCCCAGAGCAAATTAATTTTTATTTACGATAAATAGACTTTTATCTGTTAGATAGACGACCACGTTTAAAAATGGCGTCTTATGGAACACTACGTATTGAAACTTTAAACAAAGATAATTACGAGACATGGAAGATACAAATGAAGGCACTCTTAATAAAAAATGAATCCTGGATTTATGTATCTGGTTCTAAACCAAAGCCAGAGCTCGTGGCAGGTGATGCGACATCACAAGAAACGTTCGATAAATGGACTGATATGGATGAAAAGGCCAAAGCCGACATAATTTTGTGTATATCGCCTTCTGAACTGAAACAAATAAAAAACTGTGAAAGGTCCTTGGATATATGGAAAAAATTAGAGGAAATATATCAATCTAAAGGCCCCGCTAGAAAAGCGTCACTGTTAAAATCGCTTATTCAACATAAAATAGCAGATTCCTCTTCTGTGAGCATTCGAGATCATCTTCGAAAGTTTTTTGACATAGTCGATAAACTATCTGAAATGGACATTAGAATAGATGATGACTTGTTAACTGTGATGTTGTTATACAGCCTACCATCCAGTTATGAAAATTTCAGGTGCGCAATAGAATCCAGGGATGAGCTACCTAAACCAGAAGTACTACGAATAAAAATAGTAGAAGAAAACGACGCCAGACGCCATGATGACAGACTGAACGATGGAGCGTTCATGACTGGGAATTTCCGAAAGAAACCTGCTCCGTGGAATAAAAATAAAAGGAATCCTAAGATTACTGAACAGTACACTCAGAATGAAAGAGATAATTCAAAAATTACTTGCTGGAAATGTAAACGTATCGGTCACCGTGCAAATCAGTGTGAAAAAGATAAATCATTTAAATATCGACAAAACAGTTTAGGACTACTGGCCAGCACAAATTCAACGAATACGAACATATTATTCAAAGAACAATCCGAGAATCTTTATTGTGTTGACAGCGGATGTACTCGACACATGGGGAAGGATGACTCCAATTTTCACGATTTAAAGGATACGGATATAAAATCTGTAAATTTAGCGAATAATGAAACAACTGATGTGTCCGGTGTTGGTAAAATATTAATTAAAACAAAAGTCAATTCAAAACTTCAAAATGTAGAGATCAACGATGCTCTATTGGTTCCAGGTTTGAAAACGAACTTATTGTCCGTGTCACAAATGTGCGACAAAGGTTTCACTGTAACTTTTAAAGACAAATGTGCTGTTATAAATAACAGACAAAAAAATGTGACTCTAATTGCGGACAGAAAAAAATGTACTTTATTATCTGCGGGATAATAATGCAAATATAAATAATGCAGTTAATTTTTCGAGTGAATCAATCGATAGTTCTAAAAATATTTTCGCCGATGTGGAAAGATGGCATTGTAGAATGGGTCATCTAAATGTAAAAGATTTGATTGACTCTAATTTAAAGGGTCATATTAGGGGGTTAAATATTAAAAAGGTATCCGACTTCAATTGTGAAGATTGCGCGTTAAATAAAATGACCCGTGCTCCTTTTCCTAAGCACTCAGATCGTGTTACAAAAATGTTAGAAATAGTGCATTCGGATCTTTGTGGGCCTATTAGGGTTCCCTCAATAGGTAAGTCCCTTTATTTTATTACTTTTATTGATGATTATTCTCGTTATTGTGCAGTAAAATTCTTAAAAACTAAAGATGAAGCATTAAATGCTTTTAAAGAAATCAAACTTCTTTGGGAAAATGAAAAATCTATAAAAATAAAAAAATTCATGAGTGATAATGGGGGCGAATTTATTGGGACTGAATTTGAAAATTTCTTAAAAGAAAATGGTATTCAGCATAGATTAACAACCCCTTATTGTCCGGAACAATCAGGTGTTTGTGAAAGGAAGAATAGAACTCTCGTTGAAATGGCCCGTTGTCTATTATCACAATCAAAATTACCCTTAAATTTATGGGCAGAAGCTATTAATACTTCTAATTATATAAGAAATAGATGCCCAACAAAAGCTTTAAATGGAAAAACCCCATATGAATTATGGAATAATATAACACCTAACGTTAGCTATTTTAAATCTTTTGGCTGCACTTCTTATTTTTTCGATAACCATCTTAAACATAAATTTTCCCCAAGGTCTAAAAAAGGGATATTTGTGGGTTATTCAGAAAATTCTAAAGCATTTCGTATTTATCTTCCTGAATCAAAAACAATAATTTTATCCCGTAGCGTAAAATTTTTTGAGGAGAAATCTAATGATGTTTCAAAAATAGGTCAATTGTATCCAGATATTTCTGAAAGAGAAATACAATTAAGCGAATTGCAAAATGACTCACACATGCAGCCGGCAGAAGAGAAAATTTCTCCTCCTGAAATAAAAAATGAAAAAGATGAGCTGTCACGTGACTCAGATTCGGCGCTCGAAGATAAAAACATATTGTCATTGCGTAATCGCGAAATAATTAGGGAGCCGGAATCATTTGCGAATGTTGTTTATAGTTTTAATTCGGAAATAGAAATAAATAATGCCTTGAAAAGTCGGGAAGCTTCGAATTGGTATAAATCAATGACTGACGAAATAAAAGTGATATTAAAAAATGATACATTCGAAGTAGTAGACCGGCCCCCGAAAAAATGCATTAAAGGTAGGTTTGTCCTTACAAATAAATATGATCAACATGGATCTCTTTTGAAATATAAAGCGAGATTAGTAGCTCGCAGATTTAGTCAAAAATTTGGTATAGATTTTCGTGAAACTTTTTCTCCGGTAGCAAAAATGGGATCTATTAGAATCTTAGCAGGTTATGCTGCTAAATTAGGAATAAAAATACATCAATTTGACATAACGTCAGCATATTTGAATGGAAAATTAGATGAGGAAATTTTTATGGAAGTTCCCGATTACTTTAAAGAAATACTTCAAATAATTATAAATGAAAATTGCGATAGGGACATATCTAATAAAGCAGCCGAGATTCTTAAATATCTAAATGTAGGGAATAAAGTTCTTTTGTTAAAAAGATCTCTCTATGGCCTCAGGCAAGCCGGGAGGTGTTGGAACACTAAATTAAATAAAATTTTGAATGATTTCGGAGCAAAACAAACAAATGCAGATCCATGTTTATATTATATTAAAAGTGATAAAGGGTTGACTCTTATAATGATTTACGTTGATGACATTGTTTATGTCACAGGACCCTGATATGTTAGAAAACTTCAAAATTCATCTTAATGAAAAACTAGATGTTAAATATTCAGGCATAGTTAAATATTGTCTAGGGATAAATTTTCAGTTAGAAAATGGCCTTATAACAATGAGTCAACATAGTTATATTAGAGAGCTCTTAGAGCGTTTTGGCATGACAGAAGCCAAGCCCGTAGCTTGTCCTATGGATACAAGCATTCGATTAAAAAAGGCCGAAAAATGTTGTGAAAACGAATATCCCTACCGTGAATTAGTTGGAAGTTTGATGTATCTTGCAACTTCCACCAGGCCGGACATTGCAAATTCCGTCAGTCAATTAAGTCAATTTCTAACTTGTTTTGATAAAACTCATTGGACTGCCGCTAAACGAGTTTTACGATACTTAAAGAAAACAATAAATTTTGGACTTGTATTTAGAAAAAGTAATGAGCCTTTGTTCGGTTACACTGACGCGGATTGGGGAAATTGCCTCGATGACCGTAGGTCATATACAGGTTACTGTTTCATTTTTTGCGGGAGTGCAATTACATGGGAAAGCCGTAAACAGTGTACCGTAGCTCTCTCATCAACGGAAGCCGAATATATGGCTTTATCCGATGCCACTAAGGAAGGGATATATTTATGTAAATTACTAAATGAGTTATCTGAATGCAAAATTGAAAAAGTGAGTATATTTACAGATAACTTAGGATCTATTAAATTAGCTGAAAATCCAATCTTTCATAAGCGCACCAAGCACATAGACATCAGGTATCATTTCATAAGGGATGCACTGAAAGATGGAATCATTGATTTAAATTTTGTGTCTACTGAAAATATGGGGGCTGATATTCTTACAAAAGCATTAACATCATCAAAACATTACAACTGTTGTAAAATTATGGGTTTGGAAGATGTAACATTGTTATTTAGGTAAATACGTCGACATTGTGGGGGGGTGTTAGGTTACATTTATTTTCCATTACCAATGCCTCTTGTATTTACCCTCCTTCACTGTATAATAGATCATTCCAATAACGACTGGCGCGCCACCACTTGGACTGTTTTCGTACGGCGCATCTTTTTACCTGTACCTTGTTGAATTTTTGTTTCTCTGTATGTACCATGTGATGTGAATGTTCGTCTAATTAAAAGTGTTTCGTGTTAATATGGACTCATTAATATGCATTATAATTTGCGTGCTCTGCCTTCTAAGCCCAATACTTTTATTGTTAGAGACTAGCCGCCTTCGGCGAACGGCTGGTTCGCGAACCTTGAAAAATCCGACTATAAGGAACTGCCGCTCGGTGGCGCAAGCGGTGCCTTTTTCTCGTTTCAGGCCCTACAACAGCTTATTGACATATAGTGAAAATAGCTTTATTGAAAACTTTAACCTCAGTAAATTCCCGCTCGGTAGCGCCTTCTTCCCGTGTCAATATCTGAAACAGCCCGTTCGCTCACCGTGTTATCTTTCAAAACTGTGACTTTACGAAAGTCCCGCTTTGTTGCGCCTTATCCCCGTTTTAGAACTTAAACAGCTTCCTCGCTCATAGCGCAATAACTTTAAAAATTTTAACTGTAGCAAATTTCCGCTCTGTTGCGACTAAGGCGCCACTTTACGTTTCATAATTTGAAACAGCCTGTTTGCTCACCATGTAAAGGACCTTTGAAAATTCTGATCATGGCAAATCCGCAATCCTGCGGGGCCTACGGTCTCCCAATCTTCTCCATATAAGTAATTTACTGATAATCAGAATTGGGGATTTTGAAATATTAAAATGTCAAAGCGTCCTCTGGCGAGAGATTTGCAATATGTACTCTTCAATTTCAATTTAATTCACTTTTAAAATATTTTACCTATGAAATTATGTTAATTAAAAGCTGAGATACAAAGGCAATATATGCACTGTTATATATATAAAATGTCTGTTTTTTTTTTTTTTTTGTTTTTTTTTTCGTGGGTTCTCTGAAACTTGCGTAACTGCGGGCTAAATAGTGTTAAAAATCTTTAATACGAAATAGAGGTCTGCACGGGCCGGGTTCGGGCCTGGGCTTAAAATTTTTTTTCAAGCTCGGACCGGCCAGGACTCAATTTTTTTTTGTGTACACTCGGACCGGGACTGGCTTGAATGAAATTTTTTTCAGGCAGTCTCGGCCCGAATCTTTTTCTGGTTTCCTCGTTAATCAACGAAAAAGGAAAATGATAAAGTATTCCTTCAGTCATTTATTTCACATAATTTTACAGGCTGGTATATCACATAAAATTTTATTTTTGTTAAAAAATGTCTGTAACTTCAATTTCATTACTTATCAGTCTGTCTGTTCGCGATCTGATATTCCGCAAATATTTTTTCATGTCTCAAAATTAATGTATTTATTTCAAGTAATATTAAATGGGTTCCTATTCAAAATAGTATGCATGTCACTACTAGTTTGCACACATATTCAAAAAAAAAAAAAAAAATTAGATACGTTACTGTGTATAAGGCTTTGTGTTGTGCCCTATGGTCTGTAGATTTTAGGTGGTATGAAGGCTATAAAAATCCTGCCGCTGTAAATTTTTCTCTAAACTCCTTTTTCTTTTCTCCAGTGCACTGAATGAAAGTAGCATCATTTTTAGCATGTACAAAAGCCTCTTTTCTATAGAATATGGTTGGATTACCATTAAAATTTTGTTTACCAGATCACATGAAAGATTCGTATACATTACGGTACATAACAGAAAATGGTTGAACGTGCATTTTTAGTAGTAATAACCATTTTAAATACCGTCCTATATTGTTTCATGAGTGCTAATATTTTCGATTTGACTTTGTCTGTCTGTCTTTGTGCCTTCTGTACATCTGTAATAAAGACCTTTTGTTTATATATAATTACCTTGTAAAAGTTCAGCAGTTTTGTTAAAGAAGATTCTATTGCTACGCTATATAAAACCTCTGCAAAACACATACTAAAAATCTTTTTCATAGAAAGGCATATATATATGTATGTTTTTTTTTTTTTTTTTCATATTTCTGAATCGGGCCGCGTCGGGATTGATTTTATCGTTTTTTGTCCGGGCCGGGCCCAGGCAGAATTTTTTAATTCCATACCGGGCCGGGCCGGACCGGGTAAACAAAGCTTTCGTACGGGCCGGGCCTCAAAATTCCGGCCCGTGCAGACCTCTAACGAAATGTGCGCGGAATATCAGAATTCGAAAGCCTGCCATCATAATTAGAGATATTGTAATAAAGGTGTTTTGGCTTTTCTGTGGTTTTCTCAACTCCCGTACGGAATTTAACGGCTTATATCAGTTTAAAAGTCCAAAATATTTCAAATGATGTGTTATGAGTAATTTAATCATAATTAGCAGATATTGAATTATTAAAATATCAAAGCGCCCTCTGGCGACAGATTTGCAACATACACTCTTCAATTCCAATTCAAGTAACTTTTAAAATGATATATTACTTATGAAATTAAGTTAATTAGAAGCTGAGATACAAAGGTAAAATAAATATTTTTCTAAAAAGATTTGTGTCTGACTTATCCATGGTTTTCTCCGAAACTTTCATAATTCAGGGCCATGTAACGTTAAAAATTCTTAGTGCGAAATATGAGCGAAAATTTGAATTCGAAACTCTGCAAAATATAAAAGAATAAAGGCGTTCTGCGCTTTCCGTGGTTTTCTCCGATACTCCCGTTCCTTTTCTACATCTTTGCCCCTTCGCCCCCCCCCCCCTTTCCTTTCCTCCTACACTCCAAAATATCCGCAATCGATTTATCTTGCCTTAAAACCTAATAATACCAATTTCAAACGCTGTATCTCTTTCTTTTTAAATTTTTGTCTCGTCCTCCCACCCCTCTCACAAGCCCTTCCTAATAATTCTACACTTTCAAAAATATTCACAATCGAATTATCGGGCATTAAAACCAAATACTACGAAATTTCAACGGCATATCTCAATTTAAAATACTGCAAAATATACATTAAAAAAAAAAAAAAAAAAAAAAAAAAAAAACTTAATATTTTCCCAATAAAAATGTAATTTTGCTGTTTATTCACATATTTTCATGAAAATTGAACAGTAGCTTTATAATATGCTGTCTACGCTGAATATTAATTTAAATGTAACATGAATGAAAATTTGAAAAAGTTTGAAAATTGCAATCCCCCCCCCCCCCCAACTATAAAACACATGATATCTTAATTGGTTACAATCATTTCCTTTTTCATCGCAGACAGTCGAAATGATGTTGCCACCTCAATTTCATACTTTAGTTAATTTTAAAAAATCTAATTGTTGTATCGATAAGCAGCTTGCACTCTTAGATTTGGAGAAATCGCCCCTTTCATTTGCAGGGATTCATCCAGCTTTTTAAAAATGGTACCCCATTTGTGAATTTATAAAATAATTTGTGAAAACATCAAGTAAGTTTGTGAAAATTAATGATACTTCAGAACAATTAACTAAAATACGTAAAGCAGTTTTTTTTTTTAATTTTAAAATACATTTAAAAAATAAAATGAAACAGTTGTAAAAATAAATATATTATATGGGCGAGTTAAGTTGTTTCTTATATGTAAGATAAGTAGGTGTTTACTTAGATATTTATCATTGTCTCCAGTAAATATTCAAATTGAGGGTATTTTTCTGTGTTCGATGTAGTGAAGCTTATAAAATATTTTAGTGTGCAGTTATATTGCTGAGATTTGACTTTGTGAAGGTACCTCTTTGCTGAAAGTTGAATTTGTGAAGGTACCTCATTGCTAAAAATTGACTTTGTGAAGGTACCTCATTGCTAAAAATTGACTTTGTGAAAGTGCCTCAATGCGGCACTAAATTTGTTCTGGATTAACCTCTGATTTGGTACCGAATTCGTAATGATCGGACTAATATTTCTAATTTATTTTTCACTCCGCTTTTAAATCCGTTAAAATATCCATTTTTAAACTTAAAAAAAAAAAAAAAAAAATGCCCTATCACGTCGGGTAGGCTTCTGAGCACCCTCGGGGTTGGGTTTTTGACATGACAATGGTTTAAACCGCCAAAAACCCGTCAGAAACCTCTACTGTCAAAAACCTGTATTTTCAAAATTTATAAATGAGCTAGAATAAGGTTAGAAGTAAGATTTAGTAATATTTGCCATATACAAGTGAATATCTAAATATTATGCTGTTTATAAATTAAGAAATCTTAAACAATTTGTAGATAATTTATAAAAATAATTTAGGTAAATTAGCTGGTTTTATAACCCAAGAAATATATACAAAGTATGCAGAGACATATTTTGTATGTTTATGTTTATTTATATTAATATTTATGAAATTCTAAAATTACAAAGTTACTTATGAATTTTTCCATAATCCATGAAAACACAGGAATACAGGATTTTATTTTTTCTTTAACTAAAACATAATATATGTGGACAGTAAATTAATATGAATTTGAAAATAATTATATTTATAATCTGTATTTATTACACTTTATCATTTATTAACAAATTTTTATCTAATTATTATTATTGATTGCATAAATATTTGTACCTGTTTATAGCTTGGACTATTAGTGTTTGGTGTTTTCGGTGTGAGGCTGATTGACTACTCTAGGGTCTTTGACCTACGGGGAAGCGCCCTCTGTGTGGGGTCTTTCTAAAGGGTCCTAGCCCGTATTTATGCAAGTTTTGGAGAAAACCAGGAAAATTCTGAACGTCTAGGCCGACGAGCGCGCTCTGGGAGTAAACCTGGTACCTCACGACTACCAGCTTTGAGCTTAGAACCGCTTGGCCTTGGCCACCGGTGGGCCCTACAGCTTACGACTAATATTTTTTTTTTTTTTTTTTTTTTTTTTTTTTTTAAATCTGTACGAGTAAATATTAAATTTATTGCAATTTATACATCATGTCCAGAAAACATTCATATTTTTCTTGTCCCACGGTAATTATAAGAATTTCAGACGCAATTCAAGCTTGTTTAACATTCAGAATTATTGCTTTTTCTTATGAACTTAAAATAATATCAGCAGTCATTTAAAAAAAAAAAAAATAAATAAAAAGTTATATTTTTCTATAAAATATTTAAATACAAAATATTAGGCTATGCATTTTTATTTTACTTAAGCATAGTTATAAAGAAATTTCGTAATAATATATAAAAGTATCACAGCATATTTTGAATGAACATAGAAATAATTCATAATAAAATTTTAAAAGCCTAAAGTTTTGTTTTTTGTATTAATCAAAATGTTGTAACAATGTGTTTATCAAAGAACATCAATCTATTTGCTTTTCAAAAAATCTTCGTAAACTATATTTTGTTAAACTAAGTTTTTATATGACAAATTATAAATATAGGTTTTTGACATTTTTGACAAGCAGGTTTTTGACATGACGGTTTTAACCATGGTTTAAACCGTCAAAAACTGTCACGTGTCAAAAACCTGCCAACCATGGCACCCGTACGTCAAATTTTGTACTTCTGCGTTCAGTAGGGGCTGAAAGTACAGATGCTCAGACAGACAGACAATCTTTTTTTATTATTATAGAAGATTAACTTAAAGTGTATTTAATTAGTATCAAAAGCTAAAAAAGGATGCAGAAAGAAAGGGAAAGCTATGATTATGTAACTTTTTGATATTCATTTAAACACTTTTAAGGGCTCAGTTATTTTAACGCTAAAGATTTTAAAAAAAAAAAATAAAACTTAAAATAATGGTATTTTTAAATTTATCGAAAAAAACACAATGCATTCAAAGCTATAGTACTTAACGGTGGCAGTGTGGTGTAGGTGCTAAGGCCATTGACAACGTGAAGGTTCTAGTACTGGGAGCAGTGTCCACAGTGGAAGACTTTCTAAAGTGTCTTAGTCCGCATTCACGTGAATTTCGGAGAAAATCACGAAAAATTTCGACTTACACGGATGAAGTGTTATCCATGGGAAACTTACAAAGATGTTTTATAGTCCGCATTCATGCGAGTTTCGGAGAAAAACATGGAAAAACTCCAAACTTTAACGACAAAGTATTTACCATTGGA
Organism: Salticus scenicus; assembly: GCA_963930645.1. Lineage (NCBI taxonomy): Eukaryota > Metazoa > Arthropoda > Arachnida > Araneae > Salticidae > Salticus > Salticus scenicus. The sequence continues at coordinate 267,768,023 of OZ005652.1, read as the reverse complement.
GAAAGAAAAAGAATATTTTCTGTAACATTGGGATAATAGAATACGTGATGCCTCAATTTTTACAGTGCAAGGGTAATTCTAAGAAAATTTCGGATTTGAAAACGAATCTTTCACAAAAATCAGCGGCTTTAAAACAATTCATCACATGGTGGTATATGACAAAATTTTGTATAAATGTGCATAAAGAGAATTATTTTTTAATAATCAATATGAAATTTAAAAAGAATTATTTGTAATAGAGATAGTCAACTGGGGAAAAAAAGGAAATCGGAAGCCCAAAGGTATGGCATAATCACAGGCAATAGGGAGACGCACCCGAGATTCTGTGGATGAAGAAGCGAAGCGATCTTTTGAGCAACTTCAATGAATTTGATTTTGATTTATAAAGCGATATAGAAAAGAGTTTCCTTTAAATATAGTGACCAGCGAAGCGGGCAAAGACTGCCAGTATTTAATTAAATTCAAGTCTTTATACATACATGATAGATAACTTAATAAAATTTAACCTTAAAATTTCAGCACTTAATAGATACATGCCAATATATATATATAGATAAAGTGTCAAATTAAAAAATGGCAACATTAGCGATGCAATTTATATTTGTGGAAAACTTCACAGTTTACAAGAGTAGAAGGGAAACGAATAGATAAATTCGGGACAGATGCAACGTTTGGTCCGAATTTAGCTGAGGGGTTGATCGTGAGTTATATAATTACTATGGTCCTGAATTTACCTACTACGTGCGGTACATACATCCCAGGATCAGAATTATATCTGATGTTCTGCAACGAGACATTAAAATTTGCAGATGTACTGCAGGTATTTTGTCCAAATTTGTCAAAGCACAGTAAAATGCAAAATAAGCATCAAAATAATACTTATTAGTAAAATATTTATTACACATTTATAATAAAACATGGTTTAAAATTTTTATAATCTAAAACTGAGGAATACACCCAGAATTTGCAATTTTTTCAATGGCTTTTGGCATTAATAGTGTCACATTAATGTGGATATACTACTTACAAAATGTTTATAAATTTTGTCTATACATTGAAACAATGACTATTTCCAGCAAGTTTCTAGTATGCTAACAGATTTACAGGTCAGTTGAGCATACCTAGGTTTTATTAATTTTAGAATGTTAACTGTATCAATCAACATCATCCAGTTAGGGGATAGATGAAATGTTCTGCAAAAGCCTCAATTGTTCAGCGACGTGTGTCGCAGTTTTAAGCACTTTCTGCTCCTGGGACATACATATTCTGTCCAAAGGCCGTAATAATAAGAAAAACGTTGTTGTGCCTCTGTACACAAACTACAAATAGAATACACACCCCAAAACTATACAGCTAATTCCGTGTGGCTAATGAACAATGTATACCAAATTACAAGTCAATAGGTTGATTATTGCAGTCGCTATCGCAAGACACACAAACAGAACCCAAAATCTTTTTGACTCTCCAGGTGGAGACATCTACTGACATTTCGGCAATAATTTAATCACAATGAAACTATCATTAAACTAGTATGTTGTGGCCACCACAAGACTTTCTTCTATATTTTCCCTATACAAATTCACTCAGTAAAAATATTTAAAAAGTTTTTTTTTTTTTTTTTTTCGTTAAAAGAAAAAAAAAATCGATAACTTTGTTTTAAATTATCACATATTTATAGTTCAACCATTCGTTTTAAAAGTATGAGGTGGGGGGGAAGCAATGCCCCCACATGTACAAAATTTTTTTCCTAATTAACTACCACTATTATCAATAATTCATATTAATTTTACAATCACAGGTTAAGAATAACTCTCATTATGTACATTTATACGAAATTTTGTCCTATATTGCCATGTTAGGAATTTAGAAAAAATGCAATCATAGCACCACCTGTTGAGCGATTGATCCCCAGATGTAATAAGCACCAGTTTATGTCAGGGACCAACTAAATACCAAGTTTGGTTAAGTTTTGCAAAAAAAAAAAAAAAAAAAAAAAAAAGTTTTTTTTTTTTTTTTTCCCCTAAGTTTTTTTTTTTTCGTTAAAATTTAAAAAAATCGATAACTTTGTTTTAAATTATCACAGATTTATAGTTCAACCATTCGTTTTAAAGGTATTGACGATACCTTTCAAAAGATACCCATCTTGAAAACTTACTTCCCTCGAGGGGGGAGGCTCCTACACATACAAAAAATTTTACCCAGTTGACTATCTCTGTTATAAATAATTCTTGTAAATTTCATAATGATTACTAAAAAATAATTCTCTTTATGCACAATTATACAAAATTTTGTCCTATATCACCATGTTAAAAATTTAGAAAAAGTGGGATGGCAACGCAACCTGTAAGACAATTTTTACCAAAAGTTGATAGGCACTAATTTATGTCAAGGTGCAACTACATACCAATTTGTATGAAATTATGTGCAGTAGTTCATGAGATACAGTTGTCACAAAATTTTGTCACACACACACACACACACAGACATTTTCTAAAAATGGTCAAATCGTGTTCTACAGCTCTCAAAACGTGTAAATCCATCAAAAACCAGAGGTCGAAAATTTTTACGAATCCAATACTTTCTTCTATTGAATATAGAAGAAAGTAAAAACAGCCAATAAATATATTAAAGATAGAAATATTTTTATATCATTAAAAATCTAAAAAATAAAACTCTGATAAAAACATAACACTTGTATATTTGTGTCCTTCGCAATTAAAAAAAAAATTAAATAAATAAATAAATAAATAAATCATTTAAATATATTTTGCAAATTATAACATTTTCAATTAATGAAACTTTATCTATTCAGGGTGGTTAACATTAAAACTTTTCCAAAATTCCCTGACTATTTTTCACCATTTTTTTGGACATTTTCCTGACTTACACTGCTTATTTCTCAAAAAATTTCACAGAATTAGAGAACAATTTAGCAATTTACAATAATAAGTTTTCAAATATGGCTATTTCAAAATTTGTCAAAATTCCCCAACTTTATATGAAATTTCCCCGACTATTCCACGACTTATCCACACTCACTTAAATTCCCTGACTTTTCCATGATTCCTCAACTTTCCCTAACTAGTAGCCACTTTGCTATTACACGGTAGAGATGGGCATTATTTCACGTAACATAATAAGTAATATTATTATTGCATTGTAGCCTATTAGCACTGTAATATATTACAAAAAATATCCTATTAAAAAAATAATATTTTCAACTTTATCTCTGCATGCGAAATAGACAAGAAATTTCTGGCGATAAAACTGATATAATACACGTACACCATTATACAAGTAAAAAGCTTGAATTATTTCTTTTATATAATTACTTTTTTATTTTATTTTATTTACAAAATACAAAAACAATATTATGAACGCCGGCTAAAGACTCACATCAAACTTTCCGCGCAGATGTTCGAATCGATTCGTTACTTCACGTCTGAAAAAAATAGGTCTGAAATTTCAGTAAGGAATACAAACGATTTTATTGCAACTCTGTTACTCAATGATATTCTGAATCAATAATATCTTTCCAAGTTCATAAAATTATCGTTAAAAAAATAATACAGCTGCAGCTGTGTTATTTTTTTAACGATAATTTTGTAATGATAATATTTTCTAGAATGTATTACGGAATATTCCTTGTGAAATATATTAATCAAAATAATTTTAATAAGCTAGATAATTTTAACGTTTAGAACAAATAACATCGTGCTCATATTAATTTTATTTAGAAATGACTTTATTTGGTGTTGATTATTTTTCATGGGATAATAAAATCGTTTGAATGAAATACTTTGACACCACGGTTTAACGAAATAGTGTTAATTTATACAGCTAGCATGGGATAGGTAAGGGGTGATTATTAGATGTTGATTACAATTTTGTCATGAAGGTGAGGAATGACATTACACTTGCTAGGTTTGGATTCGCTTGCGTATAAACAGATGTTTCGGGACTTTGATAATTGAGAGGAAGGAGTGTTTGTTTATATTTTAATTGCTTATAGCAGATGGAATTTAAAATGCGTAATGGCATACAGCATTTATTGTGGTTTTATTAAAAATAATTTCAGAAGAAAATTGAATATTTATTTATTTTTACTGTTTAGCTTTTCTTCACTTTTTTTTTTGTTTTGTTTTTTTAACTGATTTTTTTTAGACTATTTTTTTAGATTTAAAATGAGTAAAGGTGTTAAGAATAGTTAATCATGCGCTTATGTTAAAATTAAGTGTCTGAGAACAAGTACTTCTAATTGACTGTTTGCTAAGTATGAGTTAAAAACACTAATTTTCTTGTCAATCTGGAAAGTTCAAATTCTTCAGAAAATCAAAAGAAACAGTCACTCGGTAGTTTAAAATTTGGGATGCCTTAAAGATGTTTCTTAAAAATTTGCTATTATTATTTAATTGTTTTTTAATTACATATATGGCTTATAATATGAGAATTTTTTTTTTTTTCTCAGAAAATGGCTCTCGTGTACGTGTTTCTTGATATTATTTGAAATATTCTGTTTTCGTGTTTAAAGGAATTGGTTTAATGAACCTTAAGCTTACTCGATTGGGACAAACGTTTGTGTAAAATTTTGACTACCACTATTTCATATCAGCGTTTTTTTTTTTTTTTTTTTTTTTTTTTTTTTAATTGAAGAAATTCTAGTGTTAAATAAAGTGAAGATTACTATTCGAAAGCATTGGGACTTAAAAACAGGAACCGCATCCACTATGTAGGACACATGTATATATTGTATACCCTCCAGAAAGGATTAGAAAGACATTAGCCATATGTAAATTTAAAAGTAATAGGTTATAAAAATAATATGTTGCAAAAACCTATTACCAAAGGAAGTATGGAACGAAGTAACCTATTACTGAAAAGTAACTATTTATCCCATCTCTATTACACGGGAATGTTGTTTAAAAATAAATAAAACAAAATAGATTCTAGATAATTATAACTTTACGTAACTATAAATTGCAAAAGAAAATTTCTATTCTACACTAAAAATTTTAAATAATTTTTATAATTTATCTCTATTTTTCTTAAAATTTATAGCCTCAAGGATAACGCATGACCAGTTTTACAAAAATTAGACTCTTGGTTCATATATCAAGGTTTTAATTTTACAGCTCAAAAATTTTTTATGCTTTACGTATGCCTTATTATGGTGCATTTTCTACAATATACAATAGACATTTTGCAAATAAAGCTTTCTTTCATATACCATGAATTGTTTCGACTTAGTTTTCGACGTTTTTCTAAGTTTGTGAACACGATTTCACCATTTTTCGAAAGTCTCTGTATGCCTGTGTATTGTTAGCAATATTTTGTGGGAACTGTATCTTACGAAATAATGCACAAGACGCCATGAAACTTTATATTTGGTTGGATCCCGATATAAATTGGTGCTAATTACATTTTGACGTATATCGCCGCACAGGTGGTACTGTTATACAACCATAACCCTCTCTTTCGGAATGACTATATCTCCATTTCTACTATGCACCTGATTAATTATCAAAATCTACGCTTGATTTAATTCGTGTGCATATCAAACAACAGGTCACATAATAACTTGTACTGCAATTTTTCCTATTTACAGAAAGGCAATATCTTAGCTTCTATAGTGTTTAAGCACAACAAATTTAATAGATGGCTAATATGAAAAGCTAGACTAAATCAATTTGAATGTTTATAAATTTTCTAAATTTTCCCTAAATTTTCTAGATGTAAAAATCATAAAAAACCCAAATAACTCCCTTGATACCACCGTTTACCGGAAACCAACAGCTAATTCCGAAATCATAAACAAAAATTGTAATACCCCACTCTCATATAAATACTCTGCCCTACAATCATACATTAATCGTGCAATCCTCGTCTGCTCTAATAAAAACCTACTCAATAACGAACTTAAGCATATCAAAAACATTGCCAGTAAAGCTAATTACTCCAAAAACCTTATCAACAATCTCTACAAAAAACGCATAAAAACATTAAATAAAATTAGTAATGCACAAAAAACAAAATCCAATTTCACCACATCCATACCTTTCTGTAATGGCGTCAGCATAAAAATACGGAACGAAGCTAAAAACTTTAATGTTAATATTCCAGTTAAACCTAACAAAAATATTTTCCAATACATACGCAACGGAAAAGATATCATCCCCCAAAATTCCACGGCAGGCATATGCAAAATCGACTTCGAACATATTAACGGTGAAAAGGCGAGCTACATTGGCATGACGAAACGACGGATAAACTAACGCGAAAAAGAACACCGTGCAGATCTAAAATATGGTAAATCCTCCACAGCCTTTTCTACTACCCACAATAATAACCCAATCAATACTAACTCAATTAACATTAAAAAAATAGCACCTTATAACACCTATAACAGCGCTTTAAAAAGGGAGGCCATCGAAATTATAACTAACTCAAAAACCATTAATGACAGAGAGCACTATTCAATTCCGCCGGTATGGCAACAGCTACTGGAAGAAATCGAAGAGAAGTGAACGAACTACAGCGCCAACATAACAACATTTTGAAACTAAGGAACGACGTCTAGTTTGTGATCAGCACTGAAGATGGTTACGATTGTAACCGAAATTAATTTGCTGTTCCTTTTTAAGGATGTTTTTTTAAGGTATTTTTAATATCGATGTCAATTTGAATGTATTTCAGCTGATAGGTGGAACTGTTATGCAGCGTTTATCAGGCTTTATGTAGTTTTCCGATCAATTATTATACTTTAGGTAGTTTTCCCGATCAATTATTATATTATAAAGTACACCCCCCCCCCTTTAATTAAAAAACACGACATAATAGTGTTGTTATTCTGTTACTATAATACGTATAAAAAATGTAAGGTTTTTTTTTTTTTTTCTAATTTTCATAATTATTTCTACAGAAGATCCGTATTAGATCCGTATTGGGGGTAGGGGGAAAGGATCTGGATCTTTCTCCTCTAAATAAAAAACCTCTTTACTTTTGGCAATTTATATTCTTTTTCACATTACGGCCTTTACGCGATGCTCTTGAGTAAAATATATCGCTTGAAAAATATTTTAGTGGGGTACGGTATTGACTAATCAAAGACAACTTCTTCTCGCTATTATGTATTAAAAATTATAACAGGTTCATTAATACCTGATGCTTTATATTATTTTATATTTTTTCAAGTAATAAACACATTTCAAAATACTTGTATGTATTTGATTATATATTTCCTTCAATTTTATGAGTCATAATAAAAATTTATTTCAAAAGAAAAATAATTACAAAAATGAAACTTACTACTTGTATCTTGTTTTGGAGTATTACTAGGAGATGTTGCCCAGTTAACTTTCATTTCCTAAATAAAATAAAAATGTTAGAATAAGCATTACTGTGCACAAATTACTGCATAATTTTAAAGATAAACAAAAATGAAATTACATAAAATTTTGCTATGGTTAATACTTACCAACTAAATATTAGTATTAACAAACAAGTTTTATTTACATGCGAGATATATGGTTAATTACGCTTTCTATTACCGTTTAAATCAAAAGCTTTACTACACAGGTTTACGTAAATACCTATACTACTGGTTATAAGTTTTAAATTAAGTTAAAACTGATTTTATGTTAATGTAAATGTGCATTTCTTTTTATTCATTTATTACCTCCCATTTTTCTATATTTTAATTATTTAGAATAGGGAAGGAAAACAAAAAAATAAAAAAATGCACAATTTCTTAAAGTTACTAATACAATTTTCGTCAATTTAATAAAAACAACGATATAATTTTTTTTTTTTTTTTTTTTTTTTTTTAATTCATGTATAACAATAATAAAAAAGGGGACCTTTTTATTATCCCATTAAAAATGCACTAACATTTTTTAATTTTCTGAAAACCTTTTTCCTTTCCAATAAAGAACTAAAGAAAGTGATTTTAATTTCGAGACAAAAGGCAGAAACTTAAGATGAAATAAAACCTGTGTAAGTAGTAAAAGCTTTCAAAATTGTATGAAATATTGGTACCGCAATATACTGATTAAGTAAATCAGAGGCGTAGGCTATTGCCACTCACTTACAGCATTTAAAAGATAAATTAAATAATTAACCGTTTTCAAAAAAGTGTTTTTGTAATTTCTACAGGCTACGTTATTAAAAGGAAGAAAAAAAAGAGCATTGGTTTATCGTAAACAGGTTTTAAAAAAGGAAAATTAGAAAAAAATTAAAAATATGCATTTAAGCCTTACGTTTTGAAATCTACAAACTTGTTAATCCCAATAAATGGAAGTGTCCAGAGAATTTCTTCCTGAAAGGAAGAGGTTACCATTAGTTTATTTTCTTCATTTCTACTTATACTAGTTCCAAAAGAAATGAAAGAGAAGATATGGAGGACCCCTACTTACCATATTCTTATTTTATGTAATTTTCCCCTTCAATTTTACAGTAAAACCCATTCATTGTGAATAAATAAAATGAATAACTTAAAACCCAATTAAAACAAAAATTAACAAAGCAAACTTAAATATAAATGCACTAAAATAAAGAAACCCTTTGGTAAAAAATTACTCATGTTCATGCACTGATTTGTTGATTTCCCTATTCAGATAAATTGTTGCAATATAAACTGAAATTGAGGCATAAGTTGAATTACTTGCAAATACAGCAGTCTCTTTAAATTCAGACAAGTGTTGTTTATTACATGAACAGTGATTTCTAATATATAAAGTAATATTCAGAAATATTTGGATAACATAAGAAAACAAACAAGTCACAAGGTTAATAAATATCCTAGAGCAGGGATGAGATTAGCAAAGAGGCCAAAAAGTTGAAACTACATACACAAAGGCAAGATGTAGAATAAAAATACTAGAATTTTAATGTTACATTTTATCATACTATTAAGGTAATAAATATATTTTATAATCGCAATCTTTAAAAAAAGAACAAATAATGTTTAGCAGTCTATCAAGTTTAATTTGATTAGCTGATGTAACAAATTCACATCAGAAAGACAAAATATAAAAAAAGCTAGGAAAACTAACTAAATCTATAAAAAAGCTGAAATCAGCTGAAAAATCTCATCCTTGCTAGAGGTATTAAATACAGTTTTTATTTCTTGAGGTACAAGGCGTTCGTGCAAATAGAGGACAGCATTACTTTTCTAGCATAATCTGTTACTAATTTTTATATTGCTAATTTAAATACAAAACAATGAAATTCCACTGCCAATAGAATGGCCTGTGTGGTGTAGAAATCACATATTTTTAATAATTTCTATTTAATTTTTATTGAAATCTATTTTAATGCTTTATATAATAATGCATTCGTGTATTCAATATAAATCTTTAATAACTGACAAATTGTTTTTTCATAAATAAAATAATAATAATTTAAAAAAAAAAGTGTAAAAGAAAATCGCTCTGCCAGCAAAATCTCACGATATCTTTTCGTCTTACACATGGCTCATTTCATTTATGTTCCTCCTAAATTATAGTTTAACTTCTAATGCAATTTTATACAGTTAGTCAAAATTATCCTTGAACAAAATTAAATTATAGCTATATTTTATGTATCCAGGGGTCAAAGCAATCAAATAAGAAAATATAGGAATTTTTTTCATACAAATATATATAGGAACATAATTTCAAGAAGAGATTTAGAGATTTAGTAAAAACAAACGTTCCGGGATTACAAATAATTTTGTAATCCCAGAATGATTTAATGACTTTGCAAATATAATACTATAATTTAATCTTATCTAATTTAACAACACATAAAAATAAATGAACAGATCTTTTACTGTTTTCTTTTTTCACATTTAGAAAAGAAAATATTTCCAAATTTGTCATCTTTTGCTTGTCTAGCTTTCATACCAGTTTATATCTTTCAACATTGGTCCACATAATATTTTTGTAAATAACGGCACTTTTTTTTTTTTTTTTACATCACAATGTTTAAAAAGTAAAAAAAAAAAATCATAATTCTTCCATTTAACGACATTTTACTGGTTCAATACGTTTTGAGGCTGTTGTCAATGTCTATTTAATGAATTGTAATTAACCCCCCCCCCCCCCCCCAAAAAAAAAAAAAAAAAAAAGTAAAATAATAGTATAATAAAAAAATTATCTAAATCCTCTCATTATGAAAAATATTAGTTTCAATTAGGTTTAGCAGTCATATGAAATTGATATTTTACTCCCCCCCCCTTTTTTTCTAATGAATTTAATAACCAGAAAAACTAGAATTCCGATAAAAATAAATAAATTAATACAAATCAGGTAAATCCCTTAGACCCAATCACCAACCGAAATTAAATAATTAAATTTATCAGGGTACACACTCAATTTGAAAATAAAATTCCCTGACTTTTCCAGGTCTATTTTTAGAAAATTCCAGTCACAAAATTTGGTTTGCGACATAAAAAATAGTTCACAGTATAAAACAGAACATAGCTCGTGACATAAAAGACAACACAGTAACAAAACTTGCGATATAAACTGAATGCTCAAAAAGCATTTTCCAGGTTTATATCATCATTTCCCCAAATTTTTGAGCAATATTTACAATTTTCCCTGATATTTCCCTGACTTTTTTCAGTAATTTCAAATTCCTTGACTTTTCCCTGTTCTCCCTGATCCGTGAGAACCCTTATTTATTTAGTTGTAGTTATTTAAACGAATTTATCATTTTTTAGCTGCAAAATAAAGTGCTAATTAAGGAAAAAAAAAAAAAAAAAAAAGCGTACCAATCGAACGGTTTAGAAACGACGGTGAAACGTTCACAACACTAGCGAAAATGCAAAGGCGATATAAACATTGCGACGGTATTTTCACTACTTCGCATCACGAGACATCTCGATCTCAAAATAATTGAAAAGCTGTTTATGAGTTTAGTTTAACTTTTTATTATATATTTATTTAGTTTAACTTTATATCCCAATGCTTTTTGGTGCAGAGCTTACGTTGGGCTAGAGCAATAAATAACGCATTGACATCAGAGTTACTATGATCAAACCGATGATTTCACTTTTATGTGCAAATACTGTTTTTATAAAAGAGAATACTGATTTTTCTGTTCTTCTCAATGTTTTATATTTATTGTGTAATGATTTTTACTAAATACTGAAATGCGATTGACATTAATTTATTTCGTAATATGCTCCTTTTTGAGTGAACATCATTTATTCGCATAGGTATGATAAATTCAGTCGACAGTAAAAGGGTTAAACAAACTTATGGTATGGCCAAGAAAATTTATTTTCTCACACATTATCATTAACATATACTATGCAGCATTTTAATTCTTTCATAGTGTAAGTTTTTATCATTAAAAAAGAAAAAATCTGGAGTGACTCCACTCGACTTTCCGAACATTTAGTAATTAACAGTTTTGTAGATAAAGTAAAGAAAGAGGAGTTGTTAAACAAACAAAACAGAGAAAACCATAATAGAGTGTAAGTATTTTTCTCCATATATTACACGATGTTTAGTTTTACTTAAAGCTACTGAACTTCCATAGATCATAAACTTCCATACTGAGCCCATAGATCATAATGATAAAGAATTTTTCGTTGTCCCTGTAAAAACCTATAAATGCTAGATTCACGAAAACGCTTATACTTAGTGCAACAGTGATTTATAATATTCATATAAATTTTCAGCTCAATTGAATAAGGCGTTTTAAAAATTTGTTCCCATAGGCCATAATGATAAAGAAGTTTTCTTTGTGTCCCTGTAAAAAAAACTGTAAGTGCTAAATTCACCAAAATCTATACAGTTGGTGCAAATGTGACCGATAATATGTGTACAAATTTTTTGCTCAGATTAATAAAGCATTTAGACGCTATCGCACCTTTAAAAATTTGGCCCCATAGGCCATAATGATAAAGAATTTTTCCTGGTGTCCCTGTAAAAAACTATAAGTGCTAGATTCACCAAAACCTATAGGGTTCGTACTATGGTGACTTACAATATACGTACCAACTTTCAGCTTATTCGAACAAAGCGTTTAGACGCTAGCGTGTTCACTCACACACACGCGCGCGCGCACACACACACACACACACACACACACACACACACACACACACACACATCATCGTAAAAATAGTGGAAATGGACTCAGGGGACCTCGAAACGTATAGAAACATCAAAATCTCAAATTCCATTTTTTGACATGATTACAATACTTTCCTCACTATAGTGTTCGGAAAGTAAAAAAGAACGGAACAGAAAATGTGCTTAATAAAGACAATTAACTATTTTACGAAAAAATCAGATTAAAAGGACAAATACTATTGGCAAAAAATATATTTCAAAAGAAGACATACTATAATCGCATATGCTCTATAAAAATTACACCCTCTCCTTTTAAGATTGTTAGCAATTTGTGAAACATATAAATAAATTTACGTAGTAATAAAAATCAAGTCGAAAGAAATAAAATAATTAAGTTTGGTTGATTATAAATTTAAAATAAAAAACTTGATCAAAACAAGTTTGATCTTTGTGTAATAAATACCTCCACTACCCCCTTCTTAAGAACTATGATGTTAAAGTTAGGAAACTTCGATGAGTTTGTGCTTTGAAATTTATTATAAATAAAATTGCAAGCTTAACAAATAAAATAAATAATGAAGAAAAGCCAGAGCACTTCGCATGATTATTAAAAATTCCGATAGTGTTTAATGATACTTCAGAGGAGAACTTCAATGGAACAGAAAGGACATGAGAAGGAGTAATTTTATTTTATAAATGCTAGCACTCAAAAGGAGAAATGCTACACGAAAATTGTCTAGCCGCTTTTTCTTCATTTAAATAAATAAATAAATAAATAAAAACATCGCTTTCTAGGACAACAAGGAGGTTTGAAAATGGTTCATTCATTTAAACAAGTATTGTGTATGTTAAACGAAGCAATTCAATTTAATGATGGGTTAAATGGGTTTAGTGTGTTGAATGGATTATTGAAGGGATAGCTGTTTTTTTTTTTTTTTTTTTTTGTGCAACAGACTTTCTTCATGCTTATAGGACTTCTAATAAATAAGGAAAAAAAGGAAGGCTTTTCACAATTATTGAATGCTTCCAATGCTTTTAAAACAATCTATACACTTCCAGTTCTAAAACGAAATCTATTAAATAAAGCAATCGGAAAACTTTTCAGGAAAATGCAAAGAAATTAGATTATGGCATAAAAGAAACTCCGACAAACAGATACACCGAATAAATTTTTAAATAACCGCAAAATTGTTAAGTTCAATTTAGACGATTCTAAAGTTAAGTTTTTAACAACTATTAGATGCTGCAGCACGTTTAGTCATATTTAAATTTTAATAATGCTTACGAATAACGATAACAATGGAAAATTCGTTTTTAGAAGAGAATCTAAGAAACATCATCAAACATAAAATATTACTATGAATTGGATAGTTATGACAATTTGTTGAATATAATTGTTATTTAAATCATATATATAATTAGTGGGGATTTCGGTGGCATTTAATTTTGTTATTCTTAATTTCAATTTGTTAATATGTGTGTGTGTGTATATATGTGAAAAGTACGCAATACGGGGAGAGGAAATCATTATAAATAAAGAGAAATGTCTCTCTCTGTGTGTGTGTGTGTGTGAAAAGTATAGTGTAACCACGTTTCCTACGCCTAGCAGTGAGGGCGAGTCGAAAATCATGGAGGGTTTCCAAGTTGACCAACTGGTTTGAATTTAGTAAGCATCCAGTCATTCGGGATTCCCTTATCGATTATTTTCTCTCAACGAAAAGCTTGTCTTCCCTATTATTTTACTAGTGGACTCGTTGGATCCGCACTTGCGCAGAGGCTTCCATGGTCGTAAGAAATGTAGTTAAAGAGTACACAATACACGGGGAGAGGAAATCTATATAAACAAAGAGAAATGTCTGTATCTGTGTGTGTCTGCGCTCTGCAGCTCGGACTACTGATCGCAGAGCTACAAAACTTAGCAGAAGGTACCTTGGGACCCTGCAGGTGTGCACCTAATCGAGATTTTTTTCGATTTTGAATTATTTTTTTTTTTTTTCTATTTTATCCTGACTTTTCTGTTTCATTTTCTGAAATTTCATCTTTCATTTCAATTTATTTCAATCGTCTGCCTATCTTAGCACGGCCACTACATTATTTAATTTTTGTTTATTTAATTCATTCGTTCAATGTGGTTTTTTTTTTTTCTTTTTTAAGATATAAGTATATTTATTTTTGCCTGAATAGATCCATTCTACACAAAAAACACTTATAGAAAATTTATTTCTACAATCACTATTTTAAACCTAGCCGTAAACTTGTAAATTATAAACAGGATGAAATAAAATGAAATGCGTTCTTTCAATGAAATCTTTTGAAATCGCAATTACTTTCAAAATTAAACTACTGTGTTTTGGCCACCACAAGACTTTCTTCTAAATTTTCCAAAACAAATTCACTCAGTAACAATATTTAAAAAAAAAAAAAAAAAAAAAAAAACGATCTCCCCCCCCCCCCCCCCCCCCAAGGTTTTTTTTTTTTTTTTTTTTTTTTTTTGGGGGGGGGGGGTTAAAAGTAAAACGATAACTTTGTTTTAAATTATATCACATATTTATAGTTTAACCATTCCTTTTAAAGGTATTGACGAGACCTTTCAAAAGATACCCATCTTGAAAATTTACCCCCCCACCCCCCAGGGAGAAGGGAAGCAATGCCCCCACTTGCACAATTTTTTTTTCCTAAATAACTACTACTATTATCAATAATTCATATTAATTTTGCAATCACAGGTTTAGAAACACTCTCATAATGTAATAGCTGTTTAATAGCTTGATAACATGATAATGAAGTTAAAAATTTTGCACATTCCCATAACACTTGATGAAACTCAACAGAAGTCAATCAAAATTAGCTTCTTATTATTATTCTTATTCCCCCCTCCCCTCCCAAATTGGTGTTTTTTAAATCCCGAGAAATATGTAAAAAGAACCAGAAAGAAAGAAAACAGTGGAAAACAGTATGTTACTGATGGATACGAACGTAAGAAACTTAAATATACCGCATGAAAAACTTTTCTGTGGTTGAGATTCCAACATACATACAAAAATTTACGAAAGTCATGGTTAACGATTAATACTATTAAATATTATTAATCAGTCATGCATTACATTACTCTGTAAAAATATTAAGGATAGAAAAGCAGACATCCCTTCTCAGTAGCTGTTTATGAAGTTTTTTTTTTTTTTTTTTTTTAAATACTTGTGTAGACCCCGCGCCTAACGGAGGGTTAATTTAACACATCATCACATTACATGTTTTTAAATATCTCAAACTTTTTATTATTATTATTATTATTTTTCTTTCTTAAATGAAAAAATCAATTCATTAAAAAAATAATAATAATAAATGGATGATTTTGTTTATGATGTAACGTCGAAGCAATTACATCCTTTAAACGAGCGAAGATGCATGAAAGAAGGGATAATCTCTGACAACTTTAACAAAATCAAACAATGGCAGATAAAAGAGCATTTAATTAAAAAAAAAAAAAAAAAAAAAAAAACTTTCTGCTAAGCTATGATAAGGCCGGGGAGAGGAGGGGAGGGGGGATGTACCAAAATAGTATCCTTCTCTTTTGCACTGTCATCCATCTGCCATCAAATAGAGGGTATTTTCTTTTCCCTCCCATCACGGACAGCTAATTGCTTCGCTTGCATCTGATGCCAATGACAGATCAATTTTCTTGTCAGTTAGTTACCGGTTGGCTCTTATCTGGTTAGACCAACAATTACCGGATCTTGGACAGGTTAGCAAAGAGTACTTCTTGTATTACTTTGGAATTTGTTTCTGTTTAACTTTTTATCTAGGATGCAATAAGAAGTCCGCGCTTTTTTTTTTTTTTTTTTTCTTTTTTTAAAAATTTGCATAAGGTTTGTTACTTTTAAATTTAGATTCGGAAAGAGGAGGTAGCACGTGTACAGGAGAAATTAAAAGTTCTAAAAGTTATCATAGAATATAAGCATTTTATGAAATCAAGCACATTCCTTTGATAGCTTTAAAACACGAGGGTTCATACATATTTCTACAGACGAACTAGTTGGCTCAATTCCCCATCGCATATTTGTTCTCATTAATTTCTTATTATAAGGCATACTATATTCATGTTACAAGAAATGAATTTGATCCATCGCTCGACACGGTGACAAACAAATATCCACCGTTTACTTCCATACATTTAGCTCATCCTAATTTTCATGCAATTCCATACTATTTCCAATGCAATGATTACCATAATGGATCACATGAAATATTGCTCCGTACTGCTACGTTAAAAAATCTATTAAATTTCGACTAACGAAATTTTCTAATATCAATATTCGTAGTCAATTACATTGAAGCCAGTATCCTAAATGATATTTAAAAATGGTCTAAAATCTTTATGATGAATTATTGGATTTTTATGCGAAATTTTCAATAAACTTTCGCTTGCCCATAGGGTCGAGAAAGTATTGTTTTAGGGTCAAATTTTCGAACGTGAGATTTTGTTATATTTACATGTTCTGAGGTCCCCTGAATACGAAAATCATGTTTTTAGAGAATGGTCTGTGTGTCTTATCAGTATATCTCAAGAACAAATAGCAGCAGAAATTCCAAACTCGGTATTCTAAATGTGTATCATATAGGGATGCTACAGTAAGCTTTTCCTTGAGATGAAGTATATGGTTCGTGTACAGGGACACTTAAAAATATTCAAATACATTATGTCTATGGGGGAAATTGCAGGTAAGTAGAGTTTAACATCTATAGACTGCACTAAACCAAATGAAACTAATATATATTTTTTGTAATAGAGATAGTCAACTGGGAAAATTTTTTTGTGTATCAGGACTGCTTGTGACCCTACTTTAAAAATCCTGAAATTACACGAAAAGAAAAATAGATCGAAAAGAATAGACACCAAAAGAAAAATAGAAAATCTTTTTATGACTGCAACCAATAAAACACATGTAAAATTGCTGAAAATCTAAAAAAAATACTAGAAAAATACAAAAGATATACCTAAATTTCTATTATACAACAATTTTCTCTTAACAGTCACTCAAAAACTTCCTGAAATCAGGAATTATATTATGAAAAAATTCACCCGAAAACCTCCAAAAACAAGGTCCCCCATACCTATAGTATGGGGTATTCCCATACCTATAGTATGATGGGGAACTAAAATGGATCGAAATTTTTAAAAATTCGTTTTTTTTTTTTTTTTTTTTTTTTTTAAACGATTACCTGTGGATATATTATTTCAATTAAGCATTTCAATTGAATAGTCGTGATAAACAATTTCTATAAAATTCAAATGCAACATTTTTGTTTAAATTGAATTAAAATTTTTAGTTGGTGCAACTGCATACCTGCAAGCAGCATCTTAAACTGATGCGATTAAAGTTTCGTTCCTTTGTTAATTAATATATTAATAAATTTTAAGTACATATTACATGTGTATGTGGCTTCCCTCTCAAGATTACAGCTATAACCAAAAAGCATGAAATGATTATTATAACAAACTCATAAAATAATTACTATATATATATTTTATATATATATTTTTCCCCCGATCGAGTGATATGAAGATTGCTATAATTGTACTAAAAAAAAAAAAAAAAAAGTGACCGCGTCGAATTCTGTTGTAGAGCGACAACTCCATACAAAACTCGTGCACCCACTTTACGCTTACAGTGGTTCACGGCTGTTGTGCTATAAAAAGATTTCAGTTGCACTTTTGAAGGTTATTAAGACTAAGACGTCAAATTTTGACAGGTACCAACTTAGTAATAAACTTAAAGTATGTGCATAATATATTAAAATGTGTATGTGTGACGTGTGTGTATTATTCTGACATATGTATTATTCATTTTAAAATGTATGTGTATATGTATATGCAAATATTAAAATATGTGTTTTTATATATTAAGTACTCTATCTGCTAAAGCTAGACATTGGTGACGGTTTGCAACAATCATTAACGTTTATTATAGGAGCCATAAATTTATAAATATATACAATTTTTACTTTATCTTACCCATAAGGTAGAGAAAGTATGGTTTTGGGGTCAAATTTTCGAAAGCGAAATTTTGTTATATTTACACGTTTTGAGGTCCCCTAATCTAAAAATCAAGTTTTTAGCGGTTGATCTGTGTGTCTCAGTTATCAGTATATCTCAAAAACAAATTATAGCAGAAAGTTCAAACTTGGTATTCTAAATGTGTATCATATCGGGATGCTACACTAAGCTTTCCGTTGAGATCAAGCAAATGGTTCGTGTACAAGGACACCCAAGAGAATTCATTTCATATACATTGCGTCTATGGGGGAAATTACAGGTAAACAGAGTAATATCTATAGACTGCACTAAACCAAATGAAACGAATAATACATATTTTTTATATGCGTAAAACCATGTTTCATGTAGCATATGGTATAGAAATCATTAAGTGTTCGTTTACAGGGCTAAACAAAAGAACTAGATTATAATTCGACAATACTTGAAAATAGATGGAAGTGTATTTCAGGTTGTGCCGTGTGTTATTAATATAGGATTCTATTTATGTGCACCATGTGATGTGTAGGTACATAACTTCCAGAAGATATACAGGGATGCCAATATTTAAGTTATTTGTTAGTGGAAGTGATTTACTATGTTATGTTGTGGACACCAAAAATTTTTCTTCTGTATTTTCTTATACAAATCATTTGTTGAAATTATTATTTACAAGCAAGTCTATCCGGCGCAGCTCGAATTGAAGCAATGCTTATAAAATTTTTGAATTAAAGAAAAAACAAAATAAAGAAAGGATGAGATGGAATTAAACATCTTCCAGCTTTACGAATAAATGGATTGCAAACCCATCCCGAATGGTCGATAAAATATATTGACGAGTCTGTAAAACTTCGGTGTAAACAATAACTGTATTTTTTTTTCCTTCAGGAGCATTACATAAACATAGGAATAAACAGAAGTTAAACATTTATGTATGACCGTCTAGTTTTAGTATCAAAATTAATTGAGAGAAAATCTCAATGGAATACAAAGAAAGAATTAAAATGAATAATTACTCGTACTTTTTTAAGAAAAAAAAAGAAAGAAAGAAAAATCCTTATTATAACAATTTGCAGTAACAGTGTTTCATTCCCTAGTATCGGCTACTTTGTTAAAATTTCTTTGGTATAATTTTCCTTCAAATATCTTTTGTCGTTATGGCGATGAATTAAAATGCCTATCGCAACCAGCGTTGTCAGACTTCGTGACTTTATTCAATAGTCACCAATAATTTTGAGAAGTGACATTTGATGCACCATAATAGGCGATTTTTCCATTCGATTCCTCTATTACGTATATCAAATATCACTTCTCAAAATTATTGGTGAGTATTGAATAAAAAAAATCGCAAAGTCTGCCAACAATCGCAACTGGTTAAGTAAAGATCTTTGAGAGAAACATCCGAGCTACTTCCATGAAAAATTTCAAATTCCGCTAAGGGATTCTTACTGAGGCATGTTAGTTTCTTTAAGCAAGATTTTAATTTTATTTTAATTATTAAAAAAAAAAAAAAAAAAAAAAAAATGCACTTATTTTTTTTTCTTTACGGCGTTAGCTATATTTGTCATGTGTACCAATTTTTAATAAAATCTAACAATTCGGACAGATACAAACATTTTGTCCTGATTAATGACCTGTGTACCAATTCGGACAGATACAAACTTTCAGTTTTATATATTTAGATAAAAATGTTTGCACGTTCATTCAAGATGATGATCAGGGTGCCTACTGACTTGACAGAAAAAAAATTCATGACCTCAAAAAAATTTCATGACCTTTTTTATCGACATATCCAACCTTTCTTTTTAAATTAACATAGTCATTTTTTTTTTTTTTTTAAACCGATATGTCTCCTTGCTTTATTTTTAAAATCATTGTTTAACAACAGTAATAGCTGTAAATTTTTTTTTTTTTAAACAATCTAAGTAAATAGTAGTGGAAATCAATCTAAAACCGACACATGTAACTGCATAGTACATATGTCAAAGCTTTACAGAGTAAGCTCGTTCACATAATGTTAAAAAATGTCGCAAAGTAAACTCGACGTTGCGCTTCTTCTTGTGCAGTGGCTGCGGTACCCAAATAAAAGCTGTGAAAAACTCGCCCCAATGTGCTTTCTTTAAAAATGTTATCTCTTATGGTTTTAATATAAACAAGAATTAATTCTAGCCCTAAATGAAGATTAATAGATGTAATTATTAGCGTACATTTGACTTTAAATACAAAATATGTTAGATGTTAGCTAATAAACACATTATTATTAGTTAACATCTAACATCTTTTGCATTTAAAGTCAAATGTACGCTAATAACTTCAAGTAAATAATCACATCTATAGTGTTCACTTAGAGCTAATTTTTTAAATCGATCTTCTAACATTGTAAATTGTATTGTAAATACGAAAAAATTCATGTATTAGTAATTCAAGAAGAAAATGTTAATGTGTGCAATTTTCAAAATTAAAATTTTGGTAAAAAAAAATTTAAATTCTGGAAAAGAAATCGCTTATAAAAGATAACTTTATCATTATCTCTTTTATTAAAAAAAGCATTATGTCATGTTCCATAAAATCAATCAGACGCAGACGAAACCATTCGCAAAAATTTTATCTTCTAAACAAAATATATTTGTAATCTCTTTATAACCAAATCTATAACTAAAATAACATTTAGGAATGATAAAATAATATTTAGGAATGAACAAATATAATAAAAACTAACTTTTTCTAACTTAATAACAAATCAAACAACCGAATTCAAAATTCCATAGATTATCTCTTGATCCGTAATGAATGAAAATTCAAGTGGTTAAGATTTCAATAATTTTATAAATTGTAAGAAGTATTAAAAAAATAATTTTTAAGAATTGACTTAAAATATATTACTTATCTTAAAATACGGGAAAGCATGCGAAATATGAATATTCTAAAAATACATGAATTTTTTCGTTTAGATGTGCATTCGTTCAAACACAGTTCTATTTTAATTTTAAATATGGAGCATCGCGCGAATAAACAAATTCTATTCGAGCATGCGCAGTTTCAGCCTGAGTAGTTCAGGTACCTCCAACACGAGGTGGCTTAGTCATCGATCAGTGACGTAACTATGACATAACCATGACATAGCACGCTACCCATAGCTCCATTATAATATAATGAATACGCTTACATTGTAAAGCTTTGACACATGTACACTATTTGTGCAATGTTATAATATTGTAGCTATTAGTTTTTTGGGGGATGAAAATTGTCAGGAATATATGTATTAAAATTTTTTCAAATCTACAAACATCCCCCCCCCCCCCATGAAAAGACAGAGTAGAATTATTAACTTAAAGTCAAGAGATGAGAGTGGGAAATAGACAAAAAGTCTGAAAGTATTAGCAAAACTCAAAGATAATTTAATCAAGTAATAAAAGAAGAAACAGATACACAAAATCATACTTTCTATAAGCAAAATGTGAATATATGAAAATAAGTTGTTTAAAACAGTCAAAAGAGAGAAAATCGAGCAAAAATAAGAATATTTAAAACAAAAAACCTGAAAATTGTTTTAAAAATATTAAGAAAAGTCTGAAATTCCTATAAAAGTCTGAAAATTCTCATCCTTGTAAGTATATAGCTATACATCTCAAACTTTACATTTCGATGTCTTTCCTATACTTCAAAATAGAATACATTCTAAGTTAGAAAAAAGTAGTTCATTTAGTTATACATTAATACTGTTTTGATTAACAAAATATTTTGAGCATACATGTATTTTAGAAAATTTATATGTTTATTAAAAAAAATTCAAAAGATTTTAATTCCCCATCATACTATAGGTATAGGGAACTTAGGTAATCGTTAAAATTTTCGACCTCGGATTTTTGACTTTTTTACACGTTTTCAGGTGTGAGGAATCCGAAAATGACAAAATTTGTATGGTGTCTGTCTGTAGGGTGTCTGTTAGTATGTCAGTCCGTTAGTGTGTTAGTCCGTTAGTTTGTTAGTCTATTTACACGATATCTCACGAACAAATGATCGCAGAAAGGTCAGATCAGTTTTAAAATATTACTTTCGATACTGGCAAGAATCCTATTCATTTGCAACATTCGAATTAAAAAACTTCGTAAGTTATTACAAATTTACGATTTTCTTAACATGGGAGAATAGGACAAAATTTCACTTAAACGTGCATGAAATGGAAACTTTTTTACTGTAAAAATGTCAGACCAGTTTTAAAATATCAGTTTTGATGCTAGAATGAACATCAGTAACTATAAATATGTTACTTTAATTTCGCAAGTTATTGGAAATTTACGAATTTCTTAACAAGGCAGTAATGGGGCAAAATTTCACATAAACGTCAATTTTGAGAGATATTTTCATCGTAAAGATGTCAGACTACTTTTGAAATATTATTTAGAAAACTGGCATGAATATTAATGACTATGAATTTTCCAATATAAAAATTTCGTAAGTTATTGGAAACTTACGACTTTCTTAACATGGCAGAATAAAGCAAAATTTCACATAAACGTCAATCTTGAGGGATATTTTCAACGTAAAGATGTCAAACCACTTTTTAAATATTATTTTGGATACTGGCATGAATGTCATAGACTATGATTTTTCCAATTTAAAAAATTCGTAAGTTATTTGGAATTTACGATTTACTTAACATGTCAGAATAAGGCAAAATTGAGCATAAACATCCATTTTGAGGATTATAAATCTATCAGACAACTTCAAAATAACATTTATGATACTTGTTTGAACATGATTGACTACAAATATTCTAATAAGAAAATTTCGTAAATTATTCGTAATTTACGATTTTATCAACACATTGAAATTGTAAATGTTTCATATAAATATGAATTTTGAGGATTATTGCACTGGAAACAGTAGCATGAAAACTAAACAACGGAATCGACCCTGATAAAATAAATTAATAGATTAGAATGAGGTAAAATGGTCAAATTCATTTCTTTTAACATGATTATAATACGTCTCGCACTAGAAATTTATGAGAACATAAATATGATGGGGAACTGAGCAGAGTCCACCAATGCCAACTATATATACATATATTTTTTTTTCGGGGGAACAAAAGTTAGAATGCCTGTAGATTTTCATAGAAAACAATTTTGATTTTAAAGATATAAATGACTATACTAGATTTATAATCATGCTTATATATTTACGTTACTAAATAATAGTAACCTGAAAATCGACCTGAAATCACAATAAAGAATTTTAATGACCCACACATGACAAAACCTAAAATGAAAATTATAATTCATCTAAAAATCTTGCAATTTAAGTCATAAAGTAAATATTTATTGCTATACAACTGGTAAATAATTTAAAATGTAATTACTAATGCCTCAAGTTAAAAGTTTTAAAATCTAAAAAATGAATAAATAATAATTTTTAATCACTTGGGTGTGTTGTATACTTCAAGTGTACAAAATGTGCTTCAAGTTTAGTAATAAGGACAAAACTTTGAACACCATAAAATGTAATAAAATGGCAACAATTGTTTCGGGTTGAAAAAACACGACCATTCATCAAACGAACAAAGTGCGCACGAGTGCTACAAGCAAAGCGACAATGCACCAAAGGAGGCGTTGCCAAATTACGTTTTTGCTCGTTAAAGAAATTATTTTGAAAGATAATTTCAAGTCGACCCGACTTGTAGCGAAAAAAGTTCAATCAACTCAACCCGAACTGCAAGAGAAAAAAATTGTTCAACCCGACCAGTGAAATTGGATTACCTGAACCAATACGTGACTCAAACCGATGGTCGAATTCCATGACCTTTTCATGACTTTCATGACCTAGTAGACACGCTGATTAATAAAATTCGTAACGCGCAACGATGCTGTCTGAAAGAAATAGTACGATCTGCCGTACTGTAAATAAAAATGTTGGCCTATTCACCCCCCACACTTAAGATAAAAAGAAATATATTTACTGAAATAAAATAATAAAATTTATTTTCCTCCCACGTGCAAAATAATGTGTTATGTATTTTAACATCAATTTTGCTTTTTTCTATTTGATATCTTTTGAACAAATTAACTGAACTTAAAATATATATATATATATATACACATACAGACACGACATTATTTCATTATTTAAAACATGAAAATCTGACATTGACAGATTTTAATTTAGTGCCAGAGGCCTACTGCTAAACTTGTTAATATCGACAAATTCTTCTTTAGTTAATTCGTGACGATCTAAATTCCATGATAAAGTTTTCATTAAATCAAACCAATGTGTTTCAGCTGCAGCTACTGTAACAAATAACATTGGAAGTCCAAACTGTCTTATAGCCGCAAAACAACGTTTTTTCTCTTTTTCCCAATGAGGGGGAGGTGTGCCTTGGGGGGGACTCGTGTCAAAGGTGTGCCTTGGGGGGGGGACTCATGTCAAAGTTGTACCTTGGGGGGGGAGGACTCATGTCAAAGGTGTGCCTTGGGGGGGGGGGACTCATGTCAAAGGTGTACCTTGGGGGGGAGGACTCATGTCAAAGGTGTGCCGTGGGGGGGGACTCATGTCAAAGTTGGGCCTTGGGGGGGACTCATGTCAAAGTTGGGCCTTGGGGGGGACTTCATTCAATAAACCGACTGAAATAGGCCCTTAGCACTATTAAGAGTGACGTATAAAAATTCGACAACGCTGTACCGACTGAAATAGGCCACTAGCACTAAAAAAAAAAAAAAAATTGTCGTTAGCTAGATTTTGTCCTGATTAACACGAGTAACAATATTCTAGCGTTGGCAAGTTTCTTCCGAGGTGGAAAAACTCGGCTGGAAGAAATGAACCGTTTTTCTTTAAAAAATTATCATATAATAAGTTGCAGCTTTGTAAGATACAATAGATGCATTTTTCTTGTAAAAAAGCCTTAAGAAAATTTAACTACACCTATGAAAATTTAATTATTAATGAAATATACTAAATTAATAATTTACATAATATTTTTCGCCAAGATCAGATCATGCTCCAAAATACTCAAAAACCATTAAAGAAATCAATTTCATTTCTTTAACTGGTAGTAAATAGTAAGGATCACTTGCTTACTTTCTAATAAAAGAGATTTTAATAAGCATTCAGTTAATTAACGGAACGGGTACAGAAATGGTAGAAATCTTTAAACATACCCTAACCATAAAGTAGTAAGAACACACCTCCTGTATACATTTAAAGTTTGTTGTCAAATAACTTATTTTTCCAAAAATATTTTTAATAATTTGATTATGGTGAGTTTTGATTTGACATTATATTATGCTTTGAGTTTACATGTAGTTAATGCGTTTCAATTTTGAGCATCTGTTTGGTCTTTTTGTTGGTTTCTTCTATTTCTTCAGGCTTTTTCCACATTCTTCCACTGTCCTGGAAGAAACCCATCCCTGCAATATTCGTAGCGATCGGTTGGATGGTGTCGCTGTGCAGAGAACAAAAATCCGGGCAGAAACGATGACAAACTTTCAGCTTTTTATACTGTGTGTGTGTGTGTGCGTGCGCGACACACACACACACACACATATATATATATATATATATATATATATATATATATATATAATCTGATATTTTCATGATTTTCTTGTCTAATTTTTACAGATTTCAATTATTGGCTTTACCTATACCATAAATTCTATAATTTTGTGTATTATTGCACTATAGTTTTACATACCAACATGCTCACCAAACCATTGCAATTCAAAAAACTATATGCTGCAATTCAAAAAACTATAAAACTGCTAATAAGCAAAATATCTCAATCTTTTTCTTTGTTGACATACACAGAAAGAAAAACTAAATGCAAGTTCAAAATTTGTACATTAAAACATAAAATTATTCCTCAAGTTGTTGCATTAAGAATATTTAATTAAAAAAAAAGAAAAAGAAAAATGTTGATTTGTTGAGATTCATTAAAAAAAAAAAAATAATAATAATTTTCGCCTAATAGTTTACAAAATGAAAATGAAAGTGAAAAGGAAAATGAATATTATTACATAATCGAGAGGTTTTGTAAGCATTAATTTTTAGAAGTAACAATATAAAGAATCAAAAATTATACAGACACGACATTATTTCATTATTTAAAACATGAAAATCTGACATTGACAGATTTTAATTTAGTGCCAGAGGCCTACTGCTAAACTTGTTAATATCGACAAACTCTTCTTTAGTTAATTCGTGACGATCTAAATTCCATGATAAAGTTTTCATTAAATCAAACCAATGTGTTTCAGCTGCAGATATTGTAACAAATAACGTTGGAAGTCCAAACTGTCTTCTAGCCGCAAAACAACGTTTTTTCTCTTTTTCCCAATGAGGGGGAGGTGTGCCTTTGGGGGGGAGGGGGGACTCATGTCAAAGTTGTACCTTAGGGGGGACTCATGTCAAAGTTGGGCCGGGGGGGGGGGGGGGACTCATGTCAAAGTTGGGCCTGGGGGGGGGGGGGACTCATGTCAAAGTTGTGCCTTGGGGGGACTTCATTCAATAAATCCCCATTCAATAAACCGACTGAAATAGGCCCTTAGCACTATTAAGTGTGTATTATAAAAATTCGACAACGCTGTACCGACTGAAATAGGGGTACCTTGGGGGGGGGGGACTCATGTCAAAGTTGTGCCTTGGGGGGACTTCATTCAATAAATCCCCATTCAATAAACAGACTGAAATAGGCCCTTAGCACTATTAAGAGTGTATTATAAAAATTCGACAACTGTACCGACTGAAATAGGCCTCTAGCACTATATAAAAAAAAAAAAAAGCAGCCAACATTGTGCTAAGTTATTGCCATTTGGTAAGGCAAAAATAAAATATTCCACGATTTTTCCAAATTGATGAAGTTCCCCGATTCCCCTGATTGCGGACAGCCTCCTTTTATTATTTATTTATTTTTGTCCAACTAAAAGTCTAAAAATTAAATATTTAGAGATCGCAATTTGAGTTGCGAATGGCGGGGGAGAAACCAAAGTGGAAATTTTGAAACCGATATACACCCCCCAGCCACTTCCAAATAATAATAATAATAATAATAATAATAAATAAATAAATAAAAGCATAAAATAAAAAGAAAATTATTTGCTACTGAGAAAATCGTACAGCATTTGAAAGCATCGCCCCTCCCCCCTTCCCTAATAGACAAGGAGTTTGCAGGGAGAAAAGAAGGGGGGGGGGGGAGCTAATTTCAAAGTAGTTATACTTACAGCAGTTAATAGTAATACAGAACCAACAAGTTTTTTGCATTCAGTCAAAAAGTATTCATGTCTTTATTTTTCTGAACACTTAGTTATGCATAACATAGAACAGCATTTAAGAATTACTTAAATCTACGAATGGATTTAAATGATCGTGAATTTATGATAGTATATAGTCTACAAAAATTCATTTCAGAAAGCACATGACACTACTTTGAAGTTAGGGCATTGTCGGAGCGAGTACTTTTGTAAAGAATTATAAATGAAGTTCAGTGTCATTAAGCAAACTCACAATTATTTCATTATGAGCTAATGATAAGAAGATGAAGTACAATCTCCTTGGAATCATTAATGAAATATAGTAAATTATTTTAAAATGCGTTAGAATAAATTGAAAGAAAAAGTCTGCGTTGCTGTTTTTAAACCGAGAACAAAGCAATTCACTAATTACCCAAAACTATAGCATCAACTAAAGGCAGTTTCCGATCATCAGCAAGTAATTAAGGAACAAAAGCAATTTTCACGGAAGGACCGCCAACCTTATTTTTCTCACAAGAAATAAGAAACGAAAACAAAGAATTTCACCATTAATCCACAGAAAATACGGAAATACTTTTTTACTCTCTTACTCAGCAACAGAAACGATCATACGGGAAAAGAAAAAACTATTATTTTATCATTCTATTCTGAAACGGAGTTTCTTTACAGGTGGTACTTGGAACGATAGGCTACTCAAGTGTGAGCCTATGTATGAAGATAGATATGTATGAAGATATATGTATGAAGATAGATAACATTCTTTCTCCCATATAAAACAGGATTTTGCTTTCCCAGTATTTACAGAAAATACGCAATAGTCTTACCATGCTCGAAATTCTATAAACGAAATAAACGAACTATTTTCTATTGGGCAAACGGAAAACAAAGTTTTCTCAGCTAATATCCCCATACGGAAGTATTTGACCGTATCAAAAATTTACAACAGCATCTGCAGTAAGTACGTATCTACTACATCTCAGAGTATCTTAATGGCAATCTTGTGAGAGGACTTAAAGAAGCAAAGAAATATTTAGCTTTCTTAATTCCCAAGTAACGTAAAAGTGCAATACCGTGCTTTTTGGATCAACATGCGAATCAGTATAATGTTTATAAAGCAAAATACAGATTTACATACAAAATATTCTGCTACAAAATATTCTATACTATAAACACAGCTTTTAAACTCTGCTGATATCTTCTACCACCACACACACAAAGAAAAAACTTAAGTATTAGCAAGGTTCCGTTGTAGGACCCTTCACAAAATTTATATTATTTTATCTTTAAAAAGAACTCTTCCACAATTTTTTTTATAATCTTAAAAAAAAAAAAAAAAAAAAAAAAAAACTGATCTTTCGTGGAGCGAACAGATCGCCTTAACCCCCTTCCTTCTCGCTCCCGTGAAAATGACGGGGTGAATTTTCACTCTCTATTTCACGTGCCCGTGATATTTCCGGGCTGGACTGTTAAAAAATATCACTCTAGATGAATATAGCAGACAACTTAAAATGTAATTGGAGATAGTAGGTTTATTTTAAACTGTCAACACTCACTATCCAATTTTAAATAATTCTAATACTTATTTTGTTCTCTTAGCTCAGTTAAGCTTTTTGAATGCACGTGGTTTTGTATTCTCTTTTTTTTTTTTAATATTGTGTATATTATGTAGTCAGAATCACAAAGTGATGAGAGCGATTCGAAATAAGTGATATTTATGAAAGTTCAGACAGCGAATCTGAGATCAATGTATTATACGCATAGTGTTCTATTATAAGTAAAATTATTTTCATAAAATTCTCTTAATGTTTAAAACACATATCTCTTATTTTTTAACTTTCTGGAAAACCAACATTCAGTCATAACTCAGATTGTTGTTTCCACTAATCCGATTCACAAAATTACGTGTGTAGGATATTTCCATTTCACAAACAGGACCCTGTTTGAAAAGTCTCGACAGACACCTGATAAGGGCTAGCTTGAAAACATCGCCACGACAAGAACCGAACCATCAGTGAATGATAAATTTTATGAAGAAAAAGTTGTGAGTGTTTATGTATAAAGACCTCACAACTTTTACAACAACCGAGTACCTCGTATGTACTCGGTCCGTACCGTGTAGCTTTAAATATTTCATAATTTTTATGCATTATTTAAGACAAATTTATTCTCATTAGTTTTCCCTCTAGGCCATTTTTTTTTAACTCTTTATCTACCGATGGTACTTTCAAGTACCATTAGTTAAAAAAAGCGTATAAAATCAGATTTATGGAAGAAATGTCAAAGTTATTTATAAGAATAGAACGTATATACCCCATTTTAATCTCTCTACAAGGCACTAGATGATACCTGTAGCTGTTTTTTATCCAGAAAGGATGTTATACAGAGCAATTGCTGTTTTTGCTTGGCATTTTTCAAGATCTTCAAAAATGTTTTATAATTAATTCCTATATTTCTTCGAGAATCTCAGATTTATCTTAGAAAAAATATAAGGAACACAAAAAGTAAATACCATTTTACTTTCAGATTTTAAGATCAAAATATCTTTTTCGAGCTCTATGTACTATACTCTATTTCCTTTAGACTGTTGTGTCAAAGCCACGCTCAGATGAACTACGATTTCACTTCTCCCGTCCGTTGCTAGGTTACTGAAGAAACAACGACATCTCTCTGGATGGAATTCAGCACGTGATCTCCCCTCTCCGCGGAAGAGAGAAATTCCGTGGCCTTGAACCGACTCTGATAGGGAAAAGGACTATAGTGGTACACCAAAGAACCACTTCACAAAATCTTCATTAATTACTATGCATAATTTTTATTGCAAATATCCTTAAGAAATGCTCTTAAGTAACTTTTAAGTTCTGTAAAAATTGACAAACAACATAAGGAACTACCAATAAGGAATTCAATTTCTAAAAGTAGAAAAAAAAAGTGTCAGCAGACAATTAATTACAAGTCTAAATTCATTTTTTGCCCTTTTTTTTTTTAAATTAAAAATATCTACGATAACGTTTTTTATTTACAGATAAATTTCTTCGTTATAAATAACAACCTTGACATTTACTTTGTTTTTATACCACTGATAACATTTTAATTTCCCTGCAGAAAACGACGTGATAACAGAGATTATCTGAGAGATGGCAAATAGAGTACCTTTAGGCGGAGTAACTTGGTTAACAATTTCATCCAAGATATATATAAGGTCACTGTCCAAATTTGGTTCGATTTGGTGTATTATTTCGGAAGTTATAGTGATTTAAAATTTTCAAGTGGTAGCCTGATTTCAAGTGGTCAGGCTTAACTTAAGATAACATCCACTTAAAAACGGCGGATAAAGTTCATTAATAAACTTCAATGAGATCCTTATGTGGTTCATATTTACATCAAAATTCAAGCAAATCCGGTCTTACATACGCTTTTTACAATATGGGTTTGAAATTTTCAAGTGGCCGCCACTTGAAAACAAAAAGTCGGAGCAACTAAGTTAACGAACTCATCCAAGATATTTATAAGATAAGTTCACCATCCAAATTTGGTTCAATTTGGAGTATTATTTTGGGAGTAATCGTGATGACAAAATTTTCATTATAGATAGATAAACGAAGGCAATAGGTCGATTTTTGAAGAAATCAACCTAAAACTTCTAAGAGTTTTATTTATTTATTTATTTTTACCCCGTCTTAATTTACCATTTTTAAAGCAACTTCTTTGAAATGTATCTTCACCTTTACATTATTCTTATAATTCATTGCTCCGATTTACGCCATTTGTAACTTGCAATTGTAATAGCCATTTTAATACATCTCCAAAATTGCAATATAAATTTAAAAATCGCCAAGGGAAGTCCTATACTAAAGCTAAACAATGAATATAGTAACCGTTGCTAAAGAACACAACACAATTACCGCATTTGTTTATATGGAAGAAAATTAATACGTATAACACCCCTCTCCCCTCCTTCCTCAATAAAAACTTAAAAATTTTGTAATAAATATACACATTCCAGTGTATAGGAGTTCAGAATATACACTCCTCACTACTGGGAAATTTGGTATGTAAAATTGTAGCACGAAATCTTCTATACACTGATGACATACCCACTAGAGGTGAGTTCGGGCTCTATTTTGGCAAACCAAGCCCGCCCGGGCCCGAAACATTTTTGAACTGAGCTCGCCCGAGTCCGAAAAATTTTGAGTTATCAGAGCCCGAGCCCGAAATTGAAAGTGGTATGCTATGCAAAGCATACACAATAGTAAAATTAAATACCGTTTTCATTTTCAAATTAATTTTCTTATTATCAATCCTCAATTTAAATAACTATAAATGTTGTTATAATAATTTATAATGTCTGTGTCTCTGTATACATGTATATATTTATAGTGCAGTCCATTGTTTATAACGCGCCTATCGGGGGACAAAAAATTTATCCGAATGAGTGATATAATGAGGCCCAATATAACGGAGGAAGAAGGATTACTGTGTAACACTATGACATAATATGCATCCCGTTGAAAAAAAAGTTCTATTTAGAAAAAGGAAAGTCAAAGCTACTAAGGTTTGCAAGATTATTTTGTGATTTATAACCTATCATGACTATTATGGCATTACTAAAGGTGCTCTCAAAATGAATAAAATTTCTTTTTTTTTTTCCTTTTTACATTTTCTAGTTAGTGAAGAATAAAATTAGTGGAACTTTTAGCTTGAATCCGAGCCCGCCCGGAGCCCGAAGACTTGCGAAAGATTTGACGGGCTCGGGCCGAACCCGTCTCATCTCTAATACCCACGACAGGGTTTATACACAAATATGGGGAAAAAATTCTCCGAGTTTTCCCAGACAATTTTAAAGAAAATATTAGCGACATATTACAAGAAACGCTCCTCTAGAGAGGAGATAAAATATTATAGTTTTAAAAGATAAAGAACACGCTTTTATAGAAATGTGAACTAAAAAGCACAAAATATCTATCTTAGTATTAAAATTCTGGGTAAGAGAAAATCGTGTGAGTGACACACCGTAATATTTACATACATTTAAAACTTTAATTAAAATAACTTAGAATTAACAAAAACCATTTTTAAAAAATCTCCCCTGATAGGGATCGAACGCTGGACCTTTGGGTTCGTAGCGCGACGCCTTACCTCTACGCCACATCGTTCACGTAGGGAAAGTATTT
The DNA here is from genome assembly GCA_963930645.1 of Salticus scenicus. NCBI lineage: Eukaryota > Metazoa > Arthropoda > Arachnida > Araneae > Salticidae > Salticus > Salticus scenicus. The sequence continues at coordinate 267,735,511 of OZ005652.1, read as the reverse complement.
TTTTACAATATAAATTTTTTGTTTGCTCCCAGAGAAGTTACAAACAAACATACATACATACAGGTGAAGCTAATAAAAGCGTGTTAAAAATACATCTACTTCCACTGTATGAAGTTATATTACTGCCGACCATGATAGAAATTTATGGTAGAAATCATTGTTTTCATGAGTATTTTCACGATACTCAATCATTTGAATTTTGATATGAAGCTAAACAAGAAAAATATAATTTGACAGAAAAGATCAATTATAAAACTTGGAAAACCAGGTTTTATAATTGCTTTTCCCTGACTTTTTTTTAAACATAATCCAAATTGCCTGAGTATTCCAGGTTTTCCCTGAGTAGTATGAACCCTGCATGACAATTTAAGTCGTCCGGAGTAGTTGTTTCAGACGTATGTGCGTGTGTATGTGTGTATGTCTGTGAGTGAACACGCTAGCGTCTAAACGCTTTGTTCGAATAACCTGAAATTTGGTACGTATATTGTAAGTCACCATAGTACGAACCCTATAGATTTTAGTGAATCTAGCACTTGTAGTTTTTTTACAGGGACACAAAGAAAAATTCTTTATCATTATGGCCTATGGGAGCAAAATCTTAAAAGTGCGATAGCATCTAAACGCCTTATTCAATTGAGCAAAAAATTTATACACATATTATAGGTCACAAATACTCAATCTGTATAGATTTTGGAGAATCTATCACTTATAGTTTTTTTACAGGGACACAAAGAAAAATTCTTTATCATTATGCCTATGGGGCCAAATTTTTAAATGTGTGATAGCGTCTAAACGCCTTATTAATCTGAGTAAAAAATTTGTACACGTATTATAGGTCACAGTTGCACCAACTGTATAGATTTTGGTGAATCTAGCACTTACAGTTTTTTTACAGGGACACAAAGAAAAATTCTTTATCATTATGGCCTATGGGACCAAATTTTTAAAAGTACGATATCATCTAAACGCCTTATTCAATTGAGCTGAAAATTTTTATGAGTATTATAAATCACTGTTGCACTAACTATAAGCATTTCGGTGAATCTAGCATTTATAGGTTTTTACAGGGACACAGCGAAAGATTCTTTGTCATTATGATCTATGGGCTCAAAGTTCAGTAGCGTTAAATAAAACATCGTGTAATATATGGAGAAAAATACTCAAACACTCTATTATGGTTTTCTCTTTTTTGTTTGTTTAACAACTTCTCTTTCTTTACTTTATCTACAAAACTGTTAATTACTCAATGTTCGGAAAGTCGAGTGGAGTCACTCCAGATTATTTGTATAATGTTAATTATCCTGCCAATAAAAGAAACAAATATAAAAATAGAATAAAATCGTGAATAAGACTTGATGTTGATAGGCAAAGTCGGTGAAAGCACTGAACAATACAAAATGTTTTCTATTTTTGAAACTATTGAATTCATAGTTAAAAACCATAAAAATATAGATAACGCTATTTACGGGTAAAAGAGAAAATAATGTTCTTTAAGAAGAGAGCTCCGTTCGAAACATTGCATTGACGTAAAATAAAATGCTTAAAAGCAAATTTAAAAATGGTTTAAGCAAAAAGAAAAAAAAAAGTTAAGCAAAACATTTTAAAAATTATTATAAAGTTGTTAAGAGATTAAAGTAATCTTCATAAAGATATTAATAATGAAATCTGATTGTATTTTTAATTAAAAAATATAATGTATAAAATTGAAATTCCCCCCCCCCTCCCCCCCCCAAAAAAAAAACCACTTTTTTTTTTTTTTTTTTTAATTAAACTGCTTTTATATAAATAATGATGTTTAATATAAAAGAAATTAATTCTGAAATTTAAAATTGAATTGAAACTGAACTTCCCAAATTTTTAAACATCTCAATTGAGAGTGTGCCATTTCTTCATTCTCTCCTTCAAAAAATAAATATTGAAAATAAGAAAGAAAGAAAAAGACTCCACGCGGAGAGAGTGGAGGAATTCTCTGCTACTTCAGAATGTATAGGTCTCTGACCAACCTATACGTCACAAGCAAATTCGCACGTCAAGGACGCCTGTCGAAGTAGAAAAACTTATCTCCTTTCCCATCCCCCACAACGATTTGCGCATGCGCGTAGATCTACTCCTTAGGCATACACACACACCCCACTTTTTCTTACTTTTTTTTTTTTTTCCCCGCTCGCTCGCTAGGATCGATTCCTACAGGAAATCGGTCTGCAGAGCTGAAGGAAATATTCCTTTTCTACCTACACACGTCCGGATGGAGGTGAAGAAAAATGTTTTTGGATGAGAGATTCAGAGGATTCTGCGGTATGTGTTAGAGCTAAATAGCATTGGAGCTTACAGGATACGGAAGAGCCCCCTACTTTGCCTCCAAAATTTTATACTTAGCAGACAGGCGGGGTGGGGGGTACTATCAGCAATTAAATATTTTAATGCAGTTTACAGTACAAAATTAAATATGCTTAATTAGACAAAAATATTAGGAAAAAATAAATTTTAAATTAATACTATTTTGAAAGATTAAGTAATTCGTCACATTTTCTGCCTATTTCGATGTATAATGAATTACAAAGAAATATATAAAAATAACAGAAGCATATACGAAAATTTGTCAAGAGATACATTCACTTCACGTATTTTATCTATATACAGGGTTTCACGAAAGGATTGAAACGCGGTTTAAATCTTTATCGATTTGAGAATAAATGAGCAATATAGTTTTCAAAATCGTTCAAAATAAGGTACAAAGTAAGACCATGTTATTAAAAATTTCTTTCAGTTATTTTTTGAACTTTCATACGACCGCTCTAGACCAAAAAATTGGTCAATTTGAAAATTTTCATTTTTAATTCAACATCATCATCATTACAATATGTAGCGAATAAAGTTTGGTAAGATTGTTGCGAATAAATTCAATTTAGCTTAATTAATAAAATAAATTGAATTAACCGTTTTTATTAAAATACTATTGTATTTCCCAAGTTATTAATTCTTATTGGTTATTTTGGACTACAGTAATATTTAGCCGTTGTTATTCTTTTATTTTACTCCGTTTTAAATTATATATATATTTATTTATTTTGTAAATCGTACATTGGTGCTCAACGGTAAAAAAGGTCTCCCCTGATGAGTTTTTTTTTTTTTTTTTTTTTTTTTTTTTTTTTTTTCCCCACTGTTCTTATTCTTAATTAAAAAATAATGTGTCAAAAAATGTATTTCAATATTTATTCTCTCATTACTTGTTTCTTTTGTTTTTGTGTTTAATGTAGTTTTAACGCAAAGGCAACATTTTTACTTTCTCTTACACTTACGGTAGAGAAAATATTGGTTTAGGGTCAAATTTTCGAAAGTGAGTTTTTGTTATATTTACATGTTCTGAGGTCCCCTGAATACGAAAATCATGTTTTTAAATAATGGTCAGGTGTCTGTTATCAGCATATCTCAAGAACAAATAGTAGCAGAAATTCCAAACACGGTATTCTAAATGTGTATCATATAGGAATGCTGCACTAAGCTTTTCGTTGAGATGAAGCAAATGGTTTGTGTAAAGGGACACTCAAAAGTATTCAAATACATTACCGTCTATGGGGGAAATTGCAGGTAAGTAGAGTTTAACATCTATAGACTGCACTAAACCAAATGAAACGAATATATATTTTTACTTTCTTCTATATTCAATAGAAGAAAGTACTGGATTCGTAAAAATTTTCGACCTCGGGTTTTTGATGGATTTACACATTTTGAGAGCTGTAGAACACGATTTGACCATTTTTAGAAAATGTCTGACTGTCTGTCTGTCTCTCTCTGTGTGTGTATGACAAAATTTTGTGGCAACTTATCTCAGGAACTACTGCACAGAATTTCATACAAATTGGTATGTAGTTGCACCCTGACATAAATTAGTGCCTATCAGCTTTTGGTAAAAAGTGTCTTACAGGTTGCATTGTCATCCCGGTTTTTCTAAATTTTTAACATGGTGGTATAAGACAAAATTTTGTATAAGTGTGCGTAAAGAAAATTATTTATAAGATATAGTCAACTGGGAAATTTGTTTTGTATGTATAGGAGCCCCCCCCCCCGGGGAAGTCCCCCCTCGAGGGGAGTAAATTTTCATGACGGGTATCTTTCAAAAGAACTCGCCAGTACCTTTAAAACGAATGGTTGAACCATAGATCTGCGATAATTTAAAATGAAGTTATCGATTTTTTTTTTTCATTTTTAAACAATTCCATCGATCTGCGATAATTTAAAATAAAGTTATCGATTTTTTTCATTTAAATTTTATATATATATATATATATATATATATATAATATTGAGAATAAATTCTTTTTTTTTTTTTTTTTTTTTTTTTTTTTTGATATTTAGTGTTAAACTACTTCTCTAATATGGAAATCGTCTGCATTATCATGGAAAATAATTTTTTTAAATAATACTTTTAATAAATTATTTTTACTGGGTGAATTTGTACAGGAAAACATAGAAGAAAATAATGTGGTGGCCACAACACACTAGTTATTAGTTGTTAGTGGATGTGCGGCACTAATAAGATTTTACCATTTCTAGGAAAGCTGTTCGGGAATTGAAATAAATTTATCATACAGATATGGTAAATAATGTATGTTTTAAGCTAAATATTCATCACTTGTTTTTTGTATATTTACACGTTTTGAGGCTTCCTGATTACCGTAGTCAATTTTTTTTAACGTTTGATCTTTGTGTCTCTTAGAGTAACTTAAAAACGAATAATTTTAGGAGATCCAAATGTTGTATTTTGAAATTAAAGTTTGTTGCTGGAAAAGTCTGATCAAGATTGATAAGTTTCAATGAATGTTACGTGTGAAAATTGTCTGTATAATTTTAAGTAAACTTTTAATTTTAATAACAGAATTAAATTCTATATAAATGTAGGTGCATTAATGAAACGGGGGGTTGAGGGGGGCGGTAGCCCCCCTCACACAGAATTAATTATCATATAAAACTCTTCCGAAGCCTAATTTGAATTGTTTAACATAGGTTTACATAACAGCACTCGTTGTCTTACCCCTTAATCTCCGACCTGTATTTATAGTACAGTAAAACCTCTCTAAGTTGGACACCTACGGTTCCCAGAAAAAGTGTCCAACTTATAGGGGTTAGACATAATGTTAATGGATACATTCCGTTCCGAGAAAAAGCGTCCAACTTAGAGGGGTGTCCAACTTGAGAGATTTCACTGTATTAAATTTCAGGGTAAGAGAAAGTCGTGTCAGTAACATACCAGATTATTTAAATAGCAACTAAGAGTAATATTAAGGTAAGTTTGAAGTTAAATTAAATTATGTAAAAAATCATTTGTGACATATGCAAAAACAAAATGTGCGTTAAGGCACATTCGTGATTTAACGGTGACGTGCCCTTAGCCACAGTGCTCTTAGCGTAGCGTAACATACCTCTAGCGTAAGGGGTTGGAATTAAAGAAGGAGGAATAGAAGAATCCGTGCCCTTAGTGTAAATAATAACTAATTATCCAAATTTTACGAGTATTTCTGTGAATAATGGTTGGACAATCCCAAAATTCTCTATATTTATGGAATGTATATAGGCAAAGACATCGCAGTTGAGATCAAGCAAATGGTTCGTGTAGAGGGGTATTCAAGAGAATTCAAATACTGTCTATAGGAAATTTTCTAGTAAGTACAGTGTGACATCTATAGGCTAAGGTGACCAGGCGTCCTCATTTTCTGAGGACTGTCCCTAGTTTTAGACATCTTTCTCAGTTTTGAAAATTTTTAATGAGGACCACAATTGTCCCCATTTTTAAATATTCTGTCCTCATTTTCTGAGAATTGCTAAAGATTTTTGTATTTTCATAAGTTAGATTTTCCTTCCAAAAATTCTTAAATATTTATACTCTTCATTTTTATCTTTTAAGGTTGTATCTAGGTTGTGGAAAATGTTCTTTGGATTAGACATGGGAATAAAATGAAATCTTGTGTATAAAATAAGATTATGCAGATAAAAACCAAAACCACTATGTAATTTCATTTGTCTATATAAACATGACTTATTGAAACAGTATACATTATTTAAATGATAAAAATTACGAAGTAATAGAAAGTCCCCAGTTGAGCTTTGCCTTATGTAAAAAGAAATTTCTTTTAAATGTATCTGAAAATATATAATCTGAATTCAAAATTTGGTGTTTTGAATCGGCTGGAAATATAGGCAATAAAATCTACGGATGAACCGGATATGAATTTTACCAGATCCGGCATTCCGGATATTCTGTCATGAATTTGTGGTGGTCTTGATCCGAATATCCAACGTTAAAAAGTAAGGGAAAAAAAAAAAAAAAAAAAAAACCTTCGAGAAAAGTAGTGTGAAAAAAGGGTGGGTACTAAGAATGCAGCGGAATAAATTAAAATGTTGATATACCTGTGTGGTTGGATTTAGGATTTTAATTGAGATCTAAATAACTTACTTGTAAATAACTTTCTTGTAATCTAACGTTTCTTGTAACGTGAGCTTACGAGCAGCAAATTTACTGATTTAGTTATCATTTATCTCGCATACTTATGATTTAGAAATTTTTAAATTTAATTTTTATAGTCCCAATTTATTCCCTAAATCTGAATTACATCCAGAATTAATTTCTTTCCTTATTTCTTTTTTTTTTTTTTTAAATAAAATCAGAAGCAAAACTTGAGAATTCTTTTTGAAGTTATGAGTCTTAAATTTCACATTTGTACTTTCTTTCAGTATGAAATATTATTACTGTGGTATAAACATCTTATTTTCTGTTTTTCTTTACACACTACCGTTAATGGGAGTCGTATATAAGCTTGAATTCTGGAGAAAAATAAGTTTTAAATATAATTATCAAAATATTAATACTGAAAATATTAGCTTTTATTAAGTTCATGATTTCAACTGATGTAATTTAAAATAAGCAATATTCTTTATGATAGAGAACTGTATATTTGTTCAAATATAAAAGCCTAAACGCGCTTGAATTTTTGTTCTCAGAAATGTCATTTTTTTAACCAAAACTGAGCACATTGTGTCATTTGTACTCATTTTCGCTTGTGAAAATCTGGTCAACTTGCTGACTTAAACAAAACAGAATGAACAACATTTTATATACATAAAAGCATGTTTTATGTATATTGCTTTATGGATAGTCATCATTTGTTTACAGGGCGACTCAAAGTATTTGAATAACTTCCGGCTATACTTGGAAAATGCTGGTATTGTAATTCATTTCGTGTTAGATGCTTTTAAAGTAAAACTAAATTTAAGTACACAATATTGTTTATAGTGCTTTTTTTTTTTTTTTTTTTTTTTAAGACTGTATAGAGGGCTATCCAAAAACAGAGCTAAACGTTCTCTTCTATTGAACGTAATTGATGGGAGATTAGATTTTTTTAAATTAACTGAAGTATGAATTTCAGACGGCAACAACAGAAGATTGTATGGAAACCGTTTGGAGAAAAAAAAATCTGCTACTCATTAAAAATTGCAATTTTCGATTTTTTTTTTTCTCTCTCTCTCTCACAAACACAAAAACATAATATACAGCCTGTACAACACAAGACCAACTTGCAGTTCAAATTTCATCAATTTTGGTTAATAAACAAAAGTTTTTTTTTTTTTTTTTTTTTTTTTTTTCCCCCCCCCCCCAAATTAAATTTTATTCTAACTCCGAAAAGATTTATGCGATACGATATATTAAGAATTTGGGTTTGAAAAGTTTTTTTTAAATAGATTATTTAAACTCTATGAACCATATTTTTATTTTATCAGTTTCATTGATAAATCGTCCTAGGCGATTTTTTAAATTTTGGTGTAACTTCACCGAATGTTTTTCAACAAGAAGTTTAATATAGCAACAGCCATTTTAATATAAGTAGCGCCTCAAAAATATAAATTTTTTTTTATAAAGTATTACAAAAAGAAAAAATCTGGAGTGACTCCACTCGACTTTCCGAACATTGAGTAATTAACAGTTTTGTAGATAAAGTAAAGAAAGAGGAGTTGTTAAACAAACAAAAAAGAGAAAACCATAATAGAGTGTTTGAGTATTTTTCTCCATATATTACACGATGTTTTATTTAACGCTACTGAACTTTGAGAGCCCATAGATCATAATGACAAAGAATTTTTCGCTGTGTCCCTGTAAAAACCTATAAATGCTAGATTCACCAAAATGCTTATAGTTAGTGCAACAGTGATTTATAATACTCATATAAATTTTCAGCTCAATTGAATAATGCGTTTAGATGCTATCGTACTTTTAAAAATTTGGTCCCATAGGCCATAATGATAAAGAATTTTTACTTTCCGAACACTATAGTGAGGAAAGTATTGTAATCATGTCAAAAATCCGAATTCGAGATTTTGATGTTTCTATACGTTTCGAGGTCCAACGAGTCCGTTTTCACTATTTTTACGATGATGTATGTATGTGTGTGTGTATGTATGTGCGTATGTCTGTGAGTGAACACGCTAGCGTCTAAACGCTTTGTTCGAATAAGCTGAAAGTTGGTACGTATATTGTAAGTCACCATAGTACGAACCCTATAGATTTTGGTGAATGTAGCACTTATAGTTTTTTTACAGGGACACAAAGAAAAATTCTTTATCATTATGGCCAAGGGACCACAATCTTAAAAGTGCGATAGCATCTAAACGCCTTATTCAATTGAGCAAAAACTTTATACACATATTATAGGTCACAGATACTCAATCTGTATAGATTTTGGAGAATCTAGCACTTATAGCTTTTTTACAGGGACACAAAGAAAAATTCTTTGCCAAATTTTTAAAAGTGTGATAGCGTCTAAACGCCTTATTAATCTCAGCAAAGAATTTGTACACATGTTATAGGTCACATTTGAACCAACTGTATAGATTTTGGTGAATCTAGCACTTACAGTTTTTTTACAGGGACACAAAGAAAAATTCTTTATCTTTATGGCCTATGAGACCAGCGATGGCATCTAAATGCCTTATTCAATTGAGCTGAAAATTTGTATGAATATTATAAATCACTGTTGCACTAACTATAAGCATTTATAGATTTTTACAGGGACACAACGAAAAATTTTTTATCCTTATGATCTAAGGGCTCAAAGTTCAGTAGCGTTAAATAAAACCTCGTGTGATATATGGAGAAAAATACTCAAACACTTTGTTATGGTTTTCTCTTTTTCGTTTGTTTAGCAACACCTCTTTCTTTATTTTATCTACAAAACTGTTAGTTACTCAATGTTCGGAAAGCCGAGTGGAGTCATTCCAGATTTTTCTTTGTGTCCCTGTAAAAAAACTGTAAGTGCTAGATTCACCAAAATCTATACAGTTGGTGCAACTGTGCCCTATAATACGTGTACAAATTTTTTACTCAGATTAATAAGGCGTTTAGACGCTATCACACTTTTAAAAATTTGGCCCCATAGGCCATAAATGATAAAGAATTTTTCCTGGTGTCCCTGTAAAAAACTATAAGTGCTAGATTCACCAAAATCTATACAGATTGAGTATTTGTGACCTATAATATGTGTATAAATTTTTTGCTCAATTGAATAAGGCGTTTAGATGCTATCGCACTTTTAAGATTTTGCTCCCATAGGCCATAATGATAAAGAATTTTTCTTTGTGTCCCTGTAAAAAAACTATAAGTGCTAGATTCACCAAAATCTATAGGGTTTGTACTATGGTGACTTACAATATACGTACCAAATTTCAGGTTATTCGAACAAAGCGTTTAGACGCTAGCGTGTTCACTCACAGACATACACACACACACACACACACACACACACACACACACACACACACACACACACATCATCGCAAAAATAGTGAAAACGGACTCATTGGACCTCGAAACGTATAGAAACATCAAAATCTCCAATTCGGATTTTTGACATGATTACAATACTTTCCTCACTATAGTGTTCGGAAAGTAAAAATATTAAACCTAAATAGTAGTCACATAAATGATTTTTATTTTTATAGAAAGTTTATAGAAAAAATACAATTTTAAAAATAGCAAATTTATTTCGCACTATTATAAACCTAAAAACCATTAAAAATATAAACAGAATTGGAAGGATACTTAAGGATTGGAAGGATGTATAAACAAAAAGGTGTCTGATAAAATTATTAGCAAAATAGCCTTCCCCTTTTCATACAAAAAAAAAAAAAAAAAAAAGAAAATACGTCGCTAATATAGCGGCAAAAATTCAAAAGCTGCCAATGGAGCAACATAATAAAGTTGTGTAGCACGATAATGTTTACCTATTTACTTATTTTTTGTACACTAATCACTGTGCTATTTCATGATACAAATAAATGAGCCTCTGTGTGTGACTGCACTTGCACGCTGTCGAACAGAAATATTTGATTAAATCAAATTAATATTTTAATAAATAAAAATATGTTTAATGGGAAATATATATGTAACCATAAAAAGATTAGTTGTTTAAAATACGGCAGAAATAGCGCTCATAGCATATTGTTACAAGGGATTAAGTCAAAAATTATGACAAAAATTCGAAAGTCGACAAAGAGAACTATATTAAGGCTGTACTATGATCAGGTTTACAAACCATGAATCATATATAACCACAAAAATTGTCTCATGCAACAGACGTAGCCGGTCATAGCATATTGTAATACTAGGCGTGAAACTGCTGTCATTTTATGGTTGATCGAATAAACAAAATAAGCATAGGAAATAACATAAAAGTAGATATTATGTGCACCACTCCTAGTGTTGTTCATATGTAACTGGGATTCAAATATAAAAGGGATGCTTCAATTTTTTCGAAACTTATCTAATAAGCACCTAAATGGCGGGCATTGTCGCGGGTAATAGGGACAGGCGCCCGAGTTTTAGCGGATGACCAAATCGCTGCCGAAGGCAGCAGGGACCTAAAGCGAGCTTTTGAGCAATTTAAATATTTTGTTTTATTTTTTTTATAAAGCTATATAGAATGGAGTTTTCTTTAAATTTAGTGACTAGCGAAGCGGGCAAACCTTGCTAGTTTTTTTTATAGAACGAAATCTTGTGAAAGAATTGTTTTCGTGAATTTAAAATTTTTAAAAGGGCCATTTTATAAATTTAAATTATGTGAAGTTTTTTTTTTTTTTTTTTTTTAAATGATGTGGAATTTTGTTAAGGGGCAGGAAAAGGACCAAAACTTTGGTTTGAATCAACCACTGTTAATAGTATCAGGGGTGAAACTGCCTAGCTTGCAAAAACCCTGAAAACTGTTCTTTGCATGCAGACAGAGGAGACTTATTAGCGATGTATCATATGGCTATGGCTACCTATATTAAGTGATATTTGCAGGCTTCATAATACATTGTAAGACAAATTAAACATTCAAAATAAGAAATTTCTGCAAAAATAAAGTATTTTAACATAAATGTCAAATACAGTAAAAGCTCCTGAAAAGTTTTACCCTATAGTATTGAATTTTTCATTTTAAATTATTTTAAATATCATTAAAAATGACATACATAATATATTCTAAACACTGTTTACTGAAAACTTCGAAAAAAAAAAAAGCTATTAAATATCATAAAAACTGTTTTGTTTCGGCAACTACACAATATAATAATAATTAATGACAGAGCAACTTTCACGGGTACTCTCTTTAATTGCTTCACGAACGCTGAGCATTCGAAAGGTGCTCAATTCTTTCATTAGGATAACGGGGTTGAGAAGCCAAACGCTTTCCTTTTCTCTACCAGCTTCATTTTATTTCCACTGCTTTTCGGGGACTTACAGAAATAAGTGAAATTTAACCGAGTCAGGAAATGGACGTTGAGATAAGACATTATACATATATTATAAAATTACAGAATACAAAAGAAATGTAGAAACGTGATATCAAATCTAAAAATATCCATAAGAGCTAGAGCTTAAATTAAGTCAGTCTCAGAGTATAGGAACTTTTATATCTCTTAATTATCAGAGGATGATAATTTCACATTTAAGAAAGATTTTCCTAAGAAAGATATTATTTATGAAGTAATCTACTAGGCTGGAAGTATCAAATATATATGACTTTTATCAGTTACATACAACTACAGCTTTCTACAAAATAGCGCTGAGACAAACCGTTTATAAACTGATTAGAAATCTGCACGGGCCACAATTTTGAAGTCAAAGCCCGGCCCACCCTGTTTGTTTATTTATTTATTTATTTTTTTCATTTTTTTTTTTTTTTTTTTTACCCTGTATGGCCTGGCCCCGACAAAAAACGATAAAATCAGGCAGGATCCGATCCGTTAAAATAAAAATAAATAAATTGCATGCATTTCTATATAAAAAAAAATTTCCTATCTACTTTTAATTCAGAGGCTTTCTATAGCCAACGAACAGAATATCCATTAACAAAACTACTAACATTTTCGAAGACAATTACATAAACATATAAATATAAATTCAATACGGACGAACAGAAGGCACATAGACACAGAAAATCAATACGAAAATATAAGTACTATTTATCAAACAATGTAGGAAGGTATTAAAAATGGCTAATATTACTAAAACTCTTCTTTTACTCATTTTCACTTATATCCCATTTTGTATTCGAATTCTTTTGTGCGATCTTGCAAACGATATTAATCAACCATTTTCCACGGAAAAGATGCATTTGCGCATTTGAAAAAATAATGCTAATTTCACTGCATTGAGAGAGCCCTGGAAAGTGAAGTAGAAGTGTTTAAAAAAATTACCCTTCATACACCCTACAGACGATAGGACAAAGTTTCAGCGGAAGTAACGCATTCAATTTCTTTTGTTTGTACATATGCGCAAACAATTAACGAGATGAGTACTATTTTAAACCAGTATGTTGTGGCCACCACATGACTTTCTTCTATATTTGCCTGTACAAAATATGTACTTATTTATTAAAATTATTTAAAAAAAAATATCGTCCATGATAATGCAGACAATTTCCGTATTAGAGTAGTAATAGTATAACACTAAATATCGAAAAAAATTCAATTTTATTCTCAATATTACATTTAAAAAAAAAAAAAAAAAAAAAAAAAAACGATAATTTTATTTTAAATTACCGCAGATCGATGGTTCAACTATGTTTTGCTTTAAAGGTATTGCAAGCTCTTTTAAAAGATACCCATTTTTAAAATTTACTCCTCTCCAGGGGGAAGAAACGAGGCTCCAACATACACCCCCCCCCCCAGTTGAATATCTCTATTACAAATAACTCTTTTAAATTTCATATTGATTATTAAAAAATAATTCCCTTTATGCACATTTATACAAAATTTTGTCATATACCACCATGTTAAAAATTTAGAAAAAGCGGGATGGCAACGCAAGCTGTTGGACAATTTCTACCAAAAGTTGATGATAGGCACTAATTTATGTCAATGTGTAACTACATACCAATTTGTATGAAATTCTGTGCAGTAGTACCTGAGATACAGTTGACACAAAATTTTGTCACACACAGACAGACAGACATTTTCTAAAAATGGTCAAATCGTGTTTTACAGCTCTCAAAACTTGTAAATTAATCAAAACTCCGAGGTCGAAAATTTTTAGGAATCCAATATTTTCTTCAATTGAATATAGAAGAAAGTAATAGGACAGGGTTTAAACTGCCATTAGTTTTTTTTAGCATTTTGCTAAAAGGTATCATATTTTGCTAAAACATGGTGGTCAGAATTTCGCTAAAAAGCTAAAACTGGATAACTGTATAAAATATCTCTATATAATAACTCTGAATTTTTTTTTTTTTTTTTTTTTTTTTTTGCAATATTTGCAGGCAAAAACTACGAAAGGACTGAAATTTTTGGGAATGATTATTTATATAGTAATTTGGATTTATTTTTAATTTTTAATGATTGAATTTAAATGCAAAAATATTTAAAAAAGTATGTCAGAATTCAGAATTTGATTCATAGAAGCATTCTTAGCACTAGTATTTCACTATTATCTACCACTACACTTTACATAATTTATCAATTGCTTTTTCATTTTACACATATGATACGAGTACCTCTTTTTCTATTGTTAAAATCAAAACATAGTTTCCCTGATTCATATTTTTAAGTCACAAATATGGATGCTCGGTTAAAATCATCAATGAACAAAAGAATAACAAAGCTAAGTAAAAGAAATCAATGGTATCCAAAGAATTAACTTTTGAAAAAGCTAAAATAGTGCTTGCCTATTTTCGCTAAAATGCTAAAGTAATTTTTTTGTCAGGTTAAACCCTGTAATAGGACATATGTTATTGTGACCTTAAGTAACATTTATTATTTTCGAGACATGCTAAAATTATTTCCTTAAATCAGAGCACGGACAGACAGTCAGGCAATCAAGTTATAAGCATTTTTTAATACAGTAAAATTTCATGTGACATACTAACCTATAAAAATATGTAAAATAAATGACTAAAGAATTTTTTTATAATTTACCTTCTTCGTTAATTAAAGAGGAAAGCATTTAAAATAAATAAATAAAAAATAACAATCTCGGCGAGGCCCCTGTACATACACAAAAAAATAAAGAAATAAGAAAAGAAAAGGAGAAAGGATGGGGGAGAGGAAAATTGAGATTATTATTAATATTATTATTTTTTTTATTTATTGTAATAAAAAGGCATATAAAATTTTTGTTAAAAAAAAAAAAACTAATAAATTAGAAAAGACATGCCTAATTTCCATTATACAACAATTTTCACTTTACAGTTACGAAAAATAATCTTATAAATTCCTGAAAATCAAGAAAAATTTCTATACACGATCACCCCTGGAGAAATCAATTTATTCAAACTGTAACTGGATAAAGATTTCTTAAATATATAAATACTAATTAAAAAGATTTTTTTTTTTTTTAATCTATAGAAAACAGCGAAAAGTTTAAAAAGAAAAACAGCATCTTCGTCAGGTAAAAATTAATATATTTAAAGAAAAAGCTTCATAGACATCTCCTATACAGAAATATTATGCATTAAGCTAATAGTTTTTTTGCAGATATCATAACAAAACAATTATCTCTACCATGCGACAATATCCATTTAAAAAGAACAACATTAAAGTAATCTTTTTATTATTATGAAATTTTGACATATATAGAATTTTCACTGGTACGATAACTAAATTTCTAAATGTGACATAGGCTACTACAGACCAAAAAAGTCTTACATTTCAGAACACACAAAATTCTTGTCTTGTGACAGTCATTTGTTATAATTATTTCCGTTAGAAGAGGAGTGCCTCTACAAAAATCTAATCTTGGATGGTGTACAAGTTTCTTTATTTTGTTCAAAGAGAAGCGTGACCAAAATTTATCTATTCCTATTTTATCACGGTGTTCAATCGATAAAGGAGGGGGGTCGGGAGGTCGAAGAATAGTGCAAGGGAATTCATTATTACCGACTTGATGAACACAATGTAACTGAAGTTGGGTGAGAAAAAAGAAGTAACCTGTGTTTCAGCAGCCAAGACAAAATAAAACAAACTTTAAAAGGGGAACACTGACCGTAATAATGCCCTACACTGAAAGTAAACATTGATTATTTATTTTTTTACCCCCTAAATTTCTTAAAGAAAACAAATTTTTATTAGATTAAAATCAACGATATATAAAGTAGAGTGATAAATGGTAACCCTTGAGAGGGTCCAAGATGAGTCATGTGACATGCTCTCCTTGCACCTGCGTATTCAGTGGTTTCCTTGGTAACAGCTCATTTTCAGTAAATTTCTATGGCAACGGTTTCAATGTTTTTGTTTACTTTACGTAGTTTAATATTCTTTTGTTCTAAACCATTTTGATTTTACTTCTTTTTCATTTCGTGTAAGTGAACTTTAACCGACAAAATGCTTAAAAATAGTTGAAAAATTATTATTTGTTGTTAAATTTAGCTCTTTAAAAGTTCAAATTTTCTTTTATAAACACTTTTAAACTTTGTTGAGAAACGATGAAAAAAAAAGGTATTTTATTATTTATTATAATGTGAAATATGTGTAAAATTATTTTAAAAACAATTTATTTCGGTCATAGGACTGTCATGTTACCTAATAATAATGATAATTTGTCGAACTGATATTTTAAATGCAAAAATAGCGATAAAGGGCCAAACACAGCAACCTATTGGAGCATGTCACGTGATTCATCTTGAACCACGGAAAGCTAATCCTTCATCCATTGAATCAGCACTCTAATTTATATATCTCGTTGATTAAAATATACGTTTTATATATTTTACCCTTTCCTTAATGGAGAAGGGAAAGCAAGTGTCATATAATAAAATGTTTTAACTTTAATATACTTTTTACTTTCAGAACATACTTTGTAAAAGAAAAGAATTGTAATTATGACAAAAATTCGACATTGAGATTTTGGTGTATCTATGTGTTTTAAGGTCCTCCGAGTTCAATTTTGCTATTTTTACGATGATTTGTATGTATGTGTGTGAGAATGAACACGATAGCTTTCTACACGCCTTGTTCTCAAATGAGCTGAAAATTGGTACTTATGTTGTACGTCACCGCAGCACGAATCCTATTGATTTTGGTGAATCTAGCACTTTTTTTTTTTTTTTTTTTTTTTTTTTTATAACAGGAACACCAAAATATATTGTATATATATATCATTATGGGCTCAAAATATTTTTTCAAGTACGATTGTGTCTAAACACCTCATCCGATTGAGCTGAAAATTGATGTACTTGTTAGAAGTCACCGTCACACGTACTGTACAGATTTTGATGAATCCAGAACTAAGTTTCTTTTTCAGGGGCACACACACACACACACACACACAAAAAAAAAAAAAATAATAATAATAATAATATCGTTATGGTCTATACAAGGTTGGTATGATTTTGTCCGGCCCGAAAAAACTCGGGTGGGTTTTTTCAATAAAACACTTTTAAAACACAATAAAAAGATATATATATTTATTTGCATATATGTACATGTATGTAAAAGCAAGAAAAAACAGAGTCGTTTATCAATGTAAAGAAAACTATGTGACTCGAGAAATGCAAAGCATAAATAAATTAAAATCAAATTTTAAAAAAATTCTGAAAACTTTAACAATGCTACGTTGTTACGTAATGTTGACAGACGATAATTAAAAATATTTTAAGAAAATCTGTTAAATGGGAAAAATGTAATAAAGCAACACTAAATAGTTATTAAAATCCAGTTGTCTGTTGTAGAGGGAAGATAAGTAGAATTTTCGAATATTTAAAAGTACAATTATTTAGTTTTTAAAAATTTTTATAAGTTAAGGTGCCTGCCTACCGTCAAAGGTGATTTTTCTTAATAATTGAAAAATTGCCTATTTATGTGCATTGTATGATAGAATATAGTAAAATACAGTGATTAACCTGAAAAAAATACGCAAATTTTAAAATATTTTGATATTTAGGCTCAAAATATGCATAAAATTTGCGAAAAAAAAGCACTTTTACAAAACAGCATAAGTCAAATTTAAATACACATATTTTTATTCTGTAAATTTTATTTAAATTATTGAAAGGTCCTTAAGGGGGTGAACTACTCTCAAAACTATAACCATGTGATTTAATATTTTAGAGAAGATAACATTTTTACATGCTATCATGAATATACATGGCAGTTCATAACTTCTGACAAAGAAAAAAAAAAATAAATAAAAATTAGCTAGATTCATTGTCGTAGTTTAATCCCTAAAACAACTCCTCAGAGTATTTTGTCAAAGTTTCAATTATAACTTTTCGAATTATGTTTTGGGATAAAGCAAAATGCTAAAAGTCTCATTTTGAGAAAAAGCAGAAAACAAATTTAAAAACAAGACTTTAACTATTAAGCAAAAATATATATATATATATAATATATATATTAATAAGTTCCTGATTTATTTCACAGTTTTTTTTTTTTTTTTCTTTTTTAAATTCATTTTATGTTCAGTAACAAATTTTGATGCTTATATTGAGTAAAACATTTATGTAAACAAACATTTCCGGGTCACTTCCGGTTTCAAAAAATGGCGAGTGACTAATACAGCGAAACCTCTCAAGTTGGACACCCCTCTAAGTTAGACGCTTTTTCTCGGAACGGAATGTATCCATTAACATTATGTCTAACCCCTATAAGTTGGACACCTCTCTAAGTTGGACACTTTTTCTTGGAACCGTAGGTGTCCAACTTAGAGAGGTTTTACTGTATTAAAATGCCTGTAACTCATTCTAACCAAGATAGAAACAAAATTCAAACTGATTTAGAAAGCTAAAATGCCAGGCTTTAATAATAACCCGAAAATCGGAGTTTTGAACGAAAATTGCGTTTTAAAGGTAGGCAGGCACCTTAAAATCATAATGACTTGAAATTTTAAAATATTTTTTTTAAATTTTGATTTTAATGAATAATTAACATTTAATTTTTTTAATTGACTTATACATTATACTATAAATGTTTAAAAAAAAAAAAGGAAGAAAGAAAATATTCCTAAATTCTCTGATTAAAACAGAAAACACTCAGAAAAAACCCTAATTAAACCCAAAAAACCCTCATTAAATCCGAAAACCCTTTATAAAACCCAAAAAACCCCATTGGGACGGGTTTCTTCCAACCCTGGGTCTACGTGCTCAAATTTTAAGGGCGATAGCGTCAAAATGCCTTATCCGATTGAGATGCAAATTTGTACACATGTTATAGGTCATTGTCGCGCGAACTGTATGGATTTTGGTGAATTTAGCAATTACAGTAAAACCTCTCTAAGTTGGACACCTACGGTTCCAAGAAAAAGTGTCCAACTTAGAGAGGTGTCCAACTTATAGGACTGCTTACTTTTCTTGATTTAATTAAGTTGTATCTATGCATGCTTTTTAACTTTTAATCACATCTACATATAATATAAATAAGTATCCACGACTTAAATACAAAAAATAATTAATTTGCCGATTTAAAATTTAAATTATGTTGTGGCCATTATAATACATTCTTCTATAATTTTTTATATAATAGCGCTACCTACCAGTTAACATGCAAGAAAATTTAATCAATATAGCTTCTCACAATAAAGATTTTACACATGCATTTTGGTGCAATTTTATCCAATAGATGCTGAGAGAGTCATGCGGAAAATCAGAGAATGTGAGTAAAAGTAGCACCACCTGTATGCTGATCTACACCCAAATTAAGCTGATATTCATTTTCATAACGGCCATCTCACATATGAAGTTTGGCATTTAGTCACTCTAGAAACTGAGATATAGTTTTCCGGCGAACGGGGAAAACTGAAGCATAGCAGCAACACCTGTCAGCTGATATGCATTCAAATTGAATTAGCATCGTTTTTCACAACAGACCTCTTTCATATTAAGTTGAGTGCAACTATACACTCAAGTTATACTTAGTAGGAAAAATAAAAAAGGTAAATGAAGAGGAACTCTACCAACCAAAATGTATTTTCTAAAAGCCAATTTTTAAAGTCTAAATCAAAACATGCCTGTAAGCTCTCGGTGGAATATTAAAAAAAAAAAAAAAAAAAAAACAAGAATAATTCATGCAATTTAATAAAAAGAAAGATTCTTGCATTATGCGCTAAATTACAGTAATTTGTGAATGTTTCAGCTGAAAAAAAGAAGTATTTTTTATAAGATAAGACAGAGGTAAATATATTGTGACAAGAAACTTTTTTTTTTTTTGATATTTACAGTTTTTTTCTACAAGGGATAAGTAAAATTTCTAAAATAAGAGTAAGAAAATGGAAGATTTATTTCTTTTTTTTTCTGTCTCATCGGGTAAAAGCGTCCAACTTCCAAGTTAAAGGGGTGTCCATAGAGGTTGGACATAATGTTAATCCTATGGATACATTCCGTTCCGAAAAAAAGCGTCCAACTTGAGAGGTTTCACTGTATATATTTTTACAATGACACAACTAAAAATTCCTTATCATTGTGATCTATGGGCTCAAATTATTTGAAGTACAATAGTGTTAAATTTAACAACATACTACGTGGAGAAAAATGCTGAAAGGTCCTTCCTATTATAATTTTCTCTTTTGTTTATTTAACGGCTTCTCTTACATTTTCTATACAGCTGTTAATTACTTAACGTTCGGAAAATCGACTGGAGTCACTCCATTTTTTTTTTTCCTACCCCGTTGTGAAATTTACATTTGCATATTGCACTAAACTATAATTTAATATAATCAGCTTTAAAAAAAAAAAAAAAAAATCCTGCTAAATATATAGTTTTCATTTTATGAAGTAGTTACGCATGTGTACTCTACACTCGAAAATCTCAATCTGAAATGTGTACAAATTAGAGGTGAGTTCGGGCTCTATTTTAGCAATCCGAGCCCGATATCGAAAGTGGTACGCTATACAACGCATGCACAATAGTAAAATTAAATACCGTTCTCATTTTCAAAATAATTTTCTTATTATCAATCCTCAATTTAAATAATTATTATAACAATTTATAATGTCTGTGTCTCTGTATACATGTATATATTTATATAATGTATATTTATATTTCAGCCCATTGTTTATAACACGCCTATCGGGGGACTAAAAATTTATCCGAATGAGTGATATAATGAGGTCCAATATAACGAAGGAGGAAGGATTACTGTATAACACTATGACATAATATGCATTCCGTTGAGAAAAAAGTTCTATTTAGAAAAAGGAAAGTCAAAGCTACTAAGGTTTGCAAGATTATTTTGTGATTTATAACCTATCATGACTATTATGGCATTACTAAAGGTGCTCTCAAAATGAATTAAAAAAAAAAAAAAAATATTTTCTTTTTTTTCTACATTTTCCAGTTAGTGAAGAATAAAATAAACGGAACTTTTAGCTTGAATCGGAGCCCGCCCGGAGCCCGAAGACTTGCGTAAGATTTGAGCCCGTCTCATCTCCAGTACAAATGATAATTAACAAGATTATATATGATTTAGATATAATTAATTCTATAACGTGGACCAATTATGATTGCATTTTGTCGAAACTATACAATAGTAAAATACATACAAGTAAAATGCGTGACGATAAAAAATAATCATGGGTAATAGTTAAGTGCATTGCCAACATACCAACAAAAATTTAAAAGTTGCCATGGGGATCTGATACTAAAGCTGTACTGCCTGACGAAATATGAAAACTGGGTAGTCAAACATGAATTTTATATTGAAACCTTTCTTTGGATGATTTTGGTTTATCATTAGCGTTTCATTGCCCAATATTAATTTGATTTTCACGATAACTTGCTTTCTGATGAATTAAAATTGGGTAGAGAAATTGGATTAACATTTACGAGTTTCAAATTTTATAATTTAAAAAAAAGAAATAAAGTGCCAAAAATTCGTACGAATTTGCTAGTATAAATAATTCTCTTTATTTTTTTTACTATGATTCGTTAAACACAATTTCCATACGGAATTTCGCTTCATTCTGACATATTAATTTAATGGACAATTTATTGAAATAAATTAGTGACAACTTACACGTTTTATAAAAAAAAAATAAATAAAACGAAAGTCATTTTACAAGATTTTATATATAATGA
This sequence comes from Salticus scenicus, assembly GCA_963930645.1. Classification (NCBI taxonomy): domain Eukaryota; kingdom Metazoa; phylum Arthropoda; class Arachnida; order Araneae; family Salticidae; genus Salticus; species Salticus scenicus. The sequence goes on along the minus strand of OZ005652.1, from coordinate 267,713,983 downwards.
GTAAAAATTTTATAATATAAGAATATAAATGAATTAAAATGACACTACATTGAAATCATATCTGAAAATAAGAAAGGAATCTTATTTGATGATTATAATAGGTTACGGAACTCGTAGAAGTTATTGAAAAATAAGATCACTTAGAAAACGACACAGAAGCCAAATAGAGTTCTTTTTAAAATGCAGCCATCTTTCGATTTACATGGCATCAGTTAAGTACGGTTTCAAATTATATTAGGGCTGAAATACTAAGGCTGAATTTTCATTCATGCTGAATATTTCATATTTATTTGTAGGTAAATATCAATAAATATTACAGACAAGACAAGTAAGACACATAGCTATGGATATAAAAGTACACCAAAATTCATTAAGATAAATTAATATTCAGTATTTAAAGGTGTCTGAAATTAACCAATTATGTTATTTAACAATTTTTATTGAAAAAACAGACATTCATTCACGTTGTACATATTACTGAAAATTTCGTGAAAAGGATGTTACGTATATAATATTTATTTTCAGATAAATACACACAGATAAAATGCACAGATTTATCAAAAAGAAGCCTGCATCAAACAATTTCATTGGGAAAGTAAACAAAGTTAAGTAACAGTAAAAAAGTAAAATCGCAGTCTTCTCGAAAAAAATCAAAATTGTTTTTAACATCATCTTTATGCGTATTAGCCTAGAACCCCTTGCCTAGAATCCTGTAACCCGAGCCGAACCAATAATTGAGAATTTTGATGGCCCACACCCAATACGAAACCCGAAAACTACATGAAAAGTAATTCACCTAAAAATCATGGAAATACTTTTTAAGTTACAAAATAAATTTTCATTTGATAATAAACAGAACGGAAAACGCATAATATTTTACATGGGGACATTTTGTGTATAGTTAAGACCAATTTAAAAAAAAAAAAAAAATGCTTTTCCTTTTTTTTTTTTCCCCCTCTCGCATTACAGAAATATTTAAAATAAAATTGAGAAAAATTGCGCAAAAACAATGAAAAAGCTTGGACCTCTTGGCGGAATTTGAAATTTGGCACTGAAGTAGCTCGGACGTTTCTCACCAAAATGTTTACTTATGCATTTAAACTCATTCATATCAACTCACCGCCGAAATGACAACAAAAATATAAATAATTATAAGATTAAAAAAAAACTTTTTATATAATATGTTTTTAAATTTTCAGTTGAATCTTAAGCTATAGAACTACATTAGCACTTTAATGACGTCAATTTTTGTGAGATGCATAGTTTATTTTATTTTATTTTTTTTAATGTTCACGTTTAATATGTATTTATTTTTTATGTCGGAAAAAAAAATGAACTCTTAATTTTTTTTTTTTTTTCTTTCTTTTTTTCTTTTTCTTTTTTTTTTTTTTGGGGGGGGGGGGGGGGGCAACAATTTAATTATAATATTTAAATGGCATATTTTAAAGCTATTTAATTAATTAAAAGAAAACTTTGCAACGTAACATCTTTAAATCTAATGCTTGATGTATCTAGTGTCACAAAAGATGAACAGTTTTTAGAGCTCTTTTAGAAAGGTGCATCTATGCAGTATCTTTCTAAAAAATTCATCAGTTTTACTTAAAAAAAAAAAAAATGGCCGACTTTCATCACCAAAGTAGTTAAATCTAGACCAATCAAAAATAGGAATGGCCCACCCGGATGTGGTCCGCCGACAAACTTTTTGCTTTATTTATATAACACATACATCGTCACACCAAAATTTATTAACATAAATTAATATTTTGTATTTAAAATTGGAAGAAATTTGAAATTAACAAATTTTGTATATAATTAATCTTCTGCAATTACCTTTACTACTAAACTTGTCAATAATGTTTAACATGGAGGGTAGTGGAATTACTAAAGCTACAACAATAAAAATGTTTTGAACAAGACTATCTAATAATAAATAAACAATACGACGTAGCCTAGTTAATCTGTTTTCTAATACTACTGACTTTAACATAATGATTTTTAACATAACATTATTTTTTATAAGTTAAAATATGATGCCAGAACTGCAAGATATAATAATTCCGAAAAACTCAATGATCACTTCTCTGTGTCAGCGTTACAGTTGTTGGGAAAGTAGTTTTACAGTCAAAGAAATAAAATTCGCCTGAACAGTTTCGCAACGTCTATTGTGTGATTTATGGGGGAGAAAAAAAAAAAAAGACAAAATAGGAATTCTATCTTAAATAGAATTGAATTTTGGGCTTTTCCCCCTCACTTTTTTTTAATGAGAATTTGAGAATATAAAATATGTGAGGCTCTTTAAATAATTCTGAAAGAAAATATGAAACTGTAAACTATGAAATTTGTAAAAGATAGCTGAAGTTATTATATCCTTAAAAATTGCAATTATGGGATCCCGAATGTTATAAATTTAGGTTGATTTTTAATAATAAAATATCCTAGGATTAATAAATGAGAAACACACATTTATTAAAGCATCTTTAATAGTTAAATATGAAAGTATGAACAGCTTTTAAGTTTTAATGTTTTCTATAGAATTAAAGCGGGAGAGCTTATACAGATGACTTTAAACTTTGAAACCTCCCAACCATAGCCAAATATCATAATTTAGCAATTGAGAACATAATGAATAATGTAACAAGTCAGGAACTTTTTAAAAAAGCAAAAAAAAAAAAAAAAAAAAAAAAAAAAAAAATTTTTTTTTTTTTTTTTTTTTTTTGGGGGGGGGGGGGGGGGGGTTACCTACTGGTATACGAAAAACTTTCTGCGAACACAAAATTCTCAATGAAAATTTTTCTTCTGCTGTCCCTCACAAAATTCAAATTCATAAAAACAGCCTTTTAAACGATTTAGTCTTACTGTAAGAGAATTATTAGTTCCCCCATCATACTACAGGTATGGGGAACTTAGATAACCGTGAAAATTTTTGAACTCGTTTTTTTTTTTTTTTTTTTTACTTTTTTACACGTTTTCAGGTGTGAGGAATCCGAAAATGACAAAATTTGTATGGTGTCTGTTAGTTTGTTAAACCATTAATTTAGTTTGTTAGTCTGTGTACACGATATTTCGAGAAAAACAATAGTCGCGGAGAAGTCAGATCAGTTTTAAAATATTACTTTCGACACTGGCAAGAACTCTATTTGCAACATTCGAATTAAAAAACTTCGTAAGTTATTCGATTTTTACGATTTTATTAACATGAGAGAATAGGGCAAAATTTTACTTAAACGTGCATTAAACGGCAAATTTTTACTGTAAAAATATCAGAGCAGTTTTAAAATATCAGCTTTGATGCCGGAATGAACATCATTAACTATAAACATGCTACTTTGAAAATTTAGCAAGTTATTGGAAATTTACGTATTCCATAAAATGGCAGAATAAGAGCAAAATTTCACATAAATGTCAATTTTTAGGGATATTTTCATCGTAAAGATGTCAGACAACTTTTGAAATGTTATTTAGGATACGATACTGGCATGAATATCATTGACTATGAATTTTTCAATTTAAAATATTCGTAAGTTATTGGAAATTTACGAATTTTTAACATGGCAGAATTGTAACATAAACATTAATCTTGAGGGATATTTTCATCGTAAAGATGTCAGACCACTTTTGAAGTATTATTTAGGATACTAGCATGAATATCGTTGACTATGAATTTTTTTATTTCAAAATTTTGCAAATTATTTAAATTTTACGATTTACTATAGCAGAATAGGGCAAAATTTCGCATAAACATCCATTTCAGTTCCCCATAATACTATAGGTATGGGGAACGTAGGTAATCGGGAAAATTTTTGACCTCGGTTTTTTTTTACTTTTTTTTACACGTTTTCAAGGTGTGAGGAATCCAAAAAATCAAAATGGGTATGGTGTCCTTCTGTAGGGTGTCTGTTAGTTTGTTAGTCCGTTAGTGTGTTAGTCTGTGTGCACGATATCTCACGAACAAATGATCGCAGAGAGGTCGGACCAGTTTTAAAGTATTAGTTATGACACTGGCAAGAACCCTATTCATTCGCAACATTCAAATTAAAAAACTTCCGAAGTTATTCGAAATTTACGATTTTCTTAACATGGGAGAATAGGGCAAAATATCACTTAAACGTGCATGAAAAGAAATATTTTTATCGTAAAGATGTAAGAACAGCTTTAAAGTATTAGTTTTGATGCCGGGATGAACATCATTAACCAGAAATACGCTACTTTGAAAATTTTGCAACTTATTTAAAATTTACCAATTTCTTAACATGGTAGAATACAGCAAAATTTCGCATAAATGTCCCTTTTAAGGGATATTTTCATCGTAAAGATGTCAAATTACTTTAAAATATTATTAAAAGATGCTAGTATAAACATCCTTCACTATAGATTTTCCAATTTAAAAATTTCGTAAGTCACTGGAAATTTACGATTTACTTAACATGGTGGAATAGGGCAAAATTTCGCATAAACGTCCACTTTGAGGAATATTTTCATCGTAAAGATGTCAGAATACTTTTAAAATATCATTTAAGATACTGGCATAAACATACCCATACCCGACTATGACCTTTTTAATTTAAAAATTTCGTAAGTTGATTTACTTGACATGGTAGAATAGGGCAAAATTGAACATAAACGTCCATTTTGAGGACCATAAATATATCAGACAACTTCAAAATAACATTTATGATACTTGTTTGAACATGATTGAGTACAAATATTCTAATAAGAAAATTTTGTAAGTTATTCGAATTAAAGATTTTATCAACATAGCAAAATGGGGCGATATTCCATATAAATATGCATTTTGGAGATTGTTGCACTGGAAATAGTAGCATGAAAACTAAACTAGGAAACTGACCCCAAAAAAATAAATTAATAGATTAAAATAAGTTAAATTATCGAACTGTATGGTGGGTAGCCTATTAGAAGGGGATTCCCTTCTACATAAAACTAAATTACTAAACTAACCCCAATAAAATAAATTATTAATAGATTAGACTAAGGTAAAAGTATGGAGCTCAACGGTGGGTAGCCGTGGGCCACTTCAGTGTGTCACTCTATCAAGCGATTGGTCGAATTCATTTTTTTTAACATGAATATAGCATATTTTGTAGAAGAATATTATGAGAAAAAAAAAATATATATATATATATATATACGAGGGGCAGTACTTAAGTTTTAGAAAATAATACAAAAAATAATTTCTTACCAAAACTTTATGATTTATGCTTTTCAAAGTATTCTCCTGAAGCATCGATACATTTTTGCATTCGAATAAACCATTTTCAAAACATTTGTGCCACTCTGAAAGTGACACAGCAGAAACATGATATTTGTAAGCTTCAATTGCCTCTTCCGGGTTGTTGAAACGTTGACCACGCATTTTATTTTTTATTAACGGAAACAAAAAGAAGTCATTTGGTGCTAAGTCCGGTGAATACGGACAATGAGTCATCAACTCAATTTTTTCGCGCTTCAGATAATCCATAGTGAGTGAAGCTTTGTGTGAGCTTGCGTTGTCTTGGTGCAAAATGATGCGACGTTTTGAATTATTTTTTCTTACTTCTGCAATTACCTTCGGCAAGCAAATTGTGGTATACCAAAGAGCAGTGACTGTTCTACTATCCTCCAAAGGAACGGTTGCAATATGGCCAGATTTACCGAAAAAAGAAGCAATCATCTTTTTGGAAGCACTCCTTGAACGAACAACTTTTGTCGGCCTAATGTCATCTGGAATCACCCAAACACAGGATTGTTGCTTTGTTTCCGGTTCATAGGAATAAATCCAGGTTTCGTCACATGTTATGATATCGTACACATGTTTTGAGGCACCTGAGTTGAATTTTTTTTTAATTTTCCTGGCACCATTTCACACGAGCGTCCTTTTCAGCTTGAGATAAATTGTGGGGGATCCACCGGGAACACACCTTTTTCACCTTTAAATGGTCATGTAAAATTGAATGTACGCGGGTCCTCGAAATGTTCAAAGACGTTTCTATTTCATCATATGTCGCGTGACGATCAGTAGCAATTAGTTTTCTCACCGCATCAATGTTTTCGGGAGTCACAGCACTTTTTGGTCGACCCTCTCGAACATCGTCACTGAGATTCTTACGACCGCGGGAGAATTCTTTAAACCAGTTGTAAATCGTTGCCTTGGATGGTGCTTCACTACCAAACGTTGATTTCATTCTATCGCAACACTGTTTCTGTGTCAAACCTTGTCGAAAGTCATAAAAAATCATGGCTCTGAAATCCCTTCGACATAACTCCATAATTACTTAGTACTTATGATTTTTGGAAGATCTCAGTAAATAGAATTTCACAGCTTTTGATGTTCTATAAATGCAGACGATCACATAAATATTTGAATTTTGACAAAAATCGTCTGCGCTGAAAGTAGCTGTGTTTTCGTTGCCAGATTCTAAAAACTTAAGTACTTACCCTCGTATATATATATGATGGGGAACTGAGCAGAGTCCATCGATGCCAACTAGTTTTTAATGATTAACAGTAGGTAATTGGTTCAATGAAACACTATTACAGAGATGAGAGTGGGAAATAACAAAAAGTCTGAAAGTATCAGCAAAACTCAAAGATAATAAATAATTCATTATTTTAATAATAAATTGAGTCAATTTTAATAATAAAAGAAGAAACAGATACACAAACTCATACTTTCCTATAGGCAAAAATGGAAAATATATGAAAATAAGTTTTTTAAAAACAGTCAAAAGAAAGAAAATTGAACAAAAATAAGAATATTTAGAACCAAAAACCTGAAAATTGTTTTAAAAAAATTAAGGAAAGTCTGAAATTCCTACAAAACTCTGAAAATTCTCGTTCCTGCTATTATTAGCTCGATAATAAACTACATTTATATAGAGCGACTGATAAAAGGAGTTACATCTGTTTGCTCCCTAACCCCCCCCCCCCCCCCCACACACACACACACAAAAAAAAAAAAGGAAAAGAAAAGAAATTTCACAAGAATATTTATTTTACACAGAAATTGACCCCAAAAATTAAAACTTTGATCGACCCCTGGACATGTAAGTATAGAATGCAGGCAGTGGTAACTTTGTTTTGTATTCCTTTATTAACAAAGTTTTAAAACATGAATAAAATATGTCAGTATTAATACTATTTAAAAAAAAAAAATTATAAATAGAATTTTTGCATACTTTTTTACTTTGCCGATACAAAAATATGTAATTATTTATAATATGAAAATTGTACACAGAAAGGTTTTTTTTTTTTCTTTTAATGTTCACTTTTAAAATAAGCTTAAAATTCAAACTTAATAGTGTTATTCTACGTTTAATAATAACACCCCCCCCCCCCCCAAAAAAAAAAAAAAAAAAAAAAAAAAAAGCGTTTTTTTTTTAAACCCTTTAGGAAGGCAATATATATAATGCGAAATACCATTGTTTTTTGCACATGGAAAATCGCAGTGATTTTTATTAAATCTTGAAGTTTAGTAAAATGTCTATTTTAATGACCTAATTAAGGTAAAGATGAGAATCTTCTCGAATTTAATAGTCAAGGGTGGTAAAAAGCTGCGCATAGCATATCCACCCGTTCTTCACGCATGGCATGTTGGTGTTCGGATTATGTCCAATTGTCTGCACTAGGGACTTGAGCCTGAGCCTGAGCCTTGGGGTGGGAGGTTTCTAAGAGGTCATTGCCTGTGTGTTTACACAAGTTTATCTTCGCACGTGGAAAATAGCAGTGGTTTCCAATACAGTCGAACCTCGTTAACGTGAAACTCAACGGGAATAAAAAATGTGTTCATGATATCAGTAGTTCATGCTATCAGTAACTGCGCGCTTTTATTGCCCCTGTATAAATATTTTTTTACCCTCGGGTATTTCACTTTTTGGAAAATTAATCAACAGTTATATTTTGGCTAAAACTTAACACGAAATATTGAATAAGAAAAATATTCGAAGAAAAAAAAAAAAAAAAAAATCGGCGATAGCTTACATTTAGCAGAATAATTTTTCACTAGGCAAAAAGTCCTTAATCCGTAAAATTGTGTATATATATATATATATATTCTTTTTTTAATCAGCAGGACATTTTGTTTTTAAATTAATTATATATTTTTTTAAATGATTTTCTTTCGTTCGTTTTTTATAGATGGGCAACATTTACCTGTTTGTTTCATTTTAATTTTGTCCTACGTAATACTTCAAAAGCTTTTTACTTACTTGTTTATTATGTATTCAGTTTGTCAATGATTAGATTAATTTTTTGCTACAACAACACCGATTGTTTTATTTATTGCATTGAATATTACATTAATAATATTTTAACGACTTTGCCGATTGTTTCATACGTTAGTCTTCGTGTTACAATTTGCATAAATACAGATTTCCTTGAATATTATGAATTCTCAGTGTCACACAAACAATCTCTTGCCCACAGCTCGGGGGGGGGGGGGGGAAGACACACACTACTATTTTCAGTTAAAATATCCATACTGAAACAAAATATTTTTAATCTCACTTAATTATTACTGAAATAAAATGTATCTGTTATTTCGTTATGATCTTAGGAATTAAGAGGCAGAAATTTTTTTCTCCGTTGAAAAACCATTTCCGATTTGTGTTTCGAGCCTGAACAACTGAAAAAATTGTGTATGTTTGAAATCATCGTGTATGTTACGGTATAATGAAGAGTAAAAATAAAGCATACATTATTTTAGTCTGATTAAGAATTTCGAAGCAAAATTCGATTTTTATATTTTTCTGGTAGCCAATGAGATTTTTACTAATGTGGTAAAGACACATGATATATAAAGGGGGTTTCGGAAATTTAAATGAAGAAGAATTCGAAGAGGGGAGGGGAATAAGGTTGAAATTCCTCCCCCACACTATCCAGACACCACCCCACTAAGACTCCAACACTTTTGCAAAATGACTACGAATTAAATAAAAGACCAAGAAAAAGTTTTTAACAGTTTCAAGCTGGGAGAGAGTGCATAATTCGATGTAAGTAACAATTATAACGACAAAACAACATGTAGTCATTACACAACTTTCTTCTAATATTTTCCTATACATTTACGCAGTACAAATTTATTAAAATTATAAAAGTATTTCCCATTATGAATGCAGATTAATTATTTTAAATTTCATGATAATTCATTAAAAGTAATTAGCATTATGCACATTTATACGAAATTGTACTATACTGCAATATTAAATATTTAGAAAAAGAGTCTATATTAGGGTTTATATATAGGGTCTAACCCCATAGTATAGAGTCTCCAGAAAAAAAGGGGAGGCGACACTACCTGTTGAGCGATTTTCACAAAAAAAGCTGATAGGCAATAGAGGTCTGCAGGGGCCGAAATTTTTAGGACCGGGCCCGGCCCGTTGGAAAGGCTTGCTTACCCGGCCCGGTATGAAATCGAAAAATTCGGCCCAGGCCCGGCCCGGTCAAAAAGCGATAAAATCAGGCCCGACCCGGCCTGATTCACAAATATGTAAAATTTAAAAAAAAAAAAAAAAAAAAAAAAAAAAAACCATGCCTTTTTACGAAAAAGATTTTTAGTATGTGTTTTGCAAAGGTTTTATATAGCTAAGCAATAGAATGTTCTTTAACAAAACTGCTGAATGTTTACAAGATATTTATATATAAACGGTATTTCATTATTACAGAACGTACAGAAGGCACAAAGACAGACAGAAAGTCAAATCGAAAACAAAGACTTATATATAGTAACGTATCTAATTTCTTTTGTTTGTTACATGTACACAAACTGGTAGTAACTTGCATATTATTTTGAATTAGAAACCATCTAATATTACTTTAAATAAAATATATTAATTTCGAGACATGTTTAAAATATTTGCGGAAAATCAGATCGCGAACAGTCAAGCTGATAGACAATTAAATTGTAGTTACAGACACCTTTTAACAAAATAAAAAATTTTATGTTACATACCAGACTGTAAAATTATGTAAAATAAATGACTGAAAAAGTATTTTATCATTTTCCTTTTTCGTTGATTAACGAGGAATTTCGAAAAAGATGCGGGCCGGGCCGGGATCGGGCTTAAAATTTCCTCCAGGCCCGGCCGGAGCCTACAAAAAAATTTTAAGCCCGAGCCCGGCCCGGCCCGAGAGCAAATTGAAAAATTCGAGCGGAACCCGGCCCGTGCAGACCTCTAATAGGCACTGCACCAATTTATGTCAAGATGAAGCTATTTATTTATTTATTTTATTTTTTTATTTTTTTATTTAGGGGGGGGGGGGGGGTGAAAGATTTACTTTTTCATTGTTGAAATATGTCAACATTTTGCCTATGATTACTGAAATTTTGACTTTAATGTGATCGACTGATAAAAAATATGCAACTTTATTATTTTTTATTTCTAATGCTGATTTAAAACATACGGATTATTATAAATACTCCTCAAGAGAGAAGAAAATACATCTACTTCCACTGTAGGATGCCATGTTACTGTCGATCATGATAGAAATTCAGGTAGAAATCATTGTTTACATGCTCATTTTCACGATATTTAATCATTTGAATTTCGATATGAAGCTAAAGAGAAAAATATAATTTGAGAGAATGAAAATATTTGTTTTTCCAGGTTTTATAATCTATTTTTCCCTGATAAGTATGAACCCCGCAAGAGATGTTTTTAAAATTATAGAATTCAGTATATAATTCGGGATGGTTGGGTTTTATCGTTGCACCCTAAAAATGGTCCGGAGACATGCCATCATATTTTTGATCTTCTACGGAGGGGAGAAGAAAATTCAGGAAAGCAGATGAATAAGTGAAATTCAGGAGACTCGACAATTCTGATGCGACTTATTAATTACGAAATTCTGAGTACTGGTTTTCTGAGGTAGAGCTGCCAGAAAATTTGTCACTTTCTCACAAAAATATTTTCTAAAAATGACCATATCGTGTTCTGAACCAATCAAAACGTATAAATCCATTGAAAACCGGAAGTTTAAAATGTTAAGCAAACCAATATTCGATTGAATATAGAAGAACGTAATGAATATAAAATAAAAAGTTTAAACTATGTAGAGCCAAACAAGCATCTTCTAACAAGTAAATAGAAATTTTCAAATCAAATACCATTGCAAAGTAACCCAAAAATCGTATTCAAAAAATGTGAACTATAACGAAATATGCAGGATATCAAAAATAAAAATGAATACAATGAAGATTTGCTATATGAAACGTGTTTAATAATTTGAGAGTCTCTACCCCTATATATTATCGTATTAAAATACCCCCCCCCCTTTTTTTTTTGTTATCTTTTCCTTCTGAACACAGTCTACCAGGGTTGGCAAAAACCCGGGTTTTTCTAGAAAAACCCAACCCACTTGGGTTTTTCTGGGTTTTTGCGGGGTTTTCTGGGTATTTGTGGGTTTTTCTGGGCTTTTGTTCGAATACATTTACATTGCAATGTTAAATATGTTATTTAGCATATTAGTTGTAATACACCTAATTATATTAAACTACTTATTAGTAATTAATCTAATATTAATAATAATTAATTAATAATAATAATTTAACCTAATATTTATCTTAGAAATAAAAATTGGTTTGATTCTAATATTAAAATAGTGTTAATCCCAGTGACAGAAAATTTTGTAGCTGTCTGCGACAGGTTTTTAAAATTTCATAATCTGCCTGCGAAATTTGCATGTAGTCAGGGAGGAAAATAGCTTACACTCAAAAAGCCTGAAAGCTGATAGAGACAGTCTGAGGGGGGGGGGGGGGAATCTTAACAACAGTGATGATCTCGTGCAACAATACACAATACAATTTTACTACAGAACAATATACTATAAACAATTATAAAATAATAAGTTTAACTCATTCAATTAAATATTTCATAGCAATGTTTGGCACAACACATTAAAAATAATTATAAATAATAAAAGTATTAGTTTCAGTTTTGATACAGAAATTTTTATAAGTGAATTTTGAAGTGGAGGAGAAGTTTTGGAGATTTTCGATTCATTTCTCTTAACATGATAATCATGTTAAGAAAATGTCCTGTACTAGAAATGTATGAGAACATATATATGATGGGGAACTGAGCAGAGTCCATTTATGTCAACTAGTTTTAATTATAGAAATAAATTGCACTGCATTATTCTTTTTTTTTTTTTTTTTTTTTTTTTTTTTAAGTTTTTTAATAGTTGAAACGGCTATAGAAGAAATTTTTATTTTATTAGATTTATAGTTATGTTGCTACTAAAATTAAAATAAAATTATAAAGTTTTGAAACTAAACAATTTAATTAGTTAAATATTGATTCTGGGCAACATTTATGTCTGCTGTTAAACAAAAATATCGTTCGGCTTTACAGGAAAAGGAAAATTGAACCAATTATAGAAGATAAACTTGCTTTTATTATATTTATAACTGTAGTTACTTTTTATGTTTAATACTATTTTCTAGAAAATAAAAATAAGAGTTTTTTCTTTAAAGTTAAGGTGTTTTCTATACTTTATAGATCGGATTTGTAAATTATAAATAATTTTTAACAAAAACCCACTTATTTGCAAAAACCCAGTGGGTTTTTGTTGGTGGGCCCGCCCAGAAAAACCCGGGCGGGTTTTTCTGGGCTGGGCCCAGTTTGCCAACCCTGCAGTCTACGAAAACGAAGGGGGAGGGGGGGCTGCGAAAAACATTTTTAAGCATCCAATAAGAAACATGTACAGTGCATTATTTATAATGCAGAAATACCATAACAAAATGCCTTTAGGCGAAGACAGATAAAAAGACTCCGAGAATTGGGGGAGGGGGTTAACTGAACACAAATTTTAAAGACAACAAAAATCGATACTGCTATATTAAACAAGATTTCTTTAGTTTTTTCTGTAAACAAAATAAAAGGGGACTCTTTGAATACTCTGCAGACATTAAAATACAATTTTCATGAGAATGAAACTAAATTCAATTTTAACTCAGATAGTTAGGGGAGCCTCATGAATAGTTTAAAACGCAAATAGTTAACAAGATAACTATACCAAACTAAGTAATTAATTACTTTATTGTTAAAATAATCTTTTACATTACTTATCTTCTGTCAAATATTATCAAACTCTAAAATCCAAATTTGGGAGAATTGTCAGAGCAAAATTAGGATACTTGTCTTGTAGCATAAGTTTATAGCTCGTTTCTGTTTAATATGCCCATTTTTATTACCTAATCTAAATTATTTCGCATATCTTAACTCGACATCTTCTGTGAATGAACATTAATGGTTGTAAAATATTCACTTCACACACAATAATATATAAAAAAGAAATACATTTTTAACTTTTTTTTTTTAATATAAACATTGACTCAACTTGTACTTTTACAACATTTGCCTAAAATGATATAGACGGTACACATGTACACACATTTAAATGAATCAGAAAGAATGTCATAACAATTCAAATATTTTTTTTTTAAATCGCTTTTGGAAGGTTAAGAGGCCTCTCCACTTATCGTCCCCAGAAGCCAGAGCCAAATGTTATTCTATGGAGAATTTCGCCCCATTATAAACTTATTAACTAATATATATTTTTAAATTCCGTTTTCACTTTCAGAAACTTCACAACTATTAAACAATTTATCGCTTTCTAAAAATTATTATTTTTTTAATTTTTAATATTTTATTTTGAGGTTGTAAAATGCGAATTTTCACAATGTGAATTTTTTCATTTTTGAGCTTAAAAAATGAAATCTTAAAAATAAAAAAATAAAACCAATTTTTAAAAAGCGATAAATTCTTTAATAGTTGAGAAGTATTGGAAAGTGAAAACGGAATTTAAAAATATGTATTGCTTAATGAATTTATAATGGGGCAAAATTTCCCATAGAATAACATTGGCTTCGGCTTTCGAAGACGATAGGTAGAGAGTACCCTTAAGGGCATATTTTTATCCTCAAGTCAAGGAGTAACCCAGGTGAATAAAGAGGCTATTTATCAGATCCTTTACAAGATAACGTTCTACCATTGGTTCTACACGCGAGCGTTGTCTTCAGGATTAAATCAAATTACTGAGTACGATTGGATAAAGGAAATATTACTCGCTTTATATTAAATATACATTTTGATAAACGTAATATACTTAAAATAAGGTAATAGTGTACTGATATATCCCCACCCCCCTTTTCTCACAAAAAATGATCCTTGATATTTTAACCTGGTTCAACTCATATGGAATTAATACACAAATGCTCTAGGCAAAATTTTAAATTTTTTATGCAAAGAACGATCTGAAGACAGTCTTACATAGTTACTTATCAAACTTTTTCTGGTGGGGAGAATGTCAGTTAATGGTGAAAATAACTATTACGATATTTGGTCTGTGAAGCCTTTCAAATAATTAACTATATAAAAAATAAATAAATGTTATTTTTCAAAAGTAAATAAATGTATGTATATAAATGAAACAATTCAAAGATTTACGATAAAAATCTTACGCTACTTTTTTTTTTTTTTTTTTTATGTAAAATTTAGCTGTTGAAATGAAGAAACTATCAAAAATGTTATTGGGTGAAGGAATGTAATGAAGGTTATTTAAGAATAAGAAAAAGGAGAAAAAATTTTATACATAATAACCAGGTTTAGGTCATCGTTCATCACACAATTAATCACGTCAGAAAAATCGCCGTTCACTGATTATTTATTGAAAGAATAAATGCATTTTTTCCTCCAAATGACCAACAAATGAATTAACTGAGACATCGATCAGGTAAACGATCTGTGAAGTAGGCAGCAAAAATGATTTTAAAAAAGTTTCATATCGCCAGCACACAATACACAGAACTGGGACTTATTGCTCTCAGCAGGGCGTTAACTTTTGACACTAAAAAATGGAAGATATATTGTATGAGGCTTATCTTGATGGGATTTCTTACTACTACGCTGCCTTAAATTAAATTTCTTTTAGGGGAAATGCGTCACTCTAGGCGCGTGAGCTAGCTGATGGAAAATATTGGCTATATGCAAAAATAAAATGAAATACCACGATTGGAGGCAATAGTTTTAAAAAATTATCTATAAAAAAAACTAGCTTTTAAATAATTTATTATTTCGTATAGTTTGAGTAAAAAAATTCTCGACATAATACAAATAAGTGTAAATATAGATGTTTAATGGACATTAATCGATTGCAATTGTGATTTATAGTGTAACTGAATGCGTATTCTAATTCCAGATACACACACACACACACACACACGACACATATTATGAAATCCTTTTCAAACTTTGCAAGAATGAAATCAAGTCTCACCAAAAGAACTAGAAAGAACATGAATAAAAAATATTAAAAGTAATATGATGTAAAAAAACAATGCAAGAAAAACATTCAAACCAACATGAAGATAATATTAAAAAAAAAAAAAAAAAAAAAAAGGCATACACAATATAACAGAATATGCAGAATTTTGCAAATAGAAATATGAATAAAAACATTCCAAAAGATCTGCGCAAAAGCAGCGTAATAATTAAGAATGAAAAATATTATGAAAACCTTTTTAAGCACTGCACAAGATGAAACCAAGTATTACATGAAGAACCAGAAAAAACATGAATAAAGATTTCTGGAAATATATATAGGGCAGGGTTGGCAAAAACCCGGGTTTTTCTAGAAAAACCCAACCCACTTGGGTTTTTCTGGGTTTTTGTTTGAATACATTTGCATTGCAATGTTAGATACATGTTATTTAGCATATTAGTTGTAATACACCTAATTATATTAAACTACTAATTAATAATTAATCTAATATTTATCTTAGAAATAAAAATTGGTTTGATTCTAATATTAAAATAGTGTTAATTAGTAAGATTAAGCTATATTTTATTTTAATGTATGCTTATTCAAAATAAATATTCTTAATAACAATAACTGATAAAATAAACGAATTTAAATTCTTAAGTACAATACATATTAATTAAATTTTTTAGTTCCACATCATACTATAGATGGAGAACTTAAATAATCGTGAAAATTGTCGACCTCTTTTTTTTTTTTTCATTTTTACACATTTTTACGTGTAAGGAATACGAAAAATGACAAAATTTGTATGGTGTGTATTAGTTTGTTAGTCCGTTAGTCTGTGTACACGATGTCTCAAGAACAAATTATCACATAGAAGTCAGATCAGTTTTAAAATATTACTTTCGACACTGGCAAGAACCCTATTCATTTGCAATATTCAAATTAAAAAACTTTGTAAGTTATTAAAAATTTATGCTTTTCTTAACATGGGAAAATAGGGCAAAATTTTACATTTGAGTAAAATTTTGCATTAAATGGAAAATTTTTATGTCCTGTACTAGAAATATATGAGAACATATATATGATGGGGAACTGAGCAGAGTCCACTTATGCCAACTAGTTTTAATTATAAAAATAAGTTGCACTGCTTTATCTTTTTTTTTTTTTTTTTTTTTTTTTTTAAGTTTTTTAATAGTTGAAACGGTTATAGAAGAAAATTTTATGTTATTAGATTTATAATTATGTTGCTACTAAAATTAAAATAAAATTATAAAGTTTTAAAACTAAACAATTTAATTAGTTAAATATTAATTCTGGTTTATATCCACTGTTAAACAAAAATATCGTTCGGCTTTACAGGAAAAGGAAAACTGAACCAATTATAGAAGATAAACTTGCTTTTATTATATTTATAACTGTAGTTACTTTTTATGTTTAAATACTATTTTCTAGAAAATAACAATAAGAGTTTTTTCTTTAAAGTTAAGGTGTTTTCTATACTTTATAGATCGGATTTGTAAATTATAAATAATTTTTAACAAAAACCCACTTATTTGCAAAAACCCAGTGGGTTTTTGTTGGTGGGCCCGCCCAGAAAAACCCGGGCGGGTTTTTCTGGGCTGGGCCCAGTTTGCCAACCCTGATATAGGGTAGGTGCTTCAGTGATTGGCATGCTCCAGTAATTTTCATCTATCCCGAAATAATTAATAAATAAGAAAAATAATAAAATAATATTTTACATATAAGAATTTTAACATTCTATGTCAAACACTGGAGCATAGGGTGCTAATAACTGGTAAAATGAATAACTAGCAGTGTCAAACACTGGAACATAGGGTGTCAATTACTAATAAAAGGAAAAACTGACAGTGTCAATTACTGGAACATTGAGTAGGTGTCAAACTTCATTTCACACACACACAAAATAAATAAATAAAAATAATTGCTATCAAATGTATATATTTTAACATATATAGGGTTCTGGATGTCTTTCATGCCATATGTACTAACTAAAGTTTTCTAAAAATATTTTATCATGACTAGAACATTAAAAACATCAGAGATTGCTCTAAAAGTGTCAATCACTGGTGCACTTAAACAAGAACGAATTTTACCGTTGTGAATTATCTGGATGTGAAGATTAAAAAAATATACAATGTATTGAGTAATTCTCTTAAATAAATTTCACCAGAAAATAACACGGGGTTTAGCTGATGGCGACGATAAATATTGTGTCCCATTAAAAACAGAAAAAATCAATTTCAAATTTAAGCAGTAGGTCCCCCCCCCCCTTCTTATTATGGAAAAAACTGATTGTAGAAGAACATACTAAAGCTACAAATGAAATTTTGCATTTGGTTACTAAAATTACTTTTTTAAAAAAGGAAGGAAGCGAGCAACTAAGTTAATATTACAAACTATAGTCAGTAATTTTATTTCGTGTATGTTAAAACTGGCAAAATTCATGAAGAAAACATTTAAATTCAGAATAGGAGTTGTTAATGCTTAATGGAATGTTACAAAACATACGAAAATGAATGTAAATAACTTCAAAATCTACTTCAGCTAAAAGTGTTGTTACCCACTCAAAAAAGATTACATCAGGGATGAGATTAGAGCCCAAGTGGGTGGGTCAAATAAATTTGACAATAAAACAAAATTACAAATTATTTATTAAACCTTAGAAATATACTGTTACAAAATTTTAATTAAAAAATAAAATAAAATAAGGAAGCAAAGCTCTGTTAAATACAAGGTAATTTCGATATGACAATGGCAATTCCAGAGTTAAATAATTTTCCAGAAATAGCACGAGACGTAGCGAAATCTCATCCAGTGATTAAAATACGTATGAAATTACTAATCGGCCGAAACTAAGTGGATAGAATAGAGAACTTGCTAGTTTTCTAAACAAACAAAACCAAAACATTATAACGACTGAGACGCAGCAAATGCAAGAATTGATTGCAAGGAAAACAGATTTTTTCTTTTTTTCTTTTTCTTTTTTTTTTTTTTTTTTTTTTATGATAAGCGTAGATGATCCACGCCCGGATTGGCAAGAACTTGAGTTTTTCTAGAAAAACCCAATTCAGCCTAGTTTTTATGGCTTTTTCTGGCTAGAGATATGTTATAATTAACATATTAGCTATATTACACAGCCGAACTACTAATTAATATTACTCTAATGTTAACTTTGTAATAAAAATTTGTCTAACTTTATTATACACTAGCACGCTTCGCTGGTCACTATATTTAAATGAATTAAAAAAAAGAATCAATATTTTTTTATACCGTTCTACAAATTAAAAAACTAAAAATCTGGAGTGACTCCACTCGATTTTCTGAACATTGAGTAATTAACAGTTTTGCAGATAAAGAAAGACGAGTTGTTAAACAAACAAAAGAGAGAAAATCATAATAATAGAGTGTTTGAGTATTTTTCTCCATATATTACACGACGTTTTATTTAACGCTACTGAACTTTGAGCCCATAGATCATAATGATAAAGAATTTTTCGTTGTGTTCCAGTAAAAACCTATAAATGCTAGATTCAGCAAAATGCTTATAGTTAGTGCAACAGTGATTTATAATATTCATATAAATTTTCAGCTCAATTGAATAAGGCGTCTAGATGCTATCGCACTTATACACACATCATCGTAAAAAGAGTGGGAAACGGACTCAGGGGACCTCGAAACGTATAGAAACATCGAAATCTCAAAATTGGATTTTTGACATGATTACAATACTTTCCTCACTATAGTGTTCAGAAAGTAAAAAGAAAATACATTGAAATTGCTTAAAAGCTTCGCTTCGGGCCATCGCTGACTTCGGCAGAGACTTCTTCACCGCAACGTCTTGGTACTGGATAATTTTATAAGAATGTCAATAATACATGAAAAACTGCATTAGTCATTTTCTTTTTGATAATAAACAAAACGGAAAACGCATAATATACATGGAGATATTTTGTATAATTAAAAAAAAAAAAAAAAAAAAAATGCTTTTCCTTTTTTTCCCCACTCGCATTACAAAAATATTTAAAATAAAGTTGAGAAAAATTGTGCAAAAACATTGAGATAGCTTGGAGCTCTTGGCAGAATTTGAAATTTGGTACTGAAGTACTTCGGGCGTTTCTCGTCAAATTTAATTTTTTACAATTTTTTTAATGTTCACGTTTAATTAAACGTATTTACTTTTATGTCGGGGAAAAAGAAAAAGAAAAGAAAAATAAACTCGTATTATTATTTTAATTTATCCCCCCCCCCCTTCTGCCAACTATTAAATTATAACTAAAATTTATTTTCATATTTTAATTAATTTAAAGAAAACTTTGCAACGAAATGTCTTTAACAACTTGATATAAATAGTGTCCACACAAAAAATTAACAATTTTTAGAGCTCTTTTAAAAAGTATAAAAAAAAAAAAAAGGCCAACATACCAGAGTAGTTAAATTTAGACCAATCAAAAATAGGAGTGGTCCACCCGGATGTGTTCCCGACAAACTCTTTGCTTTATTTATATAGAAATTAGTAAAATTAACTTTCTTAGTAATTGATTAAAAAAGAAAGAAAAGAAGGAAGTACAATGAATATAATTTTGATTTATGAGAATGTAAAGTTAAAATTTCAATTATAAATAAAAATTATATATATATATATATATATATATATATATATATATTTAAGTATCACTTTGATAATAATTCTCATTCTGAACTAAAGTACTTCAAATATTTTGATTTTTGAAATTATATAAAATATTTTTAAAAAAATTTACATTAAAGACCTTTTTCTATTAGCTTGATTCGCACTAAAATGTATGAAGAGTTTAAAATGAATTGTTGCCACCTAAATTTTATACTTTAATTTTAAAAAATCTAATTTTCATGCGGAAAAACTGTTTGCACCCCTGGATTCAGAAAAATCGCCCCTTTCATTTGTTACGATAGGACCGATACTTCTAATTTATTTTCCCCTTTTTCCGTTTAAACCCGGATTCGGCAAAAGATTTTTATGACAGCGAAAAAAAAAAGTCTTTAATAAAAAGAACATTTCATAAAGCAATTTCGAAAAATTTTGTTCATGTTCTTAAATTTTCAAAAGCAAAAAAATATGCAGCTTAGATCCAGAATAGAATAGTAGATTGCACCAATAGTAAAATCAGTAGCACCAACAATACTGGACAATTTGGTAATTAAATGGTTAACGCTCGTCTTAGTTTAACGGGTGACAATAACAGGTCCATCTTATTCATGACTGTTCGGGATCTAAACATCAAATCTGCTATAAGTGCAATCGCACGGACTTGAATTGCTAAAACAGTAAATTTATACAGCAAATTTTGTTATAAAATAGGGCTCGAAATTAACAATGGTCCGTTGATCTGAGACCAAAAATATTCAACGGACCAGTGAAAGCTTTCGATTTTTTTTTTTTTTTTTTTTTTACTTTCCTCTAAAATTGCCCGTAAATCTGTCATAGAATAACATATTATAACAATAGCTTTTTTTTTTTTTTTTTTTTTTTTTTTAAGCCCAACCCTGGGGGGGGGGGTTAATTGATATATATATATATATATATATATATATATATATATTAAACAAAGAATAATACTATTGGGTTTAAAGTTTAAGTTTACTTCAAAAGAAAACTTATAAAATAATAATTATAATTAATTAAAAATTAAATGACCTTTCATATTCTTAGTGTTTGATTTGGTCTAAACTGAGGAATAAAGTAAAATGAACTCATTTCATTCTGTTCAGTATTTTATCACAATTTTGAATTTAATTATTATTGTCAAGTTCTTTTGTGTAAAATAAAAACTAGTAACAAAGGCAAAATATTTTAACCCTTATATGTACAATTTTCATATAATTACAAATAATTATGTATTTTTATATGGGCAGAGTTTAAAATAAATAAATAAATAAATAAAAATATTAAAAAAATCTATATATTTTTGTTAATATTGATACTGACATATTTTACTTATATTTGAAAACTTATTTAATTAAAGGAATACAAAATAATGTTATCACTGCCTGTTTTCTGCACTTACGTGTCAGGAGTTGAACCAGGCTTTAATTTTTGGGGCCTATTTGAGTGAAAAACGAAATATTTTTGTGGGGAAAAAAAAAAAAAAATAAATAAATAAATACACACATATATATCATGTAACACCTTCTATTTTATCAGTCGTTCTATAAAAATGTTTATTATCAAAGGTAATAGAGTTTCGTTCAATTAAGTTATAGGTAATCATCATCTAAAATAATTTTGTAACCCTGAAAAATTTGATATAAAGATCATTTTTATAAAACTAAATCTTTTAAAAAGGCTACTTTTATGAATTTGAAGTTTGAAAGGGCAACAACTCAACCCAACTTTTTTTTTTTTCCTATATCAAATATTACAAGGTCAATTATATTTGCTAGTTTATGTTTAAAATTTACTTTTAAATCCTTAGAATTTTAGGCAAATTATTACTTCTTTTTTTTTTTTTTTTTTTCATTTATTCTCTTTTTCCCCCCCAAAAAAAACTGTTCAGTTCGAATTCTTCTTAAATTGAAGTTGAAAAATAATTACATAATTTCAAACTGGCATTATATGTATATCGCTAATATGATACAGATACACTATGTTATGTAGCTAGGGTTATGTATATAACAATGTCAAGTAAAAAAATAAATTATTTTTTACGTAAAAAACCCAATAGGTTTTATTTATTTATTTATTTGTAAGTGAGTAACCCCCCCCCCCCCAAAAAAAAAAAAAAAAAAAAGGGGGAAAGAAACACTGAACAATAGTAATGTGCACTTCTTCATAATTGTCAATATCACCTATTCTCCGTAATTTTTCATTTAATTTCACTTTCATACCTTTTTTTTTTTTTTTTTTCCTTATTCTTAATAGTAAATATTTGACAATCAGTTCGTTTATAAAGCATAATTTTTTTTTTTTTTTTTTTTTAATTTATATAAGACTTCGTATTTAATAAATTTACAAAGTCTTGGTAACCCAAACAAGTTTCCAAATTTTTAAACGTTTTCAAAAATACAATAGAATGGAAGAATGGACAAGTCAGGACCAGTCAAAGTACGTACGGATCAGTGAAATCTGAACTCTTAATTTCTACACCTGTTTATGGATAGTAGTGATGGAAGAGACCTTGGAAAAAGGCAGGTCTGTGGGAACATTGTATAATTAACCCTAGCGAGGAAAAAATGACCGTACAGTGGCCAAATCAGAGTACATTTATAATAGAGAAGCTTTAAAACTCAGGGCCCGAAATTTCAACTCCGATTACACTCGCCGAAAAAAAAAGTTTTACTCGCCACAAAATAGAGTTGTCTTTTTTTTTTTTTTTTTTCGTATTTTGGGCCTTTTTTTTTTCCCCCTAATTATTTGAAATGATTTTACAAATATACTTAAAATTATATATACTAATAGTGTGTCATTTATCATCATGTCTCATAATCATCTATAATTAAAAATCATTATAAACATAGACAGTATGTTTAAAAGAGCTCGGGTTCATTTTTATGCACATATCGTTTAGGCAAACTTTCACATTTCTCATCTGCCGGATAGTGGGCGACGGGCAAAGAGGTTCTCTACTCGTCTATTCTCCCTCTGATTGGAGAAATCACAGTGCGAGATACAAAACTGCCAAAGAGATTAAAACTTTTAAGCATGCAATAAGCATTTTTCCTTTCCAGCTAAGTATTAGATTATAAGATGGCAAGATTTTGCCATATTTAAATCTACAAAAAGAATGTTTTCTGTCACCATATCGTGTAAGAATTCTATCTATAACTAGACCAATTTTTACTCGCCACAGTAAAAATGCTGGCGAGCGGAAATTTCGCGCTCTGTTTAAACGTTTCTATAATTATCGAATTACGAATGCATTTTTTAATTCTTAAAAAGTGTAAATTATCGTGAGGTGCATATATTGACAACGTACTGATCACAATTTTTCTTTTCTTTGTCACAATCTGTACGTGATTCAATACATATTTCAAAAATGTAATCATTCAAACTCATTCTCCAATATTTACATTGCACGTGGTGTACAATATTTGTATTCGGTATTTTTTTTAAAGAATTTTTTTTTTTTTTTTTTTTTTTTTTCAATTTTCAAAATATCTTGAAAATGCTCAATAAATAAAAAAAAAAAAAAGAGTAATATTTCAGAATAATAACTGCTACAGTTTTCGCTCACCATTAAAGTGATAGTAATAATTGTTTTGATGCTTCAAAAAAATTAAATTAGTTAAATATTGATTCTGAACAAAATTTAAATTCACTTTAAAATTATATCTTTTGTTTATTTTATTCATTTCTTGAAAAAGAATTGGCTTTCAGCTAAAAAGGATAGGGTTTCTTTGCTAAAGACTACATGGTAGAATTTGGAAACTAATAAGTGATTTTCATCAAGAAACCCAGTGGGTTTGTGCTTGTGGGCCCACTCAGGAAAACTCGGGCGGTTTTTTCTGAGCTGGGCCCAGTTTGCCAACCCTGATTCAAGCCGCATAAATTAAAACAATATACGGCAATATAACTTACACTGATTCGTCAAATTTAAATGTGTGTATTTATTAACACCAATAATACGGATTACTAGCTCGAAAAACGAGGACAAGCACATCACACTTCAAATATCTACAGAGACGCTAATGAATATGTAATACAGTGCATTGGGAATAGCATGTGCGTGCGAAGGGAGGGGGTGGAGGGTGGGGGTGGGGGGGGGGGTGTTTGATTTTCATATTTATAAAATGTACGATAAAAATACGAAGTGTCATCAGATAAATAAAACTGAACCCATAAATACTTAGTTTCTTTGTCCAAGCATAAATACATAAAATTAATAAACCGATATTTCAATTTTGGAATTTTTTAAATATAAACAAAAAACAATGTGCGATTACTCCTATTCTTATCCCATTCTTTATGATTTCCATTTTTGTACGAAGTTATAGAAGTTTCATCCATTCTGACAATAGTTCAATTATTCTTACTTTTAAAGTTGTTCTTTTACTCTTAATTAGAATATTTATTTCAAGTATTTTATGAATATATCATGGCCCACGAGAACGGGAGGAGTGGGAGAATAATATAATACTTATATATTAATCAAAACACAAAATTTTGCCTCAAAGGAAGGTATTTAAGAAATATATAATCAGTGATGGAAGAGATGTTTAAATTTCCATATTTAAATTCTTTGAAGATGAAGCTCGGAAAATATTTAAAATTTATGAAATGAGTTGCTGACAAACCTTTCTCATATGTTCCATTATGCAGCTTCTTATTATATTATACATAAAATAAAAATTCACAAACTGTTCGCATCAAAAAATATATTTACTTTGTACGACCAATGAAACTTTTTTTTTTCCCCTTAGAAAATTAGATAAAATCATTGGTTTTATGTGACAAAAATAAATTTAAATAATTAAAATTTAGTAAACTGGATGCACAAAACAATGCTTAAGCCAATCTACAAATTCTCTTTATATATACATATATTATGGAAATGCAAGTAACACAGCTACTTGTAATTTTATTCGCCATAATATTCACTAATTAACATAAATATCCGATATTTTATTTTTAAAAAATCCTCTGAATGTCCTTAAGAAATTTACCTTACTTGCATTACTTAAAAGAATATATAAATTAAAAGAGAAAATGACTTTTCTCTTATAACAGTCCTTTAGAACTTAGAAGTTACAAAACAACAGTTCCTATATTTGTCAGAGGATTTATAAATTGAATGTGGTGATCAATAAACAGTCCATTACATATCCACACAAAAAGAGTCTAAATTTTGAAATACACAGGCACTCCCATATTTAACACTTCAATGGTTCACTTAACTCCGTTGCTGTAGAAATGACTACCAAAAGGCTTTTGGCATGATTTTGTGCATCACGTCTATTAAAGTCCCACGGTACTTACTAGGGGCGACTGTGCAGTCATCTCCATCTTCATCAAAACTTGCTGATGAAGCAGCGAAGCAGCCCGAAGAGCGTGAATAGAAGTGGCCGCAGCGGGCCGGAACAGTGCTGTCTGCTGCTGGGGCTGCTGTGGTGGTACGACGGCAGCGGGTACGGCCGCGTACGGATTGGCAGCGGCGGCCGCCGCTGGGGCCCACGGTGTGAATAGTGCCAGCGCATCAGAAGCCGCGGTCGCTGGGTCCGCTGGGCATAGGGCGCCCGCGGACACCAGCTGCGGATGCGGTCGGACGGCCGTCGCGTACGGTTCAATCAACATCGAGTTCCCAGCGGCGGGACAGCGAGTGTGGGGCGCGCACAGAACAGCCAGGGTTGGGATACGGGGCGCTGTCCGCGAGTGATCCAGATCCGCACTTCGGCGGATCCACGGGGCGCAGTGGGCGGAGAGGGAGCGGCGGCGCGGATCGACGCAATCGTCGCGCGCATGGACCAGGCGGCGCTACAAGATGAGCGAGGATTCGCAAGAGCGAAAGGCTCGTAATCAATACACAGAAGGAAAAAACTGCAACATGAATCGGCGGCATAAACGAATGATAAGCAATTGATCGCCTAATGGTTTTTTAGACATCATTATCAGGCACGTAAAAAACGGGCCTCAAACGGGCATTATTATTTCTTTTATGCATTTTTTTTTTTCCCTGCGAGATTCAGAATGAATTATCATTCATACAATTATCGACCACCTTGATAAATGCATGGTTTCATTGAAGGAAAAAAAAAATATTTATATATATATAGTGAATGTCATATTCTTACACCCGTTAACGGTGAAGATTTTTATACAACAATTTTTAATTCTTTACAAAATTTTCATCTTTCTTCCTCTTCCGCAACTAAACTAAATGGGTATTGCTTTAATTTCTTTAAATAATGATGTATAATATTGAAAGTTTTAAAAGTTTATATAATCGGTATTTCTACAAGTCAAGCAAATTTAGGAGCATGGATTCTAAATTTATATTTCACAAACGAACATTTAAGAAAATACAAATTAGTAAAAACTGGAGTAATATGAATGGCGTAATTAATAATTAAAAACAGCGTAGTTAATGTGATGTAAATGTTAATTAAAATAGCAAATTTAATGATCGTTAAGGATTTTTAATTAATAAATAAATGCATCTCATACATATATGGTACAGTTCCGCTTTTCTCCATGATTCTTCCATTATTATATTCATAACAATTTTTACCTGAACTAATCGTAAAAATATATTGCAGAAGATTACAATATAAGTATTGTGGTGCGACGGGAGGGTGCTTAAAAGGAGAAAGAAAGAAAAGAAGAAAAAAAAGGGGGGGGGGAAGCAGCAGCAGCACTTTTGAGATTTTTAAGGGCAGTGGGCAGTTTTGGATTCAATATTGATGGTAATCATAGTTTTAACTATATATATATATATATAATTATTCTTCATTTTATAAGTTTTTTACTTAACTCTTTGAGGGACAAAGCAAAATACAACATTTAATTTCTATAGCCACCCAAAATTGATAAATGAAGTCAGAAGGCAAGAAATATATGAATGTCTTCTGCCATATTTAAAACGCAAAATTTTGGTTTGTAGAATCAAGAAAGTACAAAAGATATGCATATATATATGAACTTGAATTAATTTAACTGACTTATTGTTTATCTAGCTAAACGCTAGCTCACTGCTGACTTAATGTTTTCTAACATTAACTTCCTTTCTATGAAAGTTTTAATGTTTATTTGATTTACGTACAATTTAAATTAAAATTTAACTAGTTTAAAATTTCACTAACTCCATAAATAATTACTCAGTGAATTTAATCGTTATGAAACAGTTCAGACGTTAATTCTTTATTGATTAATCGATGCTTGCAATGCTTTTATTTTTAATTTAAATAATTTGTTGGCATCTTCCTATTCTCCTGTTTGTGTAAAAGTTTTACATGTGTCTACTCTGCTTTTTTCTAGTTTTCTCTATGGATAATTGATAATTTGATTTTATAATTTATTTAATTTCTCATTCAAATTGGTTTTGCTGCCTCGATCGGGGCTGGAACAATATAAATTGCTATGATTAGCAATATTGTTTTACGAAATCGATGCAGCTTTCACAGCTTTATGAAGAACATGCCTCCTGACGAGTTTTTACTTCTAATTTTAAGCATTTTTATCCAATTATAATTTCTGTGGTCATTTAGTTACTTTCTCTGTCATTAAGTTTAATGGTCCTTTTTTTATTATTATCATTCATGTCAGCGTAAGTAATTTAAATTGTTTTTGTCTCTTATTGGTTCTTAATCTGTATCGCAACATTTTTGTGTCAGTCTTACCTATAAGTTAAAATCAGTTCTATTTTTGTTGTGTTGGTATTGTTTTGTTTCTATTAATTGCTAAACTTTATGGTTAAATTTTATTACGATTTCTATCATATATATATATATATATATCAAGGATTAATCCAACTTTTTAAAAATGGTACCCCATTTGTGAATTTATAAAATAATTTGTGAAAACATCAAGTAAGTTTGTGAAAATTAATGATACTTCAGAACAATTAACTAAAATACGTAAAGCAGTTTTTTTTTTTTTTAATTTTAAAATACATTTAAAAAGTAAAATGAAACAGTTGTAAAAATAAATATATATATGGGTGAGTTAAGTTGTTTCTTATATGTAAGATAAGTAGGTGTTTACTTAGATATTTATCATTGTCTCCAGTAAATAGTCAAATTGAGGGTATTTTTCTATGTTCGATGCAGTGAAGCTTATAAAATGTTTTAGTGTGCAATTATATTGCTGAGAATTGACTTTGTGAAGGTACCTCTTTGCTGAAAGTTGAATTTGTGAAGGTACCTCATTGCTAAAAATTGACTTTGTGAAAGTGCCTCAATGCGGCACTAAATTTGTTCTGGATTAACCTCTGTATATATATATATATATATATATATATATATATATATATATATATATATATATATATTTTTTTTTAAGTACTTTTAATCAGGATTGGCAAAAACCCGGGTTTTTCTGGCCTTTTGTGGGTTTTTGTTTGAATACATTTGCATTGCAATGTTAGATATATGTTATTTATCATATTAGCTGTAATACACCTAATTATATTAAACTACTAATTAATAATTAATCTAATATTTATCTTAGAAATAAAAATTGGTTTGATTCTAATATTAAAACATTGCTAATTAGTAAGATTAAGCTATATTTAATTTTAACGTATGCTTATTAAAAATAAATATTATTAATGGCAGTAACTGATAAAATAAAAAAAATTAAATTCTTAAGTACAATATGTATCATTTAAATTTTTTCAATTATAAAAATAAGTTGCACTGTTTTATCTCCCCTCCCCCCCCCCCCCAATTTTCTTTTAAGTTTTTATTAGTTGAAACGGTTATAGAAGAAATTTTATTAGATTTATAATTATGTTGCTACTAAAATTAAAATTATTATAAAGTTTTAAAACTAAACAATTTAATTAGTTAAATATCGATTCTGGACAACATTTATGTCCGCTGTTAAACAAAAATATCGTTCAGTTTCACAGGAAAAGGAAAACTGAACCAATTATCAGGGGTGAGATTAGCAAAAATACAAAAAAGCTGAAACTGTATGCAAAGGCAAGACGTTGAAATGAAATATCAGAATTTTGATGACAAAATCTATTATATTAGAGTAATAAATGTTTATTTTAATCTTCAATGTATAAAAAACGAACAAATGCACATCAGAAAGATAAAAAAAAGCTGAAAATGTTTTTAAAAAGCTGAAAAGATTTATAAAAAAGCTGAAATCAGCTGAAAAATCTCATCCCTGAATTATAGAAGATAAACTTGCTTTTATTATACTTAATAACTGTAGTTACTTTTTATGTTTAATGCTATTTTCTAGAAAATAAAAATAAGAGTGTTTTCATGAAAGGTAAGGTGTTTTCTTTTACTTGGGATTTGTAAATTATAAATAATTTTTAACAAAAACCCAGTGGGTTTTTGTTGATGGGCCCGCCCAGAAAAACCCGAGCTGGTTTTTCTGGGCTGGGCCCAGTTTGCTAACCCTGCTTTTTCTGTTCCGGGCACTAAATGTAATGAAATTAGCAACATTTTTCAGATGAGCAAAAGCATCTTTTGCACTGAAAATGGCTTGATTAGCATTAATCTTTTGTTTACAGATTCATACAAAAAGTTTCGGATTTCGGATGCATTATGGGTACGAAAATCAAAACAAAAGCAACACTGTTCTTCATATTACTATTATTTCTTTTTTTATTTTTTTTTTATTAATCATTTCTTTTTGTTTATTGTTCAGAAAATACTTTCTCTTGATCCCGCCCTTTTACAGCGCCCACAACGCGCCTAATCCGCTTGCGGATAATTCGGAATATATACCGGATGATATTGCGTGTTGAATAATTTTTATGATTGATAGTTATAAATTTACATCTATTAATGTAAAATATGGTAGTACTTTAATTTTAATTTACATATACTGCGCTTATAAAATACATAAGAAATTATTATATTAGTACTATTCAGCAGCAAAGATTTATGTATATATCTTAATAATAAATAACAAAAAAAAAAAAAAAAATCATGGCCATGTAATGATGTAGCTTGAATTTTACTGAATTAATGAAAGGGAAAAACATACAAAAGCATTCATACAAGTTAATCAAAAGCTCATATTTCGTAACAAATTAACAAACACTTGATGAAAAATATTGTACATAACTGAGTAAAGCATCAAATCAAATATTCAATATATATATATATATATATAAATAAAAATGTATGTTAAATGAAGCTTTCGGCCTTAAACAGTTTTCGGGATACTGTTTATTCTCTTTTTGACATTATCCAATGCGCGGACCAACTCCAAAGGAGCAAGACAAACCAAGAAAACCCAAGGGAATAGGAGAAATGACCACCGCGAAAAAAGATTCTACATTGCGAGCATGGCAGATTAAATAAAAGGATGCATAATGTAGCCGGAAGGCAAAATAGAGAAATAGCAAATCTTCAAGAATGAGAGTATTAATCTTAATTAATGAATAATGAAGATTGGCCTTCCTATTTTTGGGGAAATACTGACGCAAAGCTCGATTATGAAGTTGGGGAAACAATATTCTCTGAAAAAGAGATCACAGTGTCATTAAAAATTAATAAAAAAAAAAAAAAAAAAAAGCAAATTCGGAGAGAGAACATAGTTTAAGCCCTTTGGATTATTATTGTTACTATACTGGTATATTTATTAGGACTAGATTTATATTCTTTTTCAGACAAGAGACAAAAGTCACCTTT
The DNA here is from genome assembly GCA_963930645.1 of Salticus scenicus. Classification (NCBI taxonomy): domain Eukaryota; kingdom Metazoa; phylum Arthropoda; class Arachnida; order Araneae; family Salticidae; genus Salticus; species Salticus scenicus. Next base: position 267,683,413 of record OZ005652.1, on the reverse strand, counting down.
CTGATATAAACCAGCACGAATAAATCGCGATGTACAGCAGCATTAAAGGGAAGAGGGGGGGGGGGGGGGGGGTTACTGTCGTCGGAAATAAAATTCTATTTATGACAGAATTTTGGTTTTATCTTTTCTTTTGTACAATTTCAGGCTGGTTGGTTGGGTTTAACGTCGCCCTAGTACTGCGCTATGGGTAATTGGCGACGGTCTGGGACGCACCCATAAGGATCATATAATTTCAGGCAAAACTATACGCAAAAGGATGATTTAATTTATTTAAAAAAAAAAAAAAAAAAAAGCTTTATTTTACACCATTAAAAAGGGACGAAGAAAGGATAACTCGATTTTGCAGATTTTTAACCATAAAAAACTATGATGAAATCCGTATATTTTCATTTGGAGCAGTGGCGGATCTGAGGGGGATCTGGAGGGGGGGGGGACCTTCACAACTGAATATTACAATTGTAAATTTTTCATTGATCTGGAATAACGTCTTGAAAAATCTTAGCCAGAAAACTTTTTGAGGACGCATTTATCATTTTAAATTCGAACACTTATTTCAAAATTTAGTTATAAGTATGTACAGTCAAGGGGGAAAAAACGCAACACTCAACCTAACTTCGTTGCTAATCGATGTAGAAAAATGTAATAGGTATCATTCGACGGGGAATTGTGAGTAGTTTCAGAAAATGAACTGAAATTTTGAATTAGGGGTCATCTACATATTAAAACGCGCACCAACTTTGATTTTTTTTCAATGGTAATGCCCCATTTTTGTTTTATATTTGAATTCCTGGGATCGCGACAACGCGAAAAAGTATATTGGTTGTATATTTTACTTATTTTTTCACAGAGTTATAAGCGTTCAAATTTTGAAGGTGCTAATGTTAAATTCATATTTCAAACTTTTATTAATATCTTCAGAAAAAGTAACTTGATCGATATAATTTTTTTTTTTTTTTTACGAGATACAGTGAAGAAACCCAAACATAATCCATCATTACTTTTGATTCTGAAAAATATTTTTAATTCTGAAAAAATATTAATAAATTCATATTCATAATTATGAATTATGACCTATATTAATTTTTACATAAAATGAATCCTAATGCTGAAAAATATGGGTGTGCAAATTTGCAGCTCATTCCAGTTATTAGTTTTCGAGATATAAATAAATCTTTCTTATGGAGTGGTTTAGGGGGCCGTCTTTTATAAAGTTTTGCATAAGATAACGAATCAAATCTTTAAAAATAACAAAGAAAATTAAACAAAATATTTTTATTTTTTATTTACGGATCAAATTATACAACAACAAAAAGTCAAACGCAAAGAAATTAAACAAAAATGATGATTTTTAGACATTAGTGTTAGCATGAAGAATTCCTGTTTTCTAAAGAAGACCAGCCCCGCCTTCATCGTTCTTCAAAACAAAACAATACAGGGAAAAAAAAAAAAAAAGTAAATGTGACATTGAGTATTCGTGTTAAACACCTTATTTTATGCTGACAAAAATACGCACAAGTGGTATTTACTTCATTGATTAACTGGTGATAAATTTTGAATCTTTTAAACGAACACTAGAAGAAAAAAAAATTAACTAAATAGGCGGGGTTTACTGTTTTAAATAGAAAAATAGGTTTAATGTGAAACTGTCAAATATAAATAACGAATGGAATTGGAATGCAAGACAGACTTGTAAACTCGTTTCTTAACTACCGTCATAGTTAAAAAAAGCTTAATCATTTGCTTCATATATTGCTTTATTTTATTTTATTTATTTATTCATTTTGTAGGGGGGAGGATTATTTTAAGTCATTTTAGTCTTTAAAATTTTATTGATATATTTTAACTTTATGCATTTTTAAAAACATACTTTAACCTTTATAAATATATTTTAACACTTTTTTCGACGGCAGGATTTTGTCTTTTTGACAGTAAGACCCGCCTACGGGCATTATACTCTCAAAATACAATATTTTAGAACAAATTTTCTGTATTCATGATTATATTACAAATGGATATACATTACAATTATATTCTTTCTAATCAATATATTTCTATCCGTAGTATATTTTATTGCAAAAATATGAACACTGGGTACACACTTAAGAAATATGTAACACACAAATTACGAAAGAAACGCCCACTGACAGAGTTACAGATTTTCAAATGGCGTGAATCTACGTCAGCAGTCGCGAAAGAGTTAATTAAGAAAATATATTTTCTTAGAAATTATAAAACGAATCGTACAGTTCCAAAGAGTTCAACTGACCAAAAACTGGTAAGTGCGATTAAAATTGTTTAATATTTACTTAATAAACCCTTACAATAATTTATCCGAAAAGGTTTAGTTTATGCGTTGTTGTTGTATATATATATATATATATTATTTCATTTCGTCTATTATGTTACCTACGAAAGAAAATTTAAGCTTTATTGGTGATCAGTGCAGCTATAATAGACACTTTTACTTGAAAAATACTGCACTTTTTTCAAAGAGTACTGTATGGAGTAATCGGAAGTATAATGTATTTAAATAGACCTAAAATTATCTAAAAAAGTACTGAAGAATGTACAAACCTAAAATATTGAATTCAGGATAATTAAGGAATTGAAAAAGACGTAACGTTTTGTTAATTATTATAATAATTTTTTTCTTGAAAGATTTCCGGTGTGAAACTTTAAAATTTTGTCTAATTCTTATAGGATCTTAATTTTATTTTTCTACATTTCCAGATAACCCCCTAACACATTTTTGATTGTAACTCTATAAACACTAAAGATGAAGTATACAAACAGTATACTTTAACGCACTGCCAGACTTTCAGAAATTCGAAAATGATGTCAAAATTGGGTATTGCTATTGAAAAAATCAAAGTTGGCACTCATTTCAATATGTAGATGACCCCTAATTCAAAATTTGACGACATATTCAGAAAGTGCTTTTAATTTCCTGTTGAATTATGTCTATTAGATGTTCCTGCGTCAATTAATAACGAAATTACAGCGAGTGCTGCGTTTTTTTTTTTTTTTTCCCCGACTGTACAAAGCTCATGAAATACGGTCGCCATTGGGGACTAGTATATTTTAACTGCTGACTACGTTTTCAACTTTAAGAAAACTCGACATTTTTTATTATTATTATTTCAATATTTTGGTGAAGAAGTTGGTCGCAGAAATCGGCTCCTATTCCACTCACGATGACTCCACTATTACTCTCCCACTAAAACTCTCACCATTTTGATTTCCGCTTTTCTCACTAGGTTTTGAGACGCTGGCGCTGTGTTGAATGAATACATTAAATTTACATTACTTCTCTTCACAACATAACAACTCTGTGCTAAATTAGTGCACCGTTTTATGGAATTGGTTTACACTGCTCCTGTTTGCGCATGCTTAGCAACATGGTGCTGAATCGTTGGCCGGCGTAATGATGTATCAATGTCGATGGTGTACAGCTCACATTCAAATCAAAATATTAGAATAATTACAATTTTACAAATTGAAAATATCGTTTGGTAATTTAATGTCTTTTAATGCAAGTATGCAAACTATATTTTTATTAAGAACTTACTGTTGATTAAACTTATTTCAGGGGTGAGATTGGCAAACATAGAAAAAAGCTGAAACTGCATGCAACAGCAAGACGTTGAAATAAAATACCAGAATTTTGATGACAAAATCTATATTAGACTAATAAATATTTATTTTAATCTTCAATGTATAAAAAAAAGAACAAATGCACATCAGAAACATAAAAAAAAGCTGAAATTAGCTGAAAAATCTCATCCCTGTTATTTATTATCTCAAAACTAATAAATTATTTTGAAAAGTTAGAGTATTAGAATGTTTATTCAAGTGGTTCAAAATACTACAATATTTTTTACATTAATTCTCCTTTAATTATCACCAATTCATAACTGGTGGCATCATTGATTAAATTCAGACGATTTTATTTAAAATCAGTATTCATTTTGCAGTTTGTTTGTTTTTTCGCCTTAAAATGGGTCGTGTGAATGATATCCCTGAATATGTTAAACTTCGTATGGCGGATTTGTATCGGCACCAGTGGCGTCGCCAGAAAAAAAAGTCAAGGGGGGGGGGGGGAGAGAACCTGAATAAATATACTTGGGGGGGGGGGGGGGAAGCCCCATTGTGCCGACGCCCATGATCGACACGGTAAAAATCAATGTTATAGAGCGAATTATTTACATTGCTCGCAATCAAGCGTTAGTAAAATACTAACACAATATTCAAACTAGTATGTTGTGGCCACCACAAGACTTTCTTTTATGTTTTCCTAAACAAATTCACTCAATAACAAAAAAAAAAAAAAAAAAAAAAAAAAATCAATAACTTTGTTTTAAATTATCACATATTTATAGTTCAACCATTCATTTTAAAGGTATTGACGAGACCTTTCGAAAGATACCCATCTTGAAAATTTACCCCCCCCCCCAGGGGTACTCCCCCCCCAAGGGGGAAGCGATGCCCCCACATGCACATTTTTTTTTTTTTTTTTTTTTTTTACTAATTAACTACTACTATTATCAATAATTCATATTAATTTTACAATCACAGGTTAAGACTAACTCTCATTTTGTACATTTATACGGAATTTTGTCCTATACTGCCATGTTAAAAATTTAGAAAAAATACGATCACAGCGCCACCTGTTGAGTGATTGATCCCCAAATCTAATCAGCACCAGTTTATGTCAGGGGCCAACTAAATACCAAGTTTGGTTAAATTTCGATAAAAAAAAATCGATAACTTTGTTTTAAATTATCACAGATTTATAGTTCAACCATTCGTTTTAAAGGCATTGACGAGACCTTTCGAAAGATACCCACCTTGAAAATTTATTCCCCCCAGGGGGAAGGGTTGGGATGGGGGGGGGGGGGGGAGAGGCTCCAACACATACAAAATTTTTTTCCCAAATGACTATCTCTATTATAAATAATTCTTGTAAATTTCATAATGATTACTAAAAAATAATTATCTTTATGCACATTTATACAAAATTTTGTCCTATATCACCATGTTAAAAATTTAGAAAAAGCGGCATGGCAACGCAACCTGCAAGACAATTTTTACCAAAAATTGATAGGCACTAATTTATGTCAAGGTGCAACTACATACCAATTTGTATGAAATTCTGTGCAGTAGTTCCTGAGATACAGTTGCCACAAAATGTTGTCACACACACACACAGACATTTTCTAGAAATGGTCAAATCGTGTTCTACAGCTCTCAAAACGTGTAAATCCATCAAAAGCCCGAGGTCGAAAATTTTTACGAATCCAATACTTTCTTCTATTGAATATAGAAGAAAGTAAAAATGGAAAATTTCGAAATAATCGCCGAAGTGGCGGCCGAAAACCAAAAACATCTACTAGAGATGACAGGAAACTGAAGCATATAGTTAAGAAAAACCATTTTAAAAGTGTGCAATTCTTGCACCGAAAATGGAAAGGAGGAGTTGCAGTTTCTACATCGACAATATTAATACGTCTCCATAAATTTAAGTTTGAATCTCGTGTACCGAAAACAAAACCTCATGAATGCATAACAAAAGCCTATAATATTGAATTGGTGTAAATCAAATCGTTTATGGAGCGAAAAAAGATTGGAAAAAAAATATTATTTAGTGATGAAAGAATGTTTTGTGTTTATGATAATCAAGGTATTCGAGTTTGGAGAATGAAGCAAGAAGCATTTGATAAAGAATGCCTTAAACTTTCGGTAAATGGTTTGGGCTTGCATGAGCGCAGGACCTGGAGAGTTACGCATCGTCTACGAAAAGGTTAACTCTCAGATATATCAAGAAATTTTGGAATATTACATGATTCCATCATCAGAAGATTTATTTGACGATGATTTCATATTTCAACAAGATTTAGCGTCACCGCATTCCTTGGTGTCAACTAAGAATTGGTTCCACCAACGCAACATTAAGGTATTGGCATTTCGATGTGTTTCAGAAAGCTATTATATACCTAATTTATTGTATTTTATATTTTGTAAATGTTAAAATCTTATCTAAACATTCCAAATTTAATTTATAAGAGATGTAATTGCATTTACTTAGTATCAAAAATAAATAAATGGAAAATAATTTCTTTCTTATTACTTTTTCTGAATTATTCTAATATTTTGAATATGAATTGTAAATGTTTGTGAAAATAATGAAGCTGGTTTCATGATGTAAAATTTAAACATGCTTCTCTGATGTATCATTCTAGCCTAGTAAATATTTGGATTTTTATGCATACAGTTTTAATTTATATATATTCAATAAAAAAATAAAAAAAATAAACGGGGAGGGGGGGGGGGTATTTTTTTACTGACTACCAGAAACTTTAGCTGGCGACCAGTGTGTGTGTGTGTGTGTGTGTGTGTGCGCGTTTTCTTTTTTTCTTTTCAAATTCCTGAAGCCCTGGGAGTATGATGCTTCTCTCTCAGGGGTAAAAAAAAAAAAAAAAAAAAAAAAAAAAATCCCTCAAGGCTAGCCCCGTGTTTTTTTCTTCTTCTTCTTCTTCTTTTACTTTATTCGGTTTTATTGGGGTTTTGGATTTCTTTAAATATTAAACAATATTAAACAAATATTTTAAATATTAAAATACCATTCGGTTTGAATTTTAAGTTTTATTTCAAAAGAGAACAGTTTAACATTAAAAGAAAACGTATAACAAAAGAATAGTGATTAATTATAATAAATTAAAAATTAAATAATCCTTATATTCTTATGTTTGATTTGGTCTAAACGAAGAAATAAAAGTTAAATGAACTCTTCACTTCATTCTATTCAGTATTTTATCAGAATTTTGAATTTTATTTTTTATTATTAAGTAATTTTTGCGTAAAATCGAAACTATTATCAAAAGCAAAATACTTTAACCCTTCCATGTACGATTTTCATATTACAAATAACAGGGTTCCCACTCTTAAAAAAGAAAAAAATTCAAGGACTTTTCAAGTACTTTTCAAGGCCTATTTGAAATTTTTCAAGGACTAGGGGAAAATCACAGAACGCTAGGCATATACACAGAACTTCAGTAACTAAATTCATTAGTAATATTTTTCTTTTATTATTAGAATAACTTTGCCTGTTTTTCCAATACACTTTTGATGGATTGACCAAATAAACTTTCACAAGAGTCAAAAAACGATTCGTTTAAGGTTTGGAATTATTATGATTATTCCAAAGTTTTTAGGTTCCTGGTCTGATCACTTTCTGCTCAAAATTAATGACCAGTCCTTCAAACAGGTATGCGACTGGCAAAAAACAAAAACAAATAAGTTGAAACTATATGCAAAAGGAAGACAATGAAATAAGAATTTTATGACAAAATCAATATATTGGACAATGGCGCGCGCATGTGGAGATGGAGATAGTTTAGCCTTGACAGAGTTCGCGCTAAGCCCGTCTATTGGAGTGTAAAATTCAAGGATTTTCAAGGACTTCGCACAAAATTCAAGTACTTTCAAGGGCCCTTGAAAAAGAAAATGAAATTCAAGTACTTCTTAAGGACTTTCAAGGACAGTGGGAACCCTGAATAACTATATATTTTGTATGGATAAAGTAAATATATATATATATATATATATATATATATATATATACAAAAACTCTATTTTTAAATTTTTGTCATAATAATTTTGATAACGACATATATTTTATTCATGTTTTAAATCTTATTTAATAAAAGAATACAAAACAAAGTTTTCACTGCTTGCATTCTACACTTGCATATCAGGGATCGATCAAGGTTTTAATTTTTAAGGGTCACTTTTTGTGAAAAACAAAATATTTTTGCGAAATTTTTCTACATTTTTTTATGAAAAGCTTTATATATATACAGTAGACTCCCGATTATCGGAGGTCGGATTATCCGCGGTCCTCAAGGGCCTGAATTTAAAAGGGAATTTAAAAATACAGAACAAACTTATTACAAAAAAATATCGAAGATAGTAATATGACTTTCAAGGCTTTTGGAGATATTACACGATTCTTGACAGCATTTATGGCATACACTGCTTGGGAGGCAGTTAAGCAGTCTACAGTGGTAAGGTCTTGGAGAAAAATTTTACCAAATGTAGAAAATACTTTGGCAGAGTTTATAGAGGAGGAAGAAATTTCTGCTCATGATTTGGCAAATTTAGCTAAATCTGTTACTGGAAGAGAAAAAGTCAATGAAAGAAACATTGAAGAGTGGATTAGTTGTGACGCCAATGATCCAGGTATTGAACACTTTACAGATGAACAAATTGTGGGCCAAGCATTAGACCCAGTTTCAGAAAATAGTGAAGAAGAAGAGGAAGAAGGAGATAAAACTCAGAGGATGAGCCACGACGCAGCCCTAGCACATACAGATGGACTTATAAAATATCTCGAGGAACAGGTCGATGTATCACTTTTTAACAAAATGCTAATAAAGAAACTGCAATCGCAAATTAAGAAAAGGTTTTTAATACAAAAAAATCAAAATGCTTGATCGATTTTTTTTGTTAAAAAATAGAGAAAAATGTAAGAAATTTTTATTAGTGTATGTAGGCCATGCTTAACTGTTAATTAAATTGTATTGCTCAAAAGGCTTTATGTGTTGATTTATATCCCCTTTTTGAGCATTTTGCGGATTATCCGCTGATTCGATTATCCGCGGTTGTCTATTCCCCGTTCACCGCTGATAATCGGGAGTTTACTGTATATATATATATACTAGCAGACCCGGCCACGCGTTGCTGCGGCTAAGTAATACGTTGATAATTTGATAAGGTATATAGTATTTCCCCACAACTGGATTTGGCGATTTTTTTTTTTGGCGCCTTTTTGAACGATAACGAAGTCGTTCTGGATTCTTTGCAATAAAATATGGTAACCTGCATACTTTTATTTTAGATTTATGATTTAGCTTATGATTTTATCATTTATGATTTTTAGATTTATGATTTAGCCATAATCGCCAAATCCAGTTGTGGGGAAACTCTATAGTTGTTACCCACAACTATAAATTATAATATAACTTCAGTAATTATATTCGGATACTTACAACTTCAGTATATCCCCACACCTGAATTTGGCGATTTTTCTTTGGCGCTGTTTTGAACGATAACGATGTCGCTCTGGACTGTTTGTGATATAATATGGCAGCCTATATGTTGTTTATTTTGGATTTATTATTTTATGTTTTTGATTTATGATTTAGATTATCATTTATGATTTATGATTTATAGATTTATGATTTAGCCATAATCGCCAACAAAAAATCACCAAATATCGTTGTGGGGATATACTGATTAATATATTACTGAAAAGATTAATATATTTTAACGAAGTGGTGAGAAGATTCTGAGTATGTTAAAATTTTAATAGTAAATTCAAGTTAATCTAGAAGGAAAGCATTGAGGATTAAGATAAGAAAATTGCAAGATTTTAAGATCGCATTTTCAGCAATAAATATGAGTCAAAATTTAATGCAAAATACATATATAAATCACAAATTTAATCAGGAACGTTAAATTGGTACGTTATTAAAGAAAAATAAGAGAAATAATTAATTGAAGTTTCGAACATCGATCATATAGATTAGCGTTACAAAACAAATAAACAGACTTAAAGTCTTCCAGACTTTTAAATAAGTTTTAAATTAAGTTTTAAAATTTAATGTTAAATAAAACAGACTTTTAAATAAGTTTTAAAATATTGAAATTGTTACTTTTTATTTAGAACGTTATGTATAGATCACAAATTTCTTAAAGAAAACGAAGTGATACAGATTAGAATAATCCAACAAAAATTGAAAAAGCAAGGTTATGTCGTAAATAAATTTTTAACACACGTGTCACGTGAAATAAATTGTAGCATATACATAATGTATCAGATATAAGATACGTCACACATGTTGCAGCGGAATAAACTTCATATCTATCATCCTTGACGGGAAAAAAATAATATCGCCAAATTATCTGGCGCACACATTTAATTCCTTTCAAAAATCATGGTTATTTTAACAACTTATATTAAGAGAGTAATGAATAATATGAAACAATATTTCGCACAATACATATTACGGAAATATACATCTAGCTTGTATATTTTCGTGTTACGTTTTTGATCGCCAAATACGAAAAACTCCAAGGACGACAGAGCTTTGAAATTTAAAATTAAAATTTTGTCAATTTGACAGCAAAATAAATCAATCTAACTCAGGCGCATGATAAATAATACATATCTATACAAAAATATGAGGATTAAAATCCGGAAATAATTTTCCTCGTTTTTTAATAATTTTTTACAAAAAATACAATGGGCGATTAACATAAGAAATCTTTTTCTTGATTTCACAGACGGTCAGTGACGTCACACTTCGCTTGTGTATAACTACATACTTTATCAATGCGAATAAAATCTTTAAATTGATTATGACGTCAATTTTCGTGAGATGTATAATTTAACTTTTTATAATTTTTTAACGTTCACGTTTGATTAAATGTATTTACTTTTATGTCGAAAGAAAATGAACTCGTATTTTTTCTTTTTGGCAACAGTTAAACTTATGGAACTCACAGATATTTTGGAGCAACTTTAATAAAGGTCTACAATTAACAAATAATTGCAATAAAACAATATTGTGACAATAAATTGAGATAAAAACTATCCTATCTCTCAAGTTGGACCAAACTGCACACAGTGTGCAAAATTTCATTAAAATCGGTTCCTCAGTTTAGGAGTTTACCCCGGACAAACATCGTGACACGTAATTTATATATATATACAGATATATATATATATATATATATATATATATTAATTCGTGGAGGGAGCGAGGGGAGGAAATCATGTAACACCTTTTATTTTATCAGTCGTGTATAATATAAATACTTACTACCAAGTTAATAATGTTTCGTTGAACCAATTATAGGTTGCCGTTAAAAATAATTCTGGAAACCAGAAATTTTTTTATAAAAAGATCATTTTTGTAAACCTTTTAAAAAGGCCGTTTTTATGAATTCGAATTTTGAAGGGGCAGCAAAAGAACCCCTGTTTTTACCTGTACTGAATACTGCAAAAGTCAATATATTATATTTGTTATGAATGTTTAATATTTGATGTTAAATTCTTAGAATTTTAGGAAAATTATTACTTTTTTTTTTTTTAACGACTTAAAAATACAAGACAACCTTTTGTTCATCATCTTTTTTAACTGTTCCGTTCAAAAGAAATATTGCAGATATAATTTGGAGAGCTTTTCTTGAAGGTATCGTGTATTAATGGTTCAAATGAAAGAGATTCTTCTAATGCTGAAAAAATAATTAATATAATATCAAACTGATAATACATTATGTTGAAGATTCCCAAGGGTAAGGGAAATTGCAAATATTGCCCCAAAACCTGGAAAAATAATTATAAAAGTTAGGGGAATTACATATGCCCCCGGAAGGGTGGGGGGGTTGATTTTTAAAACATCTCCACTTGACAGGCCCAAATTAAAAATAAATATTAAGACTGTTCACCTGAAATTGTATACATAATTTGCAAGTACTCCCTCTTCACTTTTTAACACTTATATTGCAGTCTCTCAAATCACAAATGATAAGGATATATCGATCAGAAGCAGAAAAAACTAGCAAAGCCGTGAATTCGTCAGCTATTTATCCTCAAAATATAGAAACGGACATTAATTTTGACAGATCATTTTTACGCCCCGGGGAGAAAGGAGCCTGCCATGTAGCGGTCACAATTTGGAGCTATCTTTCGCCTGACCCGAAAGTTCTCGACAATTCTGAATGACAATGGCGTTAAACGACGAACTACCGAATTTAGAGCGGTCGGAAAGGTAATTACGATTGTTCAAGGAAAGGGGAAGAACCCTCTCTTTTAACTGCCTCGGGAGGAGAAGTAATTAGGGAGGAATGTATAAAACTCAATGATGTCACGTGTTTGCGGAATTAGTAAACGCAAGAAATTAGGACACTTGAATATAATATCTTTTAAAATTAAAGCTGCTTCACTTAATTCAAGATAACAGATTTCTCGATGGAAAATATAAATCAGAATGGCTATAGTATTCAAACTTTTTAAAATTCCTTGATTTTTAACCCGACTATTTTTCGAGGTTTTCCGCTATTTTCCCCCGACTCTTACTGTTTATTCCCCATGAAATTTTCACGACATTAGCGAAAAACATAGCGATTTAAAATAGCATTAATAATTCAACGGATTAACATGGTTTGTTTTCACAAAATTTGTAAAATTTTCCTGATTTTAAATAAAATTCCATTCCCTGATTATTCCAGATTTTCAAAATTCCCTGACTGCTAGCCACCCTGTAAAGTTAAATGTTTCTATTCGACAATTTAAAATTTGAAGCAACAAAATGTCAGAAAACAGAATTTTAATCAAAATAACACAATATAAGAAGAAATTTTGTGAGTACATTTATGTAAAAGATTTTGGAAAACACGTAATTAAAATGTTAAATTTTTAATTAGGATCCTAAGCAAATCTATACTGTCTGCGTTGATAACAGAACCCAAAACAGAGGTCTATTGTGCCGATACATTTTCATGTTTTAAAATCCTCTAACACAATTTTTAAAAATTATTCATATCACTACATCTCAGTCATTATGAAGATTTTATGAGATAGTATACTTTGGTGCATCATTGCTACACAAAAGATTAAAAAAAAAGGAACATGATTTTTTTTTTTTTTTTTTTTTTTGGGGGGGGGGGGGGGAATCATCTTAATTATTTTTTTCAAGATTGATTGCAACGATTTATGGTAATATATGAATTATTTATAACACAGGTGAAGATAATGAAAAATGGCACTCAGAAACTGCTACAGCACGATATAAATCCCTCTCTTGAATAAAAACGGCCTCGTGTCGTGTCTAGTCCCAAAGAATGAGAGTAACGTAAAATATATTATGTTCGATCCTTACATTCTTTCCATAAATTTCCTTTTAAACGCTTTTGTTAAAATTATAATCTTTTGTGACTTAGTTGCACATTAACATGCAGGCAGCACGCACCATACATGCTAACATTAAAGGATCGAAAATAAAGTAGATTCTAGAAGAAGCGACAATTTTCAGGCCCTAGGACATTGACATATTTTTGTCATATGTGTTTTTAAGATTAATCCACAGATTCAATTTGTCACTTACATGAATACAATAAACTCTTGCATGAAATACTTCCACTGTTTGTAAGAGAAAGGGGGGGGGGGCAAAAAATACAGAAATTTTAGAAATGCAGAAAAATACCTATAAACTATATTTGTGTCGTATAAATGAAGCATTTTCCAAAAAAATTAACAGAAATGAAAGGGAATAATTATAGGATAAAAAAAACTTATGTACCATGTTTTAAATTTTCTGATGAATCATAGAGTTCTTAGCAATGTGCATAAAATGTTTAAAGTGATAATGATGTCAATTTTTGTGAGATGCATAATTTAACTTTTTATAATTTTTTAACGTTCACGTTTAATTAAATGTATTTATTTTTATGTTGAAAGAAAATGAACTCGTAAGTTTTTTTTTTTTGGCAACAATTAAATTATAGCTAATATTTTAATGGCTATTTTAACACTATTAGGATGTTATTATTTTCATATTTTAATTAATTAAAAGAAAACTAATCAAAAATTCGAAAATCGGACTTCGAAGTAATGTGTTGTCACCGGGTTCTGAGCTACTGTGAAAGTTTCAAATGTCTAGCTAGTACGGAAGTTAGTTAAAATTCGATTGCAAGATTTGTACCAAACAAACAAACAAGAATAGAAGTTAATAAAAACATAATAATATATTACATTCACGATCTACAAATAAACATAAAAAAGCATAAATGAGAAACGTAACAAACGGTGCTTTGGCGTACTCCCATTGATCCACTTATGCTGCTGGTATAAGAGAAACGTAATGCTATTTAGTATTTAAAACCTTAATAATAAAAATAATAAGAGATTCAGCTCGATCCTTTATTAATCAACATTAATTCGAATAGATTTCATTTGAAGAAAATCTAACACGACAAAGGTAGTGGGAAAATCTGATAGCAATCGATGTCCGAATAACCGATTTCGAGTTCTACATGAATTAAATATATTATTTGGTTCCCAACACCTAACTTAACGTTTACTACTAAGTATAAATCTAAAAAAACAACAACAAAAACTTAAAACTGACAGCTTAGCAATCGTTAAGTTAAATTTAAATAAAGAAAAATATTCAACAAATCGAAAAATACTATTACCAATCTTAGCTACTAACAGAGACGCTTCTGCTATATTTAACTGTAAAAGATAAAAAGAAATAAAAAGAGAATTTTCAACGGATCAGACATGAAATATTTACTGACAGAAACACAAATAATAAAAAGTGGGGGGGGGGGGGGGGGCAATGAAAGGAAACGAGTTTCAGCGCTAACTTCCAATTTTAGTCAGAAAAGAAATCATTTTTCATATCCTCCCTCAGAAAAATGAAGCAAAATACTAGCATTTCGTTCGGTATGATGAAATGGACCTCGGGAAATACTTCCTTCATACTATGGTGGCACCCAAAACATTTCGCTACGTTTGCAACTACTTTCTGCGCCTCCATGCCTTTTGGACTAAAATCACAATGGCCCCCGACAGTGCTGGAAAAACAGCGTAACGGACCAGACTGCCGAGTAGAGCTAATGCTATGAATACTAAACAGGCCAAACCGGGAGCTTGGATGATGGAAAATTCTATAAGGAGAAAATTGAAACTTCCAGGCGAGGGCCCGGTGAAAAAGTTTCTTTGTCTCCGCAAATGAAATAAATGTATATATATATATATATATATATATATATATATATATATATATATATATCGAACCTTTTTCTCTCTTCCCCGGGGCCTATCATACATTTTTAATTCAGGAAGAGCTAAAGTTTTCCTGGATTAAAAAGAAATGAGAAAAGGGCGCTGTAAATGCTTTTCTAGAAGCACGGGGTAGATACATCTGCATTATATGACGCGTAATCATAAGGTAACAGGATCACAATTGAATTGTGTATTTTGTGAGGAAAAGGAAAATTATTGATGACAGGAAAAATAATTTATGTTATTTTACGAAAGATGGCCTCCCCCCCCCCCCCCCCCAAAGAAGTTCATAAGCATTTTTTGTTAGGCGGAGACAAGAAATGAAAGCATAATTATCACAATTTTTCTAGACTTACTATTTTCTTTCATAAATAAGAATAAAGGACTTTTTTTGTTTCATTAGATAAATTTAAGCCCAGGGCATCTATTCTCCGACCAGATTATACCTCAATTCCGAAAATTATCTTTATTCTTCCGATATATATAAAATAATCTCCTTATATTATTAAATTCTTTATTAATATGTGTATATAATCAATTTAAATAGTTCAAAATAGACATGAATGAAATAGACATGCAAAATTAACAATATTTAATTAAATATATCTGTATTTTTCTAATGGTGATTGGATGCAAAAGTGAGATTTTATCGTTTCAATCTTAATTCTTTCTCCCACTGCTTTCAACTACATTGTCATTTCCTCTCTCACAGTCATAAATAACTTTGAAAAAATTTTATTAGGCGTGATAAAATAGAATACGGCATTAGTGCCAGTGTGTTCGGAACTTTCGCAACCGCATGTTTTTGTCTTTTTGACAGTAAGGTCCGCATATGGGCGTTTTTCTCTAAGTTACGATTTTTCAGAACAAAATTTTCCGTACTCACATTTATATTACAAATGGATACGCATTATAATCATACTCTCTCTAATCAAAGTATTTGCATCCATAGTATACTGATTGTACAAATATGAATATTGTGTATATTTTTTAGAAACAAATAACATACAAATTGCAAAAGAAGCGCCCACTGGTGGAGTTTTATATTTTCAAACGACGTGAATCTACGTCAGCGGCCGCGAAAGTGTTAAGAAACACAGTACAGTCTATAATAATTGGATGCTGGCAAACCCTGCTAAACCAATCACTATATACAGGCATGAGATTGCAGAAAATTAAAACTTGTTGGCACAGGTGGACTCTGCTCAGTTCCCCATCATATTTATGTTCTCATAAATTTCTAATGGGAGACATTATAATCATGTTAAAAGAAATGAATTTGACCAAAGCTGATACAGTGACAGAATGAAATCCCCGCCTAATAGGCTATCCACCGTTCACTTCGATATATTTATCTTATTCTAATCTAATAATTTATTTTATCAGGGTCAATTCTGTTGTTAAGTTTTCATGCTACTATTTCCAATGCAATAATCCTCAAAATTCATACTTATATGAAAAATTTACAATTTCGCTATGTTGATAAAATCGTAAATTACGAAATTTTCCTATTAGAATATTTGTATTCAATCATGTTCAAACAAATATCATAAATGTAATTTTGAAGTTTGTCTATTAATGTATTTATGATCCTCAAAATGGAAGTTTATGCTCAATTTTGCCTTATTCTGACATGTTAAGTAAATCGTAAATTCCAAATAACTTGCGAATTTTTTAAATTGGAAAAATCATAGTCTATGATATTCATGCCAGTATCCAAAATAATATTTAAAAAGTGGCTTGACATCCATCCGATGAAAATATTCCTCAAGATTGACGTTTATGTGAAATTTTGCTCTATTCTGCTATGTTAAGAAATTCGTATGTTTCCAATAACTTACGAAACTTTTTTATTTTGGAAAATTCATAGTCATTAATATTCATGCCAGTGTCCTAAATAATATTCCAAAAGTAGTCTGACATCTTTACGATGAAAATATCTCTAAAAATTGACGTTTATGTGAAATTTTGCCCTATACTGCCATGTTAAAAAATTCGTAAATTTCCAATAACTTGCGAAATTTTCAAAGTAGCATATTTATAGTTACTGATGTTCATTCCGGCATCAAAACTGATATTTTAAA
The DNA here is from genome assembly GCA_963930645.1 of Salticus scenicus. NCBI lineage: Eukaryota > Metazoa > Arthropoda > Arachnida > Araneae > Salticidae > Salticus > Salticus scenicus. The sequence continues at coordinate 267,666,475 of OZ005652.1, read as the reverse complement.
ACTGGTCCGACATTTTTAATGTAAAAAGTTTCCATTTAATGCACGTTTAAGTGAAATTTTGTCCTATTCTTCCATGTTAAGAAAATGATAAATATCTCATAACATACGAAGTTTTTTAATTCGAATGTTGCAAATGAATAGCATACTTGCCAACCATCTCATTATGAACCGTACAATTTTTAGTACCCGCTTTTTCTTTCACACCAATAATTTTTTAGAGTAATTTTAGTCTCATTTAATCACAACAACATTTGGAGAAAATTACTCTAAAAATATAGTGGTGTGAGGAAAGGGGAGTTTTTTCAGGGGGCGTTAACAATTGTACGGTTATTAATGAGATAGTTGGCAAGTATGGTAATATTTTAAAACCGATCTGACCTCTCTGCGATCATTTGTTCGTGAGATATCGTGTTAACAGACTAACAAACTAACAGACTAACACACTAACGCACTGACACACTAACAGACACCCTACAAATTTTGTCATTTTCGGATTCCTCACACCTGAAAACTTAAAAAAAGTAAAAAAAACGATGTCGAAATTTTTCACGATTACCTAAGTTCCCCATACCTGTAGTATGATGGGGAACTAAAAAAAAAACAAAAAAAAAAACACGCGTGTTCATAAAATTAATTTGAAATAACGCGGACGGGGAAAACTATACAAATATGTTTATAAAATTTATTTCAAATGAAAAATAATGCGCACAGGGAAAAATTATACAAAATATTTTAAAAGTGACAAATTAAAGAATAATGCACATAAACACAATAAAGCGTGTGGGAAAAGGAAAAAAAAAAAAAAAAAAAAAAAACCATTAGCTAGCAATCAACATTTAATCATTGATTGGTGGTGGGAAATGGGGAAAAAAATAGGGGGGGGGAAAGCAGTTCATGAGTGAGAAATATTAAACACAATTCTACTTCTTTATGGGTTCTAGAGTATCATAAAGTTTAAAATTAAGAGATATTTTTATTGTGGACTAGCAGGCTACGTCCGCTTCGCTGGTCACTATTTTTAAATGAATCACTGTAATTAATGAATTCTAAAAATTACATTAATTTTTTATCATATGATAAAAAAAGAGAAAAAAAAAATGTTGATCGGGAAAAATGTCGCACCGAGTCTCCACTGCCTTCGGCAGCGTAGACACGTGCGCGATGCGCGCGTGTATTCCTTCACCATCCTTATGATTTTCAAAATGACATATTATTACTGATAAACTTTTATTCTAAAGAAAAGAAATTAAAAAAAATAATAAAAATCATTTCTGATCGGGTAAAAACTCATACCGGGTCCCCTCTGCATTCGCCCGCTAGCGGGTCAGTATTTTTAAATGAATCACTATAATGAATGAATTCTGAAAATTGCATATTATCACTCATTAACATTACTCTTAAAAAAAGAAAAAAGGAAAAATATCATTTGTGATCGGGTAAAAACTCACACTGGAACCTCACTGCCTTCGGCAGCGCTGCGCGCGCGTATTCCTTCACCATCCTTATGATTTCTCAAAATTCCATGTTATTACTCATAAACTTTCATTCTTAAGAAAAGGAATTTTAGAAAAAGTCATAATTCATCGGGTAAAAACTCGCATTGGGTCCCCACTGCCTTCGGCAGTGCAGACCCATGCGCGCGCACGTGTAAAGATATACGTGCGCTGCTCGCACATATTCTTTCTAAAACCAAGCATTTATTCTTATGAAAAGAAAATTTAAAAAATAATTTCCTATCGGATAAAAAGTCGGACCCGTCCCCACTGCCTTCGGCAGCGCAGTTCCGTGCGCACCTATTCCTTCCCCGCCTTCCAGCCCCTCCTAATTAAAATACATATACCAATTTTGAACGGTCTAACTCAATTAGCTGAGATGCAAAAGAAAACCTAATCAGGACACCTCAAAACGTGTAAATCGGATGAAATCTCGAATTCCACTTTCGATAATATAAAAATAAAAGTACTTTAAAATATCTTTCGAATGATGTAGTAAAAACAATTTAATCATAATTAGAATTTGAAATATTGAAATTATTAAATATTACAGCGCCATCTGGCGGTAGAAATTTCTGTAATCTACTGTTCGATTCCAAATCAACAAAGCTTTCAAATGATGCATTACTTATGAAATTATTTTAATTAGTAGCTGAGATACAAAAGAAAACTAATTCGGGAGACCTCAAAACGTGTAAATCTGGTGAAAACTGTCGATAATATAAAAGAACTGTAAAATATCTTTCGAATGATGCATTAAAAATAATTTAATCATAATTAGAATTTGAAAGATTGAAATTTTAAAATATTACAGCGCCATCTGGCGGTAGAAAATTCTGTAATCTACTGTTCAATTCCAAATCAACAAAGCTTTCAAATGATGTATTACTTATGAAATTATTTTAATTAGTAGCTGAGATACAAAAGAAAACCTAATTAGGACACCTTAAAACGTGTAAATCACGTGAAATCTCGAATTCCAATACTTACGGCAGTCGGCTAATGGAATGTGACAGAAATTTGTGGCGTCTGCTCTTGAAATTCAATTCAAATAAGTTTTAAAATGACATATTACTTTTGGAATTATGCTAATTAGAAGCTGAGATACAAAAATGATATAAACACTATTATAAAACGATTTATGTCTGACTTTTTCGTGGTTTTCTCCGAAACTTGCGTAATTCCGGGCTAAATACTGTTAAAAATCCATAGTATGAAATGTGAAAGGAGTATCAGAATTCGAAACTCTGCAAAATATAAAAGAATAAAGACGTCCTGGGTTTTCCGTTGTTTTCTCCGAAACAACCGTTCCTTTTATACATTTTTGCCCCCCCCCCCCTTTCCGTCCCTTCTAATAATTTTACAAAATATCCTCCATCGATTTATCTTGCCTTAAAATCTAATAATACCAATTCCAAACTCTGTAACTTTTTTTTTTTTCTGCCCCTCCCCCTCCTCATAATTCTGCACTTTCAAAAATATTCACAATCGAATTATCGGGCGTTAAAACCAAATATTACGAAATTTCAACGGCATATCTCAATTTAAAATAGCGCAAAATATAATACAAAACTTATTCTTACATTGTGTTTTGGTCACATGAGTCGTGATAATTATAATTCCCAATACAAATGTAATTTTTTTTTTTTTTTTTTATCCAGATATTTTCATGAAAATTGAACAGTAGCTTTATAATATGCTGTCTAGGCCGAATATTAATTCAAATGTAACGTGAATGAAAATTTGAAAAAAAATTGAAAATTGCAATTTTTCTCCCCACTATAAAACATGTGACATCTTAATCGGTTACAATCATTTCCCTTTTCATCTCAGACAGTAGTCTGGCGTTAGAAATGATGCTGCCACAAAAAATTCATACTTTAGTTAATTTTAAAAAATCTAATTGTTGTACCGATAAGCCGCTTGCACTCTTAGATTCAGAAAAAAAATTCCCTTTCATTTGGTACAAAATTCGTAACGATCAGACAAATATTTCTAATTTATTTTCCACTTTTTCTGCTTTTAACTCCGTTAAAATATCTATTTTTATGCAATCGCGGTGAATTCTCAGTCATTTAGATCGCTTTCTGATTAGGCATGATTCTACATTTTAATTAATATCTCCACAACCCACAACTAATTAAAATTTTTAAATTCTGTTTCGAGGAGGACCTCGGAAAGGCTCCAGAGCATCCGTATGTTAATTCTTGTACTTCTGCGTTCAATAGGGGCTGAACGTATAAAAGAACAGACAGACAGACAAACCTTTCCATTTATTATTATAGATAGATAGATAAATATTCAAAAATAAAAGGCTTCCCGCAGAATGTTTGATCGGCGATGGTTATTATATGCTATAAATAATTTATTATATGATATATAATAAATTATTTATATGATTTTATTATATGCCATATTTATTTATTTATTTTAATGAATATGTTAGTTATGGCTGATACTGTAAAATTACACGATTGAAATAATTCAATACTTAATTTAGGTTAATGCATAAATGGTGTGAAATTACTGTCCTACAATAAATCTAAGAAAAGTCTTCCTTTTTGAAAATACCATGCAACGGCCAAATGTTGCAGATACATTCATACTGACAGCTGTTTCGAAAGCACTATACTCAGGTTTGGGGCCGTGCCCTTAGCGGAAATCTATAAACCCGTGTCCTTAGCGGAAATGTTACACCCCCTCGGTGGCGTGCTTTTAGCACACGTGCCTTTAGCGGAAATGTATAATAAATTTAAAAATAAATTAATAAATAAAAAAATGAACTCTTCAATTTTCCTCCACACTTTATCCACATTTAGCACTGACTATATTTTGCTTCAGAAGTAACCTGTCGCAAAAGTAGGTATGCGTACTGTAGAATATCCGTTATTTGAGAGAACGGTGATCTATAACCATATAAAGCTTAATGAATCAAAGTACGCGATACAAATACGTACATTATTGCTATTTTATGATTTTATTTAAGTTTTTGAAAATATAACTAAGCATTACACCTTTTAAAGCTAAAACAGAAACGAAAATCATGAGTGATTATCAACACTTTCCAACTGTACGAACTCGTTGTGTCGTATAACATTCTATGTTCTTTGTCTATATTATCACACAATGGACAGACAGAAAGACAGACATATAGACAAATTGAATTCATAATCATTCTGAAACATTGTTGGAAAATGTTAAAAATGCTTAACACAAACAGAAATGCTGCTCTTGATTTCCTATTTGTACCCCTTAATGTATCGAAACGTTTTTGCGTAGCCCTGTAAATCTGGAGATTAAGCATATTATAGTTTATACAAAACATTTTCTTAGCATGTGAACAATAAATGCGAATTTCTTTATGATTTTTTGATGAAGTTATTTAAATGTGATTTATAAAAATGTCTCCCCTAAAGTGCAATGCATTGGCATTTTTTGGATGTTTGTACACAAACCAGTGACACAGGTTCTGTTAGAGCCATTTTAAGTAGGGAATATTCAATAATGAATTTGAATAACACATATCCTTAAAAAATAAAATAAAATAAAAACTAGTATGTTGTGGCCACCACAAGATTCTCTTCTATATTTCTCTATACAAATTCACTAAGTGCAAATAATTAATTTTCATCTTTGAGAAAACTAACACTAAATATCCAAAGAAAGACAGTTTTATTGTCTATAAAATGACACCTTAAAAAATGCATTATATAATAGTTATCTCACATATCAAGTTTCGTACAGGTATATGCCATAGAAGTTGATATATAGCTTTACCGTTATCGAGGAAATTTGCAGTATAACAGCGCCACCTATTGGCCGATAAGCACCCAAATTGAATCAGCATAATGTCTCATAATGGGCTTCACATTTATCACGTTTTGTTTGATGATATGCAATATAACCTGAGATACAGCCTCCCCTTAAATTGCGGAAATCGCTGTATAACAGCGCCATCTGAGGATCGGTTGACACCAAAAGTTGTCAGACACTCATTTAGGTTAAGATGCATCAACATATAAATTTATATGCAATTCTGCGCAGTGTTCTGAGAATATTCTGTGCAGTATTGAGCAGTTGCTGAGATATAGCTTTCCCTTAAATTGCAGAAATCGTTGTATAGCAGCGCCACCTGTTGGTCCATAAGCATTCAAATGGAATCGGCACAATATCTCATAATGACCTTCTCTTATACCAAATTTTAATTTATTATACGCAATAGAACCTGTGATATAGCTTCCCCTTAAATTGTGAAAATCGCTGTATAGCAGCGCCACGTGTTGAGCGGTTCGCACCAAAAGTTGACAGGCACTAATTTAGCTCAAGATGCACCAACATGTGAATTTATATACAATTCTGAGCAGTAGTTCCGGCGATACTGTTGTCACAAAATTTGTCACACACACACACACACAGAGAGAGAGAGAGAAGGGGGGGGGGGGGGGGACAGGCAGACATTTTCTAAAAATAGTCAAATCGTGTTACAGATCTCTCGAAACGTGTAAATTCATCAAAAACCCGAGGTCGAACATTTTTACGAATCCGATACTTTCTTCTATTGAATATAATAGAAGAAAATAAAAATAAAAAATTCTTAAAATACTTACGGAAGCTGGAGGCGGACAAATGGACAATAGAATAGACAAATACAAATACTAATTCAAATCATATTCACATTTAAAAAAATGGTAGAATAAACGCTTAATGTAGATGCAATTCAGCAAGTTTCCAATAATAACCCTCAGTGTAACTGAATATTTTTGCGTGACTCTGTAAATTTAAAGCTAATCATACTACATTCTATAGAAAGCACTCTTTTGTGCATTTGAATAACATATTTCAATCTGTCACATGCACACCATTTTTCCGCTAAGGGCACGGCTTCTTCTATTCCTCTTTCTTCCCTTTCACCCCATTCTGCTAAGGGCACGACACCCTCAGGTTTCGATGAAACTTTTAGATTTTTTTTTTTTTTTTTTTTTTGGTGGAGAATAAGTGACTACTATATTTTTACATTATGTAAAATTACAGTTATGAAAACTTTAATTTGATGATATTATAAAGTAGAATCAACTATCAGTAATTAAATCTCGACTCCTATATGTGTTATTGATAGAGGGAAAAAAAAAAAAAAAAAAACATATTAAAGTTGAAATTTTATAGCAAGTTTCCACTCCTATCTTAAGTGGTTCCTTTTATTTTTTTAACCCCTCTGAAAACATTGCTGTTTATTCCGTAAATCGAGTTTGGTGTAAGGTGTAAGGAATGTGAGGTGAAGAAAATAATGCTTAGATCATGAAATTGTAATAATACATAGATAATGTAAATCTCGAAAGTTCCGAATAATAAAATCTATTATCATAAAAAGATGCAGCTATTCTATCACCACTTTAACAAGAGAAGAATTCTTAACATCCAAGTGCCAGAGAGGGGAGGAGGAATTATCCTGAAGTTTATTTCTATTCTATCTCATTTTTATAGCCAAATAATTCAAAGCATTAAATAAAATAAAAGCGAACGTCATGTCACAGATACTAATTCAAAGCATTAAATGCAAAAAGGGCAGAGCATATATATGCGTTTTTAAACCTTTAATAAAGCCCCCGACTTCGCTATTTCCATATGTGCCAGCAACTGTACACACATGCGACAAGTGCATGCACATAAAATACTACAGAGTGACGCTATTTCTTTATTAGGAAAACAATACTTTTTATTTTTTTACAACACATCTGGCGCCAAAAAGGAGAGCTGCAAAACAGAGCACAAAAGCTCAGAGAGCTTCTAGTGAAAAGGGGGAGGGGGGGGGGGCTAAAGGATATATGTTTATTCTTTCTAGATCTCCCTCCCCTCATCAGTTAGGCACACACCGCGCGTGAGCCTGTTACCAAGGTTACCTTCCCAAAACAGGCAGCGGCGGCGCACAAAGCAATCAATAAAATTGCTCCGCTTGAATATGCAAGAGGGTAAAATGAGACGGCAATTTACATGAAAAGATGAAAAGAAAAGGATTGCTCGCCTATTCCAGTTGCGATGGATTAATGGTGAAAATCTTGCCGATGACGGACAACGAGCGAGACGCAAGCGCACACACGCCCCAAATGAAGCGCGTCGAAAAGGCATGTGTACGATTTTCGCTAATGGTTGCAACTTTCTGAAAAATTCTCGGAAAAAAAAAAAAAAAAAAGGAAACTGCAAAGGAATTATACAGCACACATTTAGTGTTTGCATTCCGATAGGGAGCTGATAAAAATTACTATAAGAGAATGTTTGTAGTTCCATCAGAATAAATCTCTGAATACTTATATCGCCATAAGTTTTAGTAAAAGAAATTTAACATTAAAAAAAAAAAAATAATAATGAAAATTTGCAATAATTACACAGCATTTTTATACATATTAATTTAAGCAGAATAATTATTTATTACAACAGTACAGATTTGAAAATGCAGCTGCTTTACTTAAATCTAAAATAACCTCAGAATGTTTCGACGATAACGATATCGTTATTTTGTATTCACCATTTATTCATGTCTCTATAAAAATAAATAAATAAATGTTTAAATGTTTTTGCATTATTCATGCTCTGCCCTTATAATAGGAGTATTCAAGAATTTTATCGGATTTTTTTTTTTCATTATGAATTACGCGTTCTAACATGTCTTGGGTCTTCAGCGAATCATTATAATTTGTAAAGGTGCCGAAGAAAGCGATAACCTGATCAGGTTAAAGAAAAAAGAAAGAAAGAAAAGAAAAATATATTTTTGGACTTTCATATTTCACTTTTTATCCCTTTTTTCAAGCAGTGAAAAAGGTATACTCATTCTTAGGGTTTCTCAAAACAACATTTCTTTAAAAAGCTTATGAAATCAAATATGAAAATTTTATTCAGCTTAATTTAAAAATGTGGCAAAAACTACAAAAATGTAATAAGGCAAACCTTATCAATATAATGAAAATAAGAGAGGGGAAAAAAAAAAAAAAAATAGACAGTTCAAATGTAGATAACAGTCAATGCTAGAGAGATATTACTAAATTGTTTTTTTTTTTTTTTTTTTTTTTTTTTTGGTTTAAAAAAAAATAAGTGGCATCGCTTGTGCTCGCATAACAATTCCCTATAGTTTTAACATAAGAAATTATTCCTACGGTAGATATTACTTCTATAAAATTCAAACTATATAACAAAATGCAACCAACATCGTTCCTTTCTTTATTCTATTTCTTAAAACAATTTTTATAGATACCACACGCACCACATAAACTTTAAATTTTACATCTACTTTTAAGATAGCACGCGATGTTTTATATAAACGTTAAATCATTAATTTTTTTTTTTTTTTTTACTTATTTTTATTTCATTTTGCACATGCACTTTTTATTTCCTAATTCAAAATTACATATATATTAAAAAAAAAAAAAAAAAAAAAAAAAACTTTTTCGATAGTGTTTGTTTCGATACTGATTATTATTAATTTTCTTTTCTTAATTAAATTAAATGTTCAGAAAATGATTTTAAATATAAAGAAAATTAAAATTCTACCCTAAACAAAATTTAATTTTGACTTCCTCCTCCCTCCTTTTACTGTATGGTGCGGGATTTCTAGCATCTATTAATGGTAAGTTCATTAATAAACTTGATTGAGACTTATGTGATCTATATTTACATCAAAATTCAAACAAATCCTGCTTTAAATACGCTTTTTACAATGTGGATTTGAAATTTTCAAGTGCCCGCCACTTGAAAACAAAATTCGGAGCAGCGAACACATCCAAGATATTTATAAGATAAGTTCGCTGTCCAAATTTGGTTTTATTTGGAGTATTATTTCGGAGTTATCGTGATGACAACATTTTCATTATAGATAGATAAAGAGATAAACGAAGTGATTGCAATAGGTCGATTTTTAAAGAAATCCACTTAAAAGTTTGTCACCCTAAAAAGGTGCAGTACTAATTAAAGTTCTTTTCTGCATTATCGCCTTAAAATTGAGAAATTTTGAATATATGTACAACAATATTTTGTATATTAAAATTGTTTCAAAAGTATTTAAGTAAAAACAGTTTTTTTTTTTTTTTTTTTTTTTGGGGGGGGGGGGGGATTTTTTAAATGTTCTAGCTTCGCTTATTTTAGATTAAATCTCAAAAAATTATAGTTAGACACCTTTACAAACATTCTAATATATCTATTTTAATTTCGGTCATAATTTAGACTTTAAGTCATGAATACACATACAAATTAAGGAATTAAATAAAAAAATTAACCTTTTTAAAAATTCCCCTCTCCAAAAAAAAAAAAAAAAAATCAAGTTTTTGAAGAAATTTTAATATGGTTATGAAATAAATATGGAATTTTTTTAATTTTTAAGACTAGTGCGCTATAATCCCTCCACTAAATATATGTAAAACAAGAAGTTGGAGAAAACTCTCACGAAATTGCTTTCCTCTTCCGATAACTATTGAGCTAAAAGAATGAAATGGTCACGCTGCGCCATCTAGTGACAGATTAAGGAAAAACAATCGCATTTTTCTGGTAAATTATAAAATTTCAAATATTCAAGAATCGTGGACGAGTATTTGACGAACATGTTTTATCACTCAAAAAACTGAATCTTTGCTTACACCAAAATAAGAAATACTGAGGTATGTGCAAATTACAAAATTTAAATTTAAAGAAATTTACTTCAATATTTTTTTTAAAGTGAAGTACTTGATCAATTAACAGTACTAATATGTTAATACGCACGCAATTTAATTACAATTTACAAGATGAGTTTTTCAAAAAAAAAATTATTATTATTATTATTATTATTATTTTTTTTTTTTTCAATTTTATTACGCGAATAAATATTATCATTCTTGAAAGAAGCGAGAGAAATATTCATTTCTCGATATTAGTAATATCACACATACATTGCACTTTCATACTACAGGCATGAAAGTGCAAATCTGCCAAAAAGTCTGAACCTTGCACGCGATACAAAATTATCGAAATACAATGCAAAAATATTGTGGTCTTCTTGGAAACAAGTAATATAAAAGAAAATTTTTGAAGTCAATTCCTACTTACTAACACTACCGAACAAGTTTTTTTTTTTTTTTTTTTTTTTTTTTTTATAATTTTGAATTAGGAAATAAGAAGCGTGCGTGCAAAATGAAATAAAAATACTTATAAGATAAAAAAAAAAAAAAAAAAAAAAAAAACTTTTTATGGTTTTAAATTTTCTGATGAATCATAGAGCTCTTATCAATGTGCATAAATTTTTTAAGGTGACAATGACGTCAATTTTTGTGAGATGCATAATTTAACTTTTTATAATTTTTTAATGTTCACGTTTAATTAAATTTAACGTTTATCACGTAAATCACGTTTAATAATTTTTTTTTTTTTTTTTTTTTTGGGGGGGGGGCGGGATGGGGGGGCAACAAATTATAGCTAATATTTTAATGACTATTTTAACGCTATTAGGTTGTTATTATTTTATATTTTATTTAGATATAAGCAAACTAATAAAAAATTCGAAAATCGAACTTCAAAGTATTGTGTTGTCAACGGGTTCTGAGCAATCCTTGAAAGTTTCAAATTTCTAGCTAGTCCGGAAGTTAGTTAAAAATCGATTGCAAGATTTCTACAAGATATATACAGGGAGAGTGTGAACTAATAGTAGGAATTACATTTGACTTAAAAAACGTACAATTCTTATTTTACTGTAAAATAATTACTCAATTCAAGAATTTTTGGCGAAAAAATAAGTAATAAAACATAAATCAGTTAATGGCTTCATTAAACTATTTTTAATATATGAAATGATGCTGCATTTCTGCAATTTGTTGCAAAAAATATTTTTTTTAAAGCAGTAACTTTGTTGACTTTTCAGCAAAATAATACACCTGTGGGAATTAACTTTGAAAAAAACAGCAGACATAAGGATTAATTTTGTACGTTATTACATCACTGGTAAAAAGGAATATAAGAAGTATTAGCATAATTTGCTAATAACCCCCCCCCCCCCCCAAAAAAAAAAAAAAAAAAAAAAAAAAAAAGAGAGAGAGAGACAATTTCTCATTGGGTTTCCATTGATATCAGAAGCAGCCAAGATGGCATTTAAAAGAAGGATTTCAGACTAAAAACCATCATGTCTGATATTATCCTTAATGCCGTGTGTTGACTTTCGATCTGTGTGAGGGGGGCTACCGCCTCCCTCAACCCCACGTTTCATTAATGCACCTACATTTATATAAAATTTAATTCTGTCATTAAAATTAAAAGTTTACTTAAAATTATACATATAATTTTTACACGCAACATTTATTGAAACTTACCAATCTTGATCAAACTTTTCCAGCAACAAGCTTATATTAACTTCAAAATACAACATTTGGATGTCCTAAAATTATTCGTTTTTAAGTCACTCTAAGAGACACAAAGATCAAGCGTTAAAAAACTTGACTACGGTAATCAGGAAGCCCCAAAACGTGTAAATATACAAAAAACAAGAGATGAATATTTAGCTTAAAACATACATTATTTACCATATCTCTATGATTAATTTATTTCAATTCCCGAACAGCTTTCCTGGAAATGGTAAAATATTATTAAAGCACATCCGCTAACAACAAATAACTAGTGTGTTGTCCTATACAAATTCACTCAGTAAAAATAATTTATTAAAATTATTATTTATCATCTTCCATGATAATGCAGACGATTTCCATATTAGAGAAGTAGTATAACACTAAATATCAAAAAAAAAAAAAAAAAAAAAAAGTTGAATTTATCCTCATTTTTTCCCCCGTTAAAAAAATGTAAAAAAATAAAATAAAAAATCGATAACTTTATTTTAAATTACCGCAGATCGATGGTTCAATCATTCGTTTTAAAGGTATTGGCCAGCTCTTTTGAAAGATACCCATCATGAAACTTTACTCCCCTCGAGGTGAGTGGGAGGGGAGGCTACCACATACACAATTTTTTTTCCCCAGTTGACTAACTCTATTACAAAAAATATATATTCGTTTCATTTGGTTTAGTGCAGTCTATAAATGTTAAACTATTTACCTGCAATTTCCCCCATAGACGTACTGTATTTGAATATTTTTGAGTGTCCCTGTACATGAACCATTTGCTTCATCTCAACCAAAAGCTTAGTGTAATGATACACATTTAGAATACCGAGTTTGGAATTTCTGCTACTATTTGTTCTTGAGATATGATGATAAGAGACACACACACACAGACCAACTGCTAAAAACATGATTTTTGTATTCAGGGGACCTCAAAACGTGTAAATATAACAAAAATTCAATTTCCAAAATTTGACTCTAAAACAATACTTTCTCTACCTTATGGGTAAGAAAAAGTAAAAAGGATGATTTAATAAAAAAATACATCACAATTGCAGCAATGTATTAAGAACGTATTGAGATCAAAATAATAAAACTTTATCCATGGTTTGCATATTTTGGGAAGATTTGTTCATTGGTTCAAAAAATAAATTACACACAAAATTCATTGGTTCGTTTACAGAGATATCTTATTTTTAAAAAAAATTATTTCAGTATATTGTATAAATATAATTACGAAAGCAGAAAACTATGTTTGAATAACAGATAATTTTCCAAATTTTATTTATCAACATAAAAAGAAAGAAAGGGAAAAAAAAAAAAAAAAAAAAACGAATAAAACAAAATTTTTATTTTTATAATAAACTTTTTTCGTTGCTATGCAGGAATTTTTATACGTGAGGAGAAAATAAATATGTAGAATTCAGCTATTTTACGAGAAATTAATATAAATAAATAGACACGGTGTTATGAAACTTGAATCAAAGGATGATGTTTTTAATTAATTTCTTGGAGCCGCTTGGACACGAAAATTTTATCATGCAAAAGATGTCCACACACACAAAAGAAAAGAGCCAGTGTTTAGTAATTTGAATTTGCAGGAAAAAATAAATTTGTAAATACATGAGTAAAAACGTAGCGCTAGGTGTACGAACTAACTAGTTGAAGATTTTTTTTTTTTTTTAAGTTAAATTATAAATAAAATGGCTTTCCGGGGTAATATGCAAACACCGAATTCGAACAGTTTAATTTGAAAATATTGATCATAAGGCAGGCAAAGACCAATTATTAATTAAAAAAAAAAAAAAAAAAAAAAAAAAAAAAATCTGTCATTGACAAAATTTAATTTAATACGAAAGGACTAATTTATATATTGCAATCTTTTAAATTAAAAAAATTAAAAAAAAAAAAAAAAAAAAAAAAAATTGTTATTAGCCACAAGCTCGACATTTCTCACATAATAACCGTTGGCAAGGTCACCGTATCTACAAACGCCGATGTAACGGTTATTACTTGAGAAATGTCGAGCTGGTTATCAGCCAGAGTGGCTCAGTGGAAGTGCATCCGCACAGTAAGCAGAGGGCCTGGGTTCAACTCTTGTATTTTTCACATAGTTGGTATATTAAAAAAAAAAAAAAAAAAGTCAATCATACTCCAAACTACTTAAAATAAATTCTCACGGTAGATGAGTTTATCAATAAAATTTCTAAATATTTTAAGATAGTTTAAGAAATTAAATGGTAAAATTGGATATTGGCAGGCATCCTCCTCCTGGCAGTGTGACAACGCAAAATCGCTGTCTGAAAGAAATAGTCTTATCGTACTAAAAATAAAACACGAGACGCATTGCGAAATCTGGTCATATAATTTTGTGGCAACTACATTTCTGGAAGAAATACACAGAATTTCATACATATGTAGTTGCACCTTGACATAAATTAGTGCATATCAATTTTTGGTGAAAATCGTTCAACAGGTGGCGCTGCCAAACAAAATTTCATATAAATGAGCATAAAAAGAATTATTTATAACAGTGATAGTCAAATGGAAAAAAAATATTGTACATGTAGGGTAGGGGTGCACAACCTTTTTCGCTGGTGGGCCACTCTCGCTGTTGAGTAGGGCATGAAGGGCCACAGATGAGGTAATATAAAAGAATGGAACTATGCAGATGTATTCGCTGTGTAACATATATCAGGGGTGAAACTACCTAGCTTGCAAAAACCCTGAAAACTGTTCCTTGCATGCAGATAGGGGAGATTTATTAATGATATATCATATGGCTACCTATATTAACCCCTTAACGCGCGGTGTCCTCGCCAGGAGGACGCAAAATTTAAGATCGAGCTGCAAAAATTCATCCCGGAAATATTTTAGCAAAAATTCACGTTTATAACATATCAGAAAAGGCCGGTTTTTTAAACCTTAAAATTTAAAATTTCTTTTAGTTTAATTTAGTTCATGAATTCCGGTGGCAGTATAATTTAAATGTTTTAATTGTCTTGCGCCACAAAGGGTTAAGTGATATTTGCAGACTTCATAATAATGCATTATAAGGCAAATTAAACATTCAAAATGAGAATTTCTGTAAAAACAAAGTATTTTAACATGAAATTCAGAGACAGTAAAAATTTCAAAAACACTGAATTCAGGGGTAGCCCCTGAAAAGTTTCACCCTTGATATATATATCTATGTATGTGTGTGTGTGTGTGTGTTTCTTAAAATATATATTATAAATTTTTTATAAAAATATTTCAATCAGCGAGTCAAGTTAATCTCAAAGTGTAATAATCATAAAGTTATTGAATAGTAAGCAAAAGAATTATAAATATATCATATATTGTAGGGACTTCTCTTCTCCCTGGGGAGAAGTCCTCCCTTAAGGGGGAGAAATTTTCATTATGAGTATCTTTCAAAAGAGCTCGTCAGTACCTTTAAAATGAGTGGTTAAACTTATCTGTGATAATTTAATTTTTTTTTTTTTTCAATTTTAACACGCACGCACATCCATACCCACACACAACAACAAAAAAAAATCTTTAAGATGATATATAGAGAATAAAATTCTTTTGATCTCTCGCTAAATATCTTGATATTTAGCGTTGTATTTCTCCACAAAGAAAATCGTCTGCATTCATCATGGAAGATAATTTTAATAAAATTATTTTTACTAGGTGAATTTGTATAGGAAAATATAGAAGAAACTCATGTGGTAACCACAACATAGTTTTTTTTTCTTTCTTTCTTTGTGTGTGTGTGCAAAAGCACTATATGCAAGGATGACAATCCAAAATGTATAAAAAGTTAGGGATAAAATAAAGTGCGCATTTTCAATTTCTGCATAAATAAGAGCGTTATCGCAGATGCAAAAAAACAAAATGATACGAGAGCAACACGCAACGGTGCTTAAACGTTTGGTGAAATTCGACGGACTATTTTAAGCGACAACCATAACACCAATAACGCCGTTAGAAAGACACTTAACTTAAAAATTTATTCCTCCCCTTACCCCTTTTAACATTCACCCACCCAGGCTTATTTTTCCTCTTGAAGAAATTTCAGTTCTAGAAGAAGAATGAATACAGTTTTGGTTGGAGAAAACACAGTTGTCGGGCATAGCTCAGTTTTATTACTCTGAGTGATCAATGGCATGATTCAAACACCAATACCTAGCGGCTATTTATTACAGAGAAGGCTCGTTGATAGCGAAAAACTGCCCACATTATGAGTGCGCGCCAGTAGCCAACTACACACACTCAAGAAAATCGCACTCGATATTCCGAAACCACTTTTTCCCCCTCCTTTAGAAACATATCTGGAAAAGAAGGGTTGTTCAAAAATTACATCGACAACCATTAAAGCCGATCTCAAGGGTCTCTTTATGAGGCACAGAGGATATGGCCGCCTCAGCAGTAAAATATATGCGGCGTATTTCAGCGTAGAAGGGCCGCACACGAAATCATAATAAACTCGTACGACATTATGATAAACGGATCCGAAAAGAGGTAATATAAAAATCTCCACACAACGATACATTTTAATAGAAAAGAAAAATGCTCTTCGATGCGAAAGACCAAAGGCGAAAAATTTGTTCAGCAGTGCTGATAAGCGTGAATTATTGATTTGCAGAACATTTCTCTTGTCAGAAACGTTTGTAGTATTGCCAAACGTTCTTGTAACTGATTTCAGAAACACATTGTTTTCCATTAATAAATCGGTTTTAATATGTACCGAAACTGAACGAATCTCCAGCAATTCATCACGCTGAGGACTCACAAGATAAACGAAATTATATCCAGCGAATAATACGCCGTAAAACACAAAGATACAAATGAAAATAAAATTTAAAACTTGACATTACTGAGAATTAATTTCATGCAAGAAAAAAAGTTTTAAGATTAAAGAACGACATGAATGGACTATTTTTAATTCAAATTTATTACATATAACATTGTGCACATTTCTTTTTAAATGGCACCTTTCTTTTTAATAATTAGGAAATGCAACAATAACTAGTATTGTCCAGTGATCAAAACTAGATTTTTTTTTTTTTTTTTTGGGGGGGGGGTTCAACAGTTTAAAAAAAATAATAATAATGGTAATAATTATACTCATGTACGTTAACGCTACCTTAAACTTTAAAACACTTAAGTAAAACTGCATTCGCGTAGAAATATATTTCTAAGAATCATAGTTTTTTTTCAGGAATTCGATTATACTCTTTTCATTTATACGCCGATGACAGTCCCTTCAAAGATGTAAACGGTGATTTACTGTAATCAGAAAATGACATGAGCAGGAGAATGCAAATGCAGCAATCTGCCAATCTACTCGACACCGACAGTGGGGATTTTTTTTTTTTTTTTTTTTTATGTGACGAGTGAAATTTTAGACTGCGGAAAATGTATCGAGAACTTCAAGAATTTTATATATAATTCCCTCCTTATATATCTTGTCTCTTAAAATCACAAATGCATTCAAGTAAACAAAACTCCAGTAGTTCGTTTTCTTTAAATACTGATTACAGATTCTCTGCTGATTGGTCCACTATGTATAATTTTGTATGATAAATGCATATGGACATTAAAATGTTTTTTATCTTTATATATTGTTTATTTATTATGAATTTGAAGTATAATAGACCTTCAGATTTATTTTTATTTAATATCATGAAGAGATATGCTGAGCTATAAAAAATACTACAATTTATTTTGTATTTCGAGATAACGTAATTCCATTTCCTTCGTCAATGTAAATTTTGCTTATTTGAAGATGGGCTATTACTTCATTACAATAGGAAACTTGATTCGAAATATTTTAGATCGAAAATAAATTTAGGTTTGGTATCCTTATGAAATAAGAATTGTCTGATAATGGATTACATAAATATTATTACACTAGCAGGCTACGCCCGCTTCGCTGGTCACTATATTTAAATGAATTTTCGAAAGAATTTAATATATATTTATTTTTTTACACCGCATTATAGACAAAAAAAAAAAAAAAAAAGAAAAACTGAAATTGCTCTAAACCTCGCTTCGGGTACCCGCTGTCTACGGCGGCTCTTTTCCCGCCCGCACTATATCAGGTCTAGGTTCCCCATGCCTGCAGAAAGATTTTTCCCGGGCACTTCAATCTGGATATTTATCGACGACAGGGGGGATCTGCTACTATTTAAGAACTACGATTTTACTGATGACTGTATCTCAGCATCTATTAAATATTTTAGTTTTGTACCATGTATTTTATAGCCCGTGCTATTTACTCTATATTACGATTTGATTCCGACCAATGTAATAAAATAAAACAAAATAAAAAGTAGATTAATATATAAACAAATAAATGTTAATCAATTTAAACCTTTTTACTAAGTATATACTACCATTTTTCCCGATAAATACTGTAAATAATACAAATTAACTAGCGAGCTTCGCCCGCTAGCGGGTCAGTATTTTCAAATGAATCACTAACAGTAACTTTTAGTGTTAAGAAAAGAAATTAAAAAAAACAAAAATCATTTCTGATTGTATAAAAAGTCGGCCCGGGTACCCACTGCCTTCGGCAGCGCTGCCCCGTGCGCGCTGCATGCGCGTATTCCTTCCCTGACCCTCCACCCCCCCCCAAAAAAAAAATTCTGATCGGGTAAAAACTCACACCGGGTCCCCACTGCCTTCGGCAGCGCAGACCCATGCGCGCTGCGCACGCACGTGTGAAGGTATACGCGCGCTACACGCACATATTCCTTCTCAAATCAAATTTTTATTCTTAACAAAAGAAAATGAAAAAAAAAATCATTTCTCATCGGTTAAAAAGTCGGACCGGGTCCCCACTGCCTTCGGCAGCGCTGTCCCGTGCGCGCGGTGCACGCCTATATCTTCCCCACCCTTTCAGCCCTTCCTAATTAACCTACATATACCAATTTTGAACGGTCTAACTGAATTAGCTGAGATGCAAAAGAAAACCTAATCAGGAAACCTCAAAACGTGCAAATCTGGTTAAAACTTTCGATAATATAAAAGAACTTTAATATATCTTTCGAATGATGTATTAAAAACAATTTAATCATAATTAGAAATTGAAATATTGAAATTTTAAAATATTACAGCGCCATCTGGCGATAGAAATTTCTGTAATCTACTGTTCGATTTTAAACCAACAAAGCTATCTTATGATGTATTACTTATGGAAATATTTTAATTAGTAGCTCAGATACAAAAGAAAACCGATTCAGGAGACCTCAAAACGTGTAAATGAAGCGAAATCTTGAATCCCGCTTTCGATAATATAAAAGTACTTTAAAATATCTTTCGAATGATGTACTAAAAATAATTTAATCATAGTTAGAATTTAAAATACGCGTATTATAATAACATTTAATTTGCAATTAAATTGTACATTTTTTATTTATTCTCGAAACCCGATGATATTTGAACTGGAACGTCTTGTGATGTTAAAAGTTTCTAGCAAGTTTGAATTAATTTTGAAGAAAATTGAAGCATTTTGAAATTTGCAATTTTTATTTCCAGTACAAAATCAGTAAAGCTGGAAGTAAAATCTATTTATTCTTTCGCCCGGCGCCATGGTAACCGAAATACGTCTATTGCGAGATTAATAGAACTGTTGTGATTTGTTGCCACCTTTTTTTTCATACTTTAGTTAATTTTAAAAAATCTAATTGCCCTATAGATAATTTATTTAAACCGTCGGATTCAGAAAAATCGGACCTTTCATTTGATATCTTATTTGTAACGATGCGACTGATATTTCTAATTTATTTTCCACTTTTTCCGTAAAAATGTCGCTTTTTAAGCATTTAATCATGAATTCTGGGTCATTTTTCGGTAGATATGGGTCGACGCATGGGTGAAAGTAAAAAATTTTCGCTGGACTGAAGTAAATATATATATTTTTTGTAATATTGGGTAAAATATAATAAACTCATACATAATGTATACAGATATTCAAAACATACATTTCCAAAGGTTACATTAATAAGCATAAGTATGAAAACTTAGGAAAATTATTTATTAATATAATTGAATTAACATTAATAGGGATTATAACACATAAAAAAAGACTGAATTCAGTCAATAGACTGAAAACTTTCACCCATGGGTCGACGTTTTAATTAATATCTCAGCTAATTAGGGTCGCATCGCTTAGCGAATTATCGCGATGTCGAGATGAAGAAATGCTGCGTCTGTCGACACCGGTTTCGAAGCGCGCGACCATTAGCGCCGGAGCTTTAGCTATGACAAGGCATTTCTCACAGACAGACAGGCAGACAGATAGAAAGACAGACAGACAGAGAGACGCGCACAGATTTTAATAATATAAGGAGATAAATAAAAGTTTTTTTCTTTTAAAAGAATTAATTAAAAAATGAAAAATAAGAAGTTGTTCTACTATAAAAAATTAAACATAACTGTTATAAATACGTTTTTAAATTTAAAACTAATTAAAATTATACTTAATTTTTTCTGCTGCATTACGACTTTATTTTCAATAAATATAACAAATGAAAAAAAAAATCGCTTTCAAATGAATGTATTAAATAAAAATAAGTTGCGTAATAGCCGTTGCTAAGATACTCAGACGATTGAAGCAAAATAATAAATCTATGAAAATGAAGCATTAAAGCCAATATTTAAAATCGAAAAAAAACATTAATTTAAAAAATTCAAATTCGAAAAAATCTCGATGAGGTGCACACCTGCAGGGTCCCAGGTACCTATATGCCAAATTTGGAGGCTCTGCGATTAGTAGTGTGAGCACCAGAGCGCAGATACACACACAGACACTTCTCTTTATTTATATAGATAAATATACACTAAGTAACGTGATGCGAAAATCCCGAAAGTCTTGTTACAGTTACTTGGGGGGGGGGGGGGGGAGAGAGAGAGAGAGGGGGGGGGGGGGAGAAAGAGCATATGATTGCACCCTATAATATAGAATGTATCTTTTTGAATTTTCATAAATTTCAAGCTGTGCGTATGTATGTGTGTATGGTGATGCAGAGTAAGGGTTAAGGCCAATTAACTGCATTAGAGGTCTGCACGGGCCGGGTTCGGGTCAAATTTTTCAAGTTGCTCTCGGGCCGGGGCTTAAAATTTTTTTGTAGGCTCGGGCCGGGTTCGGGCTTAATTATTTTGTGTATACTCGGGCCGGGCCGGACCTGGAGAAAATTTTTTCCGGGCCGTATCGGCCCGAATCTTTTTCTAGATTCCTCGTTAACAAAGGAAAATGATAAAATACTTTTTCAGTCATTTATTTTACATAATTTTACAGTCTGGTATGTCATATAAAATTTTATTTTGTTAAAAAATATCCGTAACTTCAATGTAATTGTCTATCAGTTTCAGGGTTGGCCAATTTTTGCCGAAGTGGAAAAAACCATGGTAAAAACCGCGGAAAAAACCGCCCCGGCAAAAATAGTTTTTGCCACAATTTTTGCCAGTGGCAAAAATTACCAGTATTTCAAACAGGGTTTTAAGGATTTTAATTACACGATTTTAATGTTTAAATCATAATTTTAACAAATTAAAACCAGAGATTTAATTACACTCTTGATCAGCTGATTATTATGTAAATCATTAAAATAATGCATTCTAAAATTCCTTTAAAATGAAATTTTTAACATCAACAATTAACATAACTTTTTTCATTTTTAAAAATATTTAAATTACCTATCTAAAAAATAATCTTAAATAATTAATTACTAGAATATTTGTGCTTTTCAATGTATTACATATTTTTGTTTACAGTGGGGAAAAGTCAAATATTGAGTCAATTACTGACTCAGCTGTCCTAAAATTTGCCAGTCAGTCACTGATCATGCATTTTTTGGAATTGAAATGTAAATTTCAAGTAAACTCTCTCACTCTCTGAATATGTCTTACTTAAGATTTTTTTACTTCAATAATATAAAAATATAATTTTGTAGTTTTATTTTTACCATGTTTTTATTAACTTCAATTCTTGTTTGTTTGTTTGGTACAAATCTTGCAATCGATTTTTAACTAACTTCTCTATTAGCTAGACATTTGAAACTTTCAGAATAGCACAGAACCCGATGACAGCACAATACTTTGAAGCTCGATTTTTGAATTTGATTAGTTTTCTTTTAATTAATTAAAATATGAAAATAATAATCTCCTAATAGCTTTAAAAATAGCCATTAAAATATTAACTATAATTTAATTGTTGACAAAAAAAAAAAAAAATTGCGAGTTCATTTTCTTTCGCCATAAAAATAAATACATTTAATTAAACATGAACATTAAAAAATTGTAAAAAGTTAAATTATGCATCTCACAAAAACTGACGTCATTATCACTTTAAAAATTTTATATGCATTGATAAAGTGCTAATGTAGTTCTATAGCTATGATTCAAAAGAAAATTTAAAAACATGGTATATAAAAAGCTTTTTATCTTATAATTATTATGGTTATGTTCAGGGACTGACAAAGTTTCAACAATATCTTAGGAGCCAGAAATAGCGAATTATTTCTATGACAATACTCAGAGCAAAACTTAATAATATTTCATAATTGTATAATTAATGCAGGTCATTCACATATTATTTTACATTGAATAAATGAACTATTCAGTTAAAAATGTGAACTAAGGAAATTTTTAAGAAAATAACTATTTTTTATATATAAAGATAAAAAAAAACTATTTGGGAAAAAAAAAAAAAAAAAACTCAGAAATAAATATTATTTTTACCTTTAATATAATCATCAAATGTATTGGGAGTGTTTAAATTTTGGCTTTAAAATACTATTTGTCTATTAATTTTTCAGGACAGAATTCCTTTGATAAATATCATACTATTTAAACTTTCTCGTTGTAAATTCGAACATAGTTTGCTTTAGATCATAGTGTTTATGATGCTTGAATCTTGTTTAACACAAAGATGTTGACATGGAAAGTACCAGTATAGTAATAAGAAGATTTATCAAATATGGGAATTTATCTTTCATGGAAAAACATCTTTCAAAAACAGAAATAATTGTTAAATTTTTCAGAAAACATTTAACTCATACTATTCATTCAATACATCAGCAATGTCATCTTTTATACCAAGACAAGAAGGTGGGAGGAAAAACAAAAATATACATAAAAAATATTGTAAATGCATGATTTTTTTTTTTTTTTTTTTTTTTTTTTTTTTTTGTCAGTCTGCCGTAACTGGTCACCAATGGATATTTATAGTCACCCTGGCACCTGGAATTTGTTGGACACTGGTTATATATTATTATTATTAATTAATTAAAATTACTTTTTAAATTAAAAAATCTTCAAACATTTTTTTCATTGAGGTGCCAAAGTGTAAAGGGTGAAAATTGAAAGGGATTGTGTTGTTCTAATTTTATTTTTCCACTTTTCCTAATTCTTTCCATTTATGCCAATTTTTTCCATTTTTGCCGCTTTTTTCCACTTTTTGCCGCTGTCCTGGCAAAAATACATTTTTGCCGGCAAAAAACCAACCCTGATCAGTTTGTCTATTCGCGATCTGATTTTCCGCAAATATTTTAAACATGTCTCGAAATTAATACATTTTATTTAAAGTAATAGTAGATGGTTTCCTATTCAAAATAGTTTGCTTGTCACTACTAGTGTACGCACATATACAAACAAAAGAAATTAGACATGTACTGTGTATAAACCTTTGTGTGTCCTGTGGAGTCAGTCCTATGGTGGTATGAAGTAGAGGTCTGCACGGGCCGGAATTTCGAGGCCCGGACCCGGCCCGGCCCGTACGAAAACTTTGCTTACCCGGCTCAGCCCGTTATGAAGTCGAAAAATGAGGCCCGGGCCCGGCCCGGCCCGTTTATCTTTTAACGGTTTATGGCCCGGCCCGATTCAAAAATATGTAAAATAACAAAATAAAAAGAATGCATTTTCATAAAAAAGATTTTTAGTATGTGTTTTGCAGAGGTTTTACATAACCAAACATTAGTACGTTCTTTAACAAAACTGCTGAAATTTTACAAGACAATTATACATAAACAGAAATTCATCATTATAGACAAGTCACAAAGACAAACAGAAAGTCAAATCGAAAATATTAGCATCCATCAACCAATATAGGCAGGTATTTAAAATGATTAATACTAGTGAAAATGCACTTTCAACCATTTCCTCTTATATACATACCATAATGTATCCGAATCTTTCCTGTGCTCCGGTAAGCAAAACTTTATCGTTAATCCAACCCTATTCAATAGAAAAGTTGCTTTTGCCCATGATAAAAATGATGCTACTTTCGTGCACTAGAGAAAAGGAAAAGGAGCCTTAGAGAAAAAGTTACAGCGGAAAGATTTTTATAGCCTTTATATCACCTAAACTCAACAGATCATAAGAAACAAACCCTTATACACAGTAATGTATCTAATTTCTTTTGTTATGTACATGTACGCAAACTGGTAATGACATGCATACTATTTTCAATAGGAAACCACCCAATATTACTTTAAATAAAATATATTAATTTCGAGGCATGCTAAAAATATTTGCGAAAAATCAGATTTCGGACAGACAGACTGATACACAATTAAATTGACGTTACAGACACTTTTTTAACAAAATAGAACTTTATGTGACATACAAGCCTGTAAAATTACGTAAAATAAATGACTGAAGAAATATTTTATCATTTTCTTTTTCGTTGATTAACGAGGAAACCAGAAAAAGATTCGGGCCGACACGGCCCGGAGAAAATTTCATTCAGGCCCGGCCCGAATATACACAAAAAAACTGAGCCCGAGCCTGAAAAAAAATTTTAAGCCCGAGCCAAGCCCGGCAACAAATTCAAAAATTCGGCCCGAACCCGGCCCGTGCAGACCTCTAGATGAAGGCTATAAAAATCCTTCCGCTTTAACGTTTTCTCTAAGGCTCCTTTTTCTTTTCTCCGTGTCCGGAGCACTGGATGAAAGTAGCATCATTTTTAGCATGTGCAAAAGCATCTTTTCTACTGAATATGCTTGGATTAGCATTAAAGTTTTGTTTGCCGGATCACACGAAAGATTCGGATACATTACGGTACATAACAGGAAATGGTTGAAAGTGTATTTTTAGTACTATTAACTATTATAAATATCTTCCTATATCGTTTGATGAATGCTAATATTTTTTATTTGATTTTCTGTCTGTCTTTGTGTCTTCAGTACGTCTGTAATAATAAAATACTGTTTATATATAAATATCTTGCAGAAGTTCAGCAGTTTTGTTAAAGAACATTCTACTGCTTAGCTATATAAAACTTCTACAAAACGCATACTAAAAAAACTTTTTCGTAGAAAGGTTTTTTTTTTTTTTTTTTTGGGGGGGGGGGGGGGGGTAATTTTATATATTTTTGAATCGGGCCGGGGCGGGACCGGCCGAATTTTTCGATTTCATGCCGGGCCGGGTAAGTAAACCTTTCCTACGGGCTGGGCTGGGCCGGGCCTGAAAATTTCGGCCCGTGCAGACCTCTTAACTACATGAGGATCCTAGATCGGGGTGGAATACCTTCCATGGGGTATCTTCGTAAGAGGTCCTAATATGTAATCAAGCAAATTTTGAACCACGATTTGGCGAACAGCACTTTCTCGCTAAATGCACATAATTTTAATAAATTTGAAAATTGCTTGCTAAACATGTGTTTACTGAATAGAGTAATATCGAATAGTTTTAAAATTATCGGATAAAACAGTTAATTACTTTTTACAATATAAGCTAATATAATACACCAAAGTGATTTGTGGTTGAAAGTATTTAATTTTACTTCTTAAAAATGTTTCTTACCATCGTATAATTAACAGATGTTTCAATCACATACGCTTAAGTTATGTGTATATTTAGTACTTTATTTGAAAAATCTTATGATTTTCCCTTTTTGCAAATTGCAATTATTAATTTATAATTTTGGTAACATTTAAAATCTGATTTTAAAATCTGACTTTTTCATTTTTAGCTGAAAGTGTATTTTTCAGAAGATAACAACAACGCACAGTGCTGTTAAGATATAATTCGGAAATCTCGTTCATTTTGCATTTGGAACTCAAATTGTAGACAACTGCAACTATTTAAAAGGAGCTTTAATCATAGAGTGATCAGCGAGAGGGAAAAAGGGATTCCTCTTTTCTCGGGAAAAGTTACTAGTGGCTGTTTTTCCCCGAGTAAATTACACACAGGAATAAACACAGATAATTTAGTAAATAAAATTTATGAATAATTTATTTACGAATGAAAAACTCCAAATACAGTTTCAAATTCATTTTTTTTTTCAATACTTTCTATAGGCTGATTTTAGAACTTTTTTCCGGCATCAAAAATTTTTGCTCGATAACATGGGGATGATAGATATGGCCATAGATATACTATATCTATGGTTTTAATTCTTTTTTTTTTTTTTTTTTTTAAGTGTAAAATTATCTCACTATTTCCAGTATTCTTTACTGATTCCCATTTATAAAGTTAGTATATTTTGTAAAATTATGAATAAATAAATATTTTTTTTATTTAAAAATAATAATAATACTTTTAAAGGATAAAACCGATAGACAACTACAGAAGCGGGAACATTTATTTATATTATATACACTCCTTCTCATATTTATAAGGACACTTTATGTTTTGAAATAACTAATGTAAAATAATTGTGAACAAGATTATACTAAGTGCACTTAATATATCTAGTATTCTAAAAACCAAAACTACTATAATTTTTTTAATATGAAACAAAATTAATAAAAAATAATGCAAAATATTTTTTTCTCCACGGTTTTAGATGTTCATAATTATAGGGACAATCAAGATTTTTTCGTTTTATTTAACTTACTAGCGGATAAATTACAGTTGACATGCGAATTTGTTAACTACTGGGCTAGATTAATTCATATATAAGCCTTCAATTTTTCTTGGATGGACATTACTGATAATTCCTCGAAAAAAAAGAACGTTTATGTAGTGAAGTATGATAAATGTGTTTTTTAAGTGGAAGGATAATTTCAATCCGCCGAATCTCTAACGAAATTCGAAGATCTAAAATGGCTGAAGGAAATGTGATCAAACGTTGAACTGTTGGTTCGATAGGAGAGAGATTTGATGCAAAATCAGTTGTTTTACAGAAATCGAAGACTCATAATTCTTCTTACTGTTCTACTCATAATGACTGCTGCTGAATCTGCTCGTAATTTTTAACGAAAGGTTGGGGTCCACATTTATGCATGCTTAAAATAATTAGTAATATGTTAAAATGGATAAAAAAAACCTGTAATAATCAATCAGCATTTAATGGGGGAAAGAACGTCTGTGTTAAAGTTGAATAAAGACAATATTAAATGGTAAAATGTTGCATTTTCGGATGAAAAACATTTTATTCTTGATTAACCAAATGGTTTTAACAGTTACTGGCACGATCTGATGATAGCGAAAGACAGAGCAGATTTTTTAAAGGCAGATATGAATCGGGCATTTTAAAGGTGAATCTATGGTGCTCTGAGGAGCTGTTTCTACTGAAGGCAGAATGAATTTAGTAATTTTTTTTCTATTATTATGAACATCAAGAAAATATCCGCAAATTTTAAACGTGGAATTTTCAGTTTTTTTTTTTTTTTTTTTTTTTTTTTTGGGGGGGGGGGGGGGGGGGATAATATGTTTTTCAACAAGACTTACATTTTTGCTCTACTTCTAGAGCAATAGGAAATAGTTTGAAGAAAGAAACTTCTGTATTATTGCCTTTCCCGTTGCCTAAAAGTTGAAAAAACCTTAACTTATCATATTAGAAAAGTGCATGCAAGTGGAAAGCAATTTTAAATAGTTTAAATGTATTCAGAATATCATCTATGCTGTATGAAATGGTATTGAAACTGAATATTAAATATATATATATATATATATATATATATATATATATATATACCAGAGAGAATGTCTGACTGTTTCACCGTAAAAAGAGACCCCATAAAATATTAATTTAAAGAATAACTGAAAAAAATCTGGAGTGACTCCACTCGACTTTCCGAACATTGAGTAATTAACAGTTTTGTAGATAAAGTAAAGAAAGAGGAGTTGTTAAACAAACAAAAGAGAGAAAACCATAATAGAGTGTTTGAGTATTTTTCTCCATCTATTACACGATGTTTTATTTAACGCTACTGAACTTTGAGCCCATAGATCATAATGATAAAGAATTTTTCGTTGTGTCCCTGTAAAAACCTATAAATGCTAGATTCACCAAAATGCTTATAGTTAGTGCAACAGTGATTTATAATACTCATATAACTTTTCAGCTCAATTCAATAAGGCGTTTAGATGCTATCGTACTTTTAAAAATTTAGTCCCATAGGCCATAATGATAAAGAATTTTTCTTTGTGTCCCTGTAAAAAAACTGTCAGTGCTAGATTCACCAAAATCTATACAGTTAGTTCAACTGTGATCTATAACATGTGTACAAATTTTTTGCTCAGATTAATAAGGCGTTTAGACGCTATCACACTTTTAAAAATTTGGCCCCATAGGCATAATGATAAAGAATTTTTCTTTGTGTCCCTGTAAAAAAACTATAAGTGCTAGATTCTCCAAAATCTATACAGATTGAGTATTTGTGACCTATAATATGTGTATAAATTTTTTGCTCAATTGAATAAGGCGTTTAGATGCTATCGCACTTTTAAGATTTTGCTCCCATAGGCCATAATGATAAAGAATTTTTCTTTGTGTCCCTGTAAAAAAACTATAAGTGCTAGATTCACCAAAATCTATAGGGTTCGTACTATGGTGACTTACAATATGCGTACCAACTTTCAGGTTAATCGAACAAAGCGTTTAGACGCTAGCGTGTTCACTCACAGACATACACACATACATACACACATACATCATCGTAAAAATAGTGAAAACGGACTCAGGGGACCTCAAAACGTATAGAAACATCAAAATCTCGAATTCGGATTTTTGACATGATTACAATACTTTCCTCACTATAGTGTTCGGAAAGTAAAAATTACTAAGATTCGAACTGTCCTTATAATTGTGAACACCTTAAAAATCACCTTTTTGATTTAAAGTTTTTTAAGATAGAAAAACGATAAAACTTTTTAAATATAGTCTATTAATGAAATTCAAATTAATAAAAAACATTTGTTTAAATAATAGTGCTCAGTGTTTAGTTAATATACAAAAACGGGTGTCCTTATAATTATGAGAACCAGTGTATATATTTATATATTTATTTTAAAAAGTTATGTTTTTCGGTAACATCATTCGAATAATTCGATGCGTGTCTAAAACTTTTAACGATACATTATTTACCACCGATCTGTTGGTTGGTTTAAAATGATTAAATCAAACGTTGTATAATACATACATATTTCACAAAATTATAATCATAAAAAATGATTTTTTTTTTTTTTTTTTTTTTTGGGGGGGGGGGGGGGGTAAATTAATTCAATTATTAAAAAAAAAAAAAAAAAAAAAAAAAAGCTTACATTAATAATAATTTAAAAAATATATGCATATTCTTTAATAATTAAACGCCACATTTTTGCCATAAAAGTATTATAATAAGTATTAAAAGTTAAAAATAATAATAATATCACAGAGAAGAGGCGATATTGAAAATTATAATGAAGTACACTTACTATTGTTATAACATATACTATTCTGTAACAGATTTACAGGCAATTTTAAAGAAAGTAAAACATATAAAAGAAAATTAAAGCTTCACTGATCCGGTGGACTACTAGAATTTATATTTTGCTGGTCCGTTGAATATTTTTGTAGTCCTGGACCAACGGACCACTGTCAACTTCGAGACCTGCTTATCAACTGTTCCACAATTAAAAGTTATTGATGTACTGTTATCAGATTTAAATTTACACATTTATAATTTAATATATAAGACAAAATTGTAGTTGTAAAAGTGTTTAATAGAAGCAATCTCACTTAAATTATTGTAATGTGAAGAGTATAGGAAACGGTTTCCGATAAAAATTATTAAAAGAATTTAAAAAAAAAAAAAAGTTTTGTTTTTGCTTCAATCTTTTTTCAAATTTCTTAGTGTTACCAATAAGTGATAAATAGACAAGAAAGGGGATTATTATTATTATTTTTTTTTTTTTTTAAATAAACATACATAGATTTATCAGAACAGTCTTCAGTAATTAAAAAAAAAAAAAAAAAAAAAAAAATCTGGGTATGCGTATAGAGACTTTCCTTGTTAGCTAATGTCTTAAAAAAAAAAAAAAATCTGCTTGGTAGATTATTTATTTAATTTTTTTTTTTCTCAATTAACTCTGAATTCTTTTTTCTCGCCACTTTTTTTTTCCCCCTTTTGTTCTTTCATGAAGGGTGTGTGCAGGTTTGATCTTAAAAAAAAAAAAATGTGCGTTTGGGATTTTTTTTTTTTAACTTATTAATCCAATTTAAGTTATTGCAGGGATGGAACACGGGCGCAGAACTCATGTCACTATCAATGTAACAAAATTTTCTTCTTAAATCAACGATATTACAGGTAGAGAAATCTCTTAAGGGGTTACATCCAGTTGTAATTTTCAAAAAATCGATTTTTTTTTTTTTTTTTTTACATATTTTGAATGTACATATATTTGATAATATTGTCTGAAAATTTCATATCGATCCGGCAATTAGTTTCGGAGAAATTTGCATATTTGTAAAGACGTCTCCGAGCATTTTAAAGTAGGCGGAGCGTAAACCAGAGTAGCAGCTGTTTTTCATTATCCCTATGCCCTTGTCCATGCTTTTCATAATGTTTTGCTTCTTAGAATAAGAATATAAAAGGTTTATCTTATATCTGAGAGCTATATTTAGAAATTTTAGGTGATATGGAAAATAACTCCAAAAATAATCCCATGTGGCTCTAAGATCGTTGAAATTGCTGCTTATCTTGCTGCCGGCATGTTCAATGAAGGAAAAACATCTCTTCTATACTTCATGAACGCAATGGGACTATCGCTTCTAATGCCCATGCCTATGTAGAAAAACAGGACGCAGAGCGCATCTTGATCTCTGACGCACGAGCGCAAGGGAGCACGCGCGAGGGGAGAATGTCACGTAGACAACAACAGTTGGCTGTACTAGAAGCAAATGATGAAGCAGAGGGTTCCTCTTATGGTCCTGGAATAGATGACTCGATGTAAGTAGGAAAAATTTTTTTTTAACTTAGTTTAAATGGTTCCCAAAACTTTAAACGCGTTTATCTCGAAACGGTGTTTTCAAAGTCGGTGAGCAAAATTTCTCCGAAACGGCTGGACCGATTGACTTG
This sequence comes from Salticus scenicus, assembly GCA_963930645.1. NCBI lineage: Eukaryota > Metazoa > Arthropoda > Arachnida > Araneae > Salticidae > Salticus > Salticus scenicus. The sequence goes on along the minus strand of OZ005652.1, from coordinate 267,635,365 downwards.
AAATTTTGACACGATTTTCTTAGATATTTTTGTCAGCTAATGATCGTAGGAATACGGTTTCTGATAATAATTTCGATTTTTTTCAGCCACTTTCAAGTGTAAATTTTCATGAAAAAAAACGATTTTTTTCTTTGGGGGAAGCCGCCATTTTGTCAAAAATCAAAATTTTGACTATTCCTACGATCATTACCTGTATTCATCTATCCTAAAAATAAATCTTTTGGTTTTTTTCATTTCAGATAATTTGGATCAGAGATATCTTGCTCACCGCCAGACACCTTTTTGTGGAAGTCCTCTAGGAGATATACTACAGGAACAGCGGAACCCAATATTTTTGTAAACTCATCACGGATTCTTAACATACATTAAATTTGCTATATGTATATGTATTGTATATATTTCTTTAATAAAAGGCCTCTTCACAAAAAATTCACAAAAAAACACGTTTTTTCGTGCATACAACTGGATGTAACCCCTTAAGCAAATATCGGTATAAATTACGCGCCCGCGTTCCATCCCTGTTATTGCATATAAATGATTGACGAAATTATATATCAATTTAATATGATTGAATACTACATTTAACACTTCAAAAATCAATAATAACTAGCTACAGTTCAATATATCTTGGTAATTAGCATGCAAAAAGAAAATTTTACCCATATTCCTGATATCCACGTTATAATATCTGACCGGGTTTCAACTGCGTGAAAAAGATTAATGTAAAAACATATTGAAAACTTCAGATGACAAGCATAAGATCGTAAAGAGACAACACAAACAGAAGACTGACATTAGACTGGATTCTAATTGATTGCAGCAGTTTAATTTAAAAAATGTAAAAAACAACGGTTAGGCTAGATTCGCTTATTAACGGGGTTAGGCTATGATTCCTTGCCGTACTTCCTACATATTGATAAACTCATAACATCTATTAAAAGTAAACTCACCATTTACACCTGCAGTCGATGATGACCAGAAATAAATTCGCTCCTAAGAGCACATTACTCCTTTTTTCCTAGTCATCGACCACAAATACTTTAAACGGAGGATATTTCGAATTTTTCAAATCCTCCCTTCATCTTGAAACGGCCTTTCTTTATGTGATTTATGAGTCTGGGAAAAGTTTTCTTAACCTCCTTAAAAACTGTAGTTTCGTAATCAATGGGAGATCTGTATAAACGTTCCATGAAAAGTTCTTGTATGGTATGGTTTAAAAATAAATGAGGGGTTAGATAAGTTGATGCTTCAATTAGGTTGGCAGAAAAATAAGTACGATCGAAAATCAATGAAAAATGAATAATAATATACCCACTTACCCCCAAAAGGCGAGAACTGAGCAAGCGCGTGCTATAACGATAGAGTATTTTACAAACATTTTTTCCCGTTTCGAAAGAATAAGTTCGAATTAAGTAAATAAGATGAAAATAACTAAATGTAGTTTAAAAAAAAAAAAAAAAAAAAAAAAAGAATACATAATTAAGCAGCGAATTAAGAACGAATTAAACCTTCGACAAATATGCAATATCATGATAAAATACCAATAAAAAATTCTAAGAAAAACATAGCAAATGGCCGATGTTCATATTAATTATCAATCCATAATCTAAATTATACCTCACATTTTAGCCATTAAAATATTGAAGCAGTACATTAATTAGTTAAACAAGTAAAACTTAGGATGTAATATTTTACATTATGCCTAGATGGGTATCTATCTTATAAGCTTTATACACAGATTATTTATAATTTTTTAAAATATTAGGTGGAACGCACTAGCCCAGGGAGGGGAAAATGCACTCGCCAGAAATGAATGATATACACGAACGCGTGAACACTGTTCGCAGAAAGTTTTTCTATTTTGCAGAAAATTTTTAGTAAACTTGACCCATACCCGACTCGAAGCTTCTGACTCGCAATCCGCAATGAAAATGTTTAATTTATATTAAAAAGCATTGAATTCGAATTCTATTACAGAAAATATACTATTATCCAACAGATCTTCCAGAAAATTAAATTTTACGTATAAAATTACTAGCATATGTCTAATTTCGTACAAAACATCAGCGAACAATGTAACAAAATTTCAAATGCATAAACCTCACTTTTAAAAAATTTACGATTTCAAGTATTTTGTCAGAGAAAAAAAAAAGATAAACGTAAAAGGAAGCACATTTACATGAAAAGACAAATAATTTTTGTATATAAAGTTTAAAACATTAAGTATTAATATTTACGTAATTGCAATTGAACTCCTGTTATGAATCAAGTTGCTTTAAACTACGATGGAAAAAGAGAAGGTTATCCCATCTCTGAATTCAAAAGGTTAGATTCATTAAAAACAGTAAAAAATTCTTTGAATAAAGCATCTTGGACCCGCGGATCAAAAATAAAGGCAAATCTGACCCGCACCCGACCCGATCCCAACTGCAGTTCACAATTTCTTTCCGAATTTTAACTCATTTCCTATCGCGTCCGTTTCAGTTGAAATTTTATATACATTTATATTTCAGACAATATGTTTAAGCAGCAACAAACACCTAAGCAGGTCCCGAGAACTTCAACCCATGACTGTAGTTCAAAAATCGTTTTCGAATTGTAATCTATTTTCTACCGTCCGATTAAGCTGAAGTTTTGTATACATATATATTATTCACATCCGCTGATGTGGAATTTTTAGTACATTTTGAAATTGAAGTACGTTTTAAAACTTTTAATTTATATATTATAATAATACATTAGTACCGTTATATGAATGTGTACAGTACTGGTAAAACATTTTCATCATAATATGTTATTCATAGAAGCATCTTGCATTTCGATTTCTTTTCTGCGAGTCTAATATGAAACATTAGGGATAAGCCGACTGACATACCGTTAAATAAGTAAATATTTTTAAATGCTATTTTCTTCTTACAAAGAAATAGCTAATCGCGTAGTATATATATCTATAGATATATTTCTTTAAGTAAATTAAAATATTTTTAGATCCTTTGTTTTTTAAATTAAATTAACATGAGTGCGATGTAATAATTGGAAAAGACGAAAACTTCCGATTGCAAAGTGTTATTTGACTTGGAAATTTTTTAGTTTTAACATTGTCAAAGTAAAGCCTTTTTAAAAGCTGAAAGGATACATTACCATACATCAATTTAGTTTTAAGTTTGTGAGTTGACTGCGGTATTTTCGTAAAAGAAATCGATACGTATGAAGACGAAATCGATTTCAGTAACGATTTTTTCGAAAAATATACGCAGACGCACTGATGAAAAGTTACATCGGGAGTTAGGGAAATAAATAAAAACAATTTACGAAATCATTAACATTCTAAACCCTTTTCCCCCTTTCTTCCTTCCACGGAGAAAAAAAAAAAATGCAAGATTAATAACGGTGAAAGGGAGAGAGACGGGAGGAAAAAAATATATACACAAGAAAACGCACACTAAGCACGGGCAGCATTTAAAATAGTTGTCATGAATTATGCAAGTTTATAAAGAAAAGAATTTCGGCACAAACATGGAATTTAAATACAGTTTTCGCAGTTCTTTTATAATTTTCAGCGAAAACAACTGCAAATAAATTGGTTCATAAAAATAGAATCTTTAATCTTTTGAATGTGAAATATACGCCAGCAAGAACTTTTGAATATTTCAAAAGAAAGCGAGGTTTGTTAAGGAAAAAAGAGATACGAAACACCCTTCTCTGGATAAGATAGGCAAATTTTGCAGTTAAAATTAAATACTCTAATTAAAAAAAAAAAAACTTTTTACGACAAAAAAATTTACCTTCAAAAAATTATCACTGTAAATACAGGTCTTTAGCCCGGTCTAACACAACTAGACGAAGTTGACCTAAAGCATTGTTAAACGGCTTTTTAAACAATGTTAACTACATTCAGTTACATAATAAGGTAAAGAAAAAAAAAAAAAAAAAAAAATAGGTGAATACCTTTTTTTATAAAAAAAAAAAAGTTTGTGTGTAGTCCGAGATTGTGAATAAGGCAAAATGTAATGATGAACGATATATATCCAAGGAAAATGGAGGGGGAAAGATCCTCTTTCCTTCTATTCATAAGAAAAAATCGAATTCGTAAAAATTTCCGACTTCCTGTTTTTGACAGTTTTACGCGTTTTAAAAGTTCTTGAACGGGTTTTGATTATTTTTGGAAAAAAGCCTGCATATTTTTGACTGTGTGACTAAAATTTTCAGCCGCTCAAGATTTACGTACAGAATTTCATGAAATTTTAATTTCTATTTAGTTGCATCTTCACATAAATTGATATCTATCACCTTCTGGTGCATACTACTTAAAGAATAGCTAGCATTGTTAAGCAGAAATTTTCTGATTTTCTCATTTAACGTTAACAGGGTGGCTAGCATTTAAACCTTTTCAAATTCCCTGACTATTTTTCTAGATTTTCCTCCATTTTTCCCTGGCTCTCACGTTTATTTTCGATGAAAATTTCACGACACTAGCAAAAAATTTAGTGATTTAAAATATTAATAATTTAATGATTAATATAGCTTATTTTCACAAAATTTGTTAAAATTCCCTGATTGCTAGCCACCCTGGTTAAAGCTACATCTCAGCTTCTATAGAGTATAAGTGCACCAAATTTGTTATTTGCAATGAATGGTACGCTTAAGCAACACCCATACAAAAAAAACACTGCTCATTCTAAGGTAATCTGGAGTAAAGTCTGAATACGTATTTTTTGCACCTCTGCCCCGAAGTGGATAATTTTGCAAAATGCTTTCCAATGCGTGTTGGGCACACATATCCAACCGACTCATCAAAAAATCGCCTTCCTGAGATAATCTGTAGCAGAATTACGATTGAAAACGTGTTTTTTGTCCCTGTTCTAAAGGGGGGGGGGGGAATTTTGCAAAATCTTTTTCTATTACATGTTAGGTGCATATAACCAACCCACACATAAAAAAATAACGTAAGATAATTTGGAGCACGTTTATGCACAGAAACTTTATTTTTTAATCTGTTTTGCCATTCATTAGAGGAAAAGGGAAAAAATAAAGTACAGTAAAGTTTTAGCAAGAAAGGAATTTTTTTTCTAAATGTGCATACTATTTTTTACTCTACTGAGTACAATGTGAATTAGAATTCTTACTAAGTTTATGATTCTATTTGAAATAACAAATAGGAATATTAATAACTACCTAGAGTGTTTTCTTTAATTTGAAAGACTATCATTTTCCCTTACACAGTTAGTTACAGATTTCCTTTATTTGTAACTGAAATTAATTCTATAATATTTGAAAAAAAAAAAAAAAAAAAAAAAAAAGGGCGATTATTTAAAAAAAAAAAAAAAAAAAAAAAAAAAAAATTCAAATTAGAGGTTGACCCAAGCAAAAACTAGGATCCATTTAGCTGCACCCTTTACAAAATTCCACTTCATAAAAAAGGTAGCCTCTTCACAAAATTTAAATCCATACAATGGGTCCCTTCACAAAGTTCAAAATCATAAAAATAGCTGATTCATTCACCACTTTACTTATAAATTGTTTTCAATAATTTCCAATGATGGTTCAATAAAACACTATTAACTTGATATTAAACATTACATAGAGTGAGGGCTAAAAAGAAAAAATTTTTACACTATATACTTTGATATTTTAAATTCTTGCTTATTTTCTTCATGGTTTTTGTTTTATTTTGGGTAAAAAATTAGTTTAGCTCATATAGTTTAGTTACATTAATTGAGATGTTTTAATTCATTCATTAATTAGTTGGTAATTATTTTGGTTTGGTTCTTATTGTTATTTTTAACAAGATGTCAGGCAAATTAATAGCGATATTTTAGATTCTTGAATCCACTGCTATTATCTCATCAGAAATATCTCGATACTTTCTCCCTGATGGAATAATTTGCCCTTGATAACGTTCGAGAAAGTAATTTTCATATTTTCCTATTTACTTTTAATTAATTTCCATTCAATATATTATTTTTACCTACACCAACTTTTGTTTTAGCCATATAGCACTACAGAAAGAAATAAGCATCTGAATAATGCTAAATCCTATATTTTCAAAACTTATTAAAACTCAAAATAGATTTATAGAAAAAATTTAATTTAGATGGCCCAGATGGATATCAATATTATTGGCACAGTTTGGAGAAAGAAGACTAAGCGTACTCTACTCGGCAAGTTGGTGGTGGTGGCGTGATGGTGTGGCTAGCTGTTGGCTATGGTGGAAGGACAAATTTAGTGTTCCTAAATAAGAAGCAGACTCACAAAGATTGCATTGAAACATTAAGCAGTGAGCTTTTGCCATTTGCGTGTGATCTTGGAGGAGAAAACTGGATTTTCCAACAAGATGGAGCGTCAATACACACCGCTAACAACGTTAAAAAATGGTTTCATGAGAACAACTTCAATGTTTTATCCTGGCCAGCCAAGAGTCCGGATATGAATCCTGTAGAAAACATCTGGGCTATACTTGTTCATAAAATTTATGGAGGTGGACATCAGTATGAATCAATTCACCAGCTCAAAGAAGCTCTTACAAACGTTTGGGAAATTTTCTGTCAAAAAAATATTCAAAATCTTATTGATTCGATGCCTAACAGAGTATATGAACTTATTAAAGCAAATGGGAGACGAACCCCTTAATAAAAACGTTTTATTTTAGAGATACAAGATGTGTCCGTCTACTTTTTTAAAGGAAAATTACAGTGCAATTATGCACCATTTTTGTTTCCTGAAATTTTCCACTACATAATTCAAAAGGATTGAATCTATATCCAAAAAATAATAATATATGATGTCTCAAGAATATAATTATATTAGAGAAATTAACCTCATATCTCAAATTAAAGAAATAAACGGTTTTAAAGTATTACAAGTAAGTGTCCGTCTACTTTTTTTATGCAGTGTATATATATATATATATATATATTAAATATGAAAAAAACTTCTGGCTCAACAAAGCACACTTGTGTTAAAAATAATTTCATCAAGTGAATAAAAACAATGTTATTTAACTACCATTATGTTGAAATTAAATAAAAATAAAGGCTTTCAGTAGCCCCAGCGAATTTAAATGAAATTTAAATTTTGTCCTAAACATAATTTAATTTTGTAAAAGCAGACTATTTATTTATTGTGCATGTATGAGACTGTACTCGTGAGACTGCCTGCTTTAATCAATGTAGTCCACCGCAAAATTTAAACTACGCAATTATTATTATTATTATTATTGGCTGTTTGAAATAAATAATGCTTTTGTTTTTATACATCTGTCTTTTAGGAATTTAATTTTCTTAAGTTGTTCTTAATTTTGGGTTGGTTTTTAGATTGCATGCCTTAGAAACAATTACAATATAAATTTCTGTCGAACATTATCTCTCAATTCATAATATATATATATATATATATATATTTTAACTAGGCCAAAGGAAAAAAGAAAAAAAAATCGTTATTATAGGGTCTAAAAGAAATAGTCCTTACGTCCTTAAAAAAAGTTTGGAAACATTGTTTCCGAAAATTTAAGATTTCTTTCTTTTTTTTTTTTTAATATCACATTAATATCAAAGCATTCTTATCCACTGCATACATGAAAATAAATTAAAAATGCTATCATGTTCTCATTCATAGTCCAAAGAATCGAAAAACATAATTTCTTTTTTTTCTCATGTATAAAATTCACAATCCATTCTCCTAAACATGTTATGAAAATGAATGTTTCAACTCAATATTTTAAAATAGTAATCACGAAGGTATGTTTGTCAGCATTGAATAAAGACATCAAGAAAAATCACGTTTATTGGTAAATTAAAATTCATTTCTCTTTCACATAAATTGTGAGTTGAGTAACTTTATTGAGAAATGAATAAAAAAAATTTCATATTTATATCTAACATAGAAAATTGGTTCATAAAGACAAATAAATACATAAACAAATTGCAAAAGGGAATTGCCTCTGCATATGAAAATTCACTATATATATTTTTTTTTAAACTTATTTTAAATAAATAATATATATATATATATATATATATATACACACATATATATTTAACTGTTAAATTTTTCATGAAAGCATTAAACTATTTCCATTCTCTCATTTTCCTGGTACTTTTAAATTTTATTCACATTCAAATTTTATTCACAGAGTGGCATTTTTTTTTTTTTTTTTTTTTTTTTTGTTACTTTGCATGAAAAAGTTCTTGGGGTGGTCTTGGAGGAACTGTCAAGAGACTTGCTACTAAAATAAGTTTACAAAGATCATATGAAGGCCATATAATCACTTCTCGACAACTTTATGATTTTGCAAAGGAAAACATTCCTGGCATACATTTCATGTACTGTACAAATGATAATGAATTTTTTTTTTTTTTAATGTTGTTACGCTTTGATGATTTACGTACAATACCTGGAACTGAAGATTCATACAATCACTCCATTATCAGAAACACAAATACTGACAAAACAATTTTCTTTCAGTTCTCAAGAATATACAAAGTCGTTACTGCCTTCAGAAGAAATGTCAGAACTTAATGAATTTGTGTCTGGATTTGTAACCATTAATTATGAAGGTTCTTGGTGGCTTGTATGCATTCTCGCGAAAAACCAAGAGTCAGATGATTATAAAGTTAGCTTTCTTCATCCTAAAGGGCCAGCTCAGTTATTCTATTATCCTAAATCTCGACCTGATATTTTAGATATTTCAATACATGATTACCTTGAAAAAGGTAGATCCCTGCACAGCAACTGGCAGAACACACACTTACAAAAGAAGAAACGGCAGCAACATATGCTGTTTTAGATTTAAAAAAAAAAAAAATAAATAAATAAATTAAACGCACACTCCAAATATAAAAGGACTGTAGGGAAACTCATATATATATATATTTTTTAATCTACAGTAAATATTTTATACATAATTTGTTACATAATTGTAAATGGTATGTGATAAATTGTAAATACAATACAGAAAAGGAAAATCATTTTGAAATGTTTAGCAGTCTGTTTATTGTGAGTTAGAAAATTTATTCTACCAGGTAAGTTTAATTAAAAATTGTAATGTTACATTGAAATTTCATAATTTAATTAATTTCTCATTCAATATGGTTTTGCTGCTTCAATCGGGGCTGAAACAATAAAAATTGCTATAATTAGCTATATTGATTTACGAAATCGATGCAGCTTTCACTGCTTTATGAAGTACATGCCCCCTGCAGAGTTTATACTTATTATAAGCATTTTTAACCAATTATTATTTCTGCGGTCCTTTATTTACTTTATCCGTCATTATGTTTAAGGGTCCCCCCCCTTTTTTTTTTTCTCTTTCATTATTATTGTTATTCATGTTGCCGTAAGTAATTCAAATTGTTTTTTGTCTCTTATTGGTTCTTAATCTGTATCACAACATTTTTGTGTAAGTCTTACCTAAATGTTACAATCAGTTCTATTTTTGTTGTGTTGATATTGTTTTGAAGCTATTAATTGCTAAATATTAAGGTTAAATTTTATTATAACTATCATATATATATGTTTATATACATATATATATATATCCGTTTTCAGTAGGACTGGGCTTTATATCGATGTAAAATAAAATATCAATTTAATGCCAATATCGTTTATACGATTTAAAAATTTCATCTTCCGTAAAATATCGATGCAGAAACATCAAAGCACGGGAAAATCTGATTCCAGACTAAACCGATTCTATGCTGGAATAATGCCAGATAACTATTCATATTCATTCAAGGGGATAACGATTTAGTCAAGCATGCGCACTCATAGACAATTAAATCATAAAAATCTTGACTGAATGAAACTGCAAAAAATCAAGCGAATAATATTCATTCGAAATGCCGTTTCGATTTAGTGTTACGCAGGCGCACTGGGAAAAAGAGAATATCGGTTTAAAAGATGCATTCTTTCGATGAGATTGCGGTTTTAACGCATGTGCAGAAGCAAACTGAAAACAAATTCTGATTTCTGAATCTGATACAAGCATTCCGGTTAAATTTGGCTAGTTGAAATGGGATTTTATTCATTCATTCAAAATTCGTTTGATTACAAGAGATTTATTTTATCAATATTAGTATTTTCTTCTGCTATTTTTTGTTATATCTTTTGCCAGTTCTTATAATTTATAAATAAGAAATCCCAGTTCATGTCTATTAGATAAGTGAATTAAATATTCTTTATTAATATTTTATATAATTAATAATATTTCTTCATTAAATTCATTAATATTAGTACAGAATACAACATTGTCATATTGTCAAAAATAAATTAATTCAAACAACGGCGTTATTTTATATATGATTATTTTAATATCTAATTTTTATTTATTTGGAAGGTATGCATATTTAAAGGGTATGCGTACTCGAAGGTATGGGTATTTCGAACAGTATGAGTATTTAAAAATAATTTTAAATGCTGTGAAAATTGTTTTTTTTTTTTTTTTCCTCTTCAAATGCACCAAATTGTTCTTTCTATCAAATTTATTTCCCTATACTGAGTTAGCTATTTAAGTCTTTTTGTCTTTTGTAATATTTCATGTAATTTAATCTAAAATAAGTAAAAATTTTTAAATTTCAATTTAAAAAAAGTAAATCTTGTAAACTTTTTAAAAAGAATTATATTTTAGAAAATTTTAATTAAGAATTATATTTATTAGGAGATTCAAGGCACTAGAAATTTAATAACATGTGTGAAGCTCTTCTCTTAATTAGCAATTTTCTGCTGATACTAGCAATTTTGCAATTTATTCGCATGTAAGTGGGGCATATAAATATTTTAGTGCATTACAAAGTAGTACGAAATAGTAAAATTCTGAATTTATCAATTAGTTAAAATAATAATAATAAATTGGGGTGTTTTAAATGTTCTGAATGTTACTCATGAAATGTCACATTACGAGTCCATATAATATAATTTGTGATAAAACAAAACTGCGCTATATTAATTATACTGATGTATAATTTTGAACTGTGGAAAATAATGAATAATTTTATAATAATTAGTATTAAAGCATTATATCTTTATCAGAAGGCTGTTTCTTAGACGGACTAAGAACATGATTTGACAAGAATTTATTTTATAGAGCCGTATTAAGTGTACATTTTTTATATAGAAAATATTGCTAGCGCTCTAATAATTTTATATCCGACTGCTACTATACATCCACTCACAAGGGAAGTATAAATCAGTAAAATTCCTATTGAAACCAAACCAAGATTAAATTAAAAGAGAGGTCGAAAACATAGGCTAAATGGCAAATTTTGAGCAACAATTCACTTATGGGTTAAGATAAGACCCTAGAAAATTTAATCCCTTTTATGAAAATCAATGAAACATAATAAGTGGGCAAAAAAGCGTGGCACAGTGTCAGAGTTTTTGACTTGAGACAAGAAGATCTTCAGTTCAATCCTCGTCTCGGCAAATTTTGATTTTTCTTTCTTTTTTTCATAATACTAATATTTGGTTTATCTAAAATTAACAAATGATGGTAAAAAGTTAAACCATGAGATGGTTGCAGCTACTTCAGTACCAAATTTTGGTTCAAACTAACACCAAACTTTTTATATTGTAACGCTGTACTACTGAGACATTAAACCCAACAAACTAACTATAAACCGTCTCTACATTCTAAAGAAAACTGCTAAAAGTCCTTATGTGTAGGGATTATACCCTACAATTGTAACGCTGCATTAAATCGATATATCCTTATATCTGTATTTTAGACGAACGATATATCGATTTAAGAAATGTCAACATTGCCCAGCACTAGTTTTCAGTATTGCCCTCGTTTAAAGTACTGACTATGGTGTTACTTACAAACTTTGAATAAACACCATAAAATGCAATAAACTCGCAACAATTGTTTCGGGTCGAAAAAACACAGAATTGGATAGACTTTAATTAATAAATCTTAAATAAAGCAGCATAAATGTATTAAAACTACTGAGTATAAACTACAACAATAAAATATATTCTTGCTGTAGCACAGCCAGAATCTATGCCTGAGAGTGATTTAATTCATAAGAATTGTTTTTTAAGCGTACAAACATGGGTTTCTGTTTTCTGATGCTGTAGGAGGGGTTTTATTAAGTCATAAAACATAAAACCCATCATTTCCTTTGCCCTACCAGTGCGTTCTTGAGATACATTCTATTTGTAGAATGTATCTCAAGAATTGCGAACGTGAACTGATAATAGACTATAATGTGACAATTTTTTTAATAGAAATTGTCAAACACTTATTTAATCAATCATTTTATTGTGAATGCATACTTTTCATTAGTTTCAGCAATGATGTACAGTTAATAAATCCTTAATTATATTTGTAGTAATTAAAATTGTGTAGGTTTAATCTAATATTTTGCAGAAATAAATTTAGATTTTTAAACTTTTTTATGGATAGATGCAGAAAGTAATCCATCACAATTGAAATCTAATGAAGGTATGTACTTTCCCCAGAATAGGGCATATTCAAAGATGCTTTCCTACCAGTACCAAGAAATATTGACACTAAAACAGCTTTTCTTAATTTCGTCCCTGTATTCTTGTTAATAGGGTGGCTTAAGAAAGGGAAGGGAAAAGAAATAGAACTGGTTTATCTCTTCTACTCTTTATCTGTTCCAAGAAAAAGGTGTCAGGTGTAGAGAAGTGTACAGGTATAAGTTTATTTAATCACAACTGTTATGACATTTTTGTTAGATCAGTTGTTCTCAATTTTGGTTTTGGAATGGTAGAAAATTGTTTTGTTTTATGTATTCTCAAACTTTAACATTTTCTTAATTGATCAAATTTTGAGTAATTATTAAAATTATATTTTATTTTCCCTTAAATTAACTTCTGTTTTGTGATTCATAAGAATTAATTAAATTTATTAAGTTTCTGTTCTCATTTTCTCAAGTTGTTCTTAAAAATTGGTATTTTTCTAATTTATTTAATTTTTATTTAATTATTAAAATTTTGATTTATTTTCCTTTTAATTAACTTCCATTTTTGCAATTTCATAAAAATTCATCAAATTTATTAAGTTTTAGTTCAAATTTTAACTAATTACCTTGCTTAATTTGATGTATTTTTAATATCTTTTTTATTTCTTAGCGAAATGCTTTAATATTTGGTGTCTATTTACGCATTTTGCTGCAAGGATTCCAAATCTGTTTTTATTTTTACAATCTGAATATTAGATCAAAAGTTATTTCATTTTAAAGTTTTTGTGTCACAATGTTTCCTTTCCACTCCAATCTCCCATTTCTCCCACCTACTCAGTGATTGGTTGTTTTACAACACCTGCTTTATGTTGATTGGTCCATTCAAGATTCCTTGTAAGAAGATTTGTTTCCCCTCAGTATTATTTATTAAGTTTAGATAGCTTAGATATACTTAGATAACAGATAGCTTATTAATTGATGAGCTGAATGATTTTAGGACAGGACAGTTGAAATTTAAGTCTGCTGTAAATAGTGTGTGTTTTAGGAGCACCTGATTTCCAAATTTAAAAATGAATCGTGGTGGAAGGCCAATTGATCCTGTTTGGCAGCATTTCCATAAAGTTGAAAGAGATCAAAAGGTATGTGCAAAATGCAAATACTGTGGAAATGTACGTTCCAATCATATTGAAAGGATGAAAAACCATTTATCTCAGTGTTTGAAAAACAGAGACTCAGATCCTGACATTAATTATGTGTCTGGATCAGAATCAGACCTAGTAGTACCTGAAACCCAAGCCAAAAAATTCAAATTGGATTCTTTCGTTGTAAAAACAAGTGGTTCTTCAGCTCAAAAATTGGATTTGTTAGTGGCAAAATTTTTTTATGCCAACAATATTCCATTCAGTGTTGTGGAACTTACAACTTTCCAAGACTTAGTCTCTGCATTGCGACCAGGCTATCGTGTTCCTAGTAGAAAAGCTTTAGCTGGTACACTTCTTGATGAGGTTGTTGCTGAAGTAGAAGAAGAAACAAAGAAAAGTCTTGAAGGAAAAAATGTTACATTAATTGAAGATGGATGGAGTAACATCCATAATGACCCAGTCATTGCATCCAGTTTGCATGTCTCAGGTAAAACTGTCTTTCTTGATGCTGTTGACAGTGGCACAAATGTAAAAAATGCTGAATATCATAAGGAAATCATTGAAAATGCAATCAATAAAGCCAAAATCAAATTTGGTTGTGATGTAAAAGCTCTTATGACCGATAATGCAAAAGTGATGGAAAAAACAAGAAAATTACTTCAATTGGAAGAGAGTACCAAAGATCTTTTTTTTTTATGGTTGCTCATCTCACTGGCTAAATTTATTAGGCCAAGATCTTACACCAGATGCCATTATAAAACCTGTAATAAAAGTTCATAAGTACTTTCGGAATCATCACTTACATGCAGGATGGCTTCAGGAGTATCCAGAATCTATAAAGCCTCAATTACAATGCAATACAAGATGGAACAGCCAGCTTGTATGCATCAATACGTTTTTGAGAAACAGACCATTTTATCAAAAAATAGTTGAAGATCACGAAGATAAAATTGAAAAAGATATTGCTAATCTGATCAACAATTATAATCTTTATAAGCAATGTAAAGATATCTTGATGCAACTTAAACCAATTAGTGTTTGTCTAGACGTTCTTCAACGGGATAGTGCAACTTTAGCTGATGCGTGTTCAGCTTGGCTTGGTCTCATGAAGGAAGGATCTCTGCAGCCACACATTGAAACTGTGGAAAAAAGAATGTTGCAATCTTTAGAACCTTTTCATTTCTTAGCATATCTTCTTTATCCGAAATATCAAGGAGATGGATTAAACAGTGTACAAATTGAGTCTGCTCGTTTATGGGCAACAGAAAAATTTCCTATTGTCTTCCTTTCTTAATTGCATTTGAAGCATGTGATTTACCATTTCCTGCATCCTATTTTAGTGAAAGTGGTAGACTAACTAATCCAGTGACTTGGTGGAAAGGAATTCTTAATGGAATTACAGAAAAGGATAGTCCATTTTTTGAATTTGTAAAAATGGTGATTGTTCTTCATTCTTGTCCAGCCAGTTCCGCCTCCATTGAAAGAATGTTTTCAAACTTTGGACATATACATTCCAAAATAAGAAATAGATTAGGTTTGGAAAAATGCTCAAAATTAGTGATGTGTTACCGTATGTTACGTGGTTCTTTTGAACCAGAATATTAATAATATAAATAAATAAGTAAATGTATGCTGTAATTATTAAAAGTACAAATTTCAAAATTTGTATGTTTTGAAGTTTCCATAATTTGAATTAAACACAAAACAAGACTCATTTCATCATTTGGAAAAGTAAGCAATTATTTCTTTTTTAGTGATATGGTGAATTATTCATTTGTCCTTAATTTCAAGAGATACTCCTTAAGTAAGATAAATTTATACCAGTAAGAAATGATTATTAGTCAAGACAAAAATTTGTATAAAAAGATTAAATTATTTATATTTTAATCTTTTTATACCAGTACTTCATTCTTTTCCCATTTATAAAATAAATTTTATTCTTATTTTACATTATATTGTTCTGAATTTGCTCCAAATATAAAAATAAATTAATGCTGCATATTTGTTTATTAAAAATAAATAAATAAGCTTGTTAACCAAATATGCAAAAAATCCACACCAGAAAGAAATTACGCGTAAAAAATTGAAAATTAAGTCATAAACAAAGAAAAGTATATAAATTAATAGAATTGAATTTAATATAATTCAATGTATACTAAAATTAAGGAACATTATAATTAAACAAAAACAATACTGGAGCTTGCTATTATTAACAGCCTTCTTTTTTTACTTTTAGCGTATTTAAAATGTATTGGGGGTTTTTGACGGTTTAAACCGGTTAAAACCTGGTTTAAACCTATGTCACGTCAAAAACTAGTTTTTGACGGCTAAAACCCAACCCTGGTACAGGTACCTATGAACTGTATTGTCTAGGGCTGGATTATTTATCAATATATCCCTAAGTATCGATATTTTTTTAATATCCCGATAACAATATTTAAGATCTAGCTCCTTCAATATATCCCTTTAACGATGTTGCCGAGTGCGCACCCGAGTGAACGAAACTCGAGCGAATGAAACCCGATCAGCCAACATACAACAGCTAACGAGAGCGAAACCGGAAGAAAAAAAGCGCCGAATATCTTATTTTAATACTCATTTTCTACTTTCCTCTAATTACTCACTGATAAACTAGAAAAAATAGCCCCACGCCAAACGATTTCTATTGCAACACATATACATATACTTCCTCATCCTTCATAAACTCAAATCTAAACATCACTGCTTTAAAAAGGCCACCGCATAAAAAAAAAAATAATAATAATAATAATAATAATAATAAAAAATATTTATTGAAAGCCATCTGCTTTGATTATCCCGTGAATAAGCTGACTTCGTTCAAGGTCACGGTTCTACCCCTTCAGAAAAAATTCATCAGACATACTCCAATATCACAATACCTATAATCAGCAGGTGTGTTTACTAGGAAAGAGATTTGATATTAGTCGAAACGATATATCCCTATCCGAAATATCTATTATGGGTTCTGATATATTACACTATACTGATTTCCCAGATTCCCACTCTACATTCATGCATATCGTAGGTGATGGAAACCACAGAAAAGGCAATATGACGAATGAAAACAATATCTTCTGTTTTAGCTCCTTTCCTGCTATTGGTTCATTGATATCGGTCTATTTCAAAGTGTCGATATAAAATGGCCAATAACATGCTTCAACATGTGTTTAATAAAAATCATCAAAGCCGAACTGATACAGTGATGCCAGATTGGGGATTTTGTCCCCATTTTAGGGAGTTTTGAGGCTTCTGGGGACAATTTTGGAGACCAAATGTTTGTGGGGACTTTTTTGGGGAATTCTAAAATTTTTGGGGACAAATCTGGGGCGTTTTTCAACTTTCTGTCAATGTTGGTAACGTAATGATTTATCCCTATGTCTAGAGACTTTCAATAGCTTTATTGTTATTTGGGGATTTTTTCAAAAATTGCCTTCATTTGGGGAAAAATCTGAGCTTAAATCATAGAAAAATCTGCTTGATATTTTTTTTTTTTTTGAAAAAATTTTTATTTTCCCTTTTTAGTAGAAATCAAGTTGGGGATTTTTTCGAAAAAAAAACCCGTGATTTGGGGAAATTTGAAGACTTGTTTGGGGAAATAATTTTCGACCATCTGGCGTCACTGAACTGATATCTACTAGAAGAGTTTTTTTGCAAATTTTCTTAGCGTTTAATAAAAAACTTCTGAAAATATAAGCAATTATGGAATGTATTTTTTTTAATATTATTTTATTATTATTAAATATTTCGATAAAATATTTTTTTTATTAAGACTGTACATCAGTCAGATAGCTTCCTTTCTCCTTTCCCATGTTATCCAATGGGATTTTCGTTGCTTCGTTTTATAAAAATATCTCATTCAAAAATGAAGTTTTTCAAATTCTGTTTTTTGAATATTACTCTTTGAACGGGTCGCCTTTTAGCTTAGTGAGCAATTTTTCGAAAAAATTAATTTAAATATTTTATTTCAATAAGTAAATTATGGACTCTAAGTGTGGATCTCTAAGTAAAATATTTAAATTTATTTTTTCGAAAAATTGCTCACTAAGCTAAAATACGACCTGTTCAAAGAGTAATATTCAAAAAACAGAATTCGAAAAAGTTCATTTTTGAATAAAATATTTTTATAAAACGAAGCGACAAAAATCCTATTGGATAACATGGGAAGGGAGAAAGGGTGCTATCTAACTGATGTAAAATAAATGTTTTATCGTCAGTAATTTTACAGTGACAGTTTCTTTATAGAATTATATAATATTGAATAGTTTATTACTTTTTTTATGTAGCATTTATATTTCTCTTTCCATTTATTTATTTATTTATTTTATTTTTAAAGCCGTACATGTTAAATAAAATTGGTTTAAATGCAAAATGAGTTACTTTAAGTAACAAAATGAAACTTCAACATAATTTTGTTTAAATAATATAATTTTTATACTGACAATGTATACATAAATACACACAGACACACACACACATTATAATATGTAATTCAAATTTCAATTACTGTGAAACTATTACGAATGTGAATTGAACATATATATTTAAAAGATATTGTAATGATTTGGTAAGAGGATACAAAAATAAAAATGACAAGTAACTGACATTTAGGATGCATATAAGAGTTTTAAGTAAAAAATATTACTTTCTACAACCAAAAAAAGGTGTATTCAATGGCAATTCTGAACTATTTATAATGGCAATTCTGAACTAATTAAAATGATTTTCATTTTTATTTAATACCTGCATCTTAAGACAATTTTTCTGAAGCTTTATTTTTAGTAGAATTATGAATTTTGATATACTTGGCACAAATAAAACACAGATCACATATTAGCTGTGTTAAAATATGATTTTAAAATAATTAAAGCTTAAAATGGGAAGAATAGAGGATAAACTATACAGAGGTATACTAAAAAGCAATAGTATAAGTTATAAGAAACACAAAACATTAATTCACTTTTTATGATTTTTTTTTTTTATGATAAAGTTATGGTAGTAATATACCAGAAAATACATGGAAAACACTCTATACTTGTATACTTTAAAATTCGTGTGCATATGTCTTTAAAAAATAACAAATGTCTATTTTTTTCTGCCTTGAAAGCAATATCGCAATATATCGCTAATATCGATATTAACTTGGTGATATATCACGATATTTAATTTCTGATATCGTCCAGCACTAGTATTGTCTAATCAATGATCTGTTAATTCCCCTTTACTTATATTAATGCTAAAACAGATCAGTCTTCAATATGTAATTGTTTATGTAACATGTGTATGTCAGCTGTAATTGTCTTAGTCATTTATTAAATTCTATGTGTTAAAATGTAGAAGCCTCGTCATATCATAGTTATGGATTAATTATAAATCTTCCTGCCTAACAAATACTACAAATGGCGACGAGTATAAAAAAAAAAAGCAAAAAAGTTTCTTGCTCTTCAACATTAATATATAATGTCTACTTCAAAATAATTAGAAATGCAATCTGCAGTTCTTCATAAAAAAGAGAACGAAATGTGTTCTAAATATCAGTTATTCAAAAATCTACCTCTTTCATGAAGA
This sequence comes from Salticus scenicus, assembly GCA_963930645.1. NCBI lineage: Eukaryota > Metazoa > Arthropoda > Arachnida > Araneae > Salticidae > Salticus > Salticus scenicus. The sequence goes on along the minus strand of OZ005652.1, from coordinate 267,616,215 downwards.
AAATTGATTATTTCGAATGAATCATAAAAAGCGATCGGAGATGTGCAGATGTGAGTTTTTCATCTACTGTCGCGACAGAAAGGATACTATCGTAATTTATTGTCTACTATAATCTGCGATTTTTTAATTTTTTCGAGAAAGAGAGGGAAAAAGGTATTTATACATTTATTTTATTTTTTCTTTTCCGTTCTTTTATTTGATTGCATATATTTATTATTAGAATTAACATATTTTCATAAAAAATGTTTCAAAATTTTAAAGAATTTAATAATTCTTTTGAGTCTTGACACTTATATCAGGAGATTGGAACAAAATTTTATATTGTTTGACATAAAGGATGAAAAGAAACTTAGTGCTTTGATTACTTTTATTGGACCGAAATTATATAATTTACTAACAAATTTATTGTTTCCAGATCTTCCTGAATCGAAAACTTACGCTGTACTAGTAGATGTTTTAACAAAACATCTGTGTAAGACCCCTAACAAAATTACTGAATGGATTAAATTTAGAAAATATTTTCAGGGGGATAGTGAATCAGTTCAGGATTTCAGTGTTCGTTTAAAGAAATTTATAACACATTGTGCGTTTACGGGCGATTCACAGTCAGAAAATTTGTTGGAACAATTTTTTCACGTATTAAAAAATGAAACAATCCAAAGCAAATTAATGTCACAGGTTGAGGATTTAAGTTTTGAAAAAGCAGTAGAACAAGCTGTAACTATGCAAAGTACTGAAAATGATATGGTAGAATAACAAAATAAAAATTTGAATAAAGTTTCCGTTCATGCCAAAAAAACGAAACAAAATTATTCTCAAAATAACATAAGTACTAAACAAAATGTGAACAAAACTGTGAGTGCAAATAAAAGTAAAACTCACTGTTATCGATGTGGAAATAGTTCTTATTTAGCAAATGTTTGTAAATTTATTAATGCAGTTTGCAATTTTCGTAAAAAACGCGGTCATTTGAGTAAGGTGTGTCGGAACGCACAAAACAATGTTACTCAAAAGAAAAATGTAAACGTTCTTGATACTGTAGACATTTTGTCATTACAATCTGATGGCACTAAACCTATAAAAATTTGGGTTTTGATAGAAAATAGTGCTAAAGCAGAAATAGAGCTAGATACAGGATCAGCGATTTCCGCTGTACCGATAAATCGTTTTCAGAGATTATTTCCAGAACATAAAATGTTTTCTGCTGATGTACAATTAAAAACAGCTACTGGAGAAATTTTGCAGCCCAAGGGATTTGTTAGAGTAAATTTAACTTACGAAAATAAAACTCTCTAGGAATGTTAAGTTATATTTAGTTAAAAAAGATAATTTTCCTTTATTGCTAGGTAGGGATTGGATAACTACATTTAATATATTCCCAAACAATTTACAAACTGTTCCAGTAAACAAAGTAACAATCTCACAAAATTTAAATAAATTAAAAATGTTAAAGCTGAATTACATTTAGAGAAAGACTCATCACTAATATTTTGTAAAGCATGAACAGTTACGTATGCATTAAGGAATGCAGTAAATGAAAAATTAGAAAGATTAGAAAGTGAGGGAATAATAACGCCGGTTAGTACGAGTAATTGGGCAACTTCTATAGTTCCGGTAGTAAAACCAAATGGGAAAATTCGTTTGTGTGGTGATTTTAAAGTCACAGTAAATAAATTTTTAAAGATTGACAAATACCCATTACCTAAGATTGAGGATATATTAGCAACTTTAGGGGGTGGATTACATTTTACAAAAATTGATTTGAATCAAGCATACTTGCATTTAGCAGTACAGGAAAATCCACAAGAATTACTTACTATTAACACTCCTAAAGGCTTATTTCAATTTACGCGATTGCCATACGGAATTGCCAGTTCTCCAGCAATATGGCAGAGAACTATAAGGCAAATTTTAAAAGGTATATGAGGGTATTTCAGTTTTTATCGATGATCTATGTATCTCAGGGGAAACTGGTGAAATACATTTAGAGCGATTAAAACAGGTGCTAGAAAGGTATGTGAATACAATGGTTATGTGAATACAATCTTAAAATAAACAAGGAAAAATCCATTTTTCATGAATGATGAAATTACATACTGCGGTTACAAAATTGATAAAAATGGCATACACAAAGCGCAAGAAAAAATTTCTGCTATTTTAAATGCTCCAACACCTAAAAACGTAACTCAGGTAAAAGCATTCTTAGGATTGGTATCTTACTATTCTAGATTTGTTCCTAAATTATCTATGATTGCTTATCCTATAAATGAATTATTACGTAAAAATGTAAATTTTCGGTGGATAAAAAATTGCGAGAATTCATTTAATGCAATTAAACAGGAAATTACTTCCGAAAGGATTCTCATCCACTTTAATCCTAAATTACCCTTGATTTTAGCCACTGATGCTTCTCCTTATGGAATTTCTGCAGTACTTTCGCATACAATGTCAGATAACTCCGAAAAACCCATAGCTTTTGCTTGTAGAACGTTGTCTTCTGCAGAAAAGCGGTATAGTCAGGTAGATAAAGAAGCGTTATCAATCATTTTTGGAGTAAAGAAATTTTTTCAATTTTTATACGGTAGGAGATTTACTCTGTATACAGATAGTAAACCCCTAGTTTCCATATTTTCACCCGTAAAAAGTATTCCGGTACTTTCAGCAACCTGCAAAGATATGCATTATACTTACAAACATTCCATTATGATATTAAATATAGAAAATCTGCAGAGCACGGAAATGCCGATGCTCTATCACATCTTCCATTACGTAGTGAAGATTCACTGCTGCCGTCATCCGATTCGCTACAACCAGAAAAAGTGTCACGAACTTTGTCACCAAATTTATTTGGCAACACTAATAAATCCGATTGTTTATTTATTCATCAAATTACTACTTTACCTTTAACAACAAAAATGATGTGTGCAAGTTCTAAAAAGGATCCAGTATTGAAAGAAATGTACCAACACTTAATATCTGGCACACAGATGCCAAATTACTTACTTTTTGGACATAAACAAGAAGATTTTTCATTACTAAATAACTGCATATTACAAGGAAATCGTGTTGTAATTCCGACTGTTCACAGACAATAAGTTTTACAAGATTTACATTTTGGCCATTTTGGCATAGTTAAAACGAAAGCACTGGTATGTAGTTTTGTATGGTAGCCAGGTATTGATAAAGACATTGAGGAATTGGCAAATAACTGTTCTGTTTGTTTTAAATTAAAACACAATCCTCCTAAAATGGATAATCATCACTGGGAATGGCCTACAACACCTTGGAACAGAATTCATGTAGACTTTTTTGGTCCAGTTATGGGGAAAATGTTTTTAATCGTAGTAGATGCCCACAGTAAATGGACAGAAGTGTTCATTGTTCCTAGTACTATTACCGAGAACACTATAAACTATCTTTCTTCTCTTTTTGCCAGATATGGCTATCCTGTGTCCCTTGTGTCTGATAATGGGCCACAATTCACTTCAGAACAGTTCAAAAATTTTCTACAAAGTAAAGGCATAAAACATATCTTAACTGCACCATATCATCCCTCTACAAATAGTCAGGCCGAAAGGTGTGTCCAAACAATAAAAAAAGGATTGAAATCCTTAAGTTCAGAATCCGGAAATCTACAATTTAAGTTAAATGAATTTCTATTCCAATACCAAATAATGCCTCATATTACAACAAGGGAGAGTCCCGCATCATTATTTCTCAAAAGAAATATAAGATCAAAATTAGATTTACTTGTACCAAATGTTAAAAATTACGTTGAAAACAAACATAAAAATGTTTTTAACAAAGAAAAAGATAAGAGAATTCCAAGTAAATGAAAAGGTTGCAGCATGCAATTATACATCGGAAGATAAATGGAAAATAGGTATAGTAATTACCAGAATAGGTAAATTGCATTATAAAATTCAAGTAGGTTCATGTGTATGGAAAAGACACGTTGATCAACTGAAAAGTGTAGGTTCCAGAGTACAACTGGAGGAAACTACAAGTCTTGGTGAAATTGAAGAGAAGACCCTTGATGCACATATTCCCATGGTTCCTGATAGCAAAAGTCCACACCTGCAATGCGATGGAAGGGCTACGTGTGGTGGGAGGCCTGCCATTACACCAGATCTAGTGCCAACCGATCCTGCAATTACACCAGATCCAGTTCCAACTGATCCTTCCAATACACCAGATCCAGTGCCAACCGACAGTAGATCTATGTCTACAAAGCCTGGAGAAATTGACTATGATAAAAATCGCAACAGTACTGTAAATAATAAAAAACTAAAACCTGAACATTCAAACTTTAAAAATACTAATTTATCTTTTTCTGAACAGGGTTTAAGAAGATCAATTAGAGTAAGAAAACCTCCCATCAGGTATGGTATACAGAATTAAGGGGAGGAGAAATGTGGAGTATTTCTTTATTATGTACCTGATTAAATTCATTGGTAAGTGACGTCACATAAATGTACAGGTACCTATGAACTGTATTGTCCAATCAATGATCTGTTAATTCCCCTTTACTTAAAGTAATGCTAAAACAGATCAATCTTCAATATGTAATTGTTTATGTAACATGTATATGTCAGCTGTAATTATCTTAGTCAATAAATTAAATTTAATGTCTTAGTCATTTATTAAAAATTCTATGTGTTAAAATGTAGAAGCCTCGTCATATCATAGTTATGGATTAATTATAAATATTCTTCCTGCCTAACAAATACTACACTGACCAATACTGGTAGGTACAAATTTAAATAAAAATTATCATTATTCAATTATCTCTTTCAGTTTTTGGAACAGCTTCAATATAAGGCATCGACTGCTATTGCAGGTATACTGCTTGAGGAATTTTATGTTTGGGAATTTTATGTTTGGGAATTTTTTTTTTTTATTTATTTATTTTATGCTAAAAATTGGTAATTCTTGGGAAAATATTTAAAAAGTCGGAAATTCCGATGAAAGTTGGAAAAATCTCTTCCCTGTTGTTTTCTCTTAAATTATTATTATTATTATTTTATTTATTTATGTTTTATTTTATTTCATTAATTTAAAAAAAAAAAAAAATCTTTCATAGTTTGAACTCAATTAACTTAAGAAAAGAGAAACTGTGGGAAAAAAAAAAAAAAATTAAATTATAAAGAAAAATTAAAAATATTTGTTTAGTTGAAATAAAATATTTTAATAAATAAAATTTTAATAAAATATTTTAATAATTATAATAAAAGATATCTGTCTCTCTGTGCATCTATATGTTCAGCCCCTACTGAACGTAGAAGTATAAAATTTGATATACGGGTGCTCAGAAGCCTTCCAGAGGGGATAGTAAAAACAGAATTTTTAAAATTTAATTAGTTGCGGAGATATTAATTAAAATGTCAACCTATGTCAATAAATGACTTAATTTTGAGCTTAAGATGCATTTAAGGAGCGTTAAATGGCTAAATAAATTAGAAATTTATTATATTTAAATAATTAAATACATTGGAATGACAAAATGTAAAATTAAAGACCGTATCTCTGAACACCTCGCCGACTTCAAATATAATAAACATTCTACTGCATTTTCAAGGACTAACAATATTAAACCCATTAACACTATTCCATTAATTATCAAAAAATAGCCCATTATAATTCACATCATTATGCCCTAAAGAGAGAAACCCTTGAAATCTTAACATCTAACAATTAACTGTTAATGACATCGAACACAGTATAATTCCCCCAGAATGGCACAACCTGATTCAACAAAAGAAGCAAAGTGAAGGAAAGGAAGAAAAGAAGAAGAGCAAAGTAAACACACCACCCAGCTTTAGTTTGTCATTTCGAGCTCTGAAGATGGCCCCTATTGGGATGCCGAAATATATAGGTAAGCTCAACTTTTTATAAAGAATTTTAAATAAGGTAAATTTAAATATAATAAACTTGAAATCAATCCTTTCTAATTTTAAAAATATATAAATTAGAAATATCGATCATTTCATTACAACTTCGGTACCAAATGAAAGGGGTGATTTTCCTGAATCCATGGGAACAAACTGCTTATTGACAAGACAATTGGATTTTTGAAAATTAACTAAAGTACATAAATTTTAGGTGGCAACAAATCATTTGAATCTAAACTTACAGCAGACGGTTGTCTCCACTGTCTGGATGGAAAAGAAAACATCTGCTACTCATTAAGCCCATGTTTTTGAAGTGGGATTAAAAATTGCAGTTTTCAAATTTTCTCTCACGAACACTAAACAGTCTGTACAACACAAGACCAACTTGCAGTTTAAATTTCATCAATTTTGGTTAATAAACAAAAGAGTTACATTTTTTTGCAAATTACATTTTATTGTAACACACATCTCTCTCTCAAAAGACAATGTGTGTTTCCATAGCAACGAATACATTTGAAGGTAAAAATAATTCTTTTTTTATTTTAAAGTATTTTAAACCATTCATAATTGGAGTTTTTTTTGGGCCTACAAGTCGAATGAGGATATTTTCATAAAGTGTACAACTATTTGTGGGAAGGGGGGCGAAGGGGGCAAAAAACTAGAAATTTAGTTAAACCATTCAAAATTGGTATATTTTTGTGGCCTACAAGTCGAATGAGGATGTTTTTGAAAGCGTAAAATTATTAAGGGAGGGGCAGAGGGGGGTGAAAGACGCAGAAGATCTGAAATGGGAAAAAGGCGCCACCAAGTGGAATTTTTGTAAAGTCTGATTTTTCAAGGATTGTGAACTAGCAGGTCGTCGAAGGAAGCTAGTAAAAAATAATTTTATATTTTTTAATTGAATTTAATACATATGCTCCCTTAAATAATTTGTTTATTTTAATATTTTATTTCATTTACATTTAAAAAAAAAAAAAAAAAAAAAGGAAACAAAACTGCAAGCAGCTACCGGGGTTCGATCTCATGACTTTCCTCACTCAAACCACTGCGCTACGCCATCTTGCTAAAGGGCTCAGTTTCTTTGGATTTCATGGAAACAGCTAAAACTTTTAGGGTCATTTTCTCGCTCCATGGAGGTTGCTGCAGCAAATTTGCACTCTACCCTATGTTTTCACCCATGCTTTTTAATTTAAGATTGGTTTGGTTTCAATAGGAATTTTACTGATATATACTTCCCTTGTCAGCAGGATCTGAGATTCTGAGAGCTAGGCACATCGAGCAGGTCTATTTGTACCCAAAACCAAAAGCATCCATAGGAGAAAAGCCTCGTGTAGCTGAAGCAAAATTCAGCAGATACCTGACAGAAATATCCTGCAGCTCCCAAGGTTCAATAAGATACTGACTAAGATGCTCAAATCTGTGAGCAGAAAAGGCCTCATAGTCACATAAAATCTGTCAAACAGTCTTCTCTTCCAGACAACAACCATGACAAATGGGATCAGAACTGATACCCATAATGTTCAAATGCCTCTTAAGGGTACAGTGACCAGTGAGAAGGCCAATAAAATTCCTCAAACCATTTCTGGTAAGCTTTAAAAGCTCCTTATGACGAAGACCAGGACCCATTAAGCTCTTTTGCTTGCCTTTAACCATCAAACTTGTGCCATGCCTGTAATGCTCCTTACCAAAGAGCTTGAAGATAGAAGCCCTGAAAGTAGTTGAAGAAATACCCAGAGTAGGCTCAGGACCATGAAAGAGTGTGCTGGAGCGACCTTGCCAACTCATTACCTGGAATAACGATATGACCAGGTACCTAGTAAAGACTATAAGACTAACCTTATTATAGGAAGGTCATTAAGTACCTTGTAGCACTCCCACTTGACACGTGACTACTACAGAAAAAATTGAGAAATATAATGTTTACATTTGTGTTTTATGGGGAAATGTTTGCATTCTATAGGGAAATACTTGTATCCTAGAGAGAAATTCATAGGGAAATAGAGAATCAGAAGTCACATTGGGTATGATTTAGCCTCGAACCCAAGGAAACGGATATTGTCCATTAAGCTTAGTATATCAGCATACCAAACCAAACAGCTGCCATTAAGCCAACTGGGAGACATAAGCTAATCCTCTCTGGAAGGCAACAAGATCTTAAAAGGCTTATGAAAAGCAAATTTCGTAACTTAACCATGTAGTCACTAGGCATAATAAAAGAAGGAAAATCTGCAACAAATGAAATAAGGGAACACCCCAAGACAGGAAGAATAATCTAAAATAATCCTTCCACAAGCCCAGACACATGAAATGCTTCATGCAAGTTAAAGCCTCATCTTCAATACGCAAATGAAGAAGCAGCCCAAGCAAACACTCAAGGGCAGCAGTAGGAGTAGTCAATGCAGCCAGAGAAAGCAACACAGACCATCCTTTGCAATCTATTAAGGAAAGCTCTAATAGTAGTCAGCTTAGTCCGACACCAGATAATACAGCCATAGGCAGGGTTTCAGACCTGCCCACATACCCAAAAAAAAACCAGGTGGGTTTTTTTGGGTTTAAAATTAACAATCTTAAGAATTTTATTATCATGTATTGTACAATAACACAAACGAATGAGACAGGGAAGAAAAATGAATTTCTTCTAATCTCTTGCATTGAAATCTTGTGGAATTAATATTTCAAAATCATTTTAATACTGAAATTAATAATTGCATTCTGAATTACACATGTTTTGTTATCAATCAATTACCACGTTGTTTTATTACCAATGTTCAATTACCAATAAGTTTTGTGATTCGATAAGAAAAACACGATTTTATGATTTGAAATACATTTTATTTTTCAATAAAATCTTCTTGAACTTCAATACACTTGTTCCAATGATCTTCTTATTTATGGATTCAATCCCTGAATTGAGAATCCAGAAGATTGTCGAAACACGCTTCCACGGTTTCTATTACCTCTCCGTTCGATGAAAATTGTTTTCCATTTCCATGCATGAATTTTTTGAGACGTGAGAACAGCCAGAACGAGACAAGTCTGGCAAATAGGGTAGATGTTGCAACAGTTCATACTTTAATTCACTGATTTTTGCAATATTTTTTTTTTGAGCTGTGTGAGAGAAAGTTATCTTGATGAAAAATGTTTTCTTTTGTAAACCAGGTCTTTTAATCATGAATTTTTACATCCAGCCGATCCAAAAGTTTAGAATAATAATTTGCGTTTATTTTTTTATCAGTTTTAAGGTAATGCACAAACAAAATTCCTTTAGCATCTCAAAAAAAAAAAAAAAATGCTAACACCTTCTTGGCTGATTTCTGGACCTTAACTCGCTTTGGAACCAAAGTACCGAGTTTACACCACTCCTTAGCCTGTTTTTTTTTTTTCAGGATCATGATGGTAGACCTAAGTGTCATCTAGAGTGATAAAACGATAGTGCTAACTTTAGGCTATTTTAGCAAGGTGCTCCACTCTGTGCCACTTTAAAAAAGATTTTAGCACACTGTGGCTCTTTTTCAACCTATTTTAGCACCTGGCGGCTCTTTTAAAAACATTTTAGTACAAAGTGGCCATTTCAAACATTTAAAATGTTCTTTAGGGATTAGAGAAACTTTTAGATCTTTTTTTCTGACATGTAACCTTCTAGCAATAGTTTTACAGCATTCCAAGAACAAATGCATATAGCCCACACAGGGTTCGCACTAAGAAAAAAAAATGAGTGGGATTCTCCCACTCTAACAAAAAAATTAAGTGGTATTTTCAAAATTTAAGTGAGATTTTTGAAATTTAAATCAGTAATTACATTTTACAGAAAAAAAAAAAAAATATTTTCAAGAAACATGTAAATTACAAACATGTGATTGCTGAAATTAGAAATTAGCTGAAAAATTTTCGCTAATATGATTGATTGGATGATTAGTTGAATATTGATAACGTCACTTTCAATAAACTGATGACATAAACATTTATATATATTTTTTTAATCTACATTAAGCATTTTCAGGATTTTTTCATTAGCGTAAAAAAAATTCTTCAATATTCCGGCAATAACTTTTATATCCACATAAAATCTTATTAAAATTTCACACCAAGAGTAAAACAAATTTTTCAAACAAATATAGAATATGATTTTTATGTATGTACATTAATCATTCATATAAAAGTAGCAGTAGCTAATTATTAGTTTCAAACGTGCATAAAACCAACTGAGTATTAATTTTCTTAAATTGATTTGGGAAAAATTTTCTTACCTGAAAAATCTATTCTTCATTTCCCCCATGTTTACAAATTTGGTATAGGTATGACACCCCATAAGATTTAATTTATTTGAGAAAAAATAAATAGATTCATTAAGTTCAGCACTAAAGGTCTAAAAATAATTACATATGTCAGAAATATAGAGCACTTCTATTGCTTTATTGATTCTAGAATTGATCATTGACCACAATCCGTATTCCGGAGATGGGAAAGAGGGGGGGGGGGGGGGAGATTAAAAAATAATTACAGAGTAAGAAATATTAAACTCTTTCAATTCTACTTCTAGAATCTAATAAAGCAAGTTTAAAATGAATATCTATAATAATAAATTATAAATATAATTTATGTTTCAGATGGGTAAATATTGGGAAACAAGACTTCTGCAAAACATTTTATTGCTGATCGCTAGATGGAGATAAATAAAGGGGGAGGTGGGCAAAAAATAATTACATGAGCAAGAAATATTTAACAATTGTATTTATTTACAGGTTCTAGAATCTCATAAAGCAAGTTTGAAATGGATATTGACATTTATGTTGTGGATGGAGAAAGATTAGGAATCAGAAGCTTTTGTGGAACATTTGATCGCCGATTGTTCCATTTTTATTTATTTATTTATTTTTTAACGAACGATATCCGCGATTTTTTAAAAAACGAAAAAAATAAATTCGCGGAGATAAAAAAAAAAAATAAAATAAAATAAAAAAATTGCGGGAAAAGCACGCATATGAAAAATTTTTTAGTGGGATTTTTTTTTTTTAATATTGCGCGTTTCCCGCGATCCTGCTCGAACCCTGCCACACATATACACGTAAAATTAGTAATTTTGTCATGTACAAAAATCACAACAGATGACCCCAAATGCAAATTATGCAAATAATACTTTTTGAAAATAGGTTGCATTTTTTATTGAATTCCCCCCCCCCCCGGCAACCCTCTTACTCTAGAATCAGCACTGAACGACACACAAAATAACTTTTTTCTTTTCAAAAATGCTCCAAATGTTTAGTCGCATTCGCATATAGGGGAGAGGGGGGCACATATGGACGTTTTTTTGTTTTATTAAAAAATCTAACCTTTTTCATCTTTTTCTTTTACTAACCATAATCTTACATCTAATCTCTTCAAATATATGTACTTAAATATTAGAAAATGTGACAAAATTATTTTTAAAAAAATATTTAAAAACATGCAAAATTTGTCCACATCTGCACCTACAAGGGGTACATTTGGACATGCTTGGGGGCACATTTGGACAAATAAATACAGCATTACTAATTACTTTTGTTATAGGACAATAATTCACATTAAAAACAAACTAATTTACCTTACATAAGTCCTAGTTATTTTCACAATGCATTTCAGGCGCTAGCGCACCCGTCATCAGGTGAAATGTGACACTTCTCTTTACTGTTGTCATCGGGAAACATCGGCTTCGTTTCTTCATTTCTCTTCGTATTGGTGGATCTTTTGATTAATTGGCTCCATTCCTTTGGGATTCTTGCGTGTTCGCGATCGTTGACTGCCTTGGGGTTAGTAAGGATCTCTAAAGCTTCTCTTTTGAAGGCGTAATTGTGATTATTGTAGTGGGCGATTTTATTAGTATGTATGCTGTTAATATTAATTGGGTTATTGAGGTGAGCGGAAACAAGCGCGGTAGATTGACGGTTGTGTATTAGGTCCGATTTATGTTCTTTTTCGCGGTCTTGTATTTTCCGTTTAGTGACACCGATATAGCAAGCACTGGAGTTATTATTGTAGTTGAAATCTATTTTGTAAATTCCGGAAGTGGATCTATTGTCAATTTTGTCTTTATCGTTTCTAATATGCTGAAAAATATTTCGGTTAGGTTTAATTGGAATGTTGAATATTATCAATAAAAGTAAAATCTGGACGCGTTACGTTGACGACGTTTTTACCATTTTCCCGAAAAATTCCGACACAGATAAAATTCTAAACGATCTCAACAACCTTGACAAAAACATAAAATTCACAATGGAAAACGAAACGAACAATACACTGAACTATCTAGATATTAAAATAACCAAAAATCCAGACAATACAATCGATACTACTATTTACAGGAAACAAACCGCCAACACCGAAATCATCAATAAACACTGCCATACCCCCCTTCCCTATAAATACGCCGCTATAAGATCTTAAAAAAATCGCGCGATCCTTATCTGTTCCAACAAAACCCTCCTCAACGAAGAACTTAAATATATTAAAAACATAGCCTATAAACAAACTACCCAAAAAATCTTATCAATAAACTATATAAAAAACGAATTAAAACCCTTAATAAAATCAATAACGCCCAAAAAGAAAAACCAAAATTCACTACCCCCATCCCTTTCTACAACGGAGCAAGTATAAAAATAAAAAATGAAGCTAAAAAACACAATATAAACATTCCAATTAAACCTAACCGAAATATTTTTCAGCATATTAGAAACGATAAAGACAAAATTGACAATAGATCCACTTCCGGAATTTACAAAATAGATTTCAACTACAATAATAACTCCAGTGCTTGCTATATCGGTGTCACTAAACGGAAAATACAAGACCGCGGAAAAGAACATAAATCGGACCTAATACACAACCAGGGCTGCCAACCTCTGGGACTGCTAAAGTGTAGTTAAAAAGCAAAAAAAGTGTAGTTTTAAGCTACAAAGTGTAGTCGCTAAAAAATTAGAAAATACTTAAAATATAAATAAGCATAAAATCTTTTGTTTACATTATGACTTACTTTCTGAAATTTATTGATTTTTAATAATCAAACATACAAAAATAATAGAAATTTTATACAAATTTACCTTTTATATTAACATGGATACATGAAAATACACTAATTCTAATATAATACACTAATATAATATCGCAGGGTTGCCAAAACTCAGCTCTCAAAACGTGCAAATCCATCAAAAACCCGAGGTCGAAAATTTTTACGAATCCAATACTTTCTTCTATTGAATATAGAAGAAAGTAAAAAGTTATAAAAATATCATTGTATCATCCATGCGATTAATATATCGAACAGTATGTGAACTCAATACGCAAGAACAACAAAGATGAGATGAGAACGAGAACGTTGCAATGAGAGCAAGCGCAGAAAGCATAATAACCACAATGCACTTCGAAATAAATCCACTTTTGATTTCAGAAGCAGTCATAAGCGAACAAAAACAAAAACTTGCATCTGCCGCTTTGCCTTCTTCCCCCAGCTGCAGTATGACAGATGGAAAGTCTGTTTCTCTTCACCCGCACCTCGCAAGGCGCAATCCCCCCCTCCCATCTTCGGAGGTTCGGAGAGCATATTTCTTCTGCTGTTGCCTCATCCTAGTGCTCTTCTCCACGCGTGCTGCGCACGCATTCAAGCCGCTTTCGCTTCGCGCTCGGCGCCGGCTTGCCGTACTTTGAAATCAAAAGAACGGATGTTCCGTTCGTTCAAAAATTTTAGGATGATGATAAAATTTTAGTTATAATTTTAGGAAAACCTCAAACCATAAGGAATTTTAGGAACGCTGCGAGGCCTGTAAACAAGATGACGATGGGGAAAGGAAAAGCGTAGCTTTAAGTATACAATGCGTAGAGTGTAGTAGAAGCAGGCTAAAGCGTAGTTACTACGCCAATTGCATAGTTATTGGCAGCCCTGCACAACCGTCAATCTACCGCGCTTGTTTCCGCTCACCTCAATAACCCAATTAATATTAACAGCATACATACTAATAAAATCGCCCACTACAATAATCACAATTACGCCTTCAAAAGAGAAGCTTTAGAGATCCTTACTAACCCCAAGGCAGTCAACGATCGCGAACACGCAAGAATCCCAAAGGAATGGAGCCAATTAATCAAAAGATCCACCAATACGAAGAGAAATGAAGAAACGAAGCCGATGTTTCCCGATGACAACAGTAAAGAGAAGTGTCACATTTCACCTGATGACGGGTGCGCTAGCGCCTGAAATGCATTGTGAAAATAACTAGGACTTATGTAAGGTAAATTAGTTTGTTTTTAATGTAAAGTATAGCATTATCAACATCAACAGTTTAAAATAACAAAAACAAATGACTTGAATACATATATACTAGAAATATCCACTTCTGTTGCTATAAATAAGGACAATAAAATATTTTAATTATATTTATAATCTTAAAAAAGGACTTTTAAAGAAAATAATATATTCTAGTGATGTCCTATGATCTTCACGATTTGAGTTGCAGTTTTTTACCTAATCAAAAAGAAATTTGCTTTAAATTATGTGAACATTTTAATAACTAAAACAAATAAATTGAAAATAATCAAATACACATTAGTATGGAAAAAAAAAAAAAAACACTTTATTCCTATTTCACTTTATAAGACTCTAAATTGACCATAAATCTTAAGTTTGCTGCTGTACGTTCAGTTCCTCCTATTATAATTGGAGGTGGAAGTTTAGCTACTATATCTGTTTTCTCAATGGTTGACTCGTCTGTCTTATCTGGAAAATTAAAAAATGTTTTGCTTTCCAACTTCCTTTCATAAGTATTTGACTTCATACTTGTGAGAATCTAAAGTTTTTTCGATTCGTCCAATGTAGTAAACTGTTTTTGACTTTGTATTGAATCTTACTAGAACAAAGTCATTTACACCAATTGAATCATCATCTAATAGCAGCTTCAATTCTTCAAGATCATCATCTGATTTAGATTCCACTCCATCATCTGATTCAGAATGTGATTGGATGTTTGATTGACCATGTAGCCGTTCCATCATACCAATCTTAATTTTTTTTTTTTTAATTCTTCTAAATCAAACTTTCTTTTTCTTCCAAATGCTTCTTTTCTTTTTTCGTTAACTCTAACTTTCTCCATTTTTGCTATAGTGATTTGTTCAATTCTTTCCTTTTCAGGAGTATCTGTGTAAATTCTAGACTTTCCTCTTCATGTAGATTGCTTTTTTCTTGGTGGGGCTTTAGGAAAAGGTCTTATGACTTCTGGAGTTAAAACTTGAGTTGAAGGTCCAGGTTCAATTAATATTTCATGGTCAAAAGTAGATGAAATTGAAGGCTTAGGCTCATTTGAAGGAGAATATGAATGTTGGATTTCTGCATTTTCAGATATTTCGACAGGGTTTGGTCGATTGGTGACAAATGCTGGAAGAAAGACGTCATCACTGAAAACTAGTCTGTTAACAGGCCATATTCCAGTATTCTTGAACGAACTGCTGATATTTCTTGGAGTGAAAGAATTAAGATATGCATTTGATGACAATTCTGCTATTTCATATATAGTGATGTTCTTTCCTGGATTAGAAGCCATCCAATCATTAAAAGCTATTTTTACTTTACCTTTGAAAGAATAAACGCAAACATCTAGTGGCTGCATGCGATGGGAACAGTGAGGGGGAAATGATAAAACAATTCAATTTTCTCTTGCACAGGTGATAGCTTCTGTTGATGTGTGGGTATCATGGTTGTCCAGCAGTAAGAGTATGGGGTTAAAAGTTTAAACATTATTTTTTTAGCCCATATCAGATTTTTTTTTATTATTTAGCTTTAAATTAAATCCTGATAAGTTGTGAATAAAACTATACAATTACGCTTAACTATAATAGCAAAGATTAAAAGCTACAGTCTTTGTTACTTAAAAAATCATTTTAAGCACCTTATTGCTTTAATTTTGTGTTATAAATTCTAAATATAAAACATTAGGGGCACATTTGGACAGTCCACATGTGCCCCCAAAACAATGTCCAAATGTGCCCCACAGTCACATGTTTAGAATTTTGTTAAGCCTAGCTTAGCAGAAATTTTTTTTGACAAATATGATTAATAAATCATTATGTTCACCAAACAAGCTATTTAGTTTTATATAATTAATTTTCATGGTGCAATATAAATATGTATAATTAGGATTGATACAAATAAAGCTTAACTTTACTTTTAAGCTTCAAAACTGCTTGGTTGACATAACTGGAAAACTTTCACAGCCAATTGCTTCAAATTTTCCTGGGAAATGCATCATAGTGTTGCCAACAAAATATAATTATTTCATAATTTTCACATTTATTTAAGTTAGGGAAAGTTAAGTTGTCCATATGTGCCCCTGTCCAAATCTGCCCCCTTTGCCCACATGTTTCTGAAACCCAAAACTTCAGCCAAAATATTGCTCGCACAGCCAAATGAGATGCCAAGGGCTTCTACTAAATCTCTCTCGGTTAATCGAAAATCATTCATAAACATATACTGTACGTTTTTTGGTGTTGATGCACTTTTAGGACGTTCTTCACGAGGATGATCTTCAAGACTTGTATGACCACTTTTAAATACATTAACTCATCTTTCTACTATTCGAATTGAAGATGAAGAGTCCTTATACACTTTTAACAATCGTTCATGAATTTGTTTCAGCGCGACACCTCCCCCCCCCCCCCCCAAAAAAAAAAATTATTACTGCACATTATTCAAATTTTTCCATTGTACAAAAATACTGTGACACCCAAAGCAGAATTTTCTGTATCTATCTGCAAGCCAGGAATGACAGTGTGGTGTATAACAAGGATTATCAGCAATTTATAAAATATATAAAATTTGCATCTACAAAGCAAAATGAGTTAATAATACACAAACTAGTATAGTGGATCTAGAGACATAACATAAATTTATATCTATATTTTAAAACCTGGGACTTCCTTTCAGAGATGTAAAATTAATATGCTGAGCTTTCAATAATCTGCAGCTCTCACTGCACTGTTTCTGCTACTGGGCTGTAACACGTCAACTTTGAACAGCTGCAGATATACGAATGAGCTGACAGATCTGCATGAAACTTCACACATGTTCATAAAATAGTAGTACAACTTTTAGAAAAATAAAACAACGAACCTACTAGCGTCATCTCTTATTGAAAGACAAAACTTATTGAACAACCTGGTACAAGCATTTTGTATAAGCAAAATATCAAAACCTTTTCAACTTTATCAAAATAATCAAATTTTTAATAAGTAATTTTTTCTTTATCATAATTACATTATTTCATTACAATAGATATTGAACAGAATAAAAAAAATCAGAATTTGCCTGATAAATTTCAGATTTAAGTGATTTTGGAGCAAAAACTTTATTTAAATTTAAGTTTAAAAATACCTTATCATATCATCCTTTAGTGTAGCGCTGAAGAGGGCTGCGATGTGCAGTCGAAATATATATATATATGCTACACTAAAGGATGATATAATAAGGTATTTTTAAACTTTAATTTAAATAAGTAATATTCCTGCACTTTTTTTTTTTTTAAAGTAAAATTTAGTTAGTAGATATCAAATTTCCTTGTAAACATTTTTTTTTTTAAATGCTCTTAATTTATTAATTAAATCTCTCGACATTTTTTTTTTTTTTTTTTTCAAAGCCACTTTCATAATACTCACAAAAATAATTTTATTTATAAAATAATATACTACCAACTTTGATTTTTCTTTTTTTTTTTTCTTTCCATAATTCCTGTTTGCCCTCTTAATAAATAATTAGTACAATAATGTATAAGATTGATTTATGTAGCGGGTACAACGTTATCCATTCAATCAGTATATGAAAATGGTGCTGACTCAAGCTAATTCAGTGCTCCACCAGGTAACCTTTATTGATACATTACACACAACTGGCACCCCCTTTTAAACCCATTTTAACACCTGGCGGCCCTTTTAAAAATACTTTAGTACCAGGTGGCCTTTTCTAACTTAACATATTAAATGTCTAGAGGTATTTACTTTTTTTCCTGGCATGTAGCCTGTCTATACCCTAGCATTGCCTCTATGCAAATTTAGCAGGGCACAGTGCCCAGCAACCCTTTTAACAACTCTACACACATGGCCACCCTTTTTAGATATTTTACGTGGTCAGGGAGCCATGAACACCCTTTTTCATATCCCCTTTTAATTATCTCAGTTTCTGATCGTGGAAAGGGGAAAAAGAAATCTTAAAATTTAACAACAGGTAGAAGTAAAAAAATGTAAATTTCCAATTGACGGATTTAGGGTATATAAGCGCTGCAGAACTCGCATTCAAAATAAATCAAGCAAAGCATCAGTCGACTGCCAGAAAAAATATTCCAAAATGAATTATTCATTGTAAATTAAGTATTGTAAAATTCAATTGGTCACGCAAAAAAAAAAAAAAAAAAATGCCTGTTGGTTGGGAAAAAAATAAATAGATTGTCAGAGGGAAAAAAAAAACAAAAACACATTTTTTGCTAATCAACTGCAGAAAAAAAAAAAAAAAAAAATTAATCTATTGAAAAAAAAAAAAAAAATTAATCTATTGAAAAAAAAAAAAAAAATTAATCTATTGAAAAAAAAAAAAAAAAAAAAAAAAAAAATCTGCAAAGTTTACAACAACAATAATAATAAAATTGCTAATCCAAGGGAAAAAAAAAAAAAAGGTCAATTTGCTAATCTAAGAAAATAACTCCAAAATTTACAAATGTATTGCAATAAAAAAAAAAAAAAAAAAAAAAAAAATCACAAAATTCAACGATCACTAGTGGAAATTTGTCACATGAAAATATAGCAAAATTCATTGATTGCTCATAGGAAAATATCACAAAATTCTACTTAACATATAGCACAATAGCATAACTTTATTTCCTTGTATGAAGTTTTAGAAAATTTAAAGTGCTCTTGACTCTTGAGTTACTTTAGTGCCTCTCCCCTCCCATCTCATACAGTATTTATGGCTGGGATTGTGGTGCCTCAGTCTTAAGATTGATCTTAATCTTACGATTTGTCGTACAAATAGGCAAGTTTAAAAATGATCTTTAGTATTGCGGTACCTCAAGTGCAAGTTCCCCACGAGAGAAACAAGCCGGCCAATTGGAGACACAGAGTGAGCTATGTTGTGATTACACACGCATCCAGTTACGATTCAACTTAAGATAGCTCTGAGGTTGTCGTAAGATAGTGAGACACTGCAATATGACTTGTGTTTTGTTTACATCTTAAGACAGAATTTACGCTTACGACAGAATTTACGCAAGGCACCGCAATCCCAGCCTAAATCCCACATAATTCAAATCTCAAATAAATGACAATTATCAAACAAAAGCCCAAATTAAAACACAGTAGACAATAAATTGTGTATAATAACTAGATTAAAAAAAAATAATTTTATATACAAGCAAATTAAAAAAAAAAAAAAGGGGGAGAAAATAAATTTAAAACACTTACCTTTCCTAAACATTGTCGTTTGTTCATAGCCAACAAAGCAGCAGCTGCTGCTTGATGGTCAGTAAATTCCACAAAACAGTAGGGATCATTTCCTGGCTGTAAAAGATAATTATTTTTTAACAGAAGAAGGAAAAAGGATATTTCGGAGAAACATAATAAAGCACATTTGATATCAATACATTGAAATTACACTTAACCATTTCTCGCCGACTGATACGCCCCAGTAGCAAAATGCAATTACACTAAGTTAAAAATTTAAAAAAACTGAAAAATGGATTAATAATTTTTAACCATTTATGTGTGTTGTGTACTTCAAGAGTACAAAAATATGCTTTAAGGCAGGGTTGGGTTTCTTCCAGGACAGTGGAAGAAACTGGAAAAAACCGGAAGAAACTGGAAGAAACCGGAAGAAATGGAAGAAACCAACCAAAAGACAAAAAAGATGTTCAAAATTAAAATTTATGAACTATATAAACTCAAAGTATAAATATAATGCCAAATCTAAACTATAATTCAATTAACATAAAAAATATCTAGAAAAATAAGTTATTTGATAACAAACACTGAGTATATACGGGTGATGGGTTTTTACTTTTTAATGCTAATATTTTTAGAATTTTTTGCATAGATACTATCTCATAATATTATTATATGTTCAAACAGTACAAGTGATAATAATTATGGAATTTTTAGCCATAATAATTGCACTTTTTTTTTAAAGATACAACTTTTTATATAAACTCGAAGCTGGTACCGAATGAACTGTATCAATAAGTAAGATACCTACTTTTAAACTGTCCTGCAAGCACTCTAGGATAAAAAAAAAAAAAAAAAATCCATAGTTTGTATTTATCTATTTTAAGTTGAAAAATAAAGTGCAGTATTGAACTACGAAAAAACTTTTCATTTGTTTTACAGTCAACTCCCTCTAACTCTCAAAAGTTTTGACCAGAGGTTGTGCAGATAATAGGAATTTGCAAATTAGAGATCATTGCCTTTGTTTACAGTTTTCTTTTGCAGATACAAAGTCAGTTATTATTAATTAAAAGATAGACATCAAAATGGAAAGAGGATTTTTAATAAATTTTAGAATAAATATTTCTTCAATAAAACTAACTTTTTTAATAAAACTAATCTAACACATTCATGTATGATGGTAAATAATTTAAGCATATTCAAATAATAGGTACCTATAAAATGTAAACATATTTAAAAAATACGAAACAAAATATTTTTGAAAGTCTGGAAATAATATTCATCACTGGACGCTGATGTAATAGTGGTTTATTTTCAGCACCAGTCTGTATGAATTGCAGGATAATAAATATAAGAATGTTACCCCCCCCCCCTTTCTCCATTTGTGTTTCAAAGTAAGGATTATGCTAAAAGTTTGATAAAAAATAATTATAAGATTTAAAAAAAAAAAAATTTATATACCATGTTTTTAAATTTTCTGGTGAGTCATTAATAAAATACGTGAGGCTGAAAAATAATATTTAAGCATGCGGAATCAGTTCAGTGAAATAATAATAGTGAAAAAAAAGTTGGTTTTAAAAATAAAATATTACTCCTTTTAGAACAATGTATATTAGCATCGTACATTAGCACTTATCAATGTGTAATGCGAATTTTTTTGAAATATGAGATGTAAATTTCTTTTAGATTAAAAAATCAATTACGGATTAGAAGGATTTGCAGATTATAAATCTGTAGATTAGAGGGAGTTGACTGTACTGTATGTGACTATAAGGAAAATAAAGTTTTTATGATATTTTGTAATACAGTAAATAGTAATTATTGCATACTGATTCATTTAATTAACTGGATTATGTGCTGTTTTATCAGAAAGTATAAGCAAGGGATCCAAATTATTATTTATTACCAGTTAAAGAAAAAACAAAAATGTCTAAATTATAAAACTTTATACTGTTTAAATTGAAGTTGATTTTTTTTACTGGATTTTGAGTATTTTGGAATGTGATCATCACATACTGAGGCTCATTAGCTCATTTTGATGAAAAAACTCATAATTATTAACTAAATATGTTATTAAATTTGTATAGGTATATTTAAAGTTACTTAAAGTTGTTTATAAGATCAATGCATCCATTGTATCTTACAAATCTGTAATTTATAGGATAAATTTTTAAGAAAAACAGTTTCTTCCATTTCTTCCACTTGGAAGAAACCTATTTCTTCCGGCCGGTTTTTTCCATGGTTTTTTCCGCGGTTTTTTCCACCTTGGAAGAAACTTGCCAACCCTGCTTTAAGGTTAGTATGTGTATGTATATATATATATATATATATATATATATATAAATTTTTCTTCGTTTATTGCCTTTCTCCGACATGTATGTAATAACTTGCATTATGTATATTTAATCATGGGAATATATAGAGAGGTGATTGTGTCTCAAAGGTAAAAACCCTGAAAATTAGAGCCCCAAATTAGAAAAAACACAAAATATCAAATAACATTCAAATTATTTAGGCCAGAAGCCATCAATCTTTTTACATTTCATTCACATATCACCTGGATGACAAATGAACAACCAATGAAAACAAAAAATAGCTTTATAGGAAATATGAAAATGCAGATGAGTTTCAGTAAAAACCCTGAAATCAGGGGTAAACACTGAACACAAACACCGCTGATAGACGATAGTATATTTATATCAAACAAATTTCTGCTTATTATGATAAAAAATTTTTGAAAGATGTTTCCCAAATCAACCCGACTCACTGAAAACTGAACCCAACCCACAGGGAAAAAATTCCCTCAACCCAGTAGCATAATAAGGGTGGGGCGGAAGGGGTGGTTCGCCCTGGCGGCAAGATTTTGGGGGCAGCATTTTGATAGTTTCCACTAAAAGTATACCTGAAAATTCAACTTCAACGCTATCTCAAATATATAAATTGAATTTGAAAAATATTTTTTTATAAAATTATAAAGATTCTATAAAAACTTTTGATGTATTTTTATAGAAAATATTTTCCATAAAAAATATTTTTATTGTCTTATTATTTCACAAAACTTTGATTTGAATTTTTTTTTTCTCTCAAAGACAAAGTGTATTGTAGAGTTTGCTAGAGAAAAATTATTGAAAGAGGTATTAAGTGATCGATGTCTGGTAAAGTAAATCCGATACAACGGTAAGAAGATAAAAGGACTCAGTGACAGATAGACTGGTTGAAGAAATCGACCCTAGATTCTAAAGACAGTACGATAACTCGAAAGAATACACTTTTCTAATTTCGTACAATTTGTCAGATAAAGACTAATTGTTGATGTAGATGCTTTTGATGAAAATATTAAAAGCGAGCAATTCAAAATTATTTAATTACTGAAGATATAAAAGAGTTTTTTCCAGTTCTTCAGTTTATCCAGCACTTTAGTTTCACTGATTCATTGTCGAAAATTGTAATGCTTTTAAAAGTGTTCATAGCTCATGCAATTAGTGTTGATTGGTTCAACAATTCTATTTCAGAATTAAAGCTCATCAAAATCTACTTATGGTCTAGATCTGGGATTAGCCGAAAAAGGTTGACTAATATATTTATATTACCTATAGAGCAATATTTTATATTCTAATTGAGAATCGTATGGGGGGAAAAAAAAAAACCTGAAATCCACAAAATTAAAAAATTTGTACAGTTTTTGGTCCTGGGGTGTGCGGATTTTTTTTTTTTAGTAGTCTGTATATATATAAAGAGAGACAGAAATGGAAAAATTGATACATAAATTATAATGATCTCTTTTTATACAAATGCAGCGTAAGAGAAAGTTGGGTGAATGCCGCACTATATTATTTATTATTCAAATTAATCGATTTGTAAATTTGATACACATAAATTTATTGGACTGAATAATATTGAAGGGATGAGTTATATTATGAAGCAATAACTGAACGACTACATTTTTCCATATTTTTCACGCAATTTTTGTGTAGCTTTGATTCAAAATATCTCACTATTAAGGCTTTAGAACACTTTATAAAATACTTCCTTTGAATAATAATTCAAGAAAAATATATATTTCATGATGACATTTTTTAATACTTTAATTTTTTATTAAAAATGAAAAAAAAAAAAAAAAAAATACATATAAAAAAGGTGGAACAAACTTACTTACTAGGAGTGGGCAATGTCACTAATCATGATATATTGTCAAGGCAAAATCGTGATACCGCGATGTATCACGATATTGGACTTAAATATTTTCAAATCTTTTTCATTATGTTAATTTAAATGTCAAGTGTGGATATAAAAAAGGCTTCAATTGAATGAAGCAGACCCATTATATTATAAAATTCACAGAACACACTATCTTCTTTTATATGTAAAATTTCTTATTAATGCAACACCATATCAACACTAATATAGAAAAATGGATAATGGAAACACATGTGCAGAGACTTAATTCATATATTACTGCGTTTTTACGTAGCAGTATTATATCATTTAAAAACATTCAACTATTAGAGCTATTAATTTTACTATTAATTTTTTTTTTCTAAAATACATAATTAACACAATAAACTTTTGTAAAATCTTAATAAATAAGCACAAGTTTCCCCGAAATAATGCTGAAACTTACGTCATAGCAACAAGAATAAAGAAAATATTTTTTTTTCCTTGGTTCAGAGGGCTGAATAAAATACCTGAAGAAGGATGACTCAACAGAAAAAAAAAAATTGCAACAATGTATTGAGATAAATAAATTTTAACTGTGATTCAAAACAAATAATTCCGAGAATTTAAAAAAAAAAACAATTTAAATGAATAGATGTAATTCTACGTAATGATCACCAATTAGAGATTTCCAGATTTTCTTTCTTGGCGACTGCTGCAAACTATCAAATTATCATAACATAGTTTTTGAAAAATATCCATTTTACATTCTAAATTTGGTGATTTATATATCATAGAAGTTAATACATTGCTTTCCCGTAAACAGGGTTACACTGCAACATAGCAGCGTCATTTCTCAGCCAATACGCACACTAATGCTGAGGTGCCAATTTTCAATAAGAACTATCAGTAATCAGAGTTATGTACTTATGCAACGTGGAGAAGTGAACCGTGTCACGAATAATTTTTATGCAAAAGCCCACATATATAATAATGAATTGCACTGTTTTTGTAAGCAAATATATAATATATTAATTAAAAAATTAAAAAAAATTCTAAAACAAAAATAAATAAATATGTATTTCTTTATCTTCTTACAAAATAAGAATTTTTTTTTAAACCTGCTTTGAAGGTAGAAAAAACCTTTGGATCTCTCTCTGTCTCTCTCTCATTTTTATTACTATTATTTTGCTTTATGTATCTTGCATAAAACCTAACATATCTTTTGTTTGATAGTATAGTATGTATTTTAAATTTATTGAGGAAAAACAAATAGATTCATCAACTTCAGTAATAAAGCCTAAAAATAATTACACATGTGAGAAATATTGAGCACTTCTATCACTTTTTTGGTTTTAGAAGTAATCCCTGATCACTAGCTGGGAAACAGCGAGGGGCAGTCAAAATATAAATAATTAGACAAATAAGAAATGAAACAATTCTACTTCTTTATAGGTTCTAGAATCTAATAAAGCATGTTTAAAATGAATATTGACATTTATGTTGCTGATGGAGAAAAACTGGGAAACTAAAGGCTTTTGCAGAGCTTGTAATCAACGATGGCTGGTTGGAGATAAGAAAAGAGAGGGGGGGGGGGCAAAAAAGAATTACATCAGCAAGAAATATTGTGTAATTCTATTTCTTTATAGTTTCTAGAATCTTATAAAGCAAGTTTAAAATGAATATTGAAATTTTTTTGTGGATGGAGAAAGACTGAATTGGAATGCTTCCGTTGCGCGTTTGATCGTCGATTGTTAGTGGAGTTTCTTTTTTTTAACGAACGATATCCGCAAATTTTTAAAAAGCATATAATCCGTAATTTTTATATGTTGTCTGTAATGCCGTAATTATTGCCATAAATCCATAATAATTACGGACAAATCGTAATAACTGGCACCTCTACTAATGTAATAAACATAGCTTTTCGTCACGACTCTCATAACATGTTTCGTGCATTAATTTGATACACTATAGAAACTGTGATATATAGCCTTATCTTACATGGCCAAAATTGCAAAATAATGCATTTGGGCGGTATATTCAAAAATCTAATCAATAGAGTGAATCAATAGTAGAATCAATTTAAGTAAAAGGTTGAACAGAGTATAAAGTTTTGTTGAATTCTGTCTTATGGTTAATGAGATACAGTATTTACAAAATTGTGCTGAAGCACGACAAATATTATCAAAAAATGGTCGAATCCAGTGTTACGACACCTGAAAATTAGTAAATATTCATAGAAAACTGGTAATTGAAATTTCTCATGAACCCAATATATTTTCGTCTTTTGTAAAAAAAAGAAAAAAAAAATATGTGAACGATTAAATAAAAATAATAATATAAATTATTTTATTATACTACAGAATAATAAGATTTCTAAAATAAAGGTTATTAGCGCTTCCTTCCCCCCCCCTCCCGCCTTTGAAATTAGATTCTCCGTAGAAAGTATCAGTACCTTGAGTAAAGAAATTGCTTTGTTGCTATAGTTTAACGAAATAAAACTATAGAAATAAATAACACCAAATTTTCAATAAATTGATCAGAAATAATAAAATATTTGAAAGAAATTAAATTAACTGTTATAATATTAAAAACAAATTCAGTATAAATTGACGAAAAATCTTTTTAAAATTTAATTAAATAGAAGTTAAAAAAAAAAAAACAGAATATAAGATTTTAAAAAAGAAAAATATATATGGATGTAAATAAATGATGAAATTATTCAGTTATTTCTGAATAAAACTAATAACATCAACAATTGTCAATTATATTTATAGGCAATAACCGTTTTGGATTAACATTGTGATGGCGATTACGAATATTCATATCGTAGCAGCGAGTAAGACAGGTGGCGCGCTTGCGCGCTCCAACACCGACTGTCCCAGATACTGTTAAAGGAGGAGATGCCAAATGTGTAATTAATAGAAAGTAATCTCTTTAAAATAAATAATCTTTAAGACTTGCAGAGTTTAAACTATTGAGCAGATGAAGCATAACTAATTTAATATGAAGCATAAATAAAAGTGTTCTTGAAATGAAGACAATTCATATTACAACAAACAAAGTTTATTTTTAGATGATTCAAAGTAGATGACATAATGAATAAAATATCAGCACTTAAACATAAAACAACATTACTTGTAACATCAGCTGGAGACTACATGTATCAAAACAATTTTTCACAAAAGAAAAACATATCTATTGAAGGCTTGTCAAATACATAACAAAATATATTTTACTTCACTCTTTATAGAAGATTAAATTTAGATTATATTTGCCATTTTACTGTTTAAAATTAAGAGACCAGCTCCTAAAGAAAAAGGAAAAAGAAATGAAGCACACACAATGAGTAAAACGATCTTTTTATATGCGCCAGACAAATTAATATGCATAAGCATTACGTTAGCAGGGCCGTGCTTTGGGGGGGGGGGGGGGGGCGACCGGGGCGGAGGGGCGGCTAAAAATGACAAAATTTCAGCTAAAAATTAGGTTTACTAAAATTGTTAGATTTTATTAAAAACAGGATTGGATTGGATTTCGGAATAAGGCCGATTGACTTCTGTAGGTCCTAGACCTGAGGGGGAGTGGCCTACGTGGGGTCTTTCTAAGGGGTCCTAGCCCGTATTTAAGCAAGTTTTGGAGAAAACCATGGAAAACTCCGATCGGCTAGGCCGACAAGCGCAACGGGATTGAACCCGGCACCTCATATCTACCAGCTTTGAGCGCATAACCACTCGGCCGCAGGAGGCTTATTTTTAAAACAGAGAAAAAAAAACTTGATAACTTTTCATCTGTGGCAACCCGGCAGTTTTTGGCTTTAAAGGATAGTTTTCAGAAGCAGAAGCAGGGAAATAATTTTAGTGCCTAGGAGGGCGGCAAAATCTTTCGCCCAGGGCGGCTAAAAGTGTAGGCACGGCCCTGTACGTTAGACTAACAGTTAAATTAATTGAAACCAAAAGAAAAAAAAAAAAAAACATGACTGGTCAAAAACAGAATGACATCATCGTCATACGAACGGAAATGAACGAAAACAATTAGTTATGAATTTTTACTTAGTGAAGTGAATGTGAAAGTTTGTTTGCATTTTATGCCACGGAAGCTAATTTACTGAAGACTATAAAATAAGTGATTTTTGATTAAATGACAGGCAGATGAAAATGAATTCAATGAAATTACAAAATTAAGTAAGTTATCAAAAAAATATTTTAATAAAAGTCTTTTCAAGAATTATTTATAATTTAACTTATATAATAGAACATTATGTTTTGATATAACTTAATTAATGAATTATTGATTTAAACAAATGTTATAAAGTTTAATATAAGTTATTTAAACCTAGATAATAAATGGCAAGAACTTTTATAGAAATTCCTATAGCTGTTATTCCTAACAGATACTAAGGGCATCCATACAGTCCCGTCAGTGACGTCCCAACATCGGCTTTTGCATAGTCCTGTGCATAGTTTAAAAACAGTAAAGCTTTAAATCAGGCCTAGAAGTGACATTTTAAATAAATATTATAGTAAATATAGGAATTGACTTTTCAAAATATAGGAATTTTATAGGAATTAATTTAGGAAGGCGATACCTTTATGCACACAAACATTATGTATGAAATATTAAAATTATGTATACAATATCAGGGTTCTCACAAAGGGAAATTTTTATATTTTAATATAATTATTTTACATTTGAACATTTGTTGTCAATACAGGGTGTCTTCTGACATAATTTCATCTGCAATTTTTCTACCAATATTGTTATATGGTAACTTTTATAGTATGTTAATTATAATTAATCATGGAAACATACCATAAAATATTGAAAAGGAAAAAAATGTGTAGGTGGTGCCTTGACCAAAAATCTATATGTGATAGATAAGAATTAGTTTCATTTTCAATTTCAGCACACTGAAAAAACATATGTATCAATTAAAATCATCAAATGAATTTTTTCAAATATCTTTTATTAGTATCAATAAATCTGTACACATATTGGTGCAATATCTAAGAAACAAGCAATTAAAAAAAGCTCAACTATAGCTGTGCTAATGTTAAGCCTCAAAAACTTAATAAATTCAATGGAAATGACATTAGAAAAACCTTAGTATTTTAAATAGGCAATATCCTTTTATTTAACCCTTTCCGCTCTGATGGGTACTTTTTAGTGATGGCACGAAGCACAGTTTGGCCGAAGCGCCGAATACCGAAGCTTCGGCCAACTAATCGCCGAAGCTTCGGCCGAAGCTCTGGCATCATTGTGGGATTGTTTTGCAGAAATCACAAACAATGAATTACTCACAGAACACTCTGAAAATTCATCGGCTAAAGAGCTGGAAGTATATATAAACAATTCGCTTTTAAATAGAGCACATTGTCTGTTGGAATTGGTGGAGATGGAGAGAGAATAAAATAATATTTCCCAGATTATCTGATTCGGCCAAACGCTATTTATCTTCTCCAAGTAGCAGTATATATAGCGAAAGGTTATTTTCTGATGCTGAAAATGTGTATGAGGAAAAAAAGGAATAGAATTCTTCCTAAAAATGCAAAAACATTGATTTTTTTGCATCATAATTTAAAATTAAATGATAAAATGAAGTAAGGTGTGTATGTAATATGAATGTATGTAATATGAGGAATATGTAATATGAGGAAAATAAACATAAAAAACAATTTACAGTATGTCAGTTATTAACCTAGAAATCATTTTATCATGTGATAACTAATCTAGAATAAATTTTATAACTTTAATTATCTGAAATAAATATTTAGAATTTAGATCTAGGATGGATATGTGCAAGTAATAGGCACCCTCCTCATATTCTGGTTTATAAAAAAATAAATAAAAGTTCAGCTTTTATTTATTTTTCAACAATTCTCTGCATGTATAATCCTAGGTTATTGCTAATCTTGATTATTGACTATATTGTTAATTTTGATTATTGACTATATATGACTATGACTAAGTTTCAAAGCTAGAAATATTTAAAGAATGTTTCATGCAATATTATAATAGCTTTATTTTAAAGCAACTAAAGCTGTTCACATAACTAAATTGTTAACTAAATATAATGTAATGTAACTTATTCCTTAGCAACTTCTAATTTAAATACAATATATTGTTGTATGATTTATGGTTCCAAAGGGTCAATGCACACAAACTTTTAAATTAAATATAAATTTCTACTATTTTTTATTATAAGGTACCATTGTGCATAACTGAAATGACAATATTTTATATAATAATAATTGTTAAAGGAATATTCAAAACATAAATTGTTATAGGCCGAATCGGCCGAATCATGCTCATTATTCGGCCAGGCCAAAGCTTCGGTAAGGTGGCCGAAGCTTCGGCCTTACCGAAGCTTCGTTCCATCTCTAGTACTTTTCTCCCCACATAAATTAATATTTTTCTATTCCCTTTCCTATTGCTCAAAATTCTTCGGTTTTAAATTGATTCAAAGCTTATACTTCTTCTTTTTCTCACTAGATAGCAGCACTAAACAAAAACACTTCTCAGTTGAAGTTGAAAGCAATATTTACCATACTGTTTTTTAGGACTTGGGGAATTTAGGTTTTTTTCTTCTTTTTAAAATATGATTTTCTTGAAAAAGATGATTTATTTTTATTTTTGATACTTCAAGCAAATGATATACACTGTTTTTGAATGTTTGCTTGCACAATTGAATTATCTGTACTGAATAGGAGAATGATGTGGGAACTAAAGTACCCATCAGGCTTTTGGTCAGAGATTCCACTAGATGGCAGCACTAGACGAGTATTAAGGTTACTGAAATGTAGAGATGTTCTGTGTTTTTCATAGAAAAGACGTTCTTCTTTCTCAGTTAGGCGGGTTTTTTTTTTTCGGAACGGTGTTTTCTTTTGGTTTAAAAATATTCTGTGCTAGAAATATGCGAAGGTTTTAATGAATATATTTTTTTAAAAATGCCTAAAAAATATTTAACAAGTGAAGTAGCAATATTATTGTTCCAAGAGCTTCCTTCTGATGATGATTCTGTTATTTCTGGTGAAATATCCTCAGATGAAGAAACACTGCCTACTCATCCACTAAGCGATATCGATGATAGTATTATCATCAGTGGAGCAGATGAACCAGGTCCCTCCAATGAAGACAAAATTAGATGGGAATAAAAAAGAAAAGCCCGCAATGAACTGCCGCCATTTACAGAATATTCTGGACCTTCACAAGAAATTTTAGAAATGGAGGATCATTCACCATTGGCGCTATTTTTAGAGTTGTTTCCTATACCTATTTTTGAAAAAATTGTTTTTGAAACAAATCTCTACTCTACCCAACAAGGGAAAAATTTCAAACCCGTGACAATCGAAGAGATGTATCGTTTTGTCGCGATAAATTTGCTTATGGGAATCCATAAATTACCCAACCTCAAAGATTACTGGTCATCATCAGAAATCCTGCAGGTGCCCTATATTTCCAAACAGATGGGTATACGTCGCTTTGAATGGATTTTAGGACATCTTCATCTGAACGACAATTCAATACAGCCGAAAAAAGGTGATAAACATTTTGATAAATTGTACAAACTTCGGCCCTTATTAGATCATTTGTCGGAACGTTTCTTGTCAGTGTTTTTGCCATCAAAAAACCAAGCGATAGATGAGTCGATGGTTAAATTTAAGGGCCGAAGTAGCTTGAAACAATATATGCCTAAAAAACCCATCAAAAGAGGATACAAAATTTGGTCCCGAGCTGACGAAAGTGGATTTTTGTGCCAATTCCAAATTTATACAGGAAAAGTGAATGACACTGTCGAAAAAAATCTTGGGGAAAGAGTAGTGCAGACTCTTTGTGAACAATTGCAAGGAAAACATCATATCGTTTATATGGACAATTTTTTTTCGTCCTACAATTTATTTAAATTTTTAGATGCCAAAAATATTTATGCATGCGGCACTGTAAATATGACGAGGAAGAACATGCCAAAAAATTTAGCGGAAGATAAAGCGTTGAAGAGGGGAGAATTTGATTGGGCGACCAGTGAGAACATTGTCTGCGTAAAATGGAAGGATAATCGTTCTGTACATGTGCTATGTACAACTGAAAATGCAACTGATGTATGTAAAGTCGATAGAAAACAAAAAGATGGAAAAAAAAATGCAAATTAATTGCCCCAGAGCAGTATTAAATTATAATGCTCATATGGGTTTTGTTGATCATTTTGATCATTTGAAAAGCCTATATGAGATAGATAGAAAAAGCAAGAAATTGTGGCATAGGCTTTTTTTTTCACTTTTTAGATGTTTGTGTCACCAATGCTTACATTTTGCACAAAAATATTCCACAAGCTTCAAGTGGTAGTGAATTACAAAAAATGAAGGATTTTCGTTTGAATCTTGTTACTCATCTCATGCTGCTAGGAAGTGGACTCTATTCCTAGAAAACGGTGTTCCAAATCTCCTGTGCAAATAAAAAATAAAAAGCCTTGTGTACCTGAAGAAATCAGGTTTCAAGATGTCAAACATTTGCCGTTAAAGGGCAGTTCAAAAAGAAGATGTGCATTTTGCAGCACGGCCAAAGAAGAGCACAGGACAAACACTGTGTGTAATACATGCAATGTTCCTCTGTGTGTTAGGATGAAGAACAATACTGATTGTTTCCAAGAGTTCCATACTAAGTGAACTAAAAAAATACAGTTCGAAATTTGCTGATTTTTATGCACATATTTGCTAATTTTGTTATTATTATTATTATTATTATTAATATTTCAAATTTTTCATTTCATATCATATAATTTTTATAATTTGAATTTTCCTAAAATTAAAAAAAATAACATTTGAAATTTGCTGATTTTATATGTATTTATTTTCTCATTTTTTTTAAAGTTTTATCATTACTTTGAATTTTTATTTCATATCTTCTATATTTTATAATTTGAATTTTCTAAAATTTAAAAAAATAACATTTGAAATTTGCTGATTTTTATGTATTTATTTTCTCATTTTTTTGAAGTTGTATTATTACTTTGAATTTTTATTTCATATCTTCTATATTTTATAATTTGAATTTTCTTAAAATTACAAAAATTAACATTTGAAATTTGCTTATTTTTATGTACATATTTGCTTTTATTATTATTATTATTATTATTTTGAATTTTTACTTCATATAATCTAAATTTTATAATTTTAATTTCTCAAAAATTTTAAAATATGTTAAAAGTTATAGAATTTGCGTATTCTATTTATCTGTTTAAAATGTGTTTACAATTTTATAAATATAGTCATTTGAAATGAAATTTAGAATGGTATTCCTTTTTTTCGTCTACTGAACTGAATGCTCTAGTGCTCTGATGGGTACAAAAGTTCCCACCTCCCCCAACCTAAAGGGAGAATTAAAAAAAAAAATTAACTATACAATCTACTTCCAGACTACCCTCTAACAACTTTTACAGTGTTTTTTAAGCACATATAAAATATTTTATGAACCCGGAGCTCAAAGGGTTAAGAGGCACCTTACACTTCGAGTATTAGATACAGGCTCAACTTCTAGGAGTTGCTTGTATAATGAGAAACAGCGATCTCTCTAAAATATAAAACTGCCAATTTTTGTAGATCTACGATGCGCAGTGTATAATAAGCTCATTACGGAACAAACATATGAACAAAGAGACGTACAGTTATTTTGTTTTATTAATATCGATATGTTTAATAAATTTTTTCTTCGTTTTGCATAATTAGTATTCATTAGAAATAATTTTGGTAAACTTTTGTGTATAATTCTTAAACAGGGACAAACAAAATAATTTGAATTTATACTACACAGATTCTTTATAGTTTATTTTACCTCATAGTATTTTATAATATTGCAGTAAATATTTCTTGAAATGTATTTTCAGTGATATTCATTTTTAGGTTACATATACACTTAGTATTTTATATGGTGCATGTATTAACTGTTATTCTGATATAAGATGGCACAAAATAATTTGAATGCAAAAGTACCTCATGACGATAAATATTTCAAATCCTTATTCATGATGCTCAAAATTTATAAGCAGAACTAAATTTCTTTAATAGTACAAAAATCTGAAGATGACATAAGCACTAACCAATATGTTTGTTTAAAACTTTTCTTTGATCATGCCAAAGTATAAAGATTACATAACATTTTTTTCACATTGGAAACTGTTTCATAATCTATTCACGAAGCATGATTTTTATTTTATTTTTTTTTTTTTTTCTCTCAAAAAATGTTTAAATATTTATTTACGTCTTGTTTGGCAATGTTTATGTGTATGTAAGTATATTTTAACAACACTCCTTTCTTTTATGACAACACAGGGAGCGTTAATAAAATATATTAATAAAGGGCACTGAAATTTTTCTTTGCCTAGGGGCGACATGTATACCCTTGTGCCGGCCCTACTCTTGGCCAAGATTTAGAGTTAAAATTCATATACTGTACATTCAATCAGACGTTCAGAAAATAGTCAAAACTAAAATATAGGAAATATTGAGAGACAATGAAAAAAAATAGGAAAAATAGGAGGTTTCATAAATATATAGGAAATACAGGAAATATAGGAGCGCTGTGAGGCCTGTTTAAATATATAATTTGTTATAACTATGGTGGAAAAGTAATTAAAAAATTATCTTTTTAATTTTATTCAAAAAGAGAATTGACTGGAAATAAATTCAAGTTCAAGGGGGTGGGAGGAGAGACTGCAAATTTCTAGAGAAAACATAAGTTGGCAAATTTGTCCGCAAACAATTTTTCTATCATATTTATGTAAATTAAAGTAACAATAAAGAGGAAAAGGTCTATGATTAGAATTTCTCATAAAAAGAGATTATCATGGGGGGGGGGGGCGATATAATGACTTGGGCGCAGTTGTCTTATTTCTAACAAAAGACAGATTTAGGCAAGTGTAGTTGATTTGTGTCCTACTTTTTAATATTTAAATTCTTCTTTAAAATGATTAAGTAACGAATGAACCGAGTCCTCAAGACTAAATATTACCCATGATTAATTTTTATCTTCAAGCGTATCTTATTATTTATTTAAGAATCGTATCGTTTCGACAAAATTTAATCATAACTGGACCAAGTTAGAGAAATATTTATATAGATAATGTATAATGTGTATGCAGTTTTTTTTTCTTTTTTCAGTCATAAATACAATCACCTAATAAATTTAATTATCAAAAAATGGCATGTTGTCTTTCTCTGTCTTTGCTTTCATTTTCATTTATATTAATAGAAGGAAGTATTGAATTCGTAAAAAAATTCGACTTTCAGTGTTTAATCGTTTTATGTGCTTTTAGTGGTCTAGAACAGGATTTGATAAGTTTAAAAAATGTCAATCCTTCCATATGTGTATGACAAAAAAATTTTTAGGAGTTCTAGTTCAAAGATTAATACTCAGAATATAGCAAAGCACTTCAACTAATTACATTCAATAAAAAGGAATGTTTTCGCTTAATTACTGGCAACCCTGTACATCTTCTAAATATTACGTACAGACCACATTGTACACTTCAATATAATCCTGTATTAATAACTTATAGTACAGCCTAAAATGTAGTTCCATAAATATTCAAGTATTATCCCAATATATTCTAGTTCTTTTGGGTAGCCCTGTAAACGAATGGTGAATGATTTTCATTTCATAGCATATTCTATGTGAAACATTCTTTTATAACTATAAATAATGTATATTCATTTCATTTGGTTTAGTGTAGTCTATAGATGTTAAACTCTACTTTTTTTAATTTTCCCTATAGATGTAAATATGTAATCCATTTGACTTCTCTTGGATGTCCCTGTACATAAATCATTTGCTTGATCTCAACAAAAACGTTAGTGTAGCATCTCTGTATAATAGAGATTTATAATGGCAAGTTTAGATTTCCTACTACTATTTTTTCTAGAGATATGCTGATAGCATACACATGTGCAGATCAATCGCTAAAAACCTGTTTTTCAGATTCAAGGGACCTCAAAACAATACTTTATTTACCATATATATGGATAAGAGAAAGTAAAAAGTTAAAATGTAGATAGTAATTTAATTATTGTAAATAAATTTTGAAAAAAATATTACAAAATCTTATACTATTAAGTGAGCAATATTTGTATATATATTTCACTGTTCTCGAAAACGGTAGCTCGGACAGTCACGAGATTTAACACAAAGGTGCCCCCCGAAGGATCATTGTGCACATTGAAGTCAGAATTTCGAATTTCTGTTTAGTTTTCTTTTAATTAATAAAAATATGAAAATAAGCTAATAATAGCAAAAAATTAGCCATTTAAATTTAATCCATAAATTAATTGTTGCAAAAAAAAAAAAAAAAAAATATATATATATATATATATACACATACAAGTTTTTTTTTTTTTTTTTTTACACACTACTGATCGCAGAGATTCCAAATTTGGCATATAGGTACCTGGGACCCTGCAGGTGTGCACCTCATCGAGATTTTTTTCTGAATTTTTTAAATTAATGTTTTTTCGATTTTAAACATTGGCTTTTATGTTTCATTTTTCATGAATTTATTCTTCGATTGTAATCGTCTGCGTATCTTAGCAACGGCTATATTATGCAATTTATTTTTTATTTAATACATTTATTTGAGGGCGAATCTTTTTTCTCTTTTTTAATTTATTATATTTATTGAAAATAAAATGGTAATGCAGTAGAAAAAATTAAATATATTAAATTTAAAAACGTATTTATAACAGTTATGTTTATGCATAATTTTTGTAGTATAACAACAATTATTTTTCATTTGTTAATTTAATTTCTTTAAAAGTTTTTTTATTTTTCTAATTTATAGTATTTGTCAGGAAATAATGGTAGTATATAGTAGAAAGGATTAAACTGATTGGAATTTGTTTTTTATGTATTTAATTCCTTCTGAAAGAAAATCTACTTTTTATTTTATTTCATTACATTGGTCGGAATCAAATTGTAATACAGTGTAAACAGCATGAGCAATAAAATACTTGGTTCAAAAACTAAAATATTTAATAGACGCTGAGATACAGTTATCTTTAAAATCGTAGTTCTTAAATAATGGCAGACCCACCTATCGTCAATAAATACCCATATTGAAATACATAGGAAAGAGATTTCTGCAGGCAGTGGGAACCTGCTCCCGATACAGTGCGGACAGAGAAAGAGCTGCCGTAGTCAGCGAGTACCCGATGCGAGGTCTAGAGCGATTCCAATGTAATTATTTTAATTTTTATTTATAATGTGATGAGAAATATAAATAATGATCCAATTCTTTTGGAGATTCATTTAAATATAGTGGCCAGCGAAGCGGGCGTAGCCTGCTAGTTAAAATTAAGCAGGCATAAATTAAAATTGCCATAAATAATAGTGAAAATTAATGCTTGTCAAAACTGTTCATAATATTCTTCATACTAGACTATATTAATATATATATTTATATTATATTTGGTGAAAACAAATTATTGCTTTAACGTTATCGATATTTATAAACCAAACTTAAATGAATTAAATCATTTACATATATATTATTTTAAATATTATCAACTCTGTAAAGTTATACTGAATGATGATCGATCATAATCATAAAGTCATTCATACTGTCAAGATATTACAAAAATGTATAGACTCATACGCAACCAAGAAGCATGAAAACAGTACAGTGGGATGTGTGGGGGGAGAGAAAGAAAAGAAAAAAGAGAAAAACTGATAACATACACAAGCAAATGCCATTTTCCTTCTTCTTTTTTTTTAATATAAATACATATAATTTATAAAAAGTTATAACAGATTACTAAATTAGCAGATGAATCTCTTATGACTTGGAGATTATCATAAACTGAAATGCAGTTTATAAAGGAAAATTTGTTCATTTAAAAAATTTTTTTGTATCTATTGGAATGCCTGGTAGACAATCATAAGAACCTGTAATATTGAATAGAATATATATTCCTTAGGGAAATATGTTATTGCATTGCATGAAATGCTTTAGATAAATGTTATTTTATTTCCAGTGTTTTTCTGTAATATTAAAACAAAGATTAATTGCAGGGCTCACTCAAGACTCAGCAGTATAAAAAGCCCATTGTCTCTGCCTCCTACCCCCCCCCCCCCCCAATTTATGCCTCACACACAATATTTTCAATAAAGTTCCTTCATATTAGCCTAATTCTTTTTGAATAAAAGCGATTACACTTTGTTGGTTCTGCAGTTTAATTAGAAAAGTGCTTTTAACATTTAAATGTATTATATAGAACTATATATAATCAGCTATCTTTAGAAGTGAAACACACAAATTGCTTTCAATAGGAAAAATAGTCTTAGTATTTTTTTTCCTCCATTCTTCATTTTTAAAATTAATTTATATCAAAGTTAATCAGGATAACTTCAATCAAAATTTTATTTATCTTCCATTCGCATATATAGGGTGATCCCACCATCATTCTCTTAAATAGTGCTGGACGATATCAAAAATTAAATATCGCGATATATCACCAAGTTAATATCGATATTAGTGATATATTGCGATATTTCTTTCAAGATAGGAAAAAAATAGACATTTGTTATTTTTTAAAGACATATGCACACGAATTTTAAAGTATACAAGTATAGAGTGTTTTCCATGTATTTTCTGGTATATTACTACCATAACTTTATCATTAAAAAAATATATATATATCATAAAAAGTGAATCAATATTTTGTGTTTCTTATACCTTATACTGTTGCTTTTTAGTATACCTCTGTATAGTTTGTCCTCTATTCTTCCCATTTTAAGCTTTAATTATTTTAAAATCATATTTTAACACAGCTAATATGTGATCATTTCTACCAAGTACAGTAGAACCTTGATTATCTGAACCTTGATTAACCGAAACTCTCCGTTAACCGAAGTCGGTTTCTTCTTCACTTTTTTTTTCACTTTCTACTATCATCCAAAAATTTCTCTCAACAAACATGTATTTTTAAAGTTTTTTTTTTTTTTCCACATTCCTTTTGTATGCAAGCCATCCTTTCCAAACTACGAGTGCTGATAAATATTTTAGATGATTATTGATGAATTCTCGATTATCCGAAAATTTCAATTATCCGAAGTAAGTTCGCTCCCAATTACTTCGGATAATCGAGGTTCTACTGTATATCAAAATTCATAATTCTACTAAAAATAAAGCTTAAGAAAAATTGTCTTAAGATGTAGGCATTAAATAAAAAGGAAAATCATTTTAAATAGTTAAGAAATGCCATTGGATACACCTTTTTTGGTCGTAGAGAGTAATATTTTTTACTTAAAACTCTTATATGCATCCTAAATGTCAGTTACTTGTCATTTTTATTTTTGTATCTGCTTACCAAATCATTACAATATTTTTTAAATGTATATGTGTTCAATTCACATTCGTAATAGTTTCACAACAATTGAAAATTGAATTATATATATTATATATGTATACATTGTCAGTATAAAAATTATATTATTTAAACAAAATTATGTTAAAGTTTCATTTTGTTACTTAAAGTAACTCATTTTGCATTTAAACCAATTTTATTTAACATGTACGACTTTAAAAAAAAAAAAAAAGAAGGAAAGAAAGAAGGAAAAGGAAAGAAAAAATAAATGCTACATAAAAAAAAGTAAAACTATCCAATATTATATAATTCCAGGGGTGCAGAAAATGTTCAGACCACGGAAATTTCCCCCAAACACAGTATAAATTTCCCTCAATAATGCAAAAATCTACTTTGCTATACAAAGTCATTTGTTCTATGTAATAAATCTGTAAGAGAATAAGTATACAGTGTAACATAAAAATATCGCTGTTAGTGTATATTATAAGAACTTCAAAGTAGCAAATTTTTATTTTTTATTTTTATTTTTATTTTCTCTTAAAAAATATTCAGAATTTCCCCCAGTTACTTTAAATTTCCCCCGAACCTCGTTCGGGCGTTCGGACATATTCTGCACCCCTGTATAATTCTATAAAGAAACTGTCACTGTAAAATTACTGAAGATAAAACTTTATTTTACATCAGTCAGATAGCACCCTTTCTCCCTTCCCATGTTATCCAATGGGATTTTTGTTGCGTCGTTTTATAAAAATATTTTATTAAAAAATGAACTTTTTCGAATTCTGTTTTTTGAATATTACTCCTTGAACAGGTCGTCTTTTAGCTTAAATTCTGTTTTTTGAATATTACTCTTTGAACAGGTCGTCTTTTAGCTTAGTGAGCAATTTTTCGAAAAAATAAATTTAAATATTTTACTTAGAGATCCACACTTAGAGTCCATAATTTACTTATTGAAATAAAATATTTAAATTAATTTTTTCGAAAAATTGTTCACCAAGCTAAAAGGCGACCCGTTCAAAGAGTAATATTCAAAAAACAGAATTCGAAAAACTTCATTTTTGAATGAGATATTTTTATAAAACGAAGCAACAAAAATCCCATTGGATAACATGGGAAAGGAGAAAGGGAGCTATCTGACTCTGAAGTACAGTCTAAAGCGAGTTAAACACATGTTGAAGGTCGCATCTTATTCGCCAGAAGTTATCGATACTTTGAAATAAATCAATATCAATGAACCAATAGCAGGAAATGAGCTAAAACAAAAGATATTGTTTTCATTCGTCATAATAAGCGTTTGTTTTTATATCGCCTTGTCTGTGGTTACTGTGGTATTACACCTACGATCCACAAGTGGTGATGTGCAATATTATCAAATACTAACGGTAGTATAAATTCTTTCATATTATCGTTTAGGGTCAGTAAATGCATGAATGTATCAATATACTGTGGGAAGTCAATATACTGTGGAAAAAGCAGATGGCTTTCAATAAATACTGTTTATTTTTTTATTATGCGGTGGACTTATTAAAACAGTGATATTTTAGATTTGAGGTTTCGCACGCAGGAATAAAGAAAGAGGAAGTATATGCATAGTGGGAGTGATCGTTTGGGGTGGGGTTATATTTTTTTATTTTATCAGTGAGGGATGGGAGAAAAATAAGAGAATGGGTATTAGTATAAGATATTGCGCGCTCTTTTTGTTCGGGTTTCGTTCGCTCGGGTTTCATTTGTGATGCGCGCTAGCATAATTCTATTAATCTGTGGTTGGCATTTAACGGTACTTATCGGCATTTCGATTGATCGCGCGGTGCGCACTAGGTAATATCGTTAAAGGGATATATCGTCAGAGCAAAATCTTAAATATTGTTATCGGGATATTTAAAAAATATCGATACTTGGGGATATATTGATAAATAATCCAGCCCTACTCTTAAATAATATAAATTTAAATAAAGGGGGGGGGGGGAGGAGAAGTGCAAATAGAAAGCCATATCCATTGTTTGTTAATATTCTAAAATGAAACTTTTTTTTTTCAATAAATAAATGAAAACAGTTATTCGGTAAATAGAAAAAGAAATTAAATTTCTAAAATATTTTATTTCTTTCATCCGTAGAAAACAAAATCAAATACATATGTTATTAAAATTTCTTTGTCATTTATTAATTTTATTGACACAGCAATTTTGTATTAAAAATGACGACTAATTTAGCTATAAAATGTCTCAATTGCTGATTCAAATTCTATCTTCTGCAGATGATCACATCTAACTCCTTTAGCTGCAAAGCAGAAATATTATCAAATAATTTTCAGTGTGCAGCAGCCGTCTCCATGCATTTTACTAAATATATATTATCTTTTAACCCTTTAACTTACATTGACTTTGCAATGAGATCAAACATCCAACATTCTTTTATGCAACAATTTTAAAAACACTTTTCACAATAGATTTTTAAACATTTATTCTTTCCTGTTTGTTAGAGGGAATTTCTCGGTTCGATCCCAGGTACGCTCGGCTTACCTGTTTGGAGTTTTTCGTGGTTTCTTACAAAACTTGCGTAAATACGGGGCTAGGATCCTTAAAATGACTCAACGGAAGGCATACATCTAGGAACCTAGCGCATTTAATTAGCCTTAATGTCCCAACACACTTTTCGTTAGACAGCAGCACTACTCCGAAATTTTACAAATGATGTCTCTAAGAAAGCTAGATGTAGAAGTCATTTTCAATGTCTTAGTAAGCGATAGCACCTTTCAGTGGCGCACCCAGAATTTCTGTCTGGAGGGGGCTGAAGAATATTTGGGTCATGTAGTACTGTAAATAGGTTTAAGGGTATATACGCACACATACATATAGTAAAGAATCTGCTTTAAGTATTTCTTTTGAAATAAGTAAACGAATGAATGAAATTGAATTTAAGTTGAATAGTGCAATCAAGGAATTTATAGCAGTATATAACCTGGTAAGTTACAGTAGTTCGGTCAGTTGCGGTTGGCACTGAGCTTGTAAACATAAAATTGTCCATCTATGATTATCGTGTACAATATGACAAGCTAGTGAACACAAAATGCGTCCGAAATAAAATGCGCCCCCCCCCCCATATTTCTATTGCAAATAAAATTTGATCAAATTTAATACTCTTTTGCATTGCTTCACATGCATATGCAGTAATACTTAAATAATTAAGAAATTATTATAATTATAGCCAAATAAAAGTTACAGTTGTGATATGTAGGAATTATAACAGAATTTCAGTGTAAATTTTTACATGGCTATTTTTATTTAATTATCTGGAGTATTGGGGTGATGCTTCTAGGTTTGGTTAACAGAAACAAGTCGGGTGCGTAGTCTTCGTGGGTGTTAGTCATCACAGCAAGCAGGGGGCAGAAAGAACCTCTTAATATCCTAAAACATTAATTCTATTCTAATATATAATATATTACTTAGAATTTTAATTTGTTCAGTTAGCAAATATTTCAAGCGTTACCTTTCTGAGTTCATTACAGGATATTGTATTCCAGTATAATATTTATATATATTATGAAATTTGAATTTTTATAACAGGAAAAAATTGCATTAGCCAAAAATGGAGCTTAGATCTCAGTGACATCAGAGGCAAATATGAAAACTGTGCATGGACCCTACTATATGTTCTACTTACCATGATTAAAAAAATAATAATAATAATAAGTGACCCCATCCTCAGAACAGAAGCATCTGTAAAATATCTTAACATATTATTATCGGGGTATTTTCCTATTTTGAACATTAAATTACGCCTTTTGGCATTCCTCTAAATCGTTATATTTTTAGAGAAATAATTTTGCGTATGTGAGATTAAATTTTTATCTTCAGCAATTGATGTGAAATTTTACTAGCATGTATATGTGCTAGTGGCATATAAAGAGTTTAATGAATATGCAAATTTCATTTTTAATTTAAAATATTGTTTTAGAGGAACGACTCAAGAGCAGGGCTAATTTTTATTTTATATCAAACGAGAATTTTCATTTGCCGATGCGAATGTGTTAATTTTGCCCAAGGACAAAACAAACTTCACGAAGATGCTATAAATATTCATGAATTAAAATATAAAATTGTATGAGCCTGGTATCCCATTTTTCTGACAAATACATCCCTGCTTACTTCCACATCAGATTGCTTCTTCTGCCTGACTTTTTAGATACTCCCTCGATTTCATGATAACAGTATATGCTTTAGGGCCTTAGAAGCCGATTCCTAAAAATTGCAATGGAATGTCTAGGGTATCTTTCAGATAAAAAACAAAAGAACTAGTTCATTGTTTTTGTGTTTGAATGTAAAAATTTCAAAATTTCCTAATATTTAATGTATAATTTATAAACTTTATTTTTGCTTACAATATCAGTGTTTGAATAATATTTTTTTCATGTGTATCTAAAGTTTTTTACCATGTCAGCTGGTTCTGAAGGGGCTTGAGCCCCCTAAGCCCCCTCCGTGGGTGCGCCACTAGCACCTTTCTGCTTTGTTAATGAACTCATGCGTAGCTTTTTTCAACCTGATCCCAGTAGCAGAAATTTTTCTGCCAATCTGCGACAACTATTTGGGCGTTAGAAAATAATCTGCAGCATAATTTCCCAATAAGTTACTGAAAAAAAAAATTACTAGATTCAGTAAGCATATTTTTATCACAAGTTTGCATTTATCTAATGTTATTAATCTGTTAGATATGTCAAAGCATTGTAGTTATAAAATTTCGATTACATAGAGCTAGGTAAAGAATTGGCATTAGCCACATTATCCTTCATTTTGTATAAAAACTATCTTTGTTTATGACTTTGTCGTACTGACTCTAGTAAAATACTTGTAGTAAGAGACTATAAACATTGAAATTAATGCAGCTTTCTAAAATTTTCTGGTTCCTGTGTAACCAGATTGACGGATATTAAGACATATAAACTTTCTTTTATCAACAATTACAATTTGTTTGTCATTGCCATCTCTACATCTTAATTGCATTTTGCTCATTATCTAAATGTCTGAGCCCCAACTTTTACAGAAATCTTCCGATACTGGAATTGAAACTACAAATTTAAGTAACTTAATAAGCAAACAGGTATTTTCTTTGACAGCTCACTAAAAGACTTTTCGTAAAAAACCTGTGATCCTTTCAGATCCACTTTTTTCTTCTATAGTGCTAGTGATTCATTTACAAAAACACTGGTATTCAAACAACATCAAACTTTGAAATTGATACAAAATTTTGTATATATTCAAAGAAGCAACAACAAAAATTACATGAGTAGTGAGTGATATTGAACAATTCTACCTCTAAACAGGTTCTGCAATTTAATGAAACAAGTTTAAACAGAATACAGTTGAGGATCTATAATCCGCATACCCATAATTCGCAATTGTCTATAATCCACACTCACTTTGCAAATGTAAACAAAAGATTTTGCAGTAATGAAAATCCGATATTTTGGATGTGTATGAGAAAATATGATGTTAATTCACATACTAAAATGAAAAAAAAAAATGAGTGTAAAATTTAATTTAGATATACATAATTAATTTTAAAAGGAAAAAAAAATATATACTTTTATTGCCTTTACACTTTTTTAGCGAATCTGAACATCATCTGAATAATATTGAATTAGTAATCAAACAAAACACAGGCAAGTACAGTTTTCTAACTCCTGCCAGTAACAGCATTGCTCATTGGTTGAAAAAATGACATCATATGGGTTGGTGGGATTATGTATTTTGACAAATATTTAAGGACTATTAGTGTAAATGTTCTTTTAGGGTGGTATTTCAAAAATATGCAAAACTATTTAAGGAAAAATTTACACCAGCATTTGTTTTGAAGATAAGATCTACAATGCAGTCATTAAAAACTGCATCAAACTAATCGCATTTCAAGTATCTGTCTGCATACTGTTAATCACAGTCCAGAAGTAGGAGTACAGTTTTTTAATAAATTACTCATTTAAGGGTTTAAATTATACATTGCTTCTAC
The DNA here is from genome assembly GCA_963930645.1 of Salticus scenicus. NCBI lineage: Eukaryota > Metazoa > Arthropoda > Arachnida > Araneae > Salticidae > Salticus > Salticus scenicus. The sequence goes on along the minus strand of OZ005652.1, from coordinate 267,571,376 downwards.
TTCATTAAATAAATTTTATTGTTTTATATATTTATTAGTATTACCTTTATTACATTATATAAAAACAAATAATTCTAATTCTAGTTTCATTAAATAAAGTTTATTTTTTTATGTACCTCACACTAATTCATATAGCGAGGAAATGGCATCATTGATCTATAATTTACAAAAATCTGTAATGCGCACAAGTTCTAGAACCAAGGTGTGCGGATTAAAGATCTTCAACTGTATTGACAGTTAGGCTGCATACAGAGAGAGATTGAGAATCACAACACTCATTACCGATCGGTTCTAAATGGTAATGGGGAGGAGGGGGGGGGGCACCAAAATATTATATGAATGAGAAATATTGAACAATTCTACTTCTTTATTCATTCTAGAATCTAATAAAGTAAGTTTTAAATGAAATTGACATTTATGGTGAGGATGGAAAACGATTGAAAATCACATGCTTCTGTGAAGTGTTTGATCGCCGATCATTAGCGTAGTGTGGAGTTGGGGGTCGGGGGATAAAGGGCAAAACTGGGAAAATTCATTAGTGGCCAGTGGCCGGTACTGTCAGTTTCATTAGTAGCCACTTTTTTAAGTTAGTGGCCACTTTTCACATGATAAGACTATTTCTTTCAGACTGCAAAAAGCATTGTCACCATTTTGCGGTATAATTGCCACAAGAAAAATATGAAAAAAAGAAATACATATAATAATAAAATTAACACAGGGACACTGAAATTGTAATTACACTCTTTTTAAAAATCCTAAATTGCACATCCTAAATTAAAATCTGCTTAGGGCTGTAATAATAACAGCAAAAGTTTTAATCTTTCAGATAATTCAGTAGTACTTTTTTTTTTTTTTTTTTCAATTTATTTAAGTGAAATAAGCTGTTATCATTCACAGTTCACATTGGTATTTTCTAGTAAATGAATCAGCCGATTCATCATCATCACAACTTTTACATGGTCATGTGTAAATACATTTAGCAGTTTTATTATTTTTTCTTATTTTTAAGGACACACTTTTTAAAATGATTTTATTTCAATAGAGTTAAAATATTTCCTCTTAAAAAGTATAGATATGGAAACTTAGCTGCTTCATTAAAAATAATTTACTTAGCTGCCAAATTTGTAGCTTTATAAATAGGGAGATTTCTGCTTTAAAATGGGAAGGAAAAAGGAAGATTTCTACTCAAAAGAAAGCAAATACATTTTTTTTTTTTTTTTTTTTTTTTTTTTAATACACATTTAAGCCAAATCAAATTTTGATACACACATTTGTCAAATATCTTAAATGGGTTAAATATACATTAAATCAGGGTTGGGTTTCTTCCGGAAGAAACCAGTTTCTTCCTGGACAGTGGAAGAAACTGGAAAAAACCGGAAGAAACTGGAAGAAATGGAAGAAACCAACCAGAAGACAAAACAGATGTTCAAAATCAAAATTTATGAACTATATAAACTCAAAGCATAGATATAATTTCAAATCTACACTATAATCTAATTTATATTAAAAATATTTTAAGAAAAATATATGTTATTTGATAACAAACACTAAATATATACAGGTGAAGGGTTTTTACTTTTCAATGCTAATATTTTTAGAACTTTTTGCATAGATACTACCTTATAATATTATTATACGTTCAAACAGTACAAGTGATAATAATAATTACGGAATTTTTAGCCATAATATTTGAACTCTCTTTTTTTTTTTTTAAGGATACATTTTTTTGTATAAACTCAAAGCTGGTACCCAGTGAACTGTATCAGTAAGTAAAGATACCTACTTTTAAACTCTCTTGCAAGTTCTGTTGGATTAAAAAAAAAAAAAAAAAAAAAAAAAACATAGTTTGTATTTATTTTAAGTTGAAAAATAAAGTGCAGTATTGAACTACTAAAAAACTTTTCATTCGTTTTACTGTCAACTCCCTCTAACTCTCAAAAGTTTTGTCTAGAGGTTATGCAGATTATAGGAATTTGCAAATTAGGGATCCTTGCCTTTGTTTACAGTTTTCTTTTGCAGATACAAAGTCAGTTATTATTAATTCATAAATAGACATCAAAACAGAAAGACGATTTCTAATAAATTTTGGACTAAAATATTTCTTCTATATTAATAAAACTAATCTATCGCATTCATATATGATGGTAAATAATTTAAGAATATTCAAATAATAGGTACTATAAAATGTAAACAAACATTTAAAAAATACGAAACAAAATATTTTTGAAAGTCTGGAAATAATATTCATCACTGATTAATTTTTGTTAAACATTGATCTAATGGTGGTTTGTTTTAAGCACTAGTCTGTATGAATTGCAGAATAATAAATACAAGAATGCTATTCCCCCCTCTCCCTAATTGTGTTTCAAAGCAAGGATTAAGCTAAAGATTTAATTAAAAAAAAGTAAAAATGTAAGAAATGTGAATTTTTTTGAGATGTAAATTTCTTTTACCATAAAAAAATCAATTACGAATTAGGAGGATTTGCAGTTTATAAATCTGCGGATTAGAGGGAGTTGACTGTACTGTATATGACTATAAGGAAAATAAAGTTTTTGATAACATTTTGTAATTCAGTAATTATTGCAAACTGGTTCTTTTAATTAACTGGATGTTTGTTACGAGCTGTTTGATCAGAAAGTATAAGCAAGTGATCCAAACTATTATTTATCACTTGAGAAATAAAATTGTCTAAATTATAAAACTTTACACTGTTTAAATTGAAATTAATTTTTTTACTGGATTTTGAGTATTTTGGAACGTGATCATCAGATACCGAAGCTCATTTTGGTAAAAATCTCATAATTATTAATTAAATATGTAATTAAATTTGTATAGGTATAATTAAAGTTACTTAAAGTTGTTTATAAGATAAATGTATCTATTGTATCTTACAAATCTGCAATTTATAGGATAAATTTTTATGAAAAACAGTTTCTTCCATTTCTTCCACTTGGAAGAAACCCATTTATTCCGGCCGGTTTTTTCCATGGTTTTTTCCGCCTTGGAAGAAACTTGCCAACCCTGCATTAAATACTATGGAGATAATAATGGGAAAAGATTGTGCTTTGCAGGACATTTGATCATTAACTGCTAGTTGAAATGGAGCGCACATGTGTGTGCGTGTGGCAGGGGGGGGGGGATACATCTATATACTTCTTTATAGGTTCTAGAATCTAATCAAGAAAGTTTAAAATGAATATTTACATTTATGTTATGGATGGAGAGAGATTGTAAATCACAAGGTTACAGTGGAGCATGTAATTGCCAATCGTTGGAGGGGAGAGGGGGGGGGGATTACAAGAGTTATGAGTAAGAGATATTAAACAATTCTACTTCTTTACAGATTCTAGAATCTAATAAAGTAAGTTTAAAATAGATATTTATATTTTTACAGCAAATGGAGAAGGATTAGAGATTATAAAGCTTTCTATAAGCTGTGTGATCACAGATCGTTAGGGGGAGGGAAGGGGGGGGGGTCCAAAAATTATATGAGTGAGATATATTAAACAATTCTACTTCTTTATAGGTTGTAGAATATAATGAAGCAAGTTTAAAATGAACATTGACATTTATGCCATGGATGGAAAAAGATTGAAAATCACAAGGCTTCAATTGCCTATCGTCGCTCGACTTTTAGAATCTTTTAATGATCACAAAAAGTGGCGACTTTAGTGGCGATCGATGCATAATTTTTAATCGCCATCTTTTTTTATTTAGTCGCCATGTGGCCGGTGGCGACCGTTAATTTTGCCCTTTATCGGGGGAAGGAGTAAAACAAATATACGAATGAGAGATATTGAACAATTCTACTTTTTTTTTATATGTTCTGCAATCTAAGTAAATAAGTTTAAAAAGAACATTGAGATTTATATTGCAGATGGAGAAAGATTTAAAATCACAAGAATTTCGCAAGGGGGTGGGGGTAAGGGGGGTCACAAAAAATTACATGAGTGAGAGATATTGAACAATTTTACTTTTCATACGCTCTAGAATATAATAAAGCGTGTTTTTAATGAATATTGACATTTATGCTGCAGATGAAGGAAGATTAAAAATTACAACGCTTTTGTGGAATGTTGGATCACTGATCGTTATTGGGAGGATTGAAATCGCAAAGATTCTGCGATCTGTTTGATCGGTGATCTTTAATAGGTGTAGGGGGGGGGGGTCACAAAAAATTACTTGAGTGAGAGATATTGAACAGTTATACCTCTTTATAGGTTCTAGAATTTAATAAAGCATGTTTAAAATGAATATTGACAATTATGCTGCGGATGCAAAAAGATTGAAAATCGCTATCTTTCATGGCAAAATCGAGAGATTTGGGAATTTCTGCATTTGGAAATAATCTGCAGACAAAAAAAAAATCTGCGACGCACGTCGCGCATTTTCTGCTATGGGGCACCTGATGAAGAGACGTACTATTATTTTGACTTGAAATAACTGTTTGGATTTTTGCATTTAATAAAATTTCATTGCAATGTTATTTATTTATCAGGTTTATTATATTTGAATGCAATTAGCTTAACATATAGGTGTTTCAAACAAGTTATTTCTTAAAAATGCTTTTTTTTTTTTTTTTTTTTTTACATATTTATGACCCATTTTTATTTTAACTATTTAAAAAAGTTTTTTTTTTTTTTGGACATAATAAGAAATATATTTACATATTTATTTATATCCTTAACTCATGAATTATAAAATCTATTAATATATAGTTTTTATAATTTCAATACATTTTTAAAAGTCATATTTATGTCACAAAATTTATTTACTTTCAGAAATTTACATTTTTTTTTTTTTTTTTTTAATTATTATAAAATTTAAACCCCTTGTAGTCATTTTAATTCAAACTAGTATGTTGTGGCCACCACAAGACTTTCTTCTATATTTTCCTACTAGCAGGCTACGCCCGCTTCGCTGATCACTATTTTTAAATGAATCACAATAATTAATGAATTCTCAAAATTGCATTAATTTTTATCATGTGATAAAAAAAGAGAAAAAAAAAATTCTGATTGGGAAAAATGTCGCACCGGGTCCCCACTGCCTGCGGCAGCGTAGACCCGTGCACTGCGCGCACGTATTCTTTCACCATCTTTATGACTTCTCAAAATTCCATGTTAATACTCATAAACTTTCATTCTCAAGAAAAGGAATTTAAAAATATATCTTTTAGCATCGGGTAAAAACTCACACCGAGACGCCACTGCCTTCGGCAGCGCAGACGCGCGCACGTTTGAGGATATACGTTCGCTGTACACGCATATTCCTTCTCAACTCAAACTTTTATTATTAAGAAAATAAAATTTAAAAAAAAAAATCTTTTATCATCGGGTAAAAACTCGCACCGGGTCCCAAACCCATGCACGCTGCGCGCCTATTCCTTCCCCACCGTTCCAGCCCCTCCTAATTAACTTGCATATACCAATTTTGAACGGTCTTACTCAATTAGATGAGATGCAAAAGAAAACCTGATCAGGATACTTTAAATTGTAAATCAGGTGAAATCTCGAATTCCACTTTTGATAATGTAAAAGAACTTTAAAATATCTTTCGAATGATGTATTAGAAATAATTTAATCATAATTAGAATATGAAATATTGAAATTTAAAAATATTACAGCGCCATCTGGCGGTAGAAATTTCTGTAATCTATTGTTCCATTCCAGATCAACAAAGCTTTCAAATGATGTATTACTTATGAAATTATTTTAATTAGTAGATGAGATACAAAAGAAAACCTAATCAGGACACCTCAAAACATGTAAATCGGGTGAAATCTCGAATTCCATTTTCGATAATGTAAAAGTACTTTAAAATGTGTATCAACTAAAATAAGCTTTCAAATGATGTATTACTTATGAACTTTTTTTAATTAATAACTGAGATACAAAAAAAAAACTGATTCAGGACACCTTAAAACGTGTAAATCTGGTGAAAACTTTCGATAATTTAAAAGAACTTTAAAAATATCTTTCGAATGATGTATAATTAGATATTTGATATTTTAATCATAATTAGAAATTGAAATTTTAAAATTTTAAAATATTACAGCGCCATCTGGCGGTACAAATTTCTGTATTCCACTGTTCGATTCCAAATCAGAAAAGCTTTCTAATGATGTACTACTTATGAAATTATTTTAATTAGTAGCTGAGATACAAAAGAAAACTGATTCAGGAGACCTCAAAACGTGTAAATTTGGTGAAAACTGTCGATAATATTAAAGAACTTTAAAATATCTTTCGAATGATGCATTAAAAATAATTTAATCATAATTAGAAATTGAAATATTGAAATTTGATAATATTACAGCGCCATCTGGCGGTAGAAATTTCTGTAATCCACTGTTCGATTCCAAATCAAAAAAGCTTTCTAATGATGTATTACTTATAAAATTATTTTAACTAGTAGCTCAGATACAAAAGAAAACCTAATCAGGACACCTCAAAACGTGTAAATCGGGTGAAATCTCGAATTCCATTTTCGATAATGTAAAAGTACTTTAAAATGTGTATCAACTAAAATAAGCTTTCAAATGATGTATTACTTATGAACTTTTTTCAATTAATACATGAGATACAAAAAAAAAAAAAACTGATTCAGGATACCTCAAAACGTGTAAATCTGGTGAAAACTTTCGATAATTTAAAAGAACTTTAAAATATTTTTCGAATGATGTATTACAAATAATTTAATCATAATTAGAAATTGAAATATTGAAATTTTAAAATATTACAGCGCCATCTGGCGGTACAAATTTCTGTATTCCACTGTTCGATTCCAAATCAAAAAAGCTTTCTAATGATGTATTACTTATGAAATTATTTTAATTAGTAGCTGAGATACAAAAGAAAACTGATTCAGGACGCCTCAAAACGTGGAAATCTGCTGAAAACTTTCGATAATTTAAAAGAACTTTAAAATATCTTTCGAATGATGTATTAAAAATAATTTAATCATAATTAGAAATTGAAATATTGAAATTTTAAAATATTACAGCGCCATCTGGCGGTACAAATTTCTGTATTCCACTGTTCGATTCCTAATCAAAAAAGCTTTCTAATGATGTACTACTTACGAAATTATTTTAATTAGTAGCTGAGATACAAAAGAAAACTGATTCAGGAGACCTCAAAACGTGTAAATTTGGTGAAAACTGTCGATAATATAAAAGAACTTTAAAATATCTTTCGAATATTGCATTAAAAATAATTTAATCATAATTAGAAATTGAAATATTGAAATTTGATAATATTACAGCGCCATCTGGCGGTAGAAATTTCTGTAATCCACTGTTCGATTCCAAATCAAAAAAGCTTTCTAATGATGTATTACTTATAAAATTATTTTAATTAGTAGCTGAGATACAAAAGAAAACCTAATCAGGACACCTCAAAACGTGTAAATCGGGTGAAATCTCGAATTCCATTTTCGATAATGTAAAAGTACTTTAAAATGTGTATCAACTAAAATAAGCTTTCAAATGATGTATTACTTATGAACTTTTTTTAATTAATAACTGAGATACAAAAAAAAAAAAAAAAAAAAAAAAACTGATTCAGGAGACCTCAAAACGTGTAAATCTGGTAAAAACTTTCGATAATTTAAAAGAACTTTAAAATATCTTTCGAATGATGTATTAAAAATAATTTAATCATAATTAGAAATTGAAATTTTTAAATTTTAAAATATTACAGCGCCATCTGGCGGTACAAATTTCTGTATTCCACTGTTCGATTCCAAATCAAAAAAGCTTTCTAATGATGTATTACTTATGAAATTATTTTAATTAGTAGCTGAGATACAAAAGAAAACTGATTCAGGAGACCTCAAAGCGTGTAAATCTGGTGAAAACTTTCGATAATTTAAAAGATCTACTGTCCAATTCCAAATCAACAAAGCTTTCAAATAATGTGTTACTTATGAAATTTTTTTAATTAGTAGCTGTGATACAAAAGAAAACCTAATCAGGACATTCTAAAACATGTAAATCACGTGAAATCTCTAATTCCATTATCTACGTAGTTTTATTAATGGAAGTAAAAAGAAAAATAAATATTTTTTATTTCGCCAAAACCTATATATATACCACGGTAGTCAAGGTAATGGAAGTAAAAAGAAAAAGAAAAAGTATTTTTTAGTTCCTTCAAATGTATTTTGTTGCTATGGAAACTCCTATCGTCTATTGAAAGATCGATTACGTGTTAGAATAAAATTTAATTAGCAATTAAAATGTAACTGCTTTGTTTATTAATGAAATTTGATGAAATTTTAACTGTAGGTTGGTTTTGTGCTGAATAGGTTGTATATTAAGTGTTGTGTACGAAAAAGAAAATTTGAAGCACTTTGAAATTTGCAGTTTTTAACCCCAGTTAAAGATGATGTGACATTAATGAATTGCACATGTTTTTTTTTTTTTCGGTTAGAGACAGCCGTTTAAATCGTCTGTTGAATGCTAATAGAATGCCTCTTTTTAAGCAATAAGGATTTTTGGTCATTTTCGCGATCGATATGGGTCAGCATTTTAATTAATATCTCCGAAACTAATTAAGATTTTTAAATTCTGTTTCGAGGAAAACATCGGAAAGGCTCCAGAGCATCCGTATGTCAATTCTTGTACTTCTGCGTTCAATAGGGGCTGAACGTATAAAAGAACAGACAGACAGACAGACAGATAGACAGACAGACAGACAGACAGACAGACAAACCTTTCCATTTATTATTATAGATATACATATTCAATCAGTAACAATATTTAAAAAAAAAAAAAAAAAAAAAAAAAATTACGATTCTTTTCTTTTTTTTTTTTTTGTTAAAAGTAATACATATTCAACCAGTAACAATATTTAAAAAAAAAAAAAAAAAAAAAAAAAAAAAGATTTTTTTTTTTTTTTTTCCTGAGGTTTTTTTTTTTTTTTTCGTTAAAAGTAAACTAGTATGTTGTGGCCACCACAAGACTTTCTTCTATATTTACCTATACATATTCAATCAGTAACAATATTAAAAAAAAAAAAAAAAAAAAAAAAAAAGTACGATTTTTTTTTCTAAGTTTTTTTTTTTTTTTTTTTTTTTGTTAAAAGTGAAAAAAATCGATAACTTTGTTTTAAATTATCACAGATTTATAGTTCAACCATTCGTTTTAAAGGTATTGACGAGACCTTTCGAAAGATACCCATCTTGAAAATTTATCCCCCCCGGGGGGTACTTCCCCCCAGGGGGGAAGCGATGCCCCCCCATGCAGAAATTTTTTTTCCTAGTTACATACTACTATTATCAATAATTCATATTAATTTTACAATCACAAGTTTAAAACAACTCTAATTATGCACATTTATACGAATTTTTGTCCTATGCTGCCATGTTAAAAATTTAGATAAAATGCTATCACAGCGCCACCTGTTGAGCTATTGATCCCCAAACATAATCAGCACCAGTTTATGTCGCGGACCAACTAAATACCAAGTTTGGTTAAATTTCGTTAAAAAAAAAAAAAAAAAAAAAAAAATTGCGATATTTTTCTAAGTTTTTTTTTGTTAAAAGTAAAAAAAATCGATAACTTTGGTTTAAATTATCACAGATTTATCGTTCAACCATTCGTTTTAAAGGTATTGACGAGATCTTTCGAAAGATACCCATCTTGAAATTTTGCCCCCCCGGGTGGGAACTTCCCCCCCCGGTGGGGGGGCAACCGATGCCCCCACATGCACAAAAATTTTTTCCTAGTTAACTACTACTATTATCAACCTGATCTTTCGAAAGATACCCAATGTGAAAATTTACCCCCCCTGGGGGGGTATTTTTCCCCTAGGGGGGGGAAGCGATGCCCCCCCATGCAAAAAATTTTTTTCCTAGTTACATACTACTATTATCAATAATTCATATTAATTTTACAATCACAAGTTTAAAACAACTCTAATTATGCACATTTATACGAATTTTTGTCCTATGCTGCCATGTTAAAAATTTAGATAAAATGCTATCACAGCGCCACCTGTTGAGCTATTGATCCCCAAACATAATCAGCACCAGTTTATGTCGGGGACCAACTAAATACCAAGTTTGGTTAAATTTCGTTAAAAAAAAAAAAAAAAAAAATTGCGATATTTTTCTAAGTTTTTTTTTGTTAAAAGTAAAAAAAATCGATAACTTTGGTTTAAATTTTCACAGATTTATCGTTCAACTATTCGTTTTAAAGGTATTGACGAGATCTTTCGAAAGATACCCATCTTGAAATTTTGCCCCCCCGGGTGGGAACTTCCCCCCCCGGTGGGGGGGCAACCGATGCCCCCACATGCACAAAAATTTTTTCCAAGTTAACTATTACTATTATCAACGAGACCTTTCGAAAGATACCCATCTTGAAAATTTACTTCCCCGGGGGGGGATTTTCCCCCCCAGGGGGGGAACCGATGCCCCCCCATGCACAAAATTTTTTTCCTAGCTAACTACTACTATTATCAATAATTCCTATTAATTTTACAATCACAAGTGTAAAATAACTCTCTTTATGCCCATTTATACGGAATTTTGTCCTATGCTGCCATGTTAAAAATTTGCATAAAATGCGATTACAACGCCACCTATTGAGCGAGTGATCCCAAAATCTAATCAGCACCAGTTTATGTCAGGGTGCAACTAAATACCAAGTTTGGTTAAGTTTCATTCATTGGTTCGTGAGATACAGCGTCCACAAAAAAATGATACAGACAGACAGACAGACATTTTTTAAAAACTATTAATTCGTGTTCTCCATATCCCAAAACATGTAAATCCATCAAAAAGTGGAATCCAATACTTTCTCTATATTACATATAGAAGAAAGTAAAAAAATCGATAACTTTGTTTTAAGTTATCACAGATTTATAGTTCAACCATTCGTTTTAAAGGCATTGACGAGATCTTTCGAAAGATACCCATCTTTAAAATTTACCCCCCCTCCCCCGGGGTACTTTCCCCCCAGGGGGGAAGCAATGCCCCCACATGCACAGAAAATTTTTCATAGTTAACTATTACTATTATCAATAACTCATATTAATTTTACAATCACAAGTTAAAAATAACTCTCATTATGTACATTTATACGGAATTTTGTCCTATACTGCCATGTTAAAAATTTAGAAAAAATGCGATCACAGCGCCACCTGTTGAGCTATTGATCCCCAAATGTAATCAGCAGCACTTTATGTCGGGGACCAACTAAATACCAAGTTTGGTTAAATTTCGTTAAAAAAAATATAAAAAAAATACGATTTTTTTTTTCTACGTTTTTTTTTCGTTAAAAGTAAAAAAATCGATAACTTTGTTTCAAATTGTCACAGATTTATAGTTCAACCATTCGTTTTAAAGGTATTGACGAGATCTTTCGAAAGATACCCATCTTGAAAATTTACCCCCCCCCCCGGGGTTACTTGCCCCCAGGGGGGAAGCGATGCCCCCCATGCACAAAATTTTTTTTTCCTAGTTAACTACTACTATAATCAATAATTCATATTAATTTTACAATCACAAGTTTAAAATAACTCTCATATGCACATTTATACGGAATTTTGTCCTATGCTGCCATGTTAAAAATTTGCATAAAATGCGATCACAACGTCACCTGTTGAGCTATTGATCCCCAAATCTAATCAGCACCAGTTCATGTCAGGGTGCAACTAAATACCAAGTTTAGTTAAATTTCATTCATTGGTTCATGAGATGCAGCGTCCACAAAAAAATGATACAGACAGACAGACAGACATTTTCTAAAAACTATCAATTCGTGTTCAGGACATCCCAAAACGTGTAGATCCGTCAAAAAACGGAGGTCGAAAACTTTCGCGAATCCAATACTTTCTCTATATTACATATAGAAGAAAGTAAAAACTGCCATCATTATTTTAGAAAGTTTAACATTCTTTTCAATAATTAAAAAATATTATCTATAAATATTTTAAAATAATTTCTTAGTATAACTAAAGATGTCAAAATCCTTCTGAAATTATAATAACTACATGCAAGTTAATTTTACTTTTTTTTTTTTTTCCAACAAAGATAAATAATATACAGTAGAATCTCATACAACGCACTCCTACAAAACGTGATGAAAAATCAGCGACTATTACTCATACAACGCAATAAAGAGTCTCCTATAGCGTGTGAAATAATAAAGAAAGCACATGACATCTTTTCTACTTTCAACCTGTTCAAGGAAGGATTACTCTGTCATTATGCCAACTCATGACGCTTTTGGTCTCATTGCAGAATGAAATCGCCTGATGAATGTGTGTCTCCTTATAATGTGATTTTCTATTACACTGAACGTATCCCCCGCGTTATACGAAAGTCTACTGTAATGATAATGGGTAATATATATCGGTCTAACACGATTTTTCTCAATTTTATTTTTTGCATGTTCATTTTTCTTTCTTCGATATAAAAGGAAATATATTTACTTGCTTATTTATTTTTGGCTTCTTTTTTTTTTTTTTTTCTTTTTACTTCTTAATTTTAAAGCGTGATTTTTATTTAATACATTTTGAACCAATATCCCACTGAATTAAAAAATACAGCGTTAGCTAGATATTGTCCTGATTAATAAGGGCCCACCAGCAGCCGAGCGGCTCTGCACTCAAAGCTGGTAGACGTGAGGTGCCGGGTTCGATCCCTGGTCGCGCTCGTCGACCTAGTCGTTCGGAGTTTTCCATTGTTTTCTCCAAAACTTGCATAAGTACAGGATAGGACCCCTTAGAAAGACCCCCACGAAGGGCACTCCCTCTCAGGCCTAGGACCTACAGTAGTCAATTAGCCTTATTCCCCAATCCAATCCTGATTAATAAAGTGTACCAATTCCTCATAAAATTTAATAATCCGGACAGATACAATAACAAACTTTCAGCTTTTTTCAAGGTGTAATACAATAAACGGTGACAATGGAAAATCACCGTCTGACAGAAATAGTAAGACCTGTCGTACTAAAAAAAAAAAAAAGTTATCTCTGGTAATGTTCTTGATTGGCAGCTAATCTTTTTTTTAATTTGTCTTTGATAAGTGAGGTGGCTGCAAATGACAATGGAATCTACTTCAATTAATTTTTAAAACTCCAGTAAAAATTCGAAAATCTGGTTTCAAGTGTTTCGTTGTGAGTCAAAACAGAAACTATGAAAAATGTTGTAACTCTGCAGTCAGCTGTTACTCAAAAACATTATTATTACTCTTATTGTAGATCAAATGATATGTAAACGAAGAATTAACAAAATGTACTGACATATTTCGAGTTTGATAAAAACAAAGTTAAAAAAATAATCTAGTAAATACAAATCCTAAAAATAAAGACTACTACTAATAATAAATTTATCCAAATTATCAATAAATAAATCATAAATAAAATACTTAAAAATAAACAAAATAAATAAACGAATAAATAAATCTATATAAATGAAGAGAAGTATATCTGTATGTATATTGTTAGCTCAGAGAATTAAAACTATATAAGAACATTTTGAATACGTAAACAATGGACTGTAATAAAAACTTGATACACTAGAAGTGATTTTAACATCACAACTACATTTATTAAAACATTTAAAATGGGAGTAAAGAAAGCTGCCAGCCTCCCATGAGAGGAGTTGCGAACTTTACAGAGTGTGCAGGTGCAACACATATCTCTATGTCTGTGTGACTGTCTGCGCTCTGGTGCTTAGACTACTGATCGCAGAGCTACAAAACTTAGCAGAAGGGTAACTTGTACCATAAATGTGCACTCATTGAGATTTTTTCGGATTTTTTCTTTTTTTTAATTATTTTCTTTTTCAATTTTATTCATTGACATTTATGTTTTCTTTTCTAAAATTTAATAAATCATTTCAATCGTCTGCATACCTTAGAAACAGCTATTGCGCTATTTATTTTTTATTTAATTTTTTCATTAGAGAACGATTTTTCTTCTTTTTCTTTAATTTATTATGTTTATTGAATTCAAATTGTAAAATAGTCAAAAAAAAAAAAAAAAACTTAACATATTAAATTAAAGAAACTATAACATTCATGTTTATGTAATAATTTTTATAATATATTAACTTTTTACTTTTCATTCAATTAAATCCTTTGAGAGGTTTTTTTTGTTTGTTTTTTTGTTAGCTTATTTTATTTATCTGAAAAAAAACAGTAATATACTACAAAAAATTAAACTTATTAAAATGGTCTTATATTCTGGTCAGAATCATATGGTAATATAGTGCGAAGAGCGAAAGATAAAAAATACATGGTTCAAAAAAAATATATATATTTAATAGATACTGAGATAAAGTCATCTTTAAAATCCCAGTTCTTGAATAATAACAGCTCCACCTGTCATCGATAAATACCCAAATCGAAGTGCTCAATAAAGGCCCTTCTGAACACAGTGTGAACTTGGACCGATGCAGTACCAGAAGAAAAAGAGTCAGGGTTGTTATTTCGTCCACTTTTTCGTCAAAAGTCCGGGGCGCTGGACAAAACTGGAAAAAACCTCGACAAAACTGGAAAAAACCACACGAAACTGGACAAAATAAAATCCACTGAACTGTACATGTTCAGTGCATAAAATTATTCTGTTGAAACAATAAAATGCAATTTTAACTTTAAATTAGCAATTTTAGCAATAGAAATATTTTATTAAAAATTAATAATTTGATCAATGAAAAGTGTAATTTCATTTTAATCACAATCAAAAAAATCATGAAGAAAATGCTAATTACATTAGTTTACAGTTTGTAGATGTAACAAAGTAAATCTGTTGTGGTGAACTATTATAATATTATCATACTGGATATTAAGGAAAAAAAGACGTTATTCAATGCTATATCTAAATCTTTAAAAACAAAAGAAATAGACACAGCTGTTTAGCCAGAAAAAGATTTCATGCACAATGTTGGGCTATCTTCAGTACATAATATTGACAATTAAAAATGAAGGATAACTTAATCCCCCCCCCAACACCCCTATCCCCCTCGAAAGAGATCATTTTCAATATTAAAGTTTTTCACAAACGACGTGATTGATTAATACATAGACGATTATAATCTGAAAAATAATTTGTTTCTTTGCTATTTTGTACTTAACTTGGAAATATCTTATTTAACATTTCTATACTAGGTTTAAAAAAAAATAACAGACCTTACTCAGGCTTCATCTTCTGCAATAAGCTTTTCTGGGGAGGATCCTCTCCCTTTATCAATTGCAAACAGTGTTTGTTGGCTCTGGCTATATTATAGTCTTACTTCTTCCTTGTAGCAGGTAGCGCCACTGAGGATCAATTTTAGCAGATTCGTGGTCATTAATGCCGCTGCTATCGCTGACGATCTCAACGCTCTCCCGGTAAAACACGTAAGTATGATTATTATAGTTGGCCAATTTTTCAACGTCATTAAATCCAATTTTTATTTCATTTTCGCAATATGTTCGGGCAAATTTAATATCGTTTTCGTGTTCCTTGAGGCGTGTTTTTATCTTTCTTTTAGTGACTCCTATGTAACTTCCAGTTTTTTTTATCGGGGTATTCTATAGGGATTTTATAAACTCCGGCGGTCTCAAGGGAGGGGGGGGGGGAATAATGTCTTTGTCGTTTCTTATAATTTGGAAAATATTCAGATTGGGTTTAATCGGAATGTTTAGATTGAATTTATTGGCAGTATTTTTTATTTTATTTGAGGTTCCTTGATTATATGGTATTGAGAATGTAAATTTTTGTTGCGCTTTTTGCTGGTTTGGAACTTGATTTAACTGTTTCATTCTTTTTTTATATAATTTTTCAACAAGAAAATCCGGCTTCAACGGTTAATTTTTTAATAAATTTGAGTTCTTTATTTCAGTCTTTTTTATTATTGCATATTAATATTGCACAATTAACGTAGCTGTGGATTGTGTTGATTTTATATCTATAAGGGGTTTTACTTCTATTGTTAACTATTTCGTTGCTGGCCATTGGTTTCCTGTAAACAGTGGTTCTTATTTTGTTATTTTCACGTTTAATTTTAACATCTAAATAATTAATCTCGCTATCTTGTTTAGGTTCATAGGTAAATTTAATATTTTCGTCAAACAAATTTAATTCATTAAATTATATTAATTAAAAAAAACGAAGTGAAATTACTAAATTAAATATATTAAAAAACCTTTACTACCTTCGTTGTTTGCCGTTAAATCTTTCCATCGGGATCCCGATTCTCGTCACATGGCTTCTCTGTGAGTGATTTGGACTGTTCTGCTGGTTTCTGCCTTTTCAAAATGTGGCGCCACCTCCTGTCTGGAGCTACTGCACTGCTGTCATTACATGCGTTTTTATTGGTGGTTATTTCGATTGATTTGCGGAACATGGCGTAGTTGTATTCTTCATAATTAGCTATTTTAGTAGTTTGTTCGTAATTTATATCTATGTTTTCCCTGAAAAAAGTTTTGGCTAACGCTGTATTCTGATTTCCTGTTTTAATATCTCTTATATGTTCTTTTATTCTTGTTTTGATTTTTCTTTTAGTTACTCCGATGTACGAACCAGTCTGTTTATTTTGGTCAGTGTAAGGTATTTTATAGACTCCTGAGGTTTCAAGCGGGGGAATGGGGTCTTTTTCGTTTCTAATAAGCTGAAATATATTTTTATTGGGTTTTATAGGGATATTGAGTTTGCACTTATTGGCTGCGCGTTTGATTTTGTTTGAGGCACCGCGATCGTATGGTATGGACGTCGTGAATTTTAAGGGGGTTTCTGAAAACTAGGTACATTATCAATGTGTTTTATTTTATTCTTAATAATTTTGTTTACAATTCTTTCCGGATATCCAGCCTGCTTTGTGAAAGTTTTAATTGGGTTTAATTCATTATTTAGGTCTTCTGAGTTATTGCAAATTAGAAAAGCGTGATTTATATATGATCTTATGGCGTTAATTTTATATCTGTAGGGTGTTTTGCATTTGTAATTTATAATTTCGTTGCTATTTGTTGGTTTCCTATTATAGATAGTCGTTTTAATTTCCTGATTGGTGCGTGTGATTTTGACATCTAAATAATTGATCTGCCTATTGCTTTCCTCTTCACATGTGAACTGTATGTCTGGATCAAATTTATTAATTTCGTTGAGGATTTCATTAACGTTTAAATTTTTGTCGACAACAGCAAAGACATCATCGACGTACCTGTACCAGAAGAAAATTTTATTTTTTCATTTTCCAGTTTTCGTAATTTAATTTCGGCAGCAAAGCCGGAGAGGGGGGATCCCATAGGGACGCCTTTCATCTGTTGGTAAATTTTGTTATTAAATTTAAAGTAATTTTCCCTTAACAAAAAATTTGTAGTAGTGGTTACAGTCTGGGCTATTTCAGGATCAGGATACTTTTCTTTAATTGTTTCATTAATAATTTGTCAGATTTCGTTGATATCAATGGATGGATATAAATTAATCACGTCAAAGCTGACGAAAAAGTACCTATCATCGTTTTTAATGTCCCTTAAATTTTTGATGAAATCTTCGGTAGACTCTAAATAATTTTGCGAGGGGGGGAGGATGTTGCAATAAATTTTAGCCATGTATTTTTCTAAACAAAAAGTGGGGGGCTTCCCTTTTATTTACAATTGGTCTGAATTTAGGTGGTTTTTTGTGGTCTTTATACTTACCAAAGATACGGGGTATTGGTGGCGTGATTTTGGATTATGGGGGGATTATTGTCTGGCCATTTTCCTTCTTTAATAATACTTTAGTTTTATTTAATATGTGTTTTGTCCGTTTATGTGTCACACTAATTTTATGTGTTTTGTCCGTTAGGGTACATGTAATATCTTGATTCTTTTTGAGTTTATTCAATTCCTTCAAGTCAGCTTTGTTAATGTTTTTGTTTTTAATGGATTTCTCAATTTCGTTAACGGCAATGTTACGGATTTTGTCTCTGTTTTCTTCTGGGATTTTATTAAGTGCGGATTCAATCTTGGCAATATAAAATAATGCACTTAATAAAATCCCAGAAGAAAACAGAGACAAAATCCGTAACATTGCCATTAACGAAATTGAGAAATCCATTAAAAACAAAAACATTAACAAAGCTGACTTGAAGGAATTGAATAAACTCAAAAAGAATCAAGATATTACATGTACCCTAACGGACAAAACACATAAAATAGCCATCCTAAATCGCGTAGATTACAATACAAAAATGGAAGAAACCATAAACGAAATTGGCGTTAGCGTTATAAATAAAGACCCAAACGACAAACTATTAAATAAAACTAAAAGTATTATTAAAGAAGGAAAATGGCCAGACAATAATCCCCCCATAATCCAAAATCACGCCACCAATACCCCCCCCCCGTATCTTTGGTAAGTATAAAGACCACAAGAACTCAGCTAAATTCAGACCAATTGTAAATAAAAGGGAAGCCCCCACTTTTTGTTTGGAAAAATACATGGCTAAAATTTATCACAACATCCTCCCCCCCTCGCAAAATTATTTAGAGTCTACCGAAGATCTCATGAAAAAATTAAGGGACATTAAAAACGATGATAGGTACTTTTTCGTCAGCTTTGACATGATTAATTTATATCCATCCATAGATATCAACGAAATCTGACAAATTATTAATGAAACAATTAAAGAAAAGTATCCTGATCCTGAAATAGCCCAGACTCTAACCACTACTACAAATTTTGTGTTAAGGGAAAATTACTTAAATTTAATAACAAAATTTACCAACAGATGAAAGGCGTCCCTATGGGATCCCCCCTCTCCGGCTTTGCTGCCGAATTTAAATTACGAAAACTGGAAAATGAAAAAATAAAATTTTCTTCTGGTACAGGTACGTCGATGATGTCTTTGCTGTTATCGACACAAATTTAAACGTTAATGAAATCCTCAACGAAATTAATAAATTTCATCCAAACATACAGTTCACATGTGAAGAGGAAAGCAATAGGCAGATCAATTATTTAGATGTCAAAATCACACGCACCAATCAGGAAATTAAAACGACTATCTATAGGAAACCAACAAATAGTGACAAAATTATAAATTACAAATGCAAAACACCCTACAGATATAAAATTAACGCCATAAGATCATATATAAATTACGCTTTTCTAATTTGCAATAACCCAGAAGACCTAAATAATGAATTAAACCTAATTAAAACGTTCACAAAGCAGGCTGGATATCCGGAAAGAATTGTAAACAAAATTATTAAGAATAAAATAAAACCCATTGATAATATACCTAGTTTTCAGAAATCCCCCTTAAAATTCACGACCTCCATACCATACGATCGCGGTGCCTCAAACAAAATCAAACGCGCAGCCAATAAATGCAAAGTCAATATCCCTATAAAACCCAATAAAAATATATTTCAGCTTATCAGAAACGAAAAAGACCCCATTCCCACCACTTGAAACCTCAGGAGTCTATATTTTTGAGATATATAGGAAAAATGTAATGAATTATAAAATATTGGAAAATATAGGACGTTTTTCATGATTTTTTCAAATATATAGGAAATATAGGAACACTTAGAGCCCTGTATATAATAACTTTTAATAAAGCCAGGCAATCACACATAAAACAAATAACTAAAACCTTCTCTGAAGCAAAATTACAATTGAAATAAACTGAATTAAAAGTAAAAGTCATTTACATAAAAAATAATTTATAAATTTCAATTAAAGAAGGGACAATAGAATAAAAATTTTAAATTTTTTGGAAAGGGAAAAAACAATTGGTTTTCATGGGGGAAAAAAACAGTTGGTTTAAACTGTGCTAACCCTGGACTAAATTACTTCAAATTTAGTATCCAATTGTAAAATTTTCTCTAGAATCCAGAAGTCAAAATTGTGTATTCATCTATATATATAAAAGAGCAGAGTCTGTGTGTGTGTGTGTGTGTGTGTCTGTCCGCTATAGAATCCTAGGCCGTTTCACCGAGCGGGACCAAATTTGGCACGATTAATGCTTACGACCCGAGAAAGACAACGCCGCAAGCGATTTTACAAAATTCGCCCCCCAAGGGGGGGAGGGGGGGCAAAACGCAATTTCACAAAATCCTTCATATCTCAAACAAAAAAACAGATATCCGTAAAATTTTTGCTTTAAAATATAGCTAATACAAATGTCTAAAAATCGGTTTCTGGAATTTTTGAAATTTGGTCCCCAAGGGGGGGGGGGCAGAACGTGATTTAACATGCGTAAAACGTGATTTCGCATAATCCTATATATCTCAAACAAAAAAAATAGATATACGTGAAATTTTTGCTCTAAAATATAGCTAATGCAACTATCTAAAAACCAATTTCTGGAATTTTAGAAATTCAGCCCCCAGGTGGGGCAGCAAGGGGGGGGAGGGGGCTAAGAGGCAAAAACAAATAGAAATACAGTTAGGGCGTTCAAAATTGATACAGATAGGTTTTAGAGGCCTGCAAGTCGAATGAGGATATTTTCGATTGTGTAAAGTTATTAGGAGGGGCAGGAAGGGGGGGAGGGGAGAGGGGGGGCAAAAAATAAAAATAGAGTTAGATCGTTCAAAATTGATATATAGAGGTTTTCGATACCTACAAATTGATTTCGGATATTTTCGAATTTGTAAAATTATTAGGAGGGGCGGGTAGGGGGGGTAGGGCAGTAAGGGGGGGCTATGGGGCAAAAGCAAATAGAAATACAGTTAGGCCGTTCAAAATTGGTACAGATAGGTTTAAGAGGCCTGCAAGTCGAATGGGGATATTTTCGATTGTGTAAAGTTATTAGGAGGGGCAAGAAGGGGGGAGGGGAGGGGGGGGGGGGAAATAAAAATAGTGTCAGATCGTTCAAAATTGGTACATAGAGGTTTTCGATACTTACAAATCAATTGCAGATATTTTTGAATTTGTAAAATTATTAGGAGGGGCGGGAAGGGGGCTATGGGGCAAAAACAAATAGAAATACAGTTAGGCCGTACAAAATTGGTACAGATAGGTTTAAGAGTCCTGCAAGTCGAATGGGGATATTTTCGAAAGTGTAAAGTTATTAGGAGGGGAGAGAAGGGGGGAGGGGAGAGGGGGGGGGGCAAAAAAATAAAAATACAGTTAGATCGTTCAAAATTGGTATATAGAGGTTTTCGATAATTACAAATCGATTGCGGATATTTTCGAATTTGTAAAATTATTAGGAGGGGCGGTAAGGGGGGGCTATGGGCAAAAACAAATAGAAATACAGTTAGGCCGTTCAAAGTTCGTACAGGTAGGTTTTAGAGGCCTGCAAGTCGAATGGGGATATTTTCGAAAGTGTAAAATTATTAGGAGGGGCGAGAAGGGGGAGGGGAGAGGGGGGGCAAAAAAATAAAAATAGAGTTATATCGTTCAAAATTGGCATAGAGAGGTTTACGATGCTTACAAATCGATTGGGGATATTTTTGAATTTGTAAAATTATTAGGAGGGGCGGTAAGGGGAGGGTATAGGCAAAAACAAATGGAAATACAGTTAGGCCGTTCAAAATTGGTACAGATAGGTTTTAGAGGCCTGCAAGTCGAATGGGGATATTTTCGAAAGTGTAAAGTTATTAGAAGGGCCGGGAAGGGAGGGCGGAGGGGCAAAAAAAAAAAAAAATAAAATAGAGTTAGATCGTTCAAAATTGGTACATCGAGGTTTTCGATACCTACAAATCGATTGCGGATATTTTTGAATTTTTAAAATATTGGGAGTGGCGGGAAGGGGGAAGGAAGCGGAGGGGCAAAAAAATAAAAATAGAGATAGATCATTCAAAACTGGTGCATAGAGGTTTTTGATACTTACAAATCGATTGTGGATATTTTCGAATTTGTAAAATTATTAGGGTGCTCACATATATGCATTCGCGCGTGCGCATCGCGCACGGGTCTACGCTGCCGAAGGCAGTGGGGACGCGGTGCGATATTATTCCCGATCAGAGTTTTTCTTTTCTTTTCTTTTTTTTTTTTTCACATGATAAAAATTAATGCAATTTTGAGAGTTCGTTGATTATAATGATTCATTTAAAAATAGTGACCAGCGAAGCGGGCGTAGCCTGCTAGTTGGATATATAAATTTTAACATTGTTGCATGTTTACATGTGTAAATGGCAGTTAGGCTTACATTTTTAATAAATAATTAAATTAAATAGACGTGAATACAAGAAGTATTGTACCTGCTGTGTTTCTCCGTTAATTAGGTGATGAGATAGATGGGTATTCTCTTTTTATTTGTATTTATTTCATTTTGTTTGTTTATTTATTTAGTGGACTGTACATTTTATAAACCATTTAGTGAGTGGGAAAGAAAATGCCCTTTTTGTTAAATCCGCCCTGCCCTTAAAAAAAAAAAAAAAAAAAAAAAATGTGAACACTAGCACCCAGAAACACTCCACTTATCATTCACAACAGCTGAATTCCATTTTATTATATATAGGGAAAATTGTTACGAGAAATAATGATTTATTTTTATTATAATTCTGTTTTCATTATCAAAAAATATAGAATTAAATTTTCCTCCCCACATCACTATTATTAAACTCTAATGATGTAAAATCAAGAGAAAAGCTAGTACGTTGTTGTGGCTACCACAAGACTTTCTTCCATATTTTCCTATACAAATTCACTCAGTTCGAATAATTTGCAAAAACTATTATTTATTAAAAATATCTGCCATAAACATAATGAATGCAGACGATCTTCATTTTACAGAAAACTAACACTAAATATCTAAAGAAACACAGTTTATCTAACATCTTAAAAAATGGGTTTTCATAATGGTTATCTTATATATATCAAGTTCCGTACAGTTAAATGCCATAGAAGTTGAAATACAGCATTTCCATTCTCAGGAAAAATTGCAATTTAGCAGCGCAACCTATAGGTAGATTAGATATAAATCCAAATTGAATAGGCCTAATGTCTCATAATGGCATTCTCCCATATCAAGTGCTGTTTGATTACACACATTAGAACCTGAGATGGTCTTCCCTTAAACTGAGGAAATCACAGTATGGCAGCGCCACCTGTTAAGCAATTCAATTTGTACTAAAAGTTGCTCCGCACTAACTTTTGTCAAAGTGCATCCACATTTAAATTTTTATGCAATTCTACACACTAATTCTTGAGATATAGACCTTTCTTAAATTGCAAAATTCGCTGCCTAGTGACCCATCTGTTAAGCAGTTGATACCAAAAATTGATAGGCACTAACATATATAAAGATGCATGTACATATAAATTTATATGCACTTTTATGCAGTAATTTCTGAGATATAGCCATTTCATACTTGCCAACCAATTTTAAGAAAAAAAGGGAAGATTTCTGTTGAAAAACCAGAAGATTTCATAAAAAAAGGGAAGATTTTTTTTTTTCTATGACGTGTTAAACAACACAGTTTTACAATTTTAATATTTAGAAGCAATCTATAAAAAAATTATACTATAGATTGATTATACTAAATATATAAAAGTTTTAATTGAAGTTATTCCTCTTCAACATATAAATATCTACAAAACAGAATCTGTAAGAAATTTATTTAAAAATAGACAAAAAACTTAGTTAAGTTAAAGTATAACTAATTAAAAAAAAAAAAAAATAGAATATGATTTTTGTGTATGTACATTAATCACACATATAAAAAAAAAAGTAGCAGTAGCTATTTATCAGTTTCAAACGTGCATAAAACCAACTGAGTATTAATTTTCTTAAATCGATATGGAAAAAATTTTCCTACCTGAAAAAATTATTCTTCATTTTTTTCCCATGCTTACAGATTTGGTATAAATATGACATAGAAATATTTAATTGAGGAAAAATAAACAGATTCATTAAATTCAGCAATAAAGATCTAAAAATAATTACATATGTGAGAAATATTTAGCACTGCCATTGCTTTATTTGTTTCTAGAATTGATCATTGATCACAATCTGGGGAAGGGGGGGGGGGACACAAAAATAATTACAGAGTAAGAAATATTAAACTCTTTCAACTCTACTTCTAGAATCTAATGAAAGAAGTTTAAAATTAATATTATCATTTATGTTGCAGATGGATAAAGATTAGGAAACAAAAGACTTCTGCAGAACATTTGATTGCTGATCACTAGTTGGAGATAAATGAAAGGGGAGGGGGGGGGGCAAAAAATAATTACACCAGCAAGAAATATTTAACAATTCTATTTCTTTACATGTTCTAGAATCTCATAAAGCAAGTTTGAAATGAATATTGACATTTATGTTATGGATGGAGAAAGATTGGGAATCAGGAGTTTTCGTAGAACATTTGGGTTTTCTTTTTAAAACGAACGATATCCGCGACTTTTTTAAAAACGGAAGATTTCGTCATCTGTCCGGAAGATACGTTCAAAAACCGGAAGTCTTCTGGGAAAACCGGAAAAGTTGGCAAGTATGCCATTTCGTAAATTGTGGAAATCGATGTATAGCAACGCCACCTGCTGATGAGCGGTTTAATTAAAAGTTGATAGGCACTAACTCATAACAAGCTGCATCTATTAATGAATTTATATATAGTAGTTCCTCTATAGCCTTCCCTTAAATTGTGGAAATTGCTGCGTAGTAGTGCCATTTGATGAGCAGTTGACACCAAAAGTTGAGAGGCACTTATTCAAATCAAGGTGCATCTGCATATAAAATTATATGCATTTCTGTGCAGTAGTTCCTGATATACAGTCACTACAATTTTTTTTTCACAAACACAGAGAAGGGCATTTTCTAAAAAATGGTCAAATCGTGTTCTGGAACTCTCAAAACGTGTTAATCTACCAAAAACCGGAAGTCAAAAATTTTTACGAATCCAGTACTTTCTTCTATTTAATGAAAAAGTTTTTAAAAAATTGTTTTAAATTTAAATAGTTTTCGAAAAGTTTCACAATATCTAATGTTAAATTAAACTAGTTTTTTTTTCTTTTAAAGAATTTCATTTTTACATTTCAGTGGATATGCATGCAAGTTTTCCTAAACACTAACTTACAAAAATAAAATAAAAAATATTTCGCCTATTTTTAAAAGCAAATATGAATTTCTGGTGGTACATTTTTTGTGCACTAATTTTTTTACTCTAAAAGTATCATTTTGAACAATAACTCTCCTTTCTGCCTTCTATTTCATTTAATCTTCCTTTATTTCAGACAGAAATAATTAATCTGAGTTTGAGTTTAAATTGGTTTTTCCTGCTCAAATTCTGGAAAAAAAAAAAAAAAAGAACTTTGCTCAACTCAAGTTTACCATTTAAAAAACGAGCGAAATTCAACTCAAAACACAAAATTCACTAAATCACACTAAACTCATGAACGCCCTCAAATGAGCACAACACTGAATTGAGCTCCTGCACAAAACTGAATTGCACACATGGTGAGGAATGGCATAGTGGCGATTTTCAGGAAAATCGATATGGGGTGTGGGTAGAGGCAGGGGTCTGTCCAGACTTTTCGGACAGGGTCCTGTTTTTGTGAAATTGTGAAAAACTCTACATGTATTTTTGTGAATTTAAATTTTATGTGAAAATAGAGTTCTTCTGAACTTTTCGGCTACGTCCCTCTTTTTGTGAAAAATGTAATTTTTCGAAATAAAATTATAATTAAAGTTACATTTTAGACAATGAGAATTCATTTTTATAGAACTAAACTTAAATATATGCATAGAAGCCCTTAATAAATTAGAAATTGAATATCAGCTTTTCGGGGAAATACAGCAAAACATCTGATTCCATGGAAGATTTTAAAATGAAATGTAGATTTATCATAGGTCTATTTTTTAGGATAAAAAATTTTGTTAAGTGTCCTGTTTTAGGATAAATAATTTTGTGAAGGGTCCTGTTTTAGGATAAATAATTTTGTGAAGGGTCCTGTTTTAGGATAAATAATTTTGTGAAGGGTTCTGTTTTAAGATAAATAATTTTGTGAAGTGTCCTTTAACGGACCCAGATTTGCCTCTGGACAGACCCTTGAGAGGTCAAGACTTACAATTTTTATAAGTGGCCAGTGGCCACTGAACATGATTAACTAAGTGGCCACTTGTAAGTCGACATTATACATGGTATTCACACACATAATTAAAAAACATATATGTATATATATATACATAAAGGCATAAAACACAATAGATATGGTCGAAAAATTAAGAAATAGTGGCCTTAATAATAATTTTAAAAAATATGCACTTCAACCGATTAAAAAAAAAAAAAAAAATCTTTAAATATTGTTTGAAAAGAAATATTTTTTCAATATTTGAAATGAAAGGGGTTGGGAGAAAGACAAAATAGGCTGAGAAATCAAATCATTGAAAAATGATTTGGCTTTTGAGAGAAAATGTGACCTCGTCTGAATTTCCTTTAAGTGTTTATGATTTTATTCTTATTAGTGTTTTAAAACCCAATAGTAATATTTTCCAAAGAATTAGAAATGACAAAGACCAAATCCATTTTTCAGAAACTGCAGGAATTTACAAAATTAATTACACCAAAGAAGATAAAACAACAGGATGCTATATCGGCATGACGAAACGGAAGATAAAAACGCGGATTAAAGAACACGAAAATGATATAAAATACGGTAAAATAACAACAGCACTAACAAAAATAAACCAAAAAGAAAATATTAAAATAGACTTTAAAAATTTCAGCAAAATAGCTCACTATAACAATTATCATTACGCCACAAAAAGAGAAAACGTCGAAATTATTACGAATCACGACGCTTGCAACACTGAGCCAATGGAAATTGACGCCGGGTGGCGCCCTATCCTAGAGAAGAAAGGTAGAAAGAAAACAAAAGATACGCCCGACGAACGTGTTCACCAGAGCACACCTGAGGAAGACTGCGGAGGCAGTCGAAAGCGCTTGTGAGGTAATTTTAAACGGTTTTAAATGTAATTTAATTTGAATTTTAAAAATAATTTTGTTCATAATATTTAGTTTTTATATCTCATTTATCAAGTTTTTTTTTTTTTTGAAAATAATAGATAGCTATCACACACTTCTGAATAACTTCTGAATTCCACAACAAATTACTGTACTAAACTTGATAATATAGAATATATAAACATTCCGCTAAATTAAATGTTTTTCAGACCATATTGCAACTAAAATAAATATTAAGCTTATAACCAAACTAGTGTTGGGTTTTTGACGTCAAAAAGTGGTTTTTGACATGACAATGGTTAAAACCTGGTTTAAACCGTCAGAAACCTGTATTGTCAAAATTCAAAATCTATAAATGAGCTAGAATCAGGTTAGAAATAGGATTTAGTAATATTTGCCATATACAAGTGAATATCTAAATATTATGCTGTTTATAAATTAACAAATCTTAAAACAATTTGTAGATAATTTATAAAAATTTAGATAAATTAACTGGTTTATAACCTAAGAAATATATACAAAGTATGCATAGACATATTTTGTATGTTTATTTATATTAATATTTATGAAATTATAAAATTCCAATGTTACTTATGAATTTTCACATAAGCCATGAAAACACAGGAATACAGGATTTTTTTTTCTTTTTTCTTAAGTAAAATATAATATATGTGGGCAGTAAATTAATATGAATTTGAAAATAATTATATTTATAATCTGTATTTATTACACTTTATCATTTATTAATAAATTTTTATCTATTTATTATTATTAGTGACTGTATAAATATTTGTACCTGTTTATAGCTTGGACTATTGGTGTTTGGTCTTTTGGGAGCAAGGCTGATTGACTACTCTAGGGTCTTAGGCGTAAGGGGAGTGCCCTCCGTAGTAGAGGTCAATATTGCAGTCGCCAACCGCAACGTGGCGACCTAATTTGAAAAAGTGGCGAGCCAAAAAAATTGCTGTAATCGCCAATCAGACATGCGATTTTTTCGCGATTTCGCGGAAATCTGCGATTTTTCCCCACCTAATTCGCGGAATTTTGCGAATTAACTTCTTCTGCTTTTTAAAAAAATCGCGGATATCGTCCGTTTTAAAAAAAGAAACCCCATTAACGATCGGCGATTAAATTCGCTACGAAAGTCACCCAATTCATAATCCAGACATGGTACAAGCTTATAGAAAAAAAGGCTGAACTTATGACCCTCCCTCCCCTCTCAAAAAGTGGTATCAGGCAACTGACACAATATAAATTTTTCAATAATAAAAATGTTAAATCTGATTGTATACATGTACACATAATAAACAAAATCAGAACAATAAATCTTATATTGAATATCATATTAATTATAATTAAAATAGTTGTAAGAGCTTAAAAAACAAACTTATTACATATACTTGCAAATAAATTTATTCTATAGAAGCATTGTTTGCTAGGGCAATTAATTAGCAAAATAATGTAGTTCAAGTTCATTAGGAAAATGCAGTTGAAGTGCTGTTTCCTTTTCATTTTCCCCAAGTTTGAATTTGACATTTCTTGAAAGCCAATCACATAAAAATTGCTAATAATATATTGCACCAAATTCAGGCTGACCCCCCCCCCCCCCTTACAATCCAAAAAGTTTGTCCAAAAAGTTTAATGCGGATTTCCATTGATCCCAAGAATAATAATTTTCAAGCTTAAAAAGGCTGAATTCAGCCCTAAGGCTGAAAAGTAACATGTCTGATAATCTTTCTCCATCCACAATATAAATGTCAATATTCATTTTAAACTTGCTTAATGAGGTTCTAGAACCTATAAAGAAATAGAATAGTTAAATATTTCTTGCTCATGTAATTAACTTTTATTCCTCCCCCCTGCCCCCCAACATCTCCATTTCTAGTCAATTTTGTCCCCTTATTACTTCCGGTGTGAACATATATATATATATATATATATATATATATTTTTTAACACACTTGACATTGTGAGTTTTTTTGCTTTTCTTCCCATGCTATTCCTATGGGGTTTTTAGCCTTTTTTCCCTTCTTTTTCTACATTCTAAAGTGGCGGTGGAAATTTACTGGAAATTTACTCAATTTTCCAGGTAGGGAAATTTTTTCTAAATCAATTTAAGAAAATTAATACTCAGTTGGTTTTATGCATATTAGAAACTGATAATTAACTACTGTAGCTTTTTTAAATATGCTAAATCAATTCTAGAAACAATAAAGAAATAGAAGTGCTCAATGTTTCTCACATATGTAATTATTTTTAAACTTCATTACTGAACTTGATATATCTACTTATTTTTTCTCAATTAAATATTTATATTTAGTATCTATTCGAAATGTTTAAACAAGGGAAAAAATTTAGACTCAATTTTCCAGGTAGGAAAATTTTTTCTAAATCAATTTAAGAAAATTAATACTCAGTTGGTTTTATGCATATTAGAAACTGATAATTAACTACTGTAGCTTTTTTAAATATGCATGATTAATGTACATAAATAAAAATCATATTATATCAATTTTTTTTTCCTTGTTGACATGGAATTTTAATAAGATTTTATGTGGATATAAAACTTATTGCAATAATATTATAGAATTGTTTTGTGCTAATGAAAAAAATCCTGAAAATTTTAATGTAGATAGAAAGCTATAAATATATATAACTGTTTAGGTAGTTACGTAGTTAATTTATTAAAAGTGACATTCATTATCAATGTTCAATCAATTAACCAAACAATCATGTTAGTAAAAAATTTTCAGCTAATTTCTAATTTCAGCAATCGCATGTCTGTTAATATAATTAAATCTCGGATAATATGCCAAAAAGATTTTTTGCCCCCCCCCCTCCCCCAGACTCAAAATAATTTTGTTTTCTTCTAATGCTAATCACATCTATTTCCCGTATGGAGATGTCACACTAGGTGAAATTTATTAAATGAATCAAATTTTTGTATTTCTCTTTCAATAAGACAAAGTTAGTAAATATTCTTGCAAAACACAAATTGTGTATGAAAAATAACATTATTTTGTTAGTGTGTCATCATTATAGCCTGCTGTTTTTTGTATCGAAATGAAATTAATACTTAACTAAGTCCATATATTTCTCCTCATTACTAAAACTTTAAAATCTTCTTTCTAATACTATAATTATTAATAGCATTTAAAAGTTGCATTATATGCTACTATAACAACCCTATATGTTTATAAAACTCACTCTTAAAATACTAATAAGAATAAAATCATGAACACTCAAAGGAAATTCAAACGAGATCATATCTTCTCTCAAAAGTTGAATCATTTTTCAATGATTTGATTTCTCACTCAATTTTGTCTTTATCCCACCTGCTTTCATTTCAGATATTAAAAATTTTAAGCTCAAGAAGTAGGAAAGTTTTTTAAAAAAAATGTTTATATTCAAACAATATTTAAAGATTTTTTTTTTTTTTTTAAATCTGTGGAAGTGCATATTTTTATTATTAAAATACAATAAAGGCCACTATTTCTTAATTTCCCGACCATATCATCTGTATTTTATGCCTTTATATGTCTATAGATATATATTTTTTAATTATGTGTGTGAATATCAGGTATAACGTCGACTCGCAAGTGGCCACTGAGTTAATCATGTTCAGTGGCCACTGGCCACTTACAAAAATTGTAAGTCTTGACCTCTACTCCGTAGGGGTCTTTCTAAAGGGTCCTAGCCTGTATTTATGCAAATTTCAGAGAAAACCCATGAAAAACTCTGAACGTCTAGGCCGACGAGCGTGCCCTGGGATTGAACATGGCACATCACGTCTACCAGCTTTGAGCGTAGAACCGCTTGGCCACTGGTGGGGCCTACAGGCCCTACAGCTTAGACTAATAAATTTTTTAAGAATATGTATGAGTAAATATTAAATTTCTTGCAATTTATACATGTCCAGAAAGCATTCATATTTTTCTTGTCTCACGGTAATTATAAGAACTTCAGACGCAATTCAAGCTTGCTTAATATTCAGAATTATTGCTTTTTCTTATAAACTTGCAATATCAGCAGTCATTAAATTAAAAAAAAAAGTTCTATTTTTCTATAAAATATTTAAATACAAAATATTAGGCTAAGCATTTTTATTTTACGGATTAAATACATAATACTAAAAGCACAATATTAAAAAAATTGAAATATACAATGTTATATTGCAAATAAAATAATTTATCAATCAAAATGATCTGTCAATGTTTTATAAATCATGAATTTTTAAAAGCCTAAAGTTTTGTTTTTATATTAATCAAAATGTTATAATAATGTTTCTCCAAAAACATTAATATGCTTACCTTTTAAAGCATACTTATTAATAATATCTTATTAAAAAATAAAAACAACTATATTTTTAAAGTATCACATAACTAAGTTTAACATATACTATATTAAGCATAATTATAAATAAACTTCATAATATATAAACAGGGGCCAATCTAAGATTTCAAACTTAATACCTATTTTTGTGAAAAATCTTAACTATATTTTATTTTTGTGAAAAATTGTAGTGCACTCTTTTTCTTTCTCTCTGTGTGTATGAGGGGGGGGGGGGGAGTTTGAACAAAGTAGAATAATAAAATTAACTCTCAGCAGCTAGTGTGAGGCTTATAGCAGAACAGGAACCAAAATCCAAAACTTACTTCACTCTGAAGTAAACAGTTCAGTAGAGATAGTGTAAGTAGAAGTTGTTTTTATTTGTGTTAGTATCACTGCAGTATACATGAATTGTACCAGGGAGGATAAACACGTCACCATACAGTCACCAAAATGTTAAACCACCTGATGAATCAGCAAACAGTACACTATGGCCACAATTTCAGAGCGTGTCTGTACCGATACACACAAGGATCGTTTTGTTTACATATGCTGCACTGTTTCTCCCCCATAACAAACGCTTGTGTGTAGATTAAAACCAACATTCTGTATGATTCTTGCTTCGCAAATTGCATCAACAGAAATGCACGAATTACTTTCCTTTGAAAATGTGCTAATTAAAAATGTTAGATTTTGCTGGGAGGACTAAGATTTTTGTGAAAGTACCGATTTTAGCTGTATGATTTTTGTGAAGATACCTTTTTTGCCAGGTCGATTTTTGTGAAGGTACCCATAAACGGTAGTAAACTCGACCTGTATTAATCCCTGATAAAAGTATCACAGCATATTTTGAATGAACATAGAAATAATTCATAATAAAATTTTATAAGTCTAAAGTTTTGTTTTTTGTATTAATCAAAATGTTGTAACAATGTGTTTTTCAAAGAACATCAATTTATTTACTTTTCAAAAAATCTTTATAAACTATATTTTGTTAAACTAAGTTTTTTTAATAACAATTAAATTATAAATATAGGTTTTTGACATGACGTTTTTAACCATGGTTTAAACCGTCCAAAACTGTCACGTGTCAAAAACCTGCCAACCCTGAACCAACCAAACAACAGACTGGATGTGGATATCTAAGTAACGACAAGGCAATTGACATAACATGTACAAAATGCATTTAAATTATCTTGACAATTATAAATTTACAAAAACAATAAGATTATCTATTGTATTGATGAAAAAAAAAAGAGGGGGGGGGGGCTGCCAGGAGGAGCGGGAACTCAATAAAAGGGACAACCTATTTTCAAAAAGGGCATTATTTGCACAATTTTAAGTCCTTTCTGTTAAGATTTTTTTTTTTTATATATATATAAGTGAAAAAGTAAATTTCTTCACATCACATGTATAGATTTTAAAAGGCTATGGTTTTGTTTCCATCATAGATTAATCAAGATATTGTTTTCCTAAAAACTCAAATCTGTTTATTATTTAAAACACTAGCCGCCTTAAGCCACCAGCTAGTTAGCAATCCTTGAAAAATCTCTGTCTTAAATCGCAATTTATTAATAATTTTATATATAAATTAATTTATAAGTATAAAATATGGGTTTTTAACATGGCAGTTTAAACTTAAACCATCAAAATCCTGCCAACCCTGACTACATACAATATAACCTAAATATTATTAGTACATACTATGTAAATACAGTGAAACTTGAGTAATTCGAACTTGTTTAATTCGAAATTCTGGATAATTCGAATTTTTTACTCGGTCCCTTGAATTTTATATTAAAATAATGTTAAAAAATCGTGGATAATTCGAATTCTATTTTGAATAATTCGAATTTTTCCTACGATAACCTTTAAAATATTACAGTAAAATTTGTTCCCGAGATTTTTTTTCAGCTAAAGTGCATTATATATCTTAACAGTCTTTCAAAAGAAGGATAAGGAAATACAAGAGAAGCCCCTAGGTAGTGCATCAGAAGATATGGTGAATATACATGAAATTCGAGGGTTTTTTTTAATTGAAAGTCATGTTTAAGGTAGTAGATTCTATTTTTGTATCAAGTCATATGCTATGACACGAAGATTGTACTTAAAGAAGAAATGAAGAAATAAAAAATATCTGACTATTTTTTAAAAAGTGTTGAATAATTAAGCTCGTAAAATATATAGATTTAATGGGGGGGGGGGGGGGGAGGGTAGCAGTATTCTTAAGTATAAAGTTTATGTGTTAAATCTTTGATATATGTAATTCAAATTTTCGGATATTTGGAATTTTTCTCTGGTCCCTTCAACTTCGAATTATCCAAGTTCTACTGTATATATATATATATATATATACATACATACATACAGCTATTTCTATACAGAGTCTGAACGTGCGCACCAATTTACAGATCAGTCGGGGCATTTATGCGGCCGCTAGTGCAGTTTATAAAATTTCTGTCCGTAGGCCGTAAAAATACGACAAATTTTGGTGTGTCATAGTACACGAACTACAAATATGGATACACACCCAAAATTATACAGCTAATAACATGTGGCTCATGAATATGTCTACCAAGTTGCAAGTCAACAGAATGATTTTTGCGGCCGCTGTCGCGTGACAGGATACACAGACAGAACCGAGAATCTTTTTGAGTCTGCACATGAGGCCTCCACTCACGTTTCGGCAAAAAAAGTTAGGAACAGCTTCTTTCATATACATTTCTGTGGAAAGCAAGATACCCCCCCCCCCTGCCTCAACCTCTCGTTTGAATATAGGTAAATGTGTTAAATCTTTGATATATGTAATTCAAATTTTTGGATATTTCGAATTTTTCTCTGGTCCCTTCAACTTCGAATTATCCAAGTTCTACTGTATACAGTTCCTGCGATAAATAATTGTTGCAAACAGTCACCAAATGGTTGATAGACATTGACATATATAATAATAATATAACAAGCATTTTAAAATAAAATAAACACACATTTTGAAATAAAATACAGGCACACATTTAAATTTAATTAGAAATTTATAAATCCTCATTTCATGCCTTTTCTTAAGCAAAGGACTGCAAATTTACATAAAAACCACATTAGTGTACATATAATAGAGTACATAAATTATATTATTTTCTATATATACTGCCAAATTCAATGAAAATGTTTGAAATGCAAATTTAAAGTCATTACCAAAAGCTAGTAATTCAAAAGTAAATACTGAAAAATTAATGATTTATACTTTTTTTAAAAAGGGGGGGCTAAAACTGGATTATTTCATAAAATATCTATATAACCGTTTCTAATTTTTATTCAAATTTTTTGGGGCAAAAATTGCAAAAACCACTAAAAATATCAGAAATCGTTATTTATTTAGAATAATTGGATTTAATTTTGACTTAAAATGGTTGAATTTAAAAGAAAAAAATATTTAAAAGTATGTCAGAATTCAGAATTTGCTTCATAGATGCATTCTTAGTACAAGTATTGCATTTGGAAAAATCAGAACATAGTTTTTCTGATTCACGTTCTTTAAATCACAAGTATGGTTCTTGGTTAAAATCAACGGTGAACAAGAGAAATAGAAAACAAAATTAAGGGTAACCACATTAAGAAAAAAAAAAATCAATCATATCCAAAGAATTAAATTAATATTCAAAAAAGCTAAAATAGTGCTTGTGCATTTCAGCTAAAATGCTACAGAAACTTTTTTGCCAGAATAAACCACGATGTGGCTAATCAGACCGTTGGTGTGATTAGTGTACATACCATTCAGACCATCTTTTCCAAGAAGCATAAGTTAGCACTGATAAAAGAGTAAAATTTAGAAATAATATAATGTGTCTCGTCCCTGTGCATGAAAAATTATCTTTTTTACTTTACTTTTAGTGTGGGAGTAGGGTAGAGATTAATTATTTTCACAGAAATTTTGTACTCTAAATGATGCTAAAATTCTTCATAAGGTGATAACTCAAGATAATTTTTATAAAGCAAAAATGAAAATAATAAAGATTTCGAAAATTGAATAATAAAAATAAAAAATGCAACATGAAAACAGATCTTAGTAAATGAATATTTAGAATCTTTGAAAAAATCTTCGTAATATGTTTGTTTATGAATATGTATAAATAAATCTGCATATTCAACCACATATTTTTTTTTTTTTCTTTTCTTTTTTTTCTTTTTAAACAATTAAACCGTTCCAATATAATTCGATGCAAACCAAACCCTAATTTTCTATAAAAATATATATATGATTTTTCTGAAAATGACTTTTGTACTTATTTTGTAATGTTTTCTAACAGCAATGTTGAAATAGATATCGATTGTAGATCAATCGCATTATACACTTTCAAAATGTTAAAAATTTGAATTTGCAGTTGAAACAAGCAAAATGATTATTATGACCAGCGCAACAAGGAAGCAGTCCGAATAGCTTCCACACTAATCGCACTGATGGTCTGAATAGCAACGGCCGATAAAGCCAGGTTAAAATGATACATTTTTATGATCAACTTTTTCACAAATGGAGATCAAAGGCAAATCTCACTTAAAATGAAATGGCCAATATGTCATGACACTTACATTGAGCTTGAAAGTAGTAAAACTGTCACAAATATTTGAGGAGAAAAGAAAATGCAGAGAAAACAAGTAAAAATGCATACTTATTAGAGGATTTGGAATTCCCCCCCCCCCCCCTCCGTTCAATTATGTTTTACACTAAACAAGTGTGAGAATAAGAATTATTTGACAGTAATGTACTAATATTTATCTAGAATTCATCCCACAAAATCATAATAAATGCAGAAAAACGTTCATAATTATGTACACTGAGATAATTCAATGTTAGAGAAATTGTTTACAATTTCTTTTTAAACTTTATCATTTGACTATTTATAAAGTCAAAATCTTAAAATTTGTTAATACCTACTGTATTGCAAGAATTCTTATAATCAGCACAGCAAAAAGTTCAATAGCTTTAGTTTATAAAGCTAAATATTCCAACACATGACAGAAAGTTTAGAATGAAATCAATAAGTCTACATAGTTAAACATGCAGACAAAATTTAAACACTTTTATATCGGGAAAATAAAAGTGGCATTTGTAATTTTCTTTCCTAAAAACATACTTAAGAAAATACCGTTAGGAACTTCTATAATAGCAAATACATTAGAGGAAGCTCCATGACTTTGAAAATCGTGGATATTCTACATAACAGAACTTAAAATAACAAAAATATTGCACGGAACGTCTAAACGTAACAGACCGGAATTTTGGAACATATCAGGAGTCACGCCTTCGCCGATAATATACATTAGGCCTACAATGTTTGTTGTGTTTAATGATTGTTTACAAACAACCTATTCATAACATATACCATCATTCTGTTTATGTACGGAAAAGACAAGTAAACAATTTAAGGTATGACAGGTTAACAACACTTTAAAAGATGAAAATAAACAGCTTACCTCTTGAATTATTTTGCAACCTTTAACAGGTCCAATTTGTCCAAACAATGCTAAAATCAAATCTTCTGTAACTGTAGGATCCAAGTTACCCACATATCTAAAAACAAAATTAATATATTTAATGGTAAAAATAAAATAATTAATCATAAATAGCAAAAACCGGCTATTTTATACATTTAAAGATAGCAAGGGAAGTAAACTAAAAGGAAAACTTACAGGGTCCGAGGGTGACTCTCGTTGCTCTGCTCCTGTGGAAGGAACCAAAATTTAGTGATGTTACATTGAAATATCGTATTTAAAGGTAAATAATAAAAAATATTGACAATACCTTGTTAGACATGGCGGAATCGTATTTTACAAACTGTGATGACGCATGCGCGTAGCCCAACATAGTTGGATAATATCCGATAGATCCCGCCAGATTCAACACTTTAGCAAAAGAAATGACGTGTAATTAAAATTTATCTAGTATGACACAAGTACTAAAAAGTACATAGACTAGACTACGATCTAAAATCTATATCAACAATCAAAACAACGAAATTTCACGACATAAACAATATCACACTACAGAAGAAAAAAAAGGCTTCACGAAAAATTTCAACTCTCAAAACCTTAGAAGTTTAGTTGTCTTCTCCTGAACGATCAACGGAAAAATAATTATTCAAAATTAATTCAATATTCATTGCAAAAAAGTCTAAAAGCGAATTTTACCGTCAATTCAAAGATCATAAAAAGCACTTGGACTATTCAATATTACAGGGAAAATAAAAATATATAATATTGAATTTGAGCAATGCCCGCTTTACCATTAGGCGAACCTAGGTGGTTGCCTAGGGCTGCCGAAAAAGTAGGGCCGCTGAAAAATTTGGAACACTGCGTGGAAAAATGTGTATATTCAATCGTGATTTAAAAATAACCTTCTCTAAAGGTTTTAGCTTTGTGTAGAAACAGGAACACCATACGGCACCAAAGCATTAATTATTTTTAATAAACTAAGGGGCTCTGCCCCTTGCTCGCTCCGCTCACCTGAGGAAGGCTTCGCCTCCCCTTGCCTCACTTCACTTATTAACCCATGCGGGGCTCTGCCCGCCTGTTCGCTACTTTGCCTTTCACTGATTAGAAATATTAATAGTGTATAACCAAGGGCGTCAGCACCACGGATTAAAAGAGAAGGATGCATTACTAATGTTACGGAAAGGTAGTAATTTTCATCTTACAGATAGAGGGCGACCAAATCTCGAAAATACACCAATCAGCGCGTTTTTGCATTTCTGGCTGTTCGTTCGTTGGATGACTGAAGCCGAATGGGCGGGCTTTCCCTTTCTTCCGATAAGTTTCAAAGATACTACACCAGGCGGCGATCCGATCGTTTTCATCTAGTCGGCTGAATTAATGCGGAATGGGAAGCTTCAGATTTCGCGCTCGCTGGCCTATCTAGTGTTTCATCCTTATCTCCTAATCCGTGGTCAGCACTTAGGGGCAGGCCCATATTATTGCATGGTCAAGCAACGACTTTGCCCAGGTGCCCCCCCAAAGACGTAATATTAATTTACCAAAATATTCCATTTTATTTCAATGAAAATTTAAATGTATACACTTATGTATAATTTCTCATTAAAAAATACTAAATTTTCTCAAAAATAGAATTTATACATATTTGGATATACACTGCTCGATATTGAAAGACAACACCAAGAAGGAATGATAATAACGGAATGAAATTTGTTGGACACATACATTATAGTAGGAAGAACAATTGATTAAAATTTCAGGAAAATTGGAGTAATGTGTGCTGAGAAAACAGTACATAAAGCAGCGACCTTTGTGAGCAATAACGACACATATCTGTCTAGGCATTGAATCGAACAGCGATTGGATGGCATGTACGGGTAGAGCACTTCATGAAGTTTTAACACGATGCCACAATTCATCGATCGAAGTTACTGGTGAGTGGTGGAGGGCCAGTCGCTTTTCAACGATTAAACAGTCATTTTCATTGGTGCGAAATCAGGAGAACGCGCTGGCCAGAGCAACAGTCGAACACATTCCGCATCAATGAAGGTCCAGACAATATGGACAACTTGCGGTCGTGCATTTTCCTACTTAAATGTTGCGCTTCGGAGGCCTTGAACATAGGGCAGAGCTATGGGCCTCCCTTAACTCGTCAGAAATGTAATGGCTGGTATTCAGAGTGGCGGGAATGAAAACAAGAGGTGACCGGGACGTGTATCCAATGGTACAACATACCATCAATCCAGGTGGTGACTTAGTATGCGGCTACCAAAATTCTGATTACCCTCCAAACTGCATCACTGATATGGGCGCCATTAATGTGTGATCAACGATGAACCTGGACGCAGGAATGGCGTGAAGTCACTTTTCAGACAAATCACAATCCTGTTTACAGCATCAAGATTGCCTTATCCGTATTTAACGGCATTATGAATAATGCACATTGCCAGGCCAGCTGGGATTCGACATCTTCATACTGTCCATCATTTGCATTGATGTTATGGGTTCCCATTGGATACACGTCTCGACTAGACTACTTCATGTTCGTACTCCTGGCACTCTGAACAGCAGCCATTAAATTTCTGATGAGTTAAGACCCGCCCCTCTGCCCTGTATTCGAGGCCTCCATAGCGCAAAATTTAAGCAAGATAATGCTCGACCGCAAGTTGTTTGTATTGTCCGGACCTTCTTTGATACAGAATGTGTTCGACTGTTGATCTGGCCAGCGCGTTCTCCTGATCTCGCACCAATGAAAATGACTGTTTAATCATTGAAAAGCGACTGGCCCCCCACCACTCACCAGTAACTTCGATCGATGAATTGTGGCATCGTGTTTAAGCTTCATGAAGTGCTCTACCCGTACATGTCATCCAATCGCTGTTCGATTCAATGCCTAGGCAGATATGTGCTGTTATTGCTCACAGAGGTCCTTGCTTTATGTACTGTTTTCTCAGTACATATTACTCCAAATTTCCTGAAATTTTAATCAATTGTTCTTCCTACTATAATGTATGTGTTCAACAAATTTCATTCCGTTATTATCATTCCTTCTTGGTGTTGCATTTTCAATGTCGAGCAGTATATTTTGTTTTTTCTATTTTTAGGCTGGGATTGCGGTGCCTCGTTCTTAAGTCCGATCTTAAATGTTACGAACTTTCGTAGAATGGGCGTGGTTAAGAACGATCTTAACTTGGTATTGCGGTGCCTCAAGCGTAAGTCCTCCGCGTGTCCTCGTAAGAGAAAGAAGCCAGCCAATGGGAGACGCAGAGCGAGCTATGTTGTGATTGCGCGCGCATCCAGTTACGATTCGACTTAAGATAGCTCTGAGGTTGTCGTAAGGTAGTGAGGCACTGCAATACGACTTGCGTTTTGTTTACATCTTAAGACAGAGTTTGTGCATAAGATAGTGTTGAGCGAGGCACCGCAATCCCAGTAGAGATGCAAGGCTTTCAAAACACCCGGTATTTTTCCCTGGGAATTTAAGACAAAATTGGGAATTTTGAAATTTCCCCAAAACTGGGAATTTTGAAATTATGAATATTTTTATAACTTTTGTTAATTATGTAGTCTCCGATCTATAAATTAACTTCAACTTTAATTCCTGCATAGTTTTTCTTTTCGTTTCCCTTTCCAGCTAATTCGAGCATCTTCGATGTTTATTCCGAAAACGAAGAAAGTAATTAATTATAATTAATGCTGTGCTAACACTAACAGTAAGTTTCTGTCATTAATCATCAGTATTATTTTGTTATAATAACAGGAGACGTGGCGTTGGAATGTTAAAACCCGAATAAACTACTACGTCAGAACCGTTAAAAGAAAAATATTTTTCTTTTGGCGTTTCTGACGTAGTAGTTTATTCGGGATTATTTTGTTATGTTCTTGAGATATCCTTCCCATTCTTAATGAGAATTAATAATATTTAATTTTTTTTTATTCATAATTTGTTTATGAATGTACTATGAAACAATTAGAGAATTGGACTTAAGATTTTAGGAAACAAAAAAAAAAAAAAAAAAAAAAAAAACTGAATTCAAGTTTCATCAAACTTAAGTGATGTATTTAAGAAATTAGTTTGTTACCTGATAATTTTTAAATTTTTCTTTTTTTTTTTTTTATTGCAACAAAGAAAAAAAAAGAAGAAGAAGAACTCTTAAATTTAATATGATTTAGGGAAATAGATACGCAATTCGAAAAATTTCCCCACTTGTTGTGTTAGAAATGCAGAAACTTTATATATATATATATGTATGTATAAAAATCAGGAAAACAATATGTATGTTGTATATTTGTATTTAATTTAAAATGTAATGGCAACATGTCATTAAGAAATGTAGATTGGCAACAACTAAGATTGTATCATGCTTGTAATTTGTTATGTGTGTGCTGCTGAAGCAGTATTTGAAGTTACAATAATTAATGATTATAAATGGTGTTATTAATAAAGTAATTACACTAGAGATTGTCTTTCAAGAACTTTTCTTAAAAATACTACATGGCGTAGTCGTAATGAACCAGCGGAACTAAATGGCAAATGATTACTGTAGACCGCCAGTAGGCCTAAGCCTCGAAGGGAACGTGGCGGATCATTGGAAAAAATTTAAACAAAACTTTGAAATTTATTTGAAAGCATCGGGAAATAGTAAAAAGGACTCTGATGTTAAAGTTGCTATATTACTCAATGCAGTTGGTGAGGAAACCATAGAACTATATCCCACACAACACACTTCATCCCGATTAGGTTGATATTAC
Source organism: Salticus scenicus (assembly GCA_963930645.1). Taxonomy (NCBI): domain Eukaryota; kingdom Metazoa; phylum Arthropoda; class Arachnida; order Araneae; family Salticidae; genus Salticus; species Salticus scenicus. Next base: position 267,529,979 of record OZ005652.1, on the reverse strand, counting down.
GTAATCGCGATCAAATATTACGTCCCATTACGTTGAAATTTCCTATCTGCTTTGGTTGATTTTTGGTTGAAATGTCACAAGCAAAGTTGTAACATGGCCCCAAATGAGACTTAGTTGGTACGTAATATCAACCAACTTGTTATGTAAGACATCCAGAGTTTGTTCAATTCATGTAAAATCAACCAAATTTGGATGTAAATGCAACATTGTGTTTTCAGCCATTTCATGTAATATCAACTAGATTTGGATGTAAAATATACATCCAGATCTCATCTAAATCATGTAAAATCAACCAAAATTGAATATGGAATATACATCTAGATTCCATCCAGGTTTTATAGAAATTACGTAAAATCAACATAGCTGATGCATTTTTCTTTTCTTCTTTTTTTCTCTTTTAAAAATTTTAATGCACTTATTTTAAACAGGGGAATCAAAAGCATTGACCTTGTTTTTTATAATGCAGAGATTAATTTTAAACATAAATGTGATATTGATTTTCAACATCAGGATTTAAAAATATATGCTTAAAATCAATACCTGTATATTTTTGTCTAAAATTAATATTTGCATAATAAAAAGCAAGACCAATGCTTTTGGCTTCCCTGTTTAAAATAAGTGCATTAAAATGCTTAAAAGAGAAAGAAAAAAAAAGAAAAATGCATCAGTTATGCTGATTTTATGTAACTTCTATAAAACTTGGGGATGAAATCTAAATGTATATTCCACATCCAATTTTGGTAGATTTTAATGGAATTCATTACCCAGGCAGAAAATTTGGCAAGATAGCTTTTTTTTTTTTTTTTTTTCAGATAAAACTTTGTATATCATCTTATTAGAATATGAGACATATTTTACTCATTGCAAAATACTGTTTTTTTTTTTTTTTTTTGTACAGGCGACAATTATTATTTTTTCAAACTCCTTGAAAATTTCTAGTTGGTTTCATAAAATTCTTCACCAATTTTTACTTCCTCATACAAAGTATAAGGAATTATAGTAATCCCGATTTGCGAAATGGATTTTGTATTTCACATTGCTCGAAAACGAATGATCGCTGAATGTTGCCAATTTATATGTGTGACTCTCATGATGTCTAGTTGTACACCTGCAAGTGTCGTCTTAACACGAGCTCTCGTTTTAGCGATATAAGCGACTTTACACGGTTTTTCGTGACGTCGTACGCATGTGTGTGTATGTCACATAACTCAAAAACGATTGGACGTAGAAAGTTGCGAATTGGTACATAGGTTTGTTATAACATCCAGTTGTGCACCTCCCTTTTTGGACTTCGTATGATTTTCCGTTTTGGAGATATTTAAGAAAATTAGGTTAATAATGACCAAAAATACAAAGGTTTTGGCCATAATGTAACAAAAAACTTTAACTCAAAAACTGTTTGGACAAATATTGCAATCGAATTTTAACTGACTTCCTGACTAGCTAGACATTTGAAATTTTCAGAAAAGCTCAGAACACGTTGACAATGCATTTTTTAAATATTTTTAGCCAACTGTCTCGGATACCTGCTGCCTTCAGCAGCTTTTATATGATTCAACAGAAAAATTATTTAACTACCCGACTAGCTAGACATTTGAAACTTTCAGAATAGTTCAGAACACAGTGAAAATGCATTTTTTAAAAATACTTTTAGCCAACTGCTTAAGATACCTGCTGGCTCAGGCAGCGTTACCTGTACAAATCTTGCAATCGATTTTTAACTAACTTCCCCACTAGTTAGACATTTGAAACTTTCAGGATAGCTCAGAACACAGTGACAATGCATTTTTTAAATATTTTTAGCAAATAGTTCCGGGTCACTGCTGCCCTCGGCAGCATTTGTATGGTTCCAACAGAAAATTTATTTAACTAACTTCTCGACTAGCTAGACATTTGAAACTTTCAGAATAGTTCAGAACAGTGCGAAAATGCATTTTTAAAGTACTTTTAGCCAATTGTTTCGGATCCGTGATGCCTTCAGCAGCGTTACCAGTACACATTTTGCAATGATTTTTAACTGACTTCGCGACTAGCTAGACATTTGAAGCTTTCAGAAAAGCCCAGAACCTGTTGAAAATGCATTTTTTAATTTTTATTTTTAGCCAACAAGCCAACTGTTTAGGATACCTGCTGCTTTCAGCAGCATTTACATGATTCAACAGAAATTTTTTTTAACTAACTTTTCAACCAGCTAGACATTTGAAACTTTCAGAATAGTTCAGAACACGGTGAAAATGCATTTAAAAAATACTTTTAGAGAACTGTTTTGGGTCCCTGCTGCCTTCGGCAGCGTTTATACGGTTTCAACAGAAAATTTATTTAACTAACTTCTCGACTAGCTAGACATTTGAAACTTCCAGAATAGTTCAGAACATGGTGAAAATGCATTTTTTAAATACTTTTAGCCAATTGTTTTGGATCCCTGATGCCTTCAGCAGCGTTACCAGTACAGATCTTGCAAATGATTTTTAACTGACTTCCTGACTAGCTAAACATTTGAAACTTTCGGAAAAGCCCAGAACACATTCAAAATGCATTTTTTTATTATTTTCAGTCAACTGTTTCGGATACCTGCTGCCTTCAGCAGTGTTTATATGATTCAACAGAAAATTTATTTAACTAACTTTACAACCAGCTAGACATTTTAAACTTTCAGAATAGTTCAGAACATGGTGAAAATGCATTTTTTTAATACTTTTAGAGAACTGTTTCAGGTCCCTGTTGCTTTCAGCAGCGTTACAAGTACAGATCTTGCAATCAATTTTTAACTGACTTCTTGATTAGTTAGGCATTTGAAACTTTCAGAAAAGCTCAGAACACGTTGACAATGCATTTTTTAAATATTTTTAGCCAACTGTCTCGGGTCTAATGATAATGCTTTTTAACATTATGTATATATTTCTAAAGGTGTACAAGGAAGTCATGTGGTGTCCACATCATTTTTTTTCTTTTGCAGAAGTACAAGATCAGTATTGGTGGAATAAAATCTGAAATTAATCTTGGGAACAGGAGATTGTATGCAAAGCCTAACAATCTATTTCTTGTTGACTTGTAATATCATGCACTTTTAAAATGACATATTTTCTGAAAATCTGTTGATATTTTTGAAGATTACCTGCTATGAAAATTAACAGCATTTATTTTTAATATTAAAAAAGTGAAGATATTACAAAATCAAATGTCGTAAAGCAATAACAGACGGTTTAATTGCAACATTAAATTTATAATTTTTTCTTTTTTGAAAAGAAAAGGAAAAAAATCTGATATAAGAGCAGGTTCTAGTAGCAAAAATAGTACAGCATAGCAGAGAGCTCTGCAGATTAATTTAAAAACACACACACACAAAAAAAAAAAAAAAAATGCCAGGCTTCAATAAAGTACTTAAATAATCTGGTGTATCACTCACACGACTTCCTCTTTCCCTGCATTTTAATATTATATAAGTAGATTGCATAAGTCTTGAGATAAATAGCGTAGGATAATAAAGTTCAATGTAATTCAAAAATAATTTAAAATTGGTTTAGGAATAGTTGTTTGACATATAATTGTATGTGAGAGGGATACCAACCCCTCAAGCCCCGCTCAACAGTAGTGCTTAGAGTTATTTAAAAAAAAAAAAAAAGGGCTGTTATTAATTTGACTTCAAACTTACCTATTTTGATCAAACTTTTAAGTGGCAACTTAAAACGTACTTCAAAATATCAAATTCGAATTTCATGCAGTTTCTTTTTTTTTACTTTCTCTTCCCACATAGGTAACGTATTGTTTATCAGTCAAAATTTTTGAAAGTGTGTTTTTATCATATTTACACATTTTGAGGTCCCCTGAATCCAAAAACCATGTTTTTAGCGGTTAGTCTGAGTGTGTATCTGTTATCAGCATATCTCAAGAACAAATAATAGCAGAAAGTCCAAACTTAGTATTCTATATGCGTATCATATAGGGATGTTACAGTAAACTTTTCGTTGAGACCAAGCAAATGGTTTGTGTACAGGAACATCCAAGTGAATTCAAATACATTGTCTAAGGGGAAATATCTGGCAAATACAGTGTAACATCTACAGGCTGACTTAACCAAAATGGAATATATATATATATATTAATTCTTAAAAGCATGTTTTGTGTAGATTGTGGTATGAAAATTATTCATCATTCATTTACAAGGCCAATTAAAGTATTTGGATGGGGCTATACTTGGAGGAATAATAATTCCTTTTGCATTAAATGCTTTTCAAAGAAGACTAATTTTTAATATAAAGTATTCTTAATAGTGCATATTGATTATAGACAATATACAGGGATACTCAGAATTAAGCAAAATGTTCTTTTCTATTGAATCTAATTAACAGAAGTGGTTTGTATATTTTACTATGGTGCCGGACACTGCACAATTAATGTTTCGTATGCATACTGCAAATAAAGTAATTTTTTAAGTTTTATTTTCAACTTTGTTTTTTGTGTTATATCATGTTTTGAAGTGGTCTGATTATGAAAGTCCAATTTTTAGCAGTTGATCTGTATGTGTGTCTGTTATCGCATAACTTAATAGTAAATAACTGCAGGAAATTCAAATTTAGCACTTTGAATTTCATATTAGGTTACCGGCAAAAATTTTATAAAGACTGGCAAGTTTGAAGGTAAATTATTAATAGCCTTTTTTTTTTTTTTTTTTTTTTGTAATAATTCTATGCACAGAACTGCATATCAAATAAAATTGTTTTTAAAACTATTTTAGAATGTTCTAAAAGTATATTGAATTTTATTATCTTATGCTATTGAACTTAAAATTTAATATGCAATCAATCATAATAATATTGAAATGCAGGGTAAGAGAAAATGATGTGTGTGACACACTAGATATTTTAAGATATGGTAATATGAATACATACAGATTAATCACTAAAAATTGGACTTTTGTAATCAGGGTACCTTAAAACATGATATTATACAAGAAAAAACAAAGTTAAATTTCAAAAATTACTTTTTTTACAGTATGAATTTGAAACACTAATTTTTCTTTCTGAGCAGTGTTTGTCGACACAGTAACGTGCATCGAAGCACTCCCATCAATTACATTGAATATAAAAGAACATTTAGCTCAATTTTTGGTAGCTCTGTTGTCATATTGTCTATAAACAATATTGTGTACTTAAATTTAGTCCCAATCAAAAAACACCTACCAAAAAATGAATTACTATTCCAGCAATTTTCAAGTATAGCTAGGCTGTCCAGATCAAAATACCTTTATAATAGAGAAGCGTTAAAAATTGCTACAAATATCCAATTATGGGTGTATTTTTTCATTCCTAATAAATAAGGACTAAAAATAAAGTATTACTGATTAATAATTTAACTTTCTACAATTATTTTAAACTTAGAAAAATGCTTTCAAAAAAAAAAAAAAAAAAAAAAGGAAATCCCCATTTGTCCCCAGGAAATGGGGACGTTTGGTCAATATAAGTATAGCCCCAAATATCCAAATATTTTGGGTAGCCCTGTAAACAAAAGATTTCCATATCACAATATACACAAGACATGTTTTTATGCATAAAAAAAAAAAAAAAAAATGTTTAAGTCAGCTTAATGCTGTTACACTGTACTTACTCAAAATTTTTCCAAGGATAATACGTTTGAATTCTCTTGGATGCCCTTGTACACGAACTACTTGCTTGATCTCAAAGAAAAGTTTAGTGTAGCATCCCTATATGATGCACATTTTGTACATTACATTTTGGACTTTCTGCTACTATTTGTTCTAGAGATATGTTGATAACAGACTAACTGCTAAAAACATGATTTTCAGATTCAGGGGACCTCAAAACATTTAAATTTAACAAAAACTCAATTTCAGCTATTTGATCCAAAAAAAAAAAAACTTTCTCTATCAGGTATAGAGATAAGAAAAGTAATACAATTTAAATCATGTCTCTAGATTACTGTTCTTTTGTACATTCTTTGTTTTCTTTTTATGTGCAGGTATTACTTAATTTATTAATTGCTAATAGCTTCATGTGATTTAAAACTTAGTTTAGCAGTTCTATACTGCAGTCTGCAAATCATTACAGAAAATTCTGTCTGTTGGGGAGTGAATCCCCCCCCCCCGCCAACACACAAATATAAAAAAGTATCCCTGCAGTTTTAAATTCATAAAAAAGATAATCAGCCTTATCCCCTAGCAATAGCAATATTACTTATACTCTACAAATATGTAAAGAAAATATTGTAATAATGACAAAAATTTTACTTTGAGATTTTGGTATTTCGATAGGCTTTGAGGTCTCAGAGTTCATTTTTGCTATTTTCATGGTACTATATGCATGTGTGTGTAGTATATATGTGTGAGTAAACATGATAGCATCTGAATGCATTGATGAATTTACCTGAATGTTGGTATATATGCTATAGGTCACCGTAACACAAGGCCTATTGATTTTGGAGTATCTAGCGCTTAGTTATTTTATAGTGACACAATGTGAAATTTTTTAACATTATGATCTACAGGCTCAAATTCTTTAAAGTGCAATAATGTTAAAGAACACACTATATGGAGAAAATTACTCAAATGCCCTATTATAATTTTCTCTTCTCTTACTTTAATTTATCAGAAAGTCAAACAGAGTCACTCCAGATTTTTTAATATAAAATTAATTTAGCATACATGGATCACCCACTGAGCATAACCTAATCTAAAAGAATCACATCTTTAATAGTAAAATTTATGTCTATAAATAACATAGTGCTTTCTTTAATTAACAACTAATGAACATTAATTATTATTCACCTAATTCCTTGTAAATAATTTTGAGCAATTTTTTAAATAAAATTTTTTGAACCTTTCTCATGATTTTTGAATTGCTACAACTTTGTCATAAAAGCTTATAATAAAAACATTACATTCTTCCAATTTACATTTAACTAATATGGATCACAAATATGTCAAATGGAGACACAGAATCCAAATTAGAAAAATGCATCAATTCCACATTTTACTATTACTAAAAAACATGAAACGTTTATACTGTAATTAAAGATAAAACTTAATAGCTTTATTCAGAGCTTATATGTATAGCCTTCTTTCCAGATCCAGAACTTCCTCAGCACATGTTTTAGGTGATGTTGACAGTTGAAACTGATTTTTTGTCACTCTCCTTTTTTGATCTCAGTAAATGGCACCACTTTCAGTCTAGGACCAGAATTGGTTCATTATAAATGCAGCTATAAACCGGTTCTAGGCATAGACTGAATGCGACACCATCCACTGAGATCTGAAGTATTTTGGAGAACTTACCGAACCAAAAATTTTTTTCAGTCTCCAGAAATTAGAGCAAAAATCGGTTCAAATGTTGTGCAAAAAGTTTTTATGTAATAGCAGCACAAGGTACTGTATATACAATTTTCAAATATTTTAAATATCACCATATAAATTTTATCTTTATGAACATGTTCATTCTCATTGTTCCAAGTAAGTTGCATCCCCTTTTGACGCTTAAAGGACTTGACTCTTGACTTTTTTTTTTTTTAGCAGCATTTCATACCACCTGGCATTCAACAAAGTTGGATCACATTAATTACAGGCAATTAAATTCCTGATTACCTCCATGTTTTCTCATTGTGATGCATAATGGTGGTTGTGATGTAAAACTGTAGAGGTAATCACTAATTCAAATCACTGTAATTAATATGATCCAAATTTTTTGGACAACAGGTTGTATCAATGAAATGCAGCTAAAAAGAAAAAGCCAAGAATCAAGTCTCAGTGAACGTCAATATTAGAAACAAAATTAAACTCAGTGCAATTATTAGATAAAATATAAAAACAAGAGAAAAAATTAGAAAGTACTTACGTAGCTTTAAAACACACATATTTTTATCATAACTGATTTGCTTTTTTTTTTTTTTTTTTTTTTTTAAACACATATTTTTTTTTAAATACATATATACATACGTATTTTCTATTTTATTAAACATATTAAGGCAAGATGCCATGAAGGACTGACTTCCAACCTACCTGTATTGGTTTGAGATTCAAATTTCAAAAAGAATCAAAAGAAACAATATGTATTTATGCACTTTTATTTAAAAAATTACATAAAATTTCTTTATTTGCATAGCGAAGCTAATTGAACATTACTAATCTAATTCAACATCTAATGTTTTTCTCTGTAATAGACAAGTTCTCGCAGCACCTGCAGAGAGAGAAAATAAAAAACATTTCAAAAGGAAAAATAAATAAATAAATAAATAAAAACTGACAGTTATATCCTCCCATAAACCAAAAATTATATTCAATAACAATATGCAAGTTGTGGTATTTATAAGAAACAATTTTGTATGATTAGGTATTTAATTGAAACCAATCAGTTTTGAATTTTCTCATCTGCAGTAAGTACTAGATTTTTCAATAATACAAGTAAATCTTCATATATAAAAAAGACTGTGTCTGGACGTATGTCTCCAGACAGCATAACACTAAAATGGTAATAAGGACAGTCATGTGATTCAACACGAAGATGCTTACTGAGATGTCCTAGAACATTATGAGGCCCGATTTTTCAAAATTTTCATCATTTTTTAATTAATTGAAACATGATAATAATAACCTTATATTAACTTTAATTAAGTAAGTTGACAAACATATTAAAATTACACGTGAATAATAATAATAATAATTATAATAGAACATCATTATAGCTTAAAAATTTTGAAACAATTATTGATAAACATTAATATATATACTTCATGATGCTAAAAACAAATAGCTATTAAAGGTTAGTTCTATTATAATTAATTTTTTCTAGTTATTTTTTATATTTTTGCTGTCAAATTGTAGATAATAAACTATCAATGATATCACATTTGACTGAATAGCACTCTAAACTCTACGAATCAAATTTTATTTTATAAGCTTTATTTATAGATCTTCCTAGGTAATTTTTTTTAACATGATTTATACAGATCACATAATGCAATTATCTCTGTCCAAATGTATGGAAAAAAATAAATTATTTTAAAAGCTACTAAAAAACAGAAAAAGAAAGGCAGTTCTGCAGACTATGGAATATATTTTCCTTTACATTTATTGCCCAGAGGGGACAAGTTTTCACCATGGGTATCTTTCAAAAGATCTTATCAATACCTTTAGTGGGATAGTGCCACCACACGACTTTCTTCTGTATAATTTTAATTATACACCAAAATCATAAAATAGAAATTTATTAAATTATTTTCCATATAAATGTAGACGATTTTTATGTGACAGAGTTACATCACTACAGGAAACGAAGTTCTCAAATGCACATTCCCCCCCCCCCCTTATTTATTACTACACTATTATCAATAATTTATATTAATTTCACAATCACTGATTAACAATTAATTTTATAATTACATGGTTTAAAATAACTCATTTTGTAGAGTTGTGTGAAATTTTGCTTTGTTCACGTTAAAAATTTAGAAAAAATGGGATTACAGCCCGACCTGTTGAACAATTGATCACCAAATCTAATCTGCATCAGTTTATGTCAGGTTTCAACAAAATTCCAAGTTTGGTTAAATTTCATTAATTGGTTAATGAGATGCAGTGTCTACTACATTAGTGATACACACACACACAGAGAGAAAGACTGACTGACAGACAGACATTTTCTAAAATCAGTTCAATCGTGATCAGAACATCCTGAAACGTGTAAATCCATCAAAACTGGAGTTTGAAACTTTTTACTAATTCAATACTTTCTCTTTATATACATATGAAAAAGAAAAAAAATAAAATAATAACAAATGGCTGAACCACTGATCTGCGTTAATTTAAAACAACATTATAGATTTTTTCTTTCATGTTTGCCATAAAAAACTTAGCAAAAAAAAAAAAAATCTTATTTTTACTGTCTTCTATATAAGAAGGAAGTATTCGTTTTGTGAAAAATTTTAAACAGTTTTTGATGTATTTACATGTTTTGAGATGTCCTGATCACAATTTGACTGCTTTTAGGAAATGTCTGTCTGTGTGTGTGTTACAAATTTTGTAGGTACTGTATCTCAAAACCATTGAACTAAATTTGACGTTTGGAATTGTTAATTTTCAATATGGGTATCTTCGAAAGAACTCGCCACCACCTTTAAAATGAATGATCAAACCGTAGATCAGTGATAATTTATACTAAGTTATTGATTTTTTCCATTTTTAATGAAAAAATAAATAAATGAAATAATGGGAAGAAAATTCATTTCTTCTCAACTGATTTTCTTTTGGCATTTAATATTAAACTACTTTCAGATAAAAATCATCTGCATTCATCATGGAAAATAATTTTAATAAATTATAATTTAACAAATAATTTATATTGTGTAAATTTGTACAGGATTATATAGAAGAAAGACTTGCGATGGCCACAGCATACTAGTTAATATGATAAAAACAATGTTTTAAGAATTTCTGAATAGTAGCAATATAAAATTATACAATGCAAATAAATATCCTAATACGTATTACTAAAATTATAAATACTTTAAAAAAGTTATATACTTTTAAAAAGTTACAACCAAAGTAAACAATGAAATTTATAATAAAGTTTTTGTGCTTAAATGAAAAGTAATTTCAAAGAATAAAAAAAAAACTATTTGTCTATACTACAAACAAGTAAAAAAAAAAAAAAAAAAAAACTAAAATCCATAAAATTTTCAGTCTCTGGTCCCAAGTGCTATGGATTTCTGGGAGTGGATTTCCTACTGTATACACATGTTAAAGCTAAAATTAATCAACTGAGGGAAACAAACATTTTTTTTTTTTTTTTTTTTGTGTGTGTGTGTGTGTGTGAAAATTGCAGCAGGTAGCCAAACAGTGGACATTGTGGTAGCTACCCGCAGCAAATTTATTAGTGACTAATTCTTCAGTAGTAACTGACCATGCGGCCAGAGCTAATTTTGCCTTGTAAAGCTAATAAATAAAAACTTTGTAAGGAAACGCTATAAATTGAGAATCTTGCAACAGGGTTGTAGTGATTTAAATCACTTCTTTTATATATCAAAGTTAATGGCTTTAGTGGCATGAAACTGTACATCCAGCTTTAAAAAAATGTGGTTTTTAAATATTTCTTATAGAAATTTGTAAAATATAACAAAATATTATTAAACAAGCTAATATTTATTTGAATACCTTGACTTTAGATTCCGTCTCTACTAAGCAACATTGATAAATAAAAAAATAAATTATACCTTAATTTTCTTAATTATTTATACATTTTAATCATTTATTATATTTTAATTATTTATACAAGCACAGCCTTATGACTGATGTATGAATTATAAATATTTAGTTAGTGTAGAATTAATTGATTAACCCTCGCTTTCCCAAGATCATGGCATTACTGCAAAAAATTGCTTTCAGGTGCCGCTTGGCACACTTGGCGAAAATCACCAGTACCGCACCTTTTTGTATCGTTTAGAAGTTGCAAAATTCCACTGGTTAAGTTTATGTTTGCTATCTCTGGCGAATTAGCACACTTTTTGAATGAGGCGTGCTTAACTAGATTTCAACTTCAAAATGACCCCATCTTGGGAAAGCGAGGATTAATATATATATATAATATGCTAGTTCGTCTCTGCCAGCCTTGCAGTTGATATTTACAAAAGAAAACATTGTCTTGCTTATTTATAGTTCTCATATCAGTTTATATCTTTTAATATTGGCACACATATTTTAAAAATAATGGCATATTTTACATTGCAGTGTTTAAAAAGCCCTGAAGCCTAGCGCCTGACTTATGGCAGAGCATTCAGGGCACATGCCTTGGGCCTTCAAGAAATTCCACCATACATTTAAAAAAATAGTTAGAATGAAAATTTTCTATGATGATCGATAATTTTCAGTTTTTCGTCAACAAATGGAAATAGTATTGTGCTGTGTGCCTCTTATTTGTCCTACCACATTTGGAAAAAAAAAAAAAAAAAAAATCAATACAAATAAAGTGATGTTAAAAGGGTAGGTATTTACAATCCTCTGGAATAAATTAAACTGTTGGCATGTTTGCAATGCTGTCTAATTTAGTGCATGAATCAGTTTACAGATAGTACATTGGCTTCATCATAAGTTACACTTTTTTGTTTATTGATTTTTTATTCTATAATATATAAAATACAATTTTTTTTTTTACTAATTTTGAATATTTCCATTGTGTGCGCTATGGAAATTGATCATTGTTTGTATTATTTCGAACAACAGATACTTCGGCGTAAAATGATAGTATGTTAAGTTATCAATTATTTAAATATACATAATCAGTGTTTAATCATTTGGTAAACTGTATAATCATGTGCAGAAAAAAATATTTACCTTTAAAATATTTTCTCTGTATAGATTAATAGAATAGAGGATTACAAATATTAAAGTTTCAGAAGAAAGGGCCCATTAAACATGAGTGCCCTAGGCCTCAGCAGGAATAAATCGGTCCCTGCTGAAGCCTCCAATTTTTTTTAAAAACTCCATAACCATTAAATTTAATTACATATAATCAGTTACATACAGTTCAAGGCAGCTGTCACTGCTTGTTTAATGAATTGTCCCGACTCAATATAGAAAAGTTAAAAGAATAAGTGAAAGTATTAAGATGGTAATGAAAATGTGAATTTTGTTAATGGGTATAGTGTGAAAAAATTTTCTTGATTCAAATTATATTAGTTTAGCTTAAATATAAGTTTTTTAGGATATCTACTTTTTTTTTCTTAACTCCTTATTCTCTTTATTTTGTTTGGGAAGTGTGAGTAAAAGTTTCCTCTTAATATGTTGTTTCAATTATGATGTCATTTTCCCTAATAAATTACCCTTTTCCAAAATTATTTTATCCGTTCCATAGCATGGATAAGATTTTAGGGTGGGCAAGGGTAATTCCTGATAAAAAAAACAAAAACATCTAAATAACTCTAAAAATATCACATCACAATTGATGTTAACCAAATTTAGCATGGTTAAAGCTTTATCATGTGTTTATTCAATAAAATATAGACTTTGATTAAAATTTTTTAAAAGTTTGTTTAATTGAAAAAATTCATTGATCAGTAATTGCCCAGCAACCGGGTAAATATCAATCACACCCTGACCCCAGGGCAATTATGGATCAGGACATTTTTTGTTCAAATGATAGCTATATTGATTAATTTGGACTACAAATTATATCATTTTTAACACAAACCCAATTTTATTTATATATTATATATGTTTTTTCTTTAAATAAGCATAGTTAATTTACTATTTTTATTTGTTTTGAAATTACATCCAAACTTATTGGCAAAACACTTCATAACATTCAAAAGCATAATGTATATAGCATTACTGTCCGAATTTTATTATATATTTTATTTCAACCATGCATTTTTATTCCATCCTTAATAAAAAAAAAAAAAAACATTTATTATTATTACAGTTTATTTTTTACTATGAAATAAAGATAAAATACTACGTTTTTGATATGAACTTTTCTTTGATTTATAGTTAAATATTGCAATTACCAATTAAAAATATTTCAGTTTTATTATATATTTTAATTTAAACATTTTTTTTTTTTTTTTTTTTTTTTTTTTTTTTTTTTATGTCCTTAATAAATAAAACCATTTATTGTTATAACAGTTTATTTTTACTATGAAATAAAGATAAAATAGTTGGCTTTTATTTGAACTTTTCTTTGATTTAATGTATTGAAATTAACGCAGTTAAAAATAAATAACTTTTTATATAACTGTATAATTTAAATCACAAGTGTGTACAATAAAATACAATTTAATTTATTAGCATTCAGTACAATACTTAGTAATCTTGATCCTAATTAGTCATGCACTACAAAATTTTGAAATAGCTTGAAAGATTGTTTTGATTTTGATATGAAACCTATAACAAAACCGGTTTTAATTTTAAGCAAAATACACATTATGATTTTTTGATGTGCATTAATGAATATATATTATAGATGCACACTACATATGTGTACATTGATAAATATGTCTAAAATAATTTTAAACATATGTAAAAAAAGAATCCGTTGTATAAATCAATATAGTTGTATAACCAGTATACTGAATTACAGAAACATTATTAACGTAATTTAAAAGCTTATATTATGTATAGTTTTAAAATAACATTAAAAAAAAAAAAAAAAAAATAGAAATGTTGTGCCACTAAGAATTTAAGTAAAATGTGTGATTTTCAGAAATAATCTTTTTTCAAGATGCTTTTGTAGCAGTTTAAAATATAGTTTTATTTATTAATTTTCAGCAAAGATTGTGACTTTTTTTTTTTTTTTTTTTTTTTTTTTTTTGTACATTAAACTACAATGTTCATGCATTGTTAACAATACTTTTTAATTTTTGTAGGTGGGTGAACATTAATTAACCTAGAAACACATTGATCGAGAATTACCCCAGTCCACCAGACTTTCTTTATTTCAATACATTATTGTACTACAAAGTCTCAGGTTGAGTGGCTCGTACTACTGCATTTGTGACTGTTATAAGAATATTTCTTATATTATAATGATACTAATTTGAATAAAAATATTGGTAATAAATGCCTACATGGATTTTTTCTATCAGAATAGAATATTACTTATATTTTTACAATTTAAGTAAAATGATTGATAGTGTAAATATTTACATTAATATACATAAAAATACACAGAATAAAATACAAGTGTTGTACAATAATGTATGAAGTTTTAAAAAATCATTAAAATCAAATAAATCTTGATTTAAAAAAAAAAAAAACTGTCTTGCAATGATTGTTATAGTTCAAAATACGAGAATGATTATTTATCAGATTTAAAAAAAATGTAGGAAAGAGCACAGAAGGAAAGGTAGCAATGTACAAAAGTAAGGCTAATTATAATATTAAATAAATAAAACATTTTGATCTATCTCTACGTGAATGGCTAAAAACAATCTGTTATAGTAAAAAGCTCATTATCTGATTGAGTGTTGAAATTCATCAATAAAAGAAAAAAATGTTCAGTTATGTTATAATGTATTGTTATTAGCCACCAATATAAAGAGAACCCAAAATGTCATTTTTAAGACAACACTGAGAATCATGAATTAAAAAATAGTAGTAATAAAATAATTATGCAGGAAGTCTTACTTATTTAATTTGCAAACTCAATTAAAGCTGAAGGGTTGGCTAGGAAACTGCAGGCCAAAGCTAGATTCCTTATATATTCTTCAGTAACGTCTTAAATAAATAATCTGGGAAGAAAAATACAAAAGGCAAAAATTAAAAAAAAAAAAAAAAAAAACACATATAAATATTGTATACAGGAAGAACAAAAAAAAATCAGAGTTTACATTCCAACTGTAGGGGAAAAAAAACATATCACGAGTAATATTTTATATTTAATAATTATCTCCAAGAAAAATCTAATTTTTAAAAACAAAAATTATGCCTAATCAAAAAATACCATCAACATGAAGTTACAATTTTCATAGTTTACATAATGTTAACTGTAATTTTGAACTTTATATAAATATACGTATACACATGTGCACAGGAAGAATTTTTTATCTATCTACAATAAAATAAAATTCTGCAATCAGAGAATCTGAGATCAGGTCTGGTATAATAAAAAGAAATAATATGATTCATAAAATGTGCAAAATTTGCATTTACAAAGGAGAAAGTATAACTCTTTAGCTACGACATTGATTTATTAATATTAAGCTTATCTCATTTATAAATTGTTAAATTAACCTGCAGTGTTAGCTGCACTGTTTTTGCTATTGTTATTAACACATAAATAGCAGAAGACTAAAAATACCAATTTAAAATCATTAAATAAAATGTGAGAGAAAGAGAAATTAATGGTTTGGCTTCTCTTCTAATTGTAAATTGCACACATATATTTAATATATATAAATATATAATATTTACAACATTTAGGGAAAAAATTACTCTTGAGAAAAACATAACTAAATTTTATAAATTAAAAAGTATAGATATTCTAGAAAAGAGATAAAAACAGAGAGAGCGAAAGAGAAATTAATGGTTTGGCTTCTCTTCTAATTGTAAATTGCACATATATAATATTTAATATATATAAATTTTTAATATTTACAACATTTAGGAAAAATATTACTCTTGAGAAAAACATAACTAAATTTAATAAATTAAAGCGTATACATATTGTAGATAAGAGATTCAAAACAGAGAAAGAGAAATTAATGGTTTGGCTTCTAATTGTAAATTGCACATATATAAAATTTAATATATATAAATATATAATATTTAGGAAAATTACTCGTGAAAAACAAGTTAAAGAGTACACATATTCTAGATAAGAGAAACCAAACCAATACAAGCAGTTCATGAGAAATCTTTGTTTATTCTCATTTTCTATGGTTCGTTAGAAAATTTTACAGTTGTTATTCACATAAGTTAACTTCGGAATTACTGAATTTCTCATACTTAAATAACAACTTTCATTAATGAAATCAATCTTAATTTTTTTTATAATTTGAGAGAGCTAAATAAAACTACAAAAGTTTTAAAATAAATTTAAGCTTTCATGAACACATTTTTGCATTGTTTACTAAAGGTAATCAACTGATAAAGGCATGCTTGAATGGTTAAAAAGCAATGGAAATTCCGATTAAGTTTACAATCAATACTATTATTACACTAATATAAGTCAAATATCAGAAATGAAAATAAAATTAAATGATTTTGGATACGATTTGGAACTGCACTTAACTGTAGTTTATTACACTAATATAAGTCAAATATCAGAAATGAAAATAAAATTAAATGATTTTGGATACTTACATGATAATTATTTTCAAATCGTATTCAGGATGTAAAATCGTTGTCACAACACAGAACAGAAGTTTGGCAAATGTGACGATTTCGTCGAAACGAAATCTACAACGCAATTCTCATTTTCACATAATCAACATGGCGCCGAGCGAAAAGCGAAAGCGACGGACGAGGGAAAAGTGGAATGGTTGGTTGTTGCATGAATGCGCATGCCCAGTTGCTCGTCCCATTTTTGTAAAAAGTACGCTGCATGCTTGTTGAATTCAACGTAAAAGGACACTTCATTGGGATGAATTCGCTCAATTGTGGAACACATTACGTCCAAGATATTTTTCTAATAATGTATGTCCAAATTTGGTTACTCACGACACATACTTTCAACATGATGGTTGAATTTATGTGAGCATGTGACAAAAATGGGATGTCAGTTCTCTGGAGGGACGTGTTTTCAACGTACGAGACGAGAAATGAACAAAATTTGGACGTATGTGCTGTGTGGGATAATACGTTCGATCTCGCCGAAGGAGATAAAGAAGATTATGACAAAGTTATAGACACCTTTGAAACTATTTCAGTCCCAAAACTAATGTCGTTGTTGAACGATTTATATTTAATAACCGTGTTCAAGATGAAAATGAAAGCTTCGACTCATTTTACACAGATCTAAGAAAACTTGTAAAGTCTTGCGATTTTGGGATTCAAGCTGACAGCGTTGTCAGAGGCAGAATTGTCTTGGGAATTTCCGACGGTGGACTTCAGGAAAGATTATTACGCGAAGGAGACTTAAGTCTAGCTAGAGCTGCCGAGATTTGTCGGGCAGCAGAACTCAGCAAAAAGCAAGTCCAGACTGTGCTGAACAAAAATGTGGATGCTATTCTACAGAAAGTACCCAATAGATTTTTCAAGAATTCTTCAGGTGAAGGTGTGTCTTAACGTTCCTCAAATAGTGATTTACGACCTAATATGTCCGTCAAGAAATTTAGCGGTGATGGTAGAACTCAAGGTGTTCAAAGTATTATTTATCAATGCAAAAAATGCAATAGGAAACACAAACGTTCAGAATGTCCAACTTTCGGTAAACAGTGTTTTAAGTGTTCGAAATTTAATCATTTCTCATCTGTATGCACAATGCGTACTGTACGAGACATAAACTATTATGAAAATACAGAAGAACCACATTTCTCTCAGTCTGATTTACATAATGATTTTTTTATTGAATCTGTAAGTATTCTTCAGATAGGTAAAGTGACTGTACAAAATGAATGGACCAAAGACATACAAATATATGGTCTTAATATTAATTTCAAACTTGATACTGGTGCACAGATTAGTGTTTTACCTTTACATGTCTTTCTCCGTTTAGGCCATGATCTTAAACTTGAACATACAAATATAATATTAGAAGCCTATGGTGGCTCTAAAATTAAGCCTACAGGTATGATTAATTTAATGTGTAATATTGGTAATAAGCAGGCTTATGTAAAGTTTGTTGTTGTTAATAATACTAAATCTAGACCTCTACTTGGATTAGAAGGGTGTATTAAGCTAAATCTTATAAAATGTATTGATAATGTATCTGCAGATATGAATTTAACTAAGTTTATTAAAAGTAACAGGGAAATATTTACAGGTGTGGGGAAATTTGAAGGAAAATATGCTATTAAATTGGACAAAAATTCTGTACCTATTGCTCGTCCACCTAGACGCATACCAGTAAGTTTACGTCCCAATCTAATCATGGAATCCCCAAAGTAATGGTTTGTGATAATATGCCATTTACTAGCATCAAATTAAATGAATTTTCTAATAACTGGGGAATTGAAATAATAAACAGTAGTCTCAGGTATCCGAAATCTAATGGATTTGCAGAAAAAATGGTGGGTGTTGCCAAAAATATTCTTCGTAAATCTGGCACTGATAATGATAGTATAAATGAAGCCTTGCTTGAATATAGAAATACACAGTGGAATGAATGTTTCCCCTGCTCAAATACTTATGAGCAGATGTCTTCGTACCAAAATATCTGTAACATTTTCAGTTTTGCAGCCAAAAATAATACAAAATTTCAAGAACAATTTGGAATTGAAGAGAGAGAAAAGTAAAATTTATTATGATAAACAAGCTAGACAAAGATTAGAATTTAAGGAGGGGGAAAGTGTTCTTTTGAGAGTCAATAATAAATGGGAACCAGCTCAGATAATAAAAAAATGTAAGACTCCTAGATCTTATTTAGCAAAAACAGAACAGGGTAGTATATTAAGGCGAAATTCAATTCATTTAAGGCAGCGGAAGAATTCGTTTCAATATCTGTACAATGATGGTGATCTTGAAAATAGTGAGGTTCAAGGGGGAGATAGAGCAGATTTAAATAATGCAAACATGCATGCATAGTCATGGTACAAGGAATATTACATCAAATGATTATGTTACTAGAAGTGGTCGTATTATAAGAAAACCTTCTCGTTTAAGGGATTATGTTACATGAGAGGGTAAGAGGGGAGATGTTGTATATTTGTATTTAATTTAAAATGTAATGGCAACATGTCATTAAGAAATGCAGATTGGCAACAACTAAGATTGTATCATGCTTGTAATTTGTTATGTGTGTGCTGCTGATGCAGTATTTGAAGTTACAATAATTAATGATTATAAATGGTGTTATTAATAAAGTAATTACACTAGAGATTGTCTTTCAAGAACTTTTCTTAAAAATACTACAATGTATATAAATTTTTATCAAAAAATTTTCATTGTAGGAAACTTAATATCAATTTTTTACAAACTCTAGTAAGAAATATTTATGAAAATAACTTGTAAAAGAAATTATACCACTGTAGTAATTGCATTAAATGCCATCTCTTCTTTCTAAAAACCATTTAATTACTATAAATGATTCTTTAGTTTTATAAAATAGAATTTTTTAAAGAACTTTTCAAATCTTAATTATTTCTCTTTTCAAACTATTACAGGATTATGTAGATTGCTTTCCTTAATTCTTCAGCTTGTATAATATGGAAATTGTATCCAACATTGTACCGATACATTTATCTTAAGTGCTAATTTAATAAAGAAAGCTAAAGTTTCTTTTCAAATTATGATTTGGATGCAGTTGGGATAAATTGAAAATAAAATGATAACTTAAAATAATGTTATAAGATTATCAGTAAATCAAAGTCCTTAAAATTGCCATTTATATTAAGTAAACAATGTATTTTATGCTTTAGAGATTTCTGATTTGTTTTTTTTTTCCCGCAAAATTCCCAAAGTTCCCATATTTTCCAGTTTTTTCCCCCAAAACTCCCGGGTTTTTTCCCCCTTGGTTTTAAATTCCCAGGTTTTTTGCACTCTACTTGCCAGTAGCAATAACTTCTAGCTATGGCCTTCATCTTAACTGTACATGGATGTCACACATGAAGTTCTTCTAAAACAAACTTCTCAGGAATAACTACTCTGTGTCCATACATAATGCACCCCTGTTGTAATAAAAATTCAGCTTCCTTACTTTTCCAGGGAACTGGTAACTCTGATCCTGTCTTTAAACAATCAAACAGTTCAGCCAGTTTGTTATCTAATTTCGTTGTGTTTGCTATTTCAGCTGCAGTGAAGGGTATAGTTTCTACTTGTAATATATTTGCAAAATCAGTTTCAGTAACAAATTCTACATTATTATTAGATGGCAATGGCAATCGTGACAGTGCATCCGCATTACTATGATTTTTAGTATTTCGATACTTGGTGGTATAATGGAATGCTTGTAGAAATAAGGCATAATGGACCATTCTTGTTGCAGACAGATAAGGTAAACTGCGGTTGGGAGAAAAAATAGATACTAAGGGTTTGTGGTCAGTTATAAGATGGAAATGTCGACCGAAAAGATATTGATAAAATTTCTTTATTCCCCAAACGATGGTCAATGCTTCCTTGTAGATTTGCGAGTAATTTCTTTCTGTTGTGGTCAAGGATCGGGAAGCAAACATGACCGGTTTTTCTGAACCATCTGGTACCATGTGGCTCAAAATAGTTCCAATTCCTACTGGGGATGCATAAGTTTGTAATACCACAGGCAATTTCGGATCATGATGACATAAAACTCTGTCCGATGCCGTTTCTTGTTTTAAGGCATCCTGACAATCTTTAGTCCAGGAAAATTTGACATCTTTCCTTAGCAAGTTGTTGAGAACAGCGACTCTAGTAGATAAGTTTGGAATGAACTTCCCATAGTAATTCACTAGTCCCAGAAAACTTTTCAACTCTGAAACATTCCTTGGAATATGTATTTTAAGAACTGCTTCGATTTTTTCTTGAGTTTTATGAAGTACGAACTTATCAATTCGATGACCACAATAAATGACAAAGTCTTTAAAGAATTCACTTTTCTGTTTATTAACTCTCAACCCATGCTCTTTAAGTCTTTGTAACACTAATTCTAATCTTCCAAAGTGTTCTTGATCATTTCACCCCGTTACAGTAATATCATCAAGAAAAACATGTACTCCAGGAATACCAGATAACACTTGTTCTATGCTTCGCTGCCAAACAGCTGAAGCTAGAGCTATACCATAATTCCTTCTTTTACATCGTAATAAGCCCTTGTGAGTATTTATTGTTAACAAGTGTCGATCTCTAGGACAACCACCATTCGTAAATATGCTTCCGATAAATCAATCTTTGTGAATGCTTCGCCTCCCACTAAATCAGCAAAAATACCTTCGATTCTAGGTAATGGGTTCTGTTCAATATTTAGTCGTGGATTTATTGTAACCTTGTAGTCACCACAAATTCTTAATTTTCCATTTTGTTTCAAAACTGGTACTATTGGAGTGGCCCAGCCACTACATGTAACAGGTTCAATAATATCTTCAGCTACTAATCGACTAAGCTCAGTTTCAATTCTCTCTTTTAAAGCGAATGGCACCGGTCGAGGTTTAAAAAATATTGGCTTGACACCCTGTTTCATTTGTAACCTACAGGCAAAATTTTCTAATTTGCATATTCCAGGAGTAAAAAGGCTTTCATATTTTTGCAGCAACACTTTTAACTCATTCGTTCTAGAATTCTAATTTTGTACTTGAACAGTTTTTATTTCTTTCCAGTCCATACGAAAACTGTGCAGCCAATCTCTACCAAAAATTGCACTAACTTCTTCATTTACCAAATAAAGGGTAACCATGCAACTTTGATTTCTATAACCTAATTGTAGCTTCTCCAGCTAGAATAATAGGAGAATTGTCGTAAGTACGAAGTATCAAGTATGACGGTTTTAATGCAGCCGTTGGGCACAGTTTTTTAAACTGACTTTGTGAGATAAACTCATACATGAAACAGCAGCTCCAGTATCCAACTCAAATAAACACTTCTGATTTTCCAAATAAATCCCAATTAGGATTTTATCTCTTGCATTAAAAGATGAATAAACGCTATGAAATGGTAAACCAGAATTACGTTCTATCTGTTTAATAGGTTCGTTACGCTTTGAGCAGCAAACTTTTGATAAATGCCCTATCTTACGACAATTATTGCACTGTATAGACTTATATTTACACTCATGAGCCAAATGCTGAGTGCTGTTACATCTGTAGCATTTACGAGATAATAAATTCTTTGTAGTTTCCCCCCACTTCAACTTTGAAATTTCTCTTTTTGCAACTTTATCCTGGGAAATATGCAATTTTTTAACTGATACAATTTGATTGAAGATTTCGCTAACATATTGCTGAGCTGATCCCATAGCAACAGCAATATTTTTAGCTTTTTCATATGTTGATTTGTCCTCAGTCAAAAGTTTCTTTTGTATGTTTTCATTTCTGAGACCCATTACTAATTTATCGCGTGGCATCATTTCTAATGTGTCACCAAAGTTAAAAAACATGGATAATGTCTGTAATTCTGCACAATAACTAGAAATAGACTCACCTTCGTGCTGGTTCCTTTTATAAAAACGAAAGCGTTCGGTCATTGGCACAAATGGTCTGAGTAAAATTCGATCCTGGTCTCTGCTTGATTGGAGACACCATCACTTAATATTAAATAAATTCAGACGTGGCTTTGAAATAAAACACCTCGTACTTAAAGACGAAAACATTTAATAAGACACTACTAAAAAAAACGCACAAAACATAGATAAACATTTAGACCACAAATAAAAATATTCTTCTCTAATTAACTAAACATGTCATTCTCTCGTTCCATCCAAACTCCCTTCTCTCTTCCTTGGCTGTTGCCACTCATTTCCTGTCTAAATACCACTTCTAGACGTCATGGAACTTTAGTCGTCCCTCCTTTTTGAGCTCATACGTCACAGGAGTGACTATGATGCTACCAAACTTAGAAAACTGTTTCATGGTTTCTACATAAATTTTCACATTCATGATAATGCTGAATAGTTTTTGATATAAGTTTGTCATATAGGAAGAACACCAACAGATAATACTAAGAGTTTCTAAGAAAATGTTCATGTAGGTACCACAAAAATTCTTTTTAGAAAAAGTTTATAAAATAAATGTTCATATATATAGATCCTAAAAGTTTATATCAAGAGTTTATATAAAAAAAAAATGCATATATCATAAAATCTTTAGGAAGAGCTTCTGCATATGCCCAAAGAGAAAAAAAATAATTCATAATATATTCAGCAATAAACAACAACAGCAATACACACAAATAATTGATCTAACATTAAATATCTTACAAACAACCCTTATAATATGCACCTGAATTATATAGTATATCACGAGGTAAATTAAATTTGAATAATTAGATATAACGGAAATACTATTAAAATATTTTAAGGAAGTCTAGATAAAGAATCGGCATTGCCATGATTTTTCCCTTCCTATACGTAATTTTTAGATTATATCTTTGCAAAGCTAAAGCCCAACGTGCTAACTTTGCACCGTGTGGCATTGTTTGGGTCAGAAAAGTCAGAGGATTGTGATCGGAAATTACTTCGACTTCTGCACCGAAGAGCCAAGTATCAAACTTTCGTAGAGCAGTCAGCACACTGTAAGCCTCTCGTTCGATCGTTGACCATCTGACTTGGCACGGAGAAAGTTTTTTTACTAAAGAAAGCAATCGGATGTTCTTTGCCAGAATCGTCCGACTGAGATAAACATGCTCCTATAGCTTTGCTCGAAGCATCAGTGTATAATTTGAATGGCTTTGCTATATTAGGCGTATATAGATATTAGGGTGGTTCGAAAAAATCGATTTTTTTATTTCGGAATCGCGTTACCTCTCAAAAGTTGTAGTTTGGTATCCTCATTAGGGGAAAAATAACAAAAAAATTCTAAGTTGACATCTTCAGTTCGCGCATGAGGCTGAAAGTTTGAAAAAATATGTTAAAATTTGAAATTTTCAAAAAATAATAAAATTAGTTTTTTTGTAATTTTTTATAATGCAACAGCCATAAATTATCAGTATATAGCGTAGTTTGCACCTAAAAAATATTTTATAGCTTTTACATTATATCTTTAGTTCGCGCATACGCCTTAAATTGGGCTAAAATCTCCTAAAATTTGAAAATTACGTGTTTAATATACAATAATACATACATGGCATATTTACGTTTCAAAAGTATTTTAAAAATTCTAAATTTGTTAAATATAACCTTTTATTACAGTATTATACGTTCAAGTATAGTTACACACACACATTTATTTGTATATAATAACATTGCATGTCCTAGCTAATTACAGAATGATATATAGATTTTACCTATTTTTTGTGTCTTTAAGATTCCTCAGATGTGTTGAGCATTGTTTTAAATTGAGATTTATAGTCAAATAATGGCATAGTTGACCTTCAGAGCAAAGATGTCCTTATGAAACAATCCCTGTTCTCTTTTCCACTTTAGTACAAGATTCTGTTAAGAGTTTTACAATTCTTTCGATAGGTGTCGACAAATTCTTCAATAATTTATAAGTAGTAGCACTTATTAAGCTTAAAATAGCTGGTACGTTTTTAGTATCATCAATACTACGCACTAAGAAGTAAGATTCTAAACGTTCAACATAACTAGGCCAATCCTCTACATAGGTGGATTCCATGGCTATAGTCGTAGCCAAATTGATATGTTCGTAGTGTATTAATATTCAAGAACAGATACTTGGTACTAAGTCAACTATTTAATCACACCACAATACATTACAACACAAGAATACTACAACGAAAATACAACATCGAATACTGAATTCGGGACATCACCTTCTCACACAGCTTCCAGTTTTTCCTTGGCATAAGATACATAGAATATTCAAGAACAGATACTTGGTACTAAGCCAACTACTTAATCACACCACAATACATTACAACACAAGAATACTACAACGAAAATACAACATCGAACACTGAATTTGGGACATCACTTTCTCACAGTCACACAACTTCCAGTTTTTCCTTGGCATAATTCTGGCCGTTGCCAGATACATAACAGTTGGAAAGAAGACACTTTGCTCTATTTTTCAACAAAATCGACATCTGTTTCTACGCATTTTTGTAGACTGTGTTCCAATTTCTGTATCCTAATGTCGTAGAACTCCGCCGCCAACCCGTTGAGGAAGCGTTATACCCCAATTATTCAGTTAAAGGTCTTTCCATTGTACCGTAAGAACTCCCAGGAATCCGAGCAACAAACTCACGGACGGTCATCCTCCTGTTTTGTTTGAAGCACTTCACGTTGGACCATCTCGACAATCGACTCTGAAACTGACAGAATTCCACTTCGTTCTTCATCGTGGATGTCCTTCCGACAGGCACTAAACTCCCTGCACTACTTTCGGACATGTTAAACGGACATACACTTGTCGCCATACATCTCTGTCAACTGACGAACGAGGAACATCCACGGGTGGAGTCGCTTTGGCGTGCAAAAAAGCGAATTAAGGAACGAATCTCGCACTTGGCGGGAGGAACAATGGGCACTTCCGTCTCGGACGGCTGCTGAGCCAAGACTGAGTGGCGCAGCGAAGCGTGGCTGGGCAGAATCGAGAGTGGGGGAACAGCCGCGCACAGCGGTGTTGCCAGATTTCGCCTCGCACCTTCCCGTGCGGCTGGAGCTCTTTGGGAACCTTATTTCTGGATAGAGATGCAAAAAACCCGGGAATTTAAAACCAAGGGAAAAAACTGGGAAATATGGGAACTTTGGGAATTTTGCGGGGAAAAAACGAATTAGAAATCTCTAAAGCAAATAATAAGTTGTTTACTTAATATAAATGGCAATTTTAAGGACTTTGATATAATGATAAGCTTATAACATTATTTTAATTTATCATTTTATTTTCAATTTATCAGAACTGCAGCCAAATCATAAATTGAAAAGAAACTTAAGCTTTCTTTATTAAATTAGCACTTAAGATAAATGTATCGGTACAATGTTGGATACAATTTCTATATTATACATGCTGAAGAATTGAGGAAACCAATGTACATAATCCTGTAATAGTCTGAGAAGAGAAATAATTAAGGTTTGAAAAATTCTTTAAAAATTTCTATTTTTAAAGAATTATTTAAAATAATGAAGTGGTTTTTAAAAAGAAGGGATGACATTTTATGCAATTACTACAGTGGTATAGTTTCTTTTACAAGTTATTTTCATGAACATTTCTAATCAGAGTTTGTAAAAAATTGATGTTAAATTTCCTACAATGAAAATTTATACACATATTGTTTTCCTGATTTTTATGCATAAAAAAAAAAGTTTCTGCATTTCTAACACAACAAGTGGGGAAATTTTTCGAATTACTTATATATTTCCCTAAAACAAATTAAATTTAAGAATTCTTCTTCTTCTTCTTATTATTATTATTATTTGTAATTGAAAAAAAAAAAAAAAAAAAAAGAAGAAGAGAAGCAATTTAAAAATTATCAAGTAACAAACTAATTTCTTAAATACTTCATTTGAGTTTAATGAAATATAAATTTAGTTGGGTTTGTTTCCTAAAATCTTAAGTCCAGTTCTCTAATTGTTTCATAGTACATTCGTAAACGAATTATGAATTAAAAAAAAAATTAAATGTTATTGATTCTCATTAAGAATGGAAGTGATATCTCAAGAACATAACAAAATAATATTAATGAATAATGACAGAAACTTACTGTTAGTGTTAGCACCACATTAATTATAATTAATTATTTTCTTCGTTTCCAGAATAAACATCGAAGATGCTGGAATTAGCGGGAAAGGAAAACGAAAAGAAAATCTATGCAGGAATTAAAGTTGAAGTTAATTTAAAGATTGGAGGCTAAGTAATTAATACAAGTTATAAAAATATTCATAATTTCAAAATTCCCAATTTTGTCTTAAATTCCCAGGGAAAAAAACCGGGTGTTTTGAAAACCTTGCATCTCTATCTGCCAATAGCCAGAGCAGAGGTCCATGGAAGAAAAGAACTTGGCGCCTTTCAAACAGTCTATCGTCGATACGAAGTAGAGGATATACATCTTTTTTCGTGATATTATTGAGCTTCCGATAATCTACGCAAAAACGCCAGCTTCTATCTTTTTTCCTAACGAGTACCACGGGTGAAGACCAGGGACTTTCAGATGGCTGGATGATACCTTTATCATGCATTTTCTGAACTTCCTCCCGAATGACACGTCTTTCGTTCGATGATACTCGGTAGGCTCGTTGGCTGATTGGAGCATGATCACCTGTATGTATCCTGTGTTTCACATTTGTCCGTGAGGCTGTCGACTTGTCAGTCTTCTCGATAATTCCAAAATACTCTCAAAGCAGTTCGGCTAGCTTGGTTCTTTGTTCGTTGCTCAACTCGGGAGCCATCATCCGGGAGCAATCCATCAGGGGATTTGACGTGTCTCGCGTATTCAGGCTATCCGTCATTCAGTGGTTCGGCTAGGCCAAAGCACATGCCTTTAGGAATGACTCGGTTTCTGGACTAGAGGTTGACGACCCAGATTTCACTTTGCATTATGGTATAAGGATACGATGGATGGTATAGCGAAATCCTTCTTGAAGAGCAGATGTTTATTGCCGTCTATGACTACATTTATGTCTCTTCGTACTTGGCATGCTGAAACTGCTATCTTAGTTGAAGTTTGGGGCTTAAGAGCGTAGTCTCTTGTGGCGTAAAACTTCCAGGCGTCCATCGCTGCGAGGTCTTGGCAAAGGTCTTCTAAAAATAGTTCACTCTGTCCATAGTCCATCACGGCTTTAGAAGCTTCCAAAAAGTTCCATCCAAGGATTATGTCATGGCTTCAATGCGGCAAAGCAATGAATTCAAATGGCAGTTCTCTGCTATTTATGTGAACACGTAAAACACATTTTCCCATCGGCCGGACAAAATTTCCATCGGCGACGTTGAGCATAACATTCTTGGCTTCAGAAAACAGAACCTTCTTTAGAGATTGACGGTACTTATCGGAGACGACAGAAAATGAGGCTCTAGAATCCACTAGGGCTCGTATCGGCTTTTTATACACGATTACGTATAGTTGATTGCCAGTCATATTTGCGGCCGACGGAGGATTTTGATTACGTGCGGCCTCACCTCCTTGGAAGGTCGCTCCGTTTAGTTTTCCTCATTATTGCGGCTTGGAGATCGACTTGATCTACAATATGGTGACGGTGATCTGAAACGGCGTGTTGGAGATCGGCCTTTAGTAAGACTAGGAGATGAACGGCGAGTGAAGCTTGGTCGGCGAAGTTCTACTTTTGAGTCAATTTCGTCTGAGTTTTATCGGCGGCGTCGATAGCTGTCGAAAATAGCTTTTCTCTCTCGGCTATAACGCACAACATGTCCTGGACGTCCACAGTGGAAGCAGACTAGTCTTTTGTCAGCTGTTCTCTAGAGGTCAGTTTTTCTCGGCTGCATGGGTGATCTCTGGACAGGAATTCTGGATTCACTGGTTACAGTGGCATATGTTGATCGCCGTGCAGTTTTGGTTGGTGTTGCTGAAACGGGGGCTAGAGCCCTTTGAACTTCGTCTTGGACTATTTCTTCCAGTAATTGCGAAAATGGCTCTGATGGTTCTTTTCTTTCGTCTGGTTGATCAGTCGATGGACTTCCTCCTGTACAATTTGGTGGATAAGGGAGACCAAATCTGATTCTTCCTCCATAGCTGCCACTGGTACGACGTTCGGAAGCCTCTCAAATCTTCGTCGCCCAACCCTCTTCTGCTTCATGTCCTCGATGTAGTTGCACCATTTAATGAAATCAGTTGTGGTGCTGATTTCTTTCGTCAACAGGGTCTGATAAATGTCCTCCGCACAGGCCCTGACTAACGGCAGGGCATACGGGGCAAATGCCCTGGGCCCCCCTTCTGGAAGGGGCCCCCTACAGGCGTATGCAGAAATTTTGCAACCTAAAGAGCTCTTATGCCACTGCAAGGCGGCCCCCCACAATAGGTTTGCCCCGGGGCTGCAGGTAGTCTAAGTCGGGCCCTGCCTCCGCAATGCCTTTCATTAGGTGAGACACTTTTTCGTCTTCGGTCATTAAGGGATTAATTTCTTGGCACAGACTTAAGACACCCTGTATATAGGACTGCGTACTCTCTCCTAACCGCCGTGCTCTGTATTTCAATTGCTCCTCCGCCTTCCTGGTATACTTTTGTCGGTCGCCGAAAAGTCCGCTTAATTCCTTCTTGAACACCTCCCAGGAATTCAGAGTGTCTTCATTGTTTAGGTACCACTGCTTTGCCGTACCATCCAGGAAGAAATAAATATTGGCTAAACACATCATGTCATCCCATTTGTTGAATTTAGCCACTCGATCGTATATTTTAAGCCATTTAAAAGGGTGTTCTCCAGGCACTCCTCGGAAGTTCCATGGATTCCTTTGTTGCTGGTAGGTAGGAGTCAATACGACGGGCTTCGTCTCTTCTGGTATTTTGGGTATTTTGGTATCTTCCGGCATTTTCGTTTTCTTTTTGCTGTCTGGAAAATAAAGTCCGTATTCGGGAGATTGTCCTTTTAAACGGAGACTTCTGCAAAGATTGTCCTGTTGTCCACGTTTGCAAGGTTTATTAACCGGTGCCTCCACCAAAAATGTCCCGCAGATGTTGTGAAGAGCCAAAGTGAGCACTCGAAGTGAAGTAACAAGCGTAGTTTATTAGCAGAACGAACTTGTAATACAGCTACAATCGGCTGAGAACATACTCAAACTTAGGAACAAGTCGCTTAAATACAATATTCGAATATTTCAGAATACAAGATTAACATAAATTAGAATATTCTAGACACTGCTAGAATAGGAAATTAAATATGCAAAGATAATTATAAGAATTTAGAAATAATTTTTTAGAGTCTTTAAATCTACTTGCCCCCGGCCGGAGTCGAACCGAGGCCGTCTGGGTGAGAGTCCAGAGACATACCTCTACGCCACGGTGGTTGTACAGAAAGCTGACTTTGTGGCAATATTAACATCCGACACAATCAAGGAAATGATAGGTTTGCTACAAGAAGTATTAAATACCCTAATACAACACAACCTGACAATCGAACCATTCAAATTACAAATCTGCAAAGAAACTATAAAATTTCTCGGCTTATAAATCAATAAACAGGGATACGCCCCATCAGATAGAAATATACAAAAAATTAAAAACTCAGCGACCCTCAAAAATAAAAGAGCAGTAAAATCATTATTGGGGGCGTGCAATCCTTTTAGACCATTATTACAGAATTATGCAGAAATTGTAAATCCTCTAGTTGAATTAACTGGAGAAAAATAAAAATTCATTTGGTCAAAAGAAGCTGAAAGATCATTCAATCAAATACAACAAGCCATCATTAAAATCCCCAAATTATAACAAAGAATATTTTCTAATAACAGACTGCTCAAAAATTCCAACTTCAGCCATAATAATGCAAGAAGAAAAGGGAATTCTTTTCTTCATAGAAGTTTAGGGGCGTAAGCTGAAGGAAACAGAAAAGAATTACCCGAGTTTTAAACTCGAGCTACTAGCTATTCACGAATCTGTCACACATTTAAAAAAAAATGTTATTATGTAGAACATTTACAATAATTACGGATTCCAAAGCTTTGACACAGCATATAAACACAGAAAAACAACCCGAAATCGTGGCTAGATGGATCCTAAATTTACAACAATACAACACATAGAGGGAAAAAGAAACTCAGCAGACTACATATCACGAAACATAAACACACTAGAAGAAATTCACGAAATCAAAAATAACCTTTTTACTACAAATAATGCACTTTCAAAAGAAAACATGCAAAGAGAACAACAAAAAAAACCTCTAAACTCAGAAAAATAATACAAGCGATTCAAAAGGGACAATCAAATAAAACCACACGGAAATATCAATTAATAGATAACCTTTTAACGCTAAAACAAGAAAAGGGAAAAACATCCCCATTAATTTTAGCACCCAATATCCTAAAGCATGACATAATCCCTAACAGCATATCTTCTCCAAATGACATCCTCAGGATGTCCTATGGATGAAAAGGATATCTATGGCCATCCTATGGATATCTTCAGGATGAATTATGGATAAGTGTGTTATTAGGGAATGGAGAGCGCACATAAACTTCATTTCGGGTTTAAAAAAACATATAATACAATAAAAAACATTTATTAATCGACCGGAATGTACAAGGATATAATAAAATACTGCACAAATTGTATTCCGTGTGCTACTTTGCAATCACACACAACGGCGAAAGCTCCCATGCAAAAAATGAATAAGGACGTACAACCCTACGTAGATATAGTAAGGAAACTTCCGCTTTCTCTACAAAAAAATTCATAGGTCTTAAGCATTATAGATGCAGGATCACGTTTTCTAGAGCTGTACCCACTAAAAAATGTGGAAACGCAGTCAATATAGAATACATTTAACTCATATTTCGCCAGATTTGGATTGTGCAAAGAATTACACACTGAAAATGGCAGTTATCAAAATTATTCAAAGAATACATGCAAAAACTAAACATACAATTAAATTACTCTCGTGTCTATCATGCTCAAAACCAGGGGCTGATTGAGCTATGTCATAAAATGCTTAAAACCTCAATTTCGGCTATTCATATAATTAAAATGTAGAGAAAGAGAAAGTAGTGTGAATGGCTACACATTGGGTTATTGTTATTAAATTTCAAACTAGCTTTTTTTAAGGTAATTATTTTAACCCGTTAGTAGTCGCTATAGATAGCGCCACCTATAACAGATTGCGCACTTTTTATTTAACTCTCACCAATAATTTTAAGAAAAGATGTGATCGACGTTCCTTCGATTTTGTTGGCGTTTTATGTATATCAAATGTTACTTCTAAAAATTTTTGGTGGCTATTGAATAAAAAAATCTGGCAACACTGAAGAATGGGCGGCAAATCGACCAACTAGCGACTACTAACGGGTTAAAAGAATATTCTGCCTTTTTCTTAATAAGATACCTAACATGAAACATTGAATCTACTGAAAATATAACCTAGTGCAAAATTATTATTTTCACAATCTTAAAGTTTATGGCTTGTGCTTTGTTTTGGTTTCACTTTTTAATACGAACTATCTATAATTAATACAATGGAGCATTTAACTTATTAAATATCACTCAAACATAAGTAACATAGGTCTGCGATAAAAAAAAATTTCGGTTCCAAAATTCAATAGTCACCCCAGTCGGTCTGTCGAAAGAGTTTGTAAAACGGCACATAGGTCGATTTTTTAATTCGACTTATTTGCACTTTAAGATGTTTATTGGAATTCAAAGCCAAATGGAAAAAAAAAAAAAATCGTTAAGTTTTGCAGCTTTCTCAGAATTAAGAATGCTCAGAAAACAGCTAAATGTTGAGGTCGACTTGGCAAAATTTTTTTTTTAAACCAGATGACCGTGTACCTATTCCATAGGAACATCCATATCTTAGGGCTTTTCTCTACCTCTTACAATTTCTCCACCTCCGGCAACCAAACCACATGTTATTCTATGGGGAATTGTTAATCGAATTACTCATTACCTAACATATCTTTTAAAATTTCTTCTTCATTGTGTCCTGTTTTTAAATAGTTAAAAAGTCAATTTTTGGAAAACATGGACAAATTTAACAGTTCTCAATTTTCTGGATGTGAAAACGGAAGGGAAAAAATAAGAACGAAGAATCATGCAGTACGCATTGATTATTAACACTTTCCAAATGTATGTAACTTGTTTTCTGATATAACTTTCAATATTCTTTGCCTACGTTATCACGCAACAGATAGAAGAACTGAAATGTATGCAGGTAGACTAAATTGAACTTAAAATCACTCTTAGACATTGTTGGAAAGTGTTAAAAAGTCTTAATGTAAAAGAAAATGCAACCTTTAGATTATAATTCCAGCCCTTAATGTATCTGAATGTTTTAGTGTAGCCCTGTAAATCTGAAGATTAATCATATCATATTCTATACAAAACATTATGTTAGAACGTTAACAATATATGTAAATTTCTTTATGATTTTTACAGCAGAAATTTATTTAAATGTGATTTTTAAAAATGTCTGTCCTAAAACGCAATGTATTGGCATTTTTGTTTGGTTGCCCTTGTACACAAACTAGTTGTACGGGACCAATTAATGACATTTTAAATAGCGAAAATTCCATAGGGAACTTGACTAATACACAATATTTTTTAAAAATTCTGAAAATATTTACGGATGCTGTGAAGGTGTTCACATATATTTAGTTAAATTTTGATTGAATTTTTAAATAAAATAAAATCTAATGATAATTTAATGCATTATTGCAATTAAAAAAAGAAAAAAAAAGTAATTAAATTTTAAATGAGATATTATGTTTACATAATTTGTTCTCAGGCATTTGAAGAAAGAATTGTTTTTAAATGTCATTAAAAATTACACAATTTTAATTATACATACGACCTACACTATTTATTAACATAAAACAATAACACACATCATTCAGAAATCTAAATTGTA
Organism: Salticus scenicus; assembly: GCA_963930645.1. NCBI lineage: Eukaryota > Metazoa > Arthropoda > Arachnida > Araneae > Salticidae > Salticus > Salticus scenicus. The sequence goes on along the minus strand of OZ005652.1, from coordinate 267,496,293 downwards.
TATGTTTTATATCTAAATCATAAATAAAATGTTTATCTTTTAAATAGAAAAGTACTTTATTTTATGCGATAAAAAAAAAATATATATATATATATATCTAACGGAAATTCTGACATTAAACGTAATTATAAAAAAAAAAGTGCTCTCAAATTGTCATAAAACAAGAAAACTCATTGTCAGAATTTATATTATTTCAACACCGGATGTAATTTATTTCAAATTACGCAATATTAATGATTTCAATTCATAACGGTCTTTTCTCTCGTCGAACTGTCGCTTGGCATAAAGTTGGCGAATACAGGGTTAATACAATTATAAACCGTCATTACAAATTCAAAAAATTATCATTACTTTATTATCTAAAACAAAGAACTGAAGTTGGCATTCATTTTGGCGAAAATAAGATAATGCAAACATATGACTTCCCTTCCGGGCGGTTCTCCCCGTGCGATAAAATAAAGCAGACCCACAGTTTTTGCTCTTTTCATCGTATAGTTCAGACGCAAGATTTTCTTGTCTGCCCTCTCTCTCTCCCTTGCTCCCCGAGAAATTTTGGGATTATTGTTCTGCAAATAATATTTTTTATGTGCGAACTTATTTTTATCAACATGTAACTTTTAAGGAATATATTTAATAAAGACTATGTGTAAATTCTCGAGACTTTGATTATATTCATCTTTTCAACAACGCATTGTATCGAACTTCACGGCCAAAGGATAAGCTTCTTTCTTCTGTGGTGGATTTCACCGTTATAGAATCTTGGTGCTCAGAACCAGTTTCTGGGAATGCGTCGGTGGAGAGAGAGAGGGGCCGATTGAATCATGTTGTTTGTTTTCTCTGAACTCTCGAACTTTTTAGAGAGAGGCCGACTGAATTATGTTGATTTTCGCAGAACTTTAGAACTTCTTCTGAATACACCTCTCCTGCTATATGATAATGGACAAACATTTTTAATTTCTGCAAGACAGCATTATAAAAGTATACTCAGCTCTCCTGCTTATAAACAGAATTTTTCCTATATATGACTACAAGTAGTGCCAATATTCCGGATTTATGGAGCATGTATTCATAAAAATTTTGGTCATTCATATCATCGAGGTTCAGTGTTGATCATTTTATCCAGATACAACGCTGACGAGCATTCAACAGTGGCCTTGAAGTTAGCTTCTTCCTTCAGTCACGTAGACGAAAGATGTCGACCTGTCAATTTCTGAATGCTGCTTTTCCGGAGTCAATCGACTATTATCATCATCTTCTGGACTGCCGGCTTCGAAATTTTTAGTGATGGCGCATTTCATCTTATGATTCCTGATGGTTATTTGGAATTTTTGTGCACGGCGCATGGGAGATTTACACGCGTTCATACGGGAGAAAAGCTATATATACGTATTTGAAATGTGTTTTAAGGAATTTTTTTTATTTAAAGGATTGCCATATTACTAAAATATTACACGTTCTGCGCTCAAATGAAACATCCCACATTATAGAGATTTGTGAGAATTTTCAAAATATTTTTTATTCAATTACTATACACGAAAGTTCAATTTTTTAAGTTTTTTTTTATGAATTTTTGCAGACTCATATAGAAACTTCATTGATGTTCGGGACAGTGTTCAAAGACTTGAAACGGAATAAATGACAAACATTTTTTTTTAAAAAAGGAAAGATAATTATTTTATTATATTTTTTTTTTTGAGAAATACAGAAACAGAAGGTATGTAAGTAACTTATTAATAGTTGACATTTTGTTTTGGTACTATTTCAATATTTATTTGGTACATATATAATTAAATTAAAAATTATTGCAAAGACTGCATAATATTCTATAGATTTTTAATATACATTTAGCTAAGTACTTTTGCTGATATTTTTAATATTTTGGGTCTCTATAAAAAAAAAAAAAAGATAATAATAATAATAATAATAATTAGAAATTGAAATAGATAGGGCAAAAGTGCTTGGTATGTTTGAAACTTCATTTATTCATATATTTATTTTTCATAAACACAATTTGTTTCATTTATTGTGCATAATTATCACTACATTTTTACACAAATATTCATTATATAGTTGAAACTAAGTATTTTTGCTGAAATTGGCATGCAATATTATTTTTATTGCTTTAAATATCAATGAAAGGTTTAATAAAGACAAAAAAAAAAAAAAAAAAATAAAATAAATAAATAAATAAATAAATAAATAAATCAGAGCAGCAGAAATGCTTGGTACAAATTCTAACATTTTTCATTCATAATATTGATTGAATATATTTTATTTTAAATACATTTTATTTAATTTCACAGTATTTTTATTTTTACACAATATTTATCATATGTATGCTCATCTATTTTTCTTTTTGGATAGTAATATATGGGCATATAAAACTAAGTATTCTTGTTTGTGAAAGTGGCATACAATAGTATAAAATTATATGCCAAAGTAATTAATAAATAAGTAGATAAAAAAAAAAAAAAACAAGAATGCTTGGTATTAACAATTTTTGTTTTGTGTCGCATAATATATTTATTACATAGTTTATTTACAATATTATTTTAAGTTAGTTAGGCAAAATTATTAACTATGGCGAAAGCCAAGAATGTCAACATTCAGTTGATGAATTTTGATGGGGAACCATTTTTAGTGGACTTTTTCTTTGATCAAGTGTCCACATATGCTAGGATAAATAAATTATCATCTGAGGAAGCCGTAGCTGTAATGAAAGGAAAGTTGTCAGGGGCGGCATTAAAATATTTAACACAATCTCCCCAGTTGTACAAATCAAATGATTTAAACTTTCTTAAGGAGGAATTTAAAACATTCTTTACTCCTATGAGCTCTACTCAAGCTCTGATCGAATTTAATAATTTAAATTTGCTCCCTCAGGAATCCATAAAATTTTTTTCTCATAGGTTAAATATTCTAGCAAACATTATTTATAACAAAATTACAGATGATAACGCACTTGATAATAGTAAATTTACAAGGTTTATTTCCTCTATACCATCTAACATACGCATAAAAATCATGGAAGAGGGAATCTCGGATTATAAGTTGGCTGTAAATCGCGCTCAAAAGTTACAAGAAATAAACATGGATGAAAGTATCCTGCTCAAACAAAATGATAATGTATTTGTCAACACCTTGTCAGAAAAATTAATTGAACTAACAGAAAAAGTTAATGCTTTGTCTTTTGGACAAAAAGATAAAAAAGAGGATGTAAACAACTTATCAGATTCACAAAATGCCCATGTTGGAAGAAGTCGACATAATGATTATAGACAAAATTTTAGATCACATAAAGTAAAGGGACCACAAAAGAAAGAGGGTTATAATGGTGTGATTTGCCAGCTGTGTAATCGTAGAGGGCATGTAGCTAATAGATGTTATAAATGGCAAAGAAGCCAAACCCAAAACAATAATTTTTCGAGAGGAAAATTTGTTAAGAGAAATGACAATAACAGAAATGACAATAATTTAAACTCGACTCGAGATGTAGAGTGGCTGATGGCCTTGCATCTCAATCACACCCGAAGACATCAGCACCTAATCCTAGTTTTGGTTTGTCAAATCTGAGTGGTATTGCAAAATTATCTAGTACAAGAAAAGTAAATTCAATTGCCTCACAAATTGTAAATAAAATAAATATTGCTGATAACAAGTCTACGCAAACTACAGAAATTAAAAATGAATATATTTTTAATGTAAATAAAATTTCACCTACACTACCGTTAATTGAAATTAACTTAGCTAAAAAAGCTATCACTGGATTAATTGATACAGGGAGTTCGATTTCATTGCTTTCTGAAAGTACTTTTAAATCTTTAAAAGAGAAATTAACTTATAAACACTTGTCTTCACCAGTAACGATTAAAACAGTTAATTCAAACGTACAATTCTCCTCCTGTATTCAAATTTCTTTAAAAAAAAAACACATTTTTCTCCCAGAAATTTTTCATTGTTGACATTCCTAATGATTCAACGTTTCAAGCCATACTTGGATGGGACTTTATTCAACAAAATAATGTAATAATAGACATGTATAAAAACAATATCAAACTTAAAGATATAATTATTCCCATTACAAGTACACTAATAGAAGATGAAAACTTAAACAATTGTAAAGTTTCAAAAGGCACTGAAACACAGAAAAAAAATCAAAATCTTCCCCAAAAATGTAAACAAATTATCGTTAGGATTTCCCAGAAAATATTTTTAGAACCTGAAGAGGAAACATTTATAGATGTGAATACAATTTTTTTGTCTGACAGGGACTATTTGTTTGAAAATACAGAAAATAATGCAAATTATATTGTGTCTAGATTCAGTGATAAATTGTAGTACTTCAAAAATGCTAGATAATGATAATAATTGTAATAGAGGCCAATTTCAAATTTATGTTAAAAATCTAACTAAAGAAAGTATACACATAAATAAAGGTACAAAAATGGGCACCCTAACAGAAATTGATGAAATTATTCCGCAGGAAGCAGAAATTGATAAAAACAGTAAAATTGTTACTGACACAACTACACAAATTTTGAATTACATTCAAGCTTCTGATGAAATAATAAATTTAAGAAGAAAGGAACTCTCTCCTTTGGATTTTGATGTCAAACATCTCCAAGGAGATCAAAAAAAAAAAAAAAAAAATTAAAGAAAATTTTGTTAACAAATTTTGCAGCTTTTTCTAAATCTATGAAAACTTTAGGGCATACAGACAAAGTTATACCAAATTTAAAATTCATCACTGAGTTCCCAATCAAAACATTACCTTTTCCAATACCACAATCATTACAACAAGAAGCTAAAAGTCAAATAAATCAACTTGTAGAAGCTGGAATTATTGAAAGAAATTGTTCAGAATGGGCTTGCCCCATTCTTTTAGTTAAAATAAAACTTGACGCAGAAGGTAAACAAAAATATAGAATTGCAATGGACCTTAGAATGCTTAACTCAATAATTCAGGGATCTTCATACCCTTTGCCCAAAATACAAACAATTATTGCTGACTTATCAGCCTACAAGTACTTCACATGTTTAGATTTTCAACAGGCTTACCACCAGATTGCACTTCCTGAAGATTTACAAGATAAATTAACATTCACTTCTATGTTTGGTAGTTTTAAATACAAAAGACAATGTTTTGGATTAAAAAATGCTGCTTCTCAATATCAAGCTTTAATGGACACAATTATTGATGAAATTGACTTAGAGGGAATACATGCCTATCAAGATGACCTCATTTTTGGCTCGAATAGCTTTGAGGAAACATGCACTAAATTAAATAGAATCTTAGAAATTTTGATAAAGTATAACTTAACCCTTGCACCTAAGAAGTGCACTTTTCACCAAACTGGTGTAAATTATCTTGGATTCCATATTCAAAATCATTGTATTTCCCCAATACAATCAAATATTGTAAAAATTAATTCTTTTCTTACACCGTCAACTAAAAGGCAATTAAAAAAATTTATTGGTGTTGTAACATTTTATAAATCTCTTGTACCCAACTTTTCTAAATTAATACAACCTTTAATTGATTTGACTAAACCAAAATCAAAATTTCATTGGACTACTAAACATCAACAGATTTTCAACAAAATTCAGAAAATTTTCTTTGAATCGCCAGTGGTCAGACTACCAGATTGGGATAAAGATTTCTATTTAAACACTGATGCATCAAATATTTCAATTGCTGGGGTGCTAATGCAAAAACATGATAATAAATTACTTCCAATAGCATTTTTTTCTAAATCATTGAAGCCATCTGAAAAACGCTACCCTGCACTAAAATTGGAATTAATGGCTATCTACAAATCAATCATTGCATTTAAATATTATTTGTACAACAGAAAATTCACTATTTTATCTGACAGTGCTCCATTAAAGAGATACAAAAAAAACAACTAATCCTACAGACCTTACCACTAAGTGGTTAATGGAAATTTCTGAATATTCCTTTGATTTTGAACACATTCCTGGTTCATCAAATATTTTAGCAGATTATTTTTCGAGATGTGACTTCACTCACAATCAACAAGATTTGAACTCTAATCCTGAATTAATTTTTGATAAACAACCTCTACCTATAGTACATGATAATAGTAATGTTGTTAATCACTTTGCTGATAAAAATTGTAATAAAATCAAACAACAATACACTAATTGCTTAATTTCTGGAGATTCGAATAATAAAGATCCACTGTTAGAAATCTCTAATGATACTTTTGTAAATGAACAAATGAAAGATCCTGTATTGTCAAAAATTTACACAGAAATTCTTAAGAAAGGTTTTTCAAGAAAATACTCAAACTATTTTATTCATCCAGACACAAAAGTACTAATGTATAAAAAGCAATGTCCCAATAGCTCAACATTCTCATATCTTATTATTGTTCCTAATTCGCTAAAAGCTAAGACATTAACAATTTCACATTTGCCTCATTTTGGATTAAATAAAACTTATAATTTTCTGTCAAACAAATACTTTTGGAAGGGAATGAACACAGATACTTTAAACTTTGTCGCTTCATGTACACGATGCCTACAGGCTAAACATCATAACACTCTTCCAGCTCCATTACAACCTACATACACACCCACACATCCTGGACATACTATTAGTGTTGATTTAGTAGGACCATTTAATAATGGTCACTCAGTACACACAGTGTTGGACATTTTCTCACGCCATCTGGAACTTTATCCATTAAAGGATACATCAGCAGAAAAAATAGTTAAATGTTTGTTTAGTTATATTACCACCTTTGGTAGACCTTCAGTTATCCTCTCGGATCTTGGTCCTCAATTTACATCTAATGTTTACAACACTTTTAATAGTACTCTTGGTATAAAAATTACACATTCTTCTGTAGCACATCCACAATCAAACGCATTGTCCGAAAGGATCAATAAATCCATTAAATATTCAGTAAACACTTTAATGTCTGAAGGCCATACATTTGAAAACTGTTTGTTTATACATAAATCATTGTATAATGGGTCTAAACATTCATCTACTTTGTACTCACCTAATTTATTACACTTTGGAAGAGAAATTTCATTAATTTTTGACACATTTGAGCAACAGATTAATCAACCTTATCTTGACAAGAATGTTGATACATATAAATTATTAGAAGATTTAAATAAGATTTACCTTAAAGCTTACTCTAACATAAAAGATAATCAAAATAAGAGATATCAACACTTTCACAGACATGCTAAATTAAGACCTGTTGCTGCACATGACATTGTTTATTTAAAATCTGTTGATCAGTTTAAACCAAAATACACAGGACCTTTTATTGTCCTACAAAAGCACTCACCGATTTCATTTACATTTAAAAGACTACAAGCACCTGATAGATTGTCATTTCGAGTCCATATTGATAGACTTATTATTGCACCACCTAGATACAGCCACTTACTTGATGAAGCAAGTCCTAATAGAAATGTTAATTATTATGCAAGACAAAGCCACAATTATAATTTAAGAAACGGGAATTAATTTTTATTATCATATTATGTAATGTTTTACAAAACTTATGCATTCCATGAGCTCAGTAGTGCATGAGTTGTTTTTTTTTATGTTTGTTTATTTATAGTTCTGTCATTCATTGTATGCAGGCAATTGGCTGGACCAATATATACTCTGCATTTTTCCCTTTTTTTTTCTCTTTCTTATGTCTTTTTAATAACAATGGATGACACAACACTATGTGAAATATTGCATAATTTTATCTTTTTTAGTTCATATTATTACAGTTTTCTTAACATCAAATTTAACAAAATTTATTATAATTCAGTTAAAAAAAAAATCTTTAATAATATTTACATTTTGATAGATATTAATATATCATAAGTTTAACAGATGATTACAATATTGTTTGTTAACATACTATATACAAAACTTTTCATTAGTGCAATGACTTAAAGTTAAAACTCAAAATTTTGTTATGTGGCAATTACCTTATTATTTTTGTTATTATGCTATGTTATTTTTAAAATGCTTCATTGGGTTTAGTGAGTTGTTTTGGCAGTCTTTATCTCATCACACTAAATTTTGATAGTACTAAGAATTTTAATTAAATATATATATATTTTTTCATTTTTAATTTTACCCTCTATGTTAATGCTAACTCGTTCAAAATTTATCCGGGAGAGTAGCATTTCATTGTGATGAGATCCCCACACTTCTTTTGAAAATTGTTTAATACAATTCAATTAGATATATATGTACCCAGTTTTGCGAGGTGTCCCTACAGAAGTCTTTGACTTTGATGGGGGACGGAGGCCTGTCCCTAACAGGTCAGGTCTTTATACACGCCCTATCCCGCTAGGTCAATGGCCATAAGCCAAAGTCGTTATACTTGTTGCTTCATACAAGATTAAGGGGAGATATTTTTTTTGACTGTTCAATGGACGTCGTTTTGAATCTCTCCTGTGTGGAATTGCACGAACAAATTTTTTTTCACTTTTGTGATATTTTCTATTATTTGTATATACAATTTTTTTTTCATTTTGTGTTCATTTTTAATTTACTTGTACTCGTGTTTTATTTTATTTTCTTTTTGTTTTACATTGATGTTATTTGATATGTTGCAGTATTATATGCATATTGAATATTGTTTACAGTGTAATGTGAAATAACTTTAAAGTATAAAATCATATTTCCATACATATATAAGAACACTGTAGAGAAAAACTACTTTTACAAAAAAAGTGAATAGTTATCACTTTGAAGGCTTTCTTGACGAGATATGTGTAAGAAAAATCTGGATCCAGACTCTGAACTCTAGAAAAATGTGGTGCCCACAATGATTGTCGGAATAACCAAGTCTTCAAAAACCAATGTGTTTCATGGTGAAACAGATTTGTAGTGTGCACATTTATAGTAATAATTGAATGTTTCATTGATATACAATTTTTGTTCTTGCTTATGCAGATTTATATATATATATATATATATATATATTTTTAAATGACATTTTTCATTATGTTTATATGAAATACTAGGGAGTGAGAGAGATTTTTTTTTTTTTATTTTTTTTCTGGGTCGCCGGGAGAAATATGTGAAGGTGTTCACATATATTTAGTTAAATTTTAATTGAATTTTTAAATAAAATAAAATCTAATGATAATTTAATGCATTATTGCAATAAAAAAAAAGTAATTAAATTTTAAATGAGATATTATGTTTACATAATTTGTTCTCAGGCATTTGAAGAAAGAATTGTTTTTAAATGTCATTAAAAATTACACAATTTTAATTATACATACGACCTACACAATTTATTAACATAAAACAATAACACACATCATTCAGAAATCTAAATTGTATATGTTTTATATCAAAATCATAAATAAAATGTTTATCTTTTAAATAGAAAAGTACTTTATTTTATGCGATAAAAAGAAAAAAAAATATCTAACGGAAATTCTGACATTAAACGTAATTATAAAATAAGTGTTCTCAAATTGTCATAAAACAAGAAAACTCATTGTCAGAATTTATATTATTTCAACACCGGATGTAATTTATTTCAAATTACGCAATATTAATGATTTCAATTCATAACGGTCTTTTCTCTCGTCGAACTGTCGCTTGGCATAAAGTTGGCGAATACAGGGTTAATACAATTATAAACCGTCATTACAAATTCAAAAAATTAACATTACTTTATTATCTAAAGCAAAGAACTGAAGTTGGCATTCATTTTGGCGAAAATAAGATAATGCAAACATATGACTTCCCTTCCGGGCGGTTCTCACCGTACGATAAAAAAAAGCAGACCCACAGTTTTTGCTCTTTTCATCGTATAGTTCAGACGCAAGATTTTTTTGTCTGCCCTCTCTCTCTCCCTTGCTCCCCGAGAAATTTTGGGATTATTGTTCTGCAAATAATATTTTTTATGTGCGAACTTATTTTTATCAACATGTAACTTTTAAGGAATATATTTAACAAAGACTATGTGTAAATTCTCGAGACTTTGATTATATTCATCTTTTCAACAACGCATTGTATCGAACCTCACGGCCAAAGGATAAGCTTCTTTCTTCTGTAGTGGATTTCACCGTTATAGATGCTGGGGACAGAAGACTGACAGATAGAAAAATAGACAATCGGATAGACAGATACACAAATTGAAATCATATTCACACTTAAAAATTGTTAAAAACGCTAATGTAAACGAAAGTACAATTCCAGCAAATTTTTATTAATAGCTCTTAATGTAACTGAATATTTTTGTGTGGACCTGCAAATCAATTGATAATTATACTATAGTCTATAGGAAGCATTCTTTTGTGTATATGAATAACATATTTCAATTTCATTAAGCCTTGTGTAAAGTAAAGTTAAAAAATTTGGTTTATAGAAATACCTCTCACAGAACGCAATTCATTTGGAATACTTTCGAGTGTCCCTGCACACAAACCAGTGAGGGTATTTAAACATTTTACATAAGAAACATCCGATAGTGAACTTGAATAACATATTTCAATTTCATTAGGATTTGTGTACAGTAAAGCTATTAAAATATGGTTTATAGAATTATCTCCCTTAGAACACAATGCTTTGGAATAATTTCTGGTGTCCCTGTACACAAACCAGCAGAGGTATTCACTCCATTTTCAATAGGGAATATCCAGTAGTGAACTTGAATAACCTGTATCAGTAAGAAATTCCATAAATATTTACGGGAGTTAGAGCGCGGACAAACAAACAAACCGAAGTCATTAACACTTTTCAACCTTGTTGGAAAGTGTAAAAAAAAAAAAAAAAAAAAGAAAAGAAAAAAAAATAGATGAGGAATTATTTTGTAAACAAATTTTCCCACAGGATAATATGGACTAAGTGTGCAGGTGACGATGAGTAGAGAGCCCCTTATCTAAAAGTTAATGATAGAATTTGATATAGAAATTTATTAAGATATCTCATTTTAATTTATGTAAAAAATGTGTTGTGGCTATCAAGAAACTTTCTTCTACATTTTCCTACACAAATTCTCTAACTATATATTTATTAAAATTATTATCTATCAAAATTATTTTTCTCGATGAATCCAGACGATTTTTATCACGGAAAATTTTAACACTAAATGTTCAAAGAAAGTCATTTTTACGCTATACAGAAGCTATCTTAGGAAAAGCATCCCCCCCCCCTAAGTTTTATTGAAAATTTTTTGTTAGAAAGGAAATACATCTATAACTTTGTTTCAATTTATCACAGATCTACGGTTCAACCAGTCGTTTTAAAGACACTAACGAGTTCTTTTGAAAGATACTTATATTGAAAATGTTCACTTGCTGTGTGTGTAGAGGAGGGGTAGATAATCCTATTCAAAATGTTTTCTGGTTGACAATTACTATTATATATATATATATATATATATATATATATATATATACACACACACATATGTATAATTTCCCATTGAAAAGTTAAAAATAATTCTCATTATGTGCATTTGTACAGAATTTTATCCTAAACTGACATATTAAAGAAATATGAAAAAAACTAGTATGTTTTGGCCACCACAAGACTCTTTTCTATATACTCTTATAAAAATTCATGTTGCACAAATTATTTATTAAATTATTATTCATTAAATTATTATTTATTGAAATTATTTTCCATGCTGAATGCACACGATTTTTATCTCAGGGAAGTATAATACTAAATACCTGAAGAAAGTCAATTTTGTGCCCAACATCAGAAGATATATATATATGTATATATATATTTATATATATATATTTATCTTTTTATTTCCCCGTTAAAAAAAAAAATCGATAATTTTGTTTTGAAGTTTTACAGATCTGTGGTCCAACCCCATTCGTTTTAAAGATATTGAAAATTCTTTCGAAAGGTACCCATGATGAAAATTTACACCCCCTGGGGGGGAGGAAGGAACGATGCTCCTTTATGCACATACTTTTCTTCCTATTTTACTATTAATATTATTAATAATTCACATTAAATTTACATTATGCGTCAATAATACGAAATTTTGTCCTATACTGAAATGTTAAAAGATTAGAAAAAAAAAAAATAATCACAACTCCACATATTGAGAGGTTGGTCCCCAAATGAAATCAACACCAGTTTACGTGTGGGTCCAAGTAAATACCTAAATTTCCTTCATTGGTTCATGAGGTACAGCGTCCACAAAATTTGTGATACACACAGACAGACACGGTCAGACATTTTCTAAAAACAGTCAAATCGTGTTCAGGGCATCTCAAAACGTGTAAATCCATCGAAAACTGGCTATCGAAAATTTTCACGAATCCAATACATTCTTCTTATATATATAGAAGAAAATAAAATAAAAATTAGGGACCCTACATAGAGAGAGACTGGACATAGAACAAACATGGCGGACGTTCGTTCAAGAGCAGGGTTATCCTTTTCTAAAGTGATTCGAGAGCAGACGACGTATTTGGCGAAAATTGATACGTTTTTTCGAGGAATCGCAATCGCTTCATTGAGGATAAATTTTAAACAAGCAAAAATCTTATCGCGCTTTGAATAGAACTCAAAATATCAATTGTAGTACACATTTTTTTTTTTTGGTTTGTCTTAACAGGTTCGTGAATGTTGTAAATAATTTTTGGAAATTACTTTCTTAGATTGGTGAAAATTTGCGTATATAACATTTTTTTTTTTGTAAGAATATAATAATAAAATATATAAACTGAAAATCGTATTTGGGAAAGTATTTTCTTAGAAATGTTTATTGCAATAACTGAATATTTTAATAATAAGAAATTTAAAAAGAGTAATATTTTAATAATTTCTTTTTCGGATATATAAATTAAGGATAGTCAGAAACATTTAATTTCATTCTTTTGATAATCGTTTTGCATGAAAATAATTAAAAAATAATTTTAGTTTGTCAAAATCCTGCAATGCTAAGAAAAAGTTCAAAATATGCTGAAATTATTTCTGTCCACTGCTTTAATGATGGTGTAATTTTTAGAGCTAAGTCCAGTTGACTAGGCTTGGCCTGTGGGGTGTGTCTTCAATGAAGGTTTTAGCCCATATTTAAGCACGTTTCGAAAAAAAAAAAAAAAAAAACAAAAAAAAAACATGGAAAATCTCGAACAGCTAGGTAAAAGTACGGCCTAGGATCGAACCCGGCACTTCCCGTCTATCAGTTTCCCCAGCAAAACCTCTCTGCCAGCTTCATGATAAAAGAAAAAATGTATTGTAGTTCTACAGGAACTGAATTTAACTAAATGTACTTGTACTCCCTGTGGCAGAACTTTTTCTTGCTTTCTGCGACAAACCTCACTAGAGCTAATTTCTTTCTGCAAGACGATATTATTCAACAATAAATATTTGCATACTAATTACCAATAAGACTAGATTTTTTGTTTCTAAAAACATTTATATTAATATCAAATCTATGAGGGTTTTTTTTTTTTAATTTATTTTTTAATAACTTTATAACCTCATATTAATTTTTGGTAAGAGGTAATTCTGTACTGCCGAGGTAAAGGACACCATGTCCATTTTGTGAAAAGAGTTACCACCATGTCTTTGATCTGCTGCAATGACGGATACTTGTCATAAACAAAGAAAATTAACATTTTTTTCCCACTGTCTTTTTTTTCTTTATAGTAACTGTATATTAGTACTTTATGCCTCTATATAAATCTAAAAGTGCACATAAAGGACATGGTGCTCTTTTCACAGAATTAATATGGTGTCATTTACCACTGATGTACTTAAAAAAAAAAAAAAATTAAGAATAGAAAAAAAAGGGGGGGGGGGGGAGGGATTTACGAAACAACTGTAAGAAAATTAAAATTAATCGAATAAATAAAATGATTCATAGGAAGACAGAAATTTAAACATTAACATTTGAAAATGCTACTTACCTGCAGCTTGAATTTCTGAAGAAACAATGAAGAGCTACTTGCTCTATTTAATTTTGTTAAAATTTGTAATGTTTTAACTAGATAAAACAATAATATGAAAAAGTAAATCATATTTTAATGCACTAGCTTACAAAGTTAATAAAACACCCTGACCTTATTTTAATTATTGTTGTAAAAAAAAAAAAAAAAAAAAAAAAAAACAGAAAAAAAAAAAAAAAAAATAAGAATAAGAGTGTTAAGAAAAATATTTTTACACAATAACTTATTAATGAATCCACAAAATAATAGCTAAATGAGTTTTTTAGAATATATTGTTTAACTATAATAATATAAAATCGAAAAAAAAAAAATAAAAATAAAAAAAAATAAAAAAAGAGGAAGATTTTTTTTTTTTTTTTTTTTTTTAATGTATGAAAAAATAAATAAATAAACCCAAACAAAATATAGATCCTGAGAGCTACAATTTCAGTACTAACTGACAAAATTTATGTTAAATTGCAATTAACTGCTGTAAAGGGCTATTATTTAGCTGCCAATCTACACAGCCTTGTACTTTTTTTTTTAAAGTTGGTGTTGGTTAATGAAATATGCGTTAATTTTACAGCCAATTGCTGAAATATGGATAGATTTTACTCTTAATTACCACTAACTACGTAAATATGTTATTTATGCCGCTGGCTAATCAATAAACTGATTATGGAAATTCGCAATATTTTTACGGACAGTTACTGAAATACGTAATAATTTTGCTACAAATTTACAAAATCTACATTTAATCGCGAATATATGATAATATACACCATAATTTCGCACGTAATTTATATTAATCCACTTTTTTTTTTTTTTTTTTTCAAAAGTTTATTCCTGAAATTCACGACATTTTTGCAGTCAATTACCAAGATATGCAATTATTGGGCTACTAATGAATGAAATCTGTGCCCTTTTCAAAGCTGAATTCCTAAATACTGAAAATCGATGAAATTAGCACTTTTTTCAAAGCTGATTAGTCCCAAATTATGCAATACTTTTGCAATTGAAACCAAAAATACCGGACCATTTCGTGGCTAATCATCAAAAATTTATGTAAAATTGCAAATAATCTATTTTCCAGCTAATCGATAATAATCACGCTTTTTTCAAAGCTGATTCTCGAAATTCGCATTTTCACTATGCGGCGATTGCAGAAACACGCTAATATTTAGCTATGGTAATTAATGAAATTCGCATTCTTTTGAAAGCTGAATCCCGAATACTGAATTATTTTGCCGCTAAGCAACAAAATTTGCACTTTTATTTTCAGAACTGAATCTTGAAATACAGAACAATTTTACAGTAGATTTCGGAAATACGGGATCGTTTCACCACTAATAGTAAAACATTTACGTTTAATGTGCTATTATTTAGCTGCTTATGTATGTCGATAAAGATGGCAATTTTTTAAAATCTGAGTTTCGTAAATTGCGATATTTTTGTAGTCGATAGTGGAAATGGAAATATGCAATCAATTCTCCGCTAATTAAGAAAATTTACATTTAATATGAATAATTGTTGAAATAAGCTTTATATTTCGATGCTAATCGGTGAAATTCTTGTTTTTTTTTTTTTTTTTTCCAAAGATGATTTGGAACATACTGAAATTATAAATTATTTTATTGCTAATTATAAAAAATTACGTAATTGAAATTAATTGTTAAAATAGGTATTATTTTGCTAAAAACATGACATTATTTAGACCTCATAATTAAGCAATATCTTTTTTTTTTTTTTTTTCGATTATTGAAATATGTCATATTTCTGCGGCTGACTTCAAAATACGAAATTTTATCGTGAAATTCTCGTGAAGAATTATTTAAAAAAACCGCCGATTTTTGTGAAAAACTAGCTTTCAGATCTAAAATTTTCTTTGAATTACCCCTGCATTTATAAAAACTGAGTTATCACGTTTTCAATTATCTCAACAAATGTTACAGAAAATATTCTTTTTCTTTCTCCAATTGTAAATACTTCGTCGTTAAAGGTAGGAGTTTTCCGTGATTTTCTCTGAAACTCATATGAATGCGGACTGAAACATCTTAGTAAATTTCCCACGGAGAACACTTCATTCGTTTAAGTTGGATTTTTCCGTGATTTTCTTCGAAACTCATGTAAATACGGATTAAGACCCCTTAGAAAGTCTCCCACACAGGACACTGCTCCCAGTCTTAGAAACCCTAACACAGTCATTGGCCTTAACATGTACACCTTGCCATCATCGTTAAAATTCAATAGCTTTGAATACATTATTTATTTCTAATAATTTAAAAGAGAGTTATTTTAAGTTATTATTATTTTTTTTTTTTGAAGATTCTTCAGCTATATAATTGAACCTTTAAAATTTTTTAAAATGAAAATCAAAACATTGCGTGTAGTTTTCAGTTAGATTATAAAAGTAATTAATTGATCTGCTATTTTTCCTACTTTCAAGAGACGTTGAGGCAATTTTATAGATAAGAAAAAAAAAATCCAGGAATATGTTTTTTGCATAGCATATCTGTAAGAAAGATAAAATCGAAAGTTCATAATGATCGGACCGCGATATCCTTTTAATTGTGTGAAACAAGAAAAAAAAGGGGAAGGGGGGAGGGTGAATTACAGGAATGAATATTAGAAATTTATTTAAAAAGGAATGGCAGCTTCCTTCAAAGACACCGCGGATAGTTTGAAACAGAAGAGAAATTGCATCAGATAACAAACGAAAGGGAGCAAGACAGAGTGCGGTCACAGATCATGTGCGTAGAGGGAATATTTCTGCTGTCCCGTACGCATATATACAATCTTTACATGATTTTGATCACGGAAAGATTTCGGCGATCCCGATTCGCTATTTCCATTCTGACGTCATTCTAGATTACAGAGAAACATTTTGTCGTAGAGTTTTTTAGTTTATTTATTTATTTATTTTTTACATGTCTTTTAGCAAAATATTCATCTTCCTAAAAATTATGTGTGCCATTTTTCATTTTCTAATAAAGTTAAATCCACTTCGGTGAATACTATTACTATATATAGCAATTAAAAATTTAGAAAATTGTTGCAGATAAATTTAAAATTGAAAAATTCGATAAAATTATTCTATGCTTATGATATTTTTCTATCAGTTTTTTTTTTTTCTTTTTAATAAATATATACGTAAACCACTTTGATCAGTTTTAAATATCCAAGTGATTTTTATTTTTAATTTATTTTAAATCATGAGACATTTTGCGCTAGACAGAATTTAATTGTTTAAAAGCGTTTAAAAATGTGCAGTGCTGCCATCTGTTGTCCTACATGATATCTATATTATTATTACTTTTATTATTTATTTATTTATTTATTTATTTTTTCTTGACGGTGTACAGTAAAATGGTGAGAAAGCCTTTTTGCTGTATGAAAGAAATTGTCCTCTCGTAGTTCTTAAAAAAAAAAAAATAGGATTCATCATATATAGTTAATAAATACAAATAAAGTACTAATTTCCCCCCCAAATAAATTAACCTTCACTACGCTCGCTCCTCAAAAAAAGAAAAAAAAGTTTTAGAATATGAAGAAAGATACTCGTACATTAAAAAAAATATATATATATATATATACTGTTAACCCTTTGCGGCGCAAGGCAATTTAAAACATTTGAATTATACTGCCACCGGAATTCATGAACTAAATTAAACTAAAAGAAATTTTAAATTTTAAGGTTTAAAAAACCGGCCTTTTCTGATATGTTATAAACGTGAATTTTTGCTAAGATATTTCCGGGATGAATTTTTGCAGCTGGATCTTAAATTTTGCGTCCTCGTGGCGAGGACACCGCGCGTTAAGGGGTTAAATTGAAATAAAGACTTCTTTGGTTCTTCAGTTTTTTTTTTCCCCCCTTTAATGGTTAAAGAAAAATATTTTGCTAAACCTGCCCTATTTATTATTTTCCAAACATATAATATAAATACGAAATTATAATGTGTTCTATATACATTTTGAAGCTTTCGAATTTGCGATTTCTTTGGTGATGTATCTGAGTGTGTGCAAGTGACCACAATAGTGTCTAAACGCCTTACCAAATTCTGTTAAAAATTGGTAGGTATGTTATAAAGTCATTCTCGCATGACATATATTCATTTTAATAAGTTGGAATTTGTAATTTTTTGACAGGAACATAGGGAATCTTTATTTCTATGCCATATAACGCATTTTAAAATATTCGAAATGCATTAACATGAAACTCAATAATCGATTAAGGTAAATTTAAATAAGCATGTTACATATCATCGTCGCAAGATCCATATAAATTGTTATGACTGCAAGGTAAAAAATATAATTTTCATACGTTACGGTCTATGGATTAAAATTAATTGAAATTCGTTTAATAATGTTAAAATATTTGAAACATATAAAAGTGAATAAGGCGATAAGGCGTTTAGATGCCATCGCATTTTAAATAATTTTAATTATAGGCCATAATGATAAAGAATTTTCCTTTGTGTTCCTGTTAAAATATAAATATATATATATATATTCAGGGGACCTTAAAATGTATAGATACATCTCTCTGAATGTCTCATAATCATTTCTTTCTTTTACCTTTTTTATTCTTCTCTTTCTTTCTTTTTTTTCCATTTATTTAATTATTTTTTAAGGATTATAATCCTTACGTGATGCACGCTCGGAAAGTAAAAATGAGCAAATTAATCTTTTCTTGAAGGAATAATTCAAAGTGTGTTCATTGAAGCCTATTGTACATATTCTATTTATTAGGATGCCAAATTTTGTCTTAGAAGTTGTAAATCATTCATTTAGCACTCTAAAAATGTTAACATAATAATAATTATTATTCTTTAATCAAAGTTTTTCAAAATAGTGACACTATACTATCAAATATGCAATGTTAGGTTGCAAAGGGTTGAAGCCTATGTATACATTCTTAAGACGTCAAGTCGAATATATTGTCATAGGTAAGATAATTTATTAAATAACTTAAAATTATAAATATATTAGGACATAAATAAAATAAATTTAATTATTCCACTTTCAAAAGTTTTTAATTCGAAATATCATGAGTAATAATTATGATTTTTTAATTAAAATTTTTATTTTATTTCAAACCATTTTAATTACTATATAATATGTATGTGTATGTATAATCTCTGTGCGAATGAAAGAAAAAAAGAAAGTGAAAGAAATTTCAATTACTTCCATAAATAAATAAAATTAAATCTTTTAGTACGTTAATGAACTAAGAGATGGCGCCAAAGCTATAGTTTTATTCTGTTGAATTATATAATAACCTCAGAAAAAAAAAAAAAAAAAAAAAAAAAAGACAATAATTTTATAAATTTCAAAAAGCCCAATTTTGTAATCAATACAAAATAACAATTATTTAAAAAATGTGATCTTAACTAATTGTTAATTCAAATAATTATTTTTATATTTTAATGTCAATATGCGAATAAAAGCTAGAAATAAAAATATTAATAGATAATAGAAATAAATATTAAAAATAAATCTATTATAATTTTTTAGATTATAAAAATTTCAAATACATTACAATCAAATTCTAAATGGTAATAGTTACAAGCAAGAAAAACCTTCTACAGAAGGATTAAAAAATGTTTAATTTATTATCTCTTAAATTTTAATATTGCGGTGCATAATAATGACATTCAACTATATTAGACAATGAAAATGGTAGATCTGTTTCTGAAAAGGCAATCATTTTAGTTTTAAAATATAAAATCTTTAAGAAAAGGATAATTTTGCTTGTGTATGGCATGACGTCAGAACAGATAGTGAAGGAAACAGCGAATCAGAAGTGCCCAAACATTTCCGTGATCAAAATCATGTAAAGATTGTATATATGCGTCCCGTACCAATACCTTCTAATCAAGGCCTTCCAACTGCAAAACCGGAAGTGGTGTGACGTATGAGCATTTGGGCCAGTTATTTCACATGTAATGCGAGCGTCGAATTCGAAATTCGAATACTTTCTTATTAGAAGTTTTAAAAGTCGTTTATCATGTTTCTGATACTTTTTCTTTCAGAAGACGAACTCGAGAAATTTTAATAATCATCAAATCAATTTTACAACCAAAAGTAAGTGTTAAATACTTTACTTTATTGTGTAATTTTTTTATTGTAAGCTTTGTTAGTATTAATTGCTAGAATAAATCTTTAGCAATATTCTAACAATATGAATCGTATTTAGAATTTGTTTTAATGTATATAGTTGTTTAAAATGCATAAAATTTAAAATACGTTATTATAAATCTTAGTTTTACGTATCGTTGTATTATAAAAATAAGTATATTTAATTTGTGTGAACTATAATTGTTTGCATATATTTTTAATGTTAAGCGCATACTAATATTTTTATACACATAATTACAACGCTTTATTTTTCTCCAAAGATGGTTCAGAAGTGTTCTGTGCCTGGGTGCAAAGGGAATTATACAAATGGTCCCAAAGTATCTGTATTTGGTTTTCCGAAGGATGAAAACTTACGGAAATTTTGGAAAAACGCTATCCATAGGGATTTTGAAATAACTCCTAATTCTAAGGTATGTTTTTTAAATTATCATTTGCAACATTTATCGATCTCAGAACAAAAATATAATATTCATACATTTTTTATATTTAAAATTTTTAATGAGATGAATTCAAAAATAAAGGTTTTTTGTTTATCTGTTATGTATTATATGCTTTTTTTTTTTTTTTATTTAAATATATTTGTCAAATGGTTGATAATTGTAATATGTAATAAAAAATTGACTTTTTAGTTATTAACTATTTGATACCAAATTTTTCAGAACAAATTTGAGAAAAAATAATATGAATTTAAATTATTACATGCTGCATTCTGTTCTCAGTTTAAAATCAAATTGCAATATTAATTATTAGCGATAAATAATAGATATCTTGGTATATATATATTCAACTTCATGTTATTTGTTTCATTAAAAATGATTGATGATTGTAATAAAAGGTTGATATTTTTAGTTATTAAAAATTTGATTTTTTTTTTTTTTTTTTTTTTTTTTTTTAAGAACAAATTTATCCAAAAATAATATAAGTTTAAATTATTAGCTAATCTGTTCCCAATTCAAAAGCAAATTGTTTACGTGCAGCATATTAAGCATTCGTGATAAATAAATGGTATCTTATTAAAAATATATACTTAATTTCTTTTTATTTGTTTCATTCTTAGCACATTTAAATTAAGAACCATTTGCTATTTTAATTTAAACATTTTCTTTTTTTCTTTTAACTATGCTCTATAAATTAAGTAATCGATTGTAAACATTCAGTTGTATATACTATTTCCACAATAACTTAAAATTCAGTATGATTTTCTTCCATTTACATAAGAAAAAAGTATTGGATTTTTGAAAATTTTCTTTATTTGGCTTTTGGTTCATTTACACGTTTTGAGATTTCTTTAAACCCTTTTTAGGAGATGTCTGACTATGTATAATGAAATTTTTATGTTTTGAGTGCTGTGTCTCACAAAATAATAAACAGAATTGTACAAAAGTTTATATTTGGATGCACTTTGATATAAATTGGTCCTGAATAGCTTTTGGTACATATCGCCCAACAAATGGCGCTACTATGCTGCAATTTCTCACAATTAAGGAAAGATTATACCTTAGCTTCTATTGTGTGTAACTTCCCCTAACTTGATGTGCAAGTAGTCGATTGTGAAAGACTATGTTTATTCAACTTAGGTGCATATCGGTCAAAAGGTAATGCTAGTATGTTGCAATTTTCCGTTTTTAAGAAAACGCTATATTTGAGCTTCTAAATCCACTAAACTTGATATGTGCAACAGCCATTATAAAATAATGTACTGATTTAATTTGGACGCATATCGGCCGACCGATGTCGTTGGTATGATGCAAATTTCTCTATTTATAGGAGAGCCATATCTCAGCTTCTATGATATGTATATACATTGAATATGAATTTTATATGTAAGATGTATGAAAAACTATGCCGAATCAATTTGGATGTACATAAGATGACGTGCGGCGTTACTATTACTATTTGTAAATTTTCAGATAGTTATATCTCAGCATCTATTGGTTAAATTAGTTTGTAAAATATTTATTGTGAGAAACTGTGTTGATTAAATTTTTGTGTGTTGTAACAGATAGATGGCGCTATTATATTAAATAATATAGAAGAAAATTTTGTAATGGCTGCAGTATATTAATTTTAAATATAGTGGATCAAATATATGTTAGTAATTTGTGACTGTTAATTATGAACGATTTACTTATAAATTGTCAAGTATAGTTCCCCAGAAAAATGTTAAAATTCAGATAGTGTAAACCATACATTTTACTCTTTACTTTTGTGTAAATTGTATGGTTAATACCTGAAATTCTCCTTATCGTTAAATGAGTTAATCTTGAATATATCGCCTGAATGTTTTAGAAATGCCTCTGATGCTTTTGCCAAAAATTTAAAGTTAGTAGATTTTTTGATTCATTGTAAAATATGTTAATCTTCGGAAAAATTACCTTTTACTAATGGTGATTTCCGAAAACAAATTATTTTTTTTTCTCTGTATATATTACTTTTTTCCTTTCCACGCTGATTCAAAATGAAACTTGGACAAATGAGGAATTTTCTCTCGGATTCATTGTTAAAAATTTTCGATGCTTATAGGTAAATGGTTATTTCTCATTAAAACTTTATAATTTTTAGTTTAGTAATTATATTAAAATACTAAATATAATAAATAAAACTGAGAGTAAAAAACAGCATTTGAATAACTATTCCAAACATATACATACTTGCCAACCAATTTTAATAAAAAAAGGGAAGATTTTTGTTGAAAAGCCAGAAGATTTCATAAAAAAAGGGAAGATTTTTTTTTTTTTTTCTATTTGACGTATTAAACAATTACAATTGTAATATTTTAATATTTAGAAGCAATCTATAAAAACGTTTTACTATAGATTGATTATACTAAATATGTAAAAGTTTTAAATGAAGTTATTCCTCTTCAACATATAAATATCTACAAAACAGAATCTGTAAGAAATTTATTTAACAATAGACAAAAAACCAAAAAACTTAGTTAAGTTAAAGTATAACTAATTTTTTAAATAAATATAGAATATGATTTTTATGTATGTACATTATTCATACATATAAGAAAAAGTAGCAGTAGCTAATTATCAGTTTCAAACGTGCATAAAACCAACTGAGTATTAATTTTCTTAAATTGATTTGGGAAAAATTTTCCTACCTGAAAAAATTATTCTTCATTTTTTCCCCATGTTTACACATTTGGTATAAATATGACATACAAATATTTAATTTAATTGAGAAAAAATAAACAGATTCATTAAATTCAGCAATAAAGATATAAAAATAATTACATACATGAGAAATATTGAGCACTTCCATTGCTTTATTGTTTCTAGAACTGATCACAATCCGGGGAACGGATTGGGGGGGGGGGATACAAAAATAATTACAGAGTAAGAAATATTTAAACTCTTTCAACTCTACTTCTAGAATCTAATATAAGAACTTTAAAATTAATATTATCATTTATGTTGCAGATGAATAAAGATTAGGAAACAAAAGACTTCTGCAGAACACTTGATTGCTGATCACTAGTTGGAGATAAATAAAGGGGGGGGGGGGACAAAAAATAATTACATCAGCAAGAAATATTTAACAATTCTATTTCTTTAAATGTTCTAGAATCTCATAAAGCAAGTTTGAAATGAATATTTACATTTATGTTATGGATGGAAAAAGATTGGAAATCAGGAGTTTTCATAGAACATTTGGGTTTCTTTTTAAAACGAACGATATCCGCGACTTTTTTAAAAACGGAAGACTTCATCATCTTTCCGGAAGACCGGAAGATACGTTAAAAAACCGGAAGTCTTCCGGGAAAACCGGAAAAGTTGGCAAGTATGCATATATATTTTTATTAACATTACTAGTAGGCAAAAAGCGTAAACATCAGCAGTCATACATAAAATTTCTTACTTATGTGGGAGAAAAACATGAATTATTTTTAAAAGCATAATTTCCCTTTTTATGTTTACAATTTCAAATATTTCTCTCTTTTAATTATACATTCCAATACTCTCATAATCTTAGTATACTAAATAGCTTCTTGTCATTGTTTCTTCCCATATCTGCACTGAAAAACAGAGAAATTGATTTTAGCCAGCACATATTTCTCATAATAGGAGAAGATTAATCTAAGAATCAACTGAATAGAATGCCATTTGTTTCTTTTCTGTTTCAGAACTATTTGGATCTGTAAATAACTAAGTTTGGAAAAATTACCAAACAGTTACTAACAAAAAATTAAGAAGTATTACAAAACACAAGGCATGTAAAAAATTATGTTTTATTACCCAATGATATTTGTGCTTTTATATTATTATTATTAAATTGCGTCGCTATCCTCCATCTTCTGATTAATTTTTATGTAACTTATAAAACAATCTTCTTTATGCATATGAAACATAGTTATAATTTTCAATAAAATTATTTTATCTTGATTTTTGTGTTTTTTGTTTTATTTTAATAACATAGTTTTAACTAAGGAGAAATCTTATTTAAATAAGTCATTAAAATCTTAATCTAAAGAATGTTGAATGTAATGTTATCAGGTAAGTGAGAGTTATTTTGGATGATCAAATACTTGTAAATTATTGTTATATATTAAAATTTCACTGTGATTAAAATTTACAGAGACTTAAAAAAAAAAAAAAAAAAAAAATCATAACATACACGGTAAAAGGTTTTTTATGAAAATTTTATGTCCACCTCCACTTGAAAAAAAAAAAAAATAATAATAATAATAATAATAAAAAATAAATATATATATATATATCATTAATATTTATGATTTTAAAACTTTAAATGACCTAAAATTTGGAGTTCAATGTCATGTATAGATTAGTACATTGTATCGTCTATGCTTTGGAATTTGTACTGACCCACTTGTAATTCAAACAGAAGATCGTTATGCAGAAGTTAACACATTCTCAAAGTCTCTTATTCAAAAATATTTTAGGGATTTTACATTATATAATCTGTGACGAGAAATTTATAATTTTGATTTTTTAATAAAGGTATTCCTTGAAAAGGCACGAAAATATATACACTTACACACATACTTTTATAAATACATGCATATCTGTTATAGTTGTACAACTGTTAAAAAGAAAATACCTTTTCAGCGTATTACTAAAATTTATTGCTATTAATAAATGTACACATGAAATGAGAGACATTTGTTACTTATCTATAATTCTAAAGTAGTGGAAAAAATCCATTATTTAAAAAATATATACATATATTCAGGTGGCTTAAAGATTAAAGAAAAAGAACCTTAAAAAAAAGGGGGGGGGGGTACATTTATTTTTGTAATCATAGCGTAAAAATGAAAGCACCGAGGAGAAATAAAAATATTTCTAAATCCATTTACAAAGATGTGCATAAAAAGTGGCCTAAAGCATGTGACGTCACAATCAGCTTGGAAGGCCTTGATTAGAAGGTATTGCCCGTACGCACAGAGTACACAGCGTTCGATGTTTTTCTGCTGTTGTTGCATCGCTGTAGTAATGTAACCCTTTGGTACCTTTCTGCAGAAACGAGCAGCTTCTGCAAAAACGAAACTTATACTGCAAAACAGTTTTAGCCAAGTTATTGCATTGAAATTTTTTATCTTCCAAAAATTTTTGTTCCTAAAGGAAAACCTTTCTGCAAGGACTCAGTGCCGTTCTGCGACAATGTCGCTGTGTCGCCGTGTTTCTGCCACAGGGCTTGTACTTATAGCAGAATTACATGTAAGACATAATTTTAATGTTTTAAAAGAAACTTAAAACAATAATAATAATAGCGTATATAGGAATATTATTATTATTATCCTCTTCCCATTTTTCGAAAAGTAATTTTTGGATGTCAGATATAAAATTTTTTTAACCATCCGCTTTACGATCAGTATCTTACTATAACTTATTTTTTAGTACAATTATGTCTCATCACATTTTCAGTAACTTTTAAAATGTGGATAGACTAACTTTACTTAATCTTAATTACCATCACTTTATATACTGATATTTAAACTTAATTTTCTGTGTAAAATTATAAACTACCACTTTTTTAGGTTCACGTAATGTGCATTAAAGAATTTCGATAAAGTATAAAAAAAAAAAAAAAAAAAATACTTGCGATTCAATGGAAGTCACATAATATACTGAATAAAAGAAAATATTAAAACATTTTTCATGCAGTAAAAAGCATCTCTAAGCAAAAAATAACTCACCTATCGACAAAGTAACATAACTTGAATTAATAAAAAACTCAAATAAATAAAAGTTTTGTCAAAATATTAGCAGAACTTAAAATTGTCGTATACAACCAGGTGAACAAACATGGCGAATTTCCGGTTTAAACTGGCGGGTCAGTCTCTTTCTATATAGGGTCCCTAATAAAAATGGGATGGCAGCGCCATCTGTGGAGTGACTGATTCCAAAATGTAATCAGCATCAGGTTAGGTCAAAGTCCAACAAAGTACAAAATTTGCTTAAATTTCGTTGATTGGTTTGTGAGACACATCGTCCACAAAATTTTTTATGCACACAGACAGACTGACACCTAAATAGGCCTTTTCTAAAAATGTAGTCAAGTCTGGTTGGTCTGGATCTCTCAGAGAGATTAAATTCCTCGAAAACAGGATGTCGAAAAATTTTACGAACCAGTATTTCCTTCTTATATATATATATATAAAAGAAAGTAAATAAATAAATATATATATATATATATATATATGACTTCCACAAAGAAAAGAGATTATTAAAAAAAAAAAAAAAAAAGAGAGAGAGAGAGAGAGAGAGAGAGAACTGTGATCACATCTTAAAAATTGCATACACCGATACAAAAAGTAGTATAAAAGAAATCTACAAATTCAATTTACTGAAAGCACGACTTTGAATAAACTATCTTTCTACGTAATATTTTAAATCCTCTCTTTCACATGTTGAATTGAACTTTCTTTTCTTTCCTTTTTTGTAAGAATATGACACAAAGAAATCTTACATTTCACATTTGTGATAGAAAATCTCCCATGAGCTATGAGAAATCTGAAAAGAATAACGATTTATCTCTTTCTTTTTTACCTTCTCCTTTTAATACTTGAATTTCCAAAGTTAGAGTTTCTTACTCTGGTTCAAATGCTGTTTGAGTATTGATTACAGAACTTTGTAAAATGCGGATTTTTATGTATGACTGTGAACCCGTGAGAAACTTTCATATTTACATAATTTAATTTTGTATTTAAAATATAAACTCAAAGCTGTATAAAATCTTGCTACTTTTATGCTCTATTAACCCCATACATTGCTTAACTTTCATTGCATATTTACCTCTATGGTGATACATTAACCCTTGGTTTCATAACAATGAATCAAACATTAATATCAATGAACTAAACATTAACATGTTCTTCACCAAATATTTAACATTTTTTATTCAATTAAAATTAAAAGCTACTGAAAGTTTAAAATTTGTAATGGATTCACGTGTAAACATATTAAAAAAAAGTATACACAAAGCTTTTCGCTTTTCGCTATTATTAAAATAGCATCTTCAGGTGTTGTTAATTAACAGCAGAGTAGACAGCATTATATACTGGAGAAGTTCAATACAGTTACAGTTAAAAAATAAGTCTTGTAAAAATCACGAGACATTTAAGATCATTTGGCGTTCCAAGTGTCGCACCCTAATGCGACGCCAAGTGATCTTAAATGTCTCGTGATTTTTACAAGACTTATTTTTTAACTGTAACTGCATTGAACTTCTCCAGTATATAATGCTGTCTACTCTGCTGTTAATTAACAACACCCGAAGTTGCTATTTTTTTTATTTACATTTTTTAAAAAAATTTTTATTCAACAATTTTTCAACAATTTTTTTTCCCTGTTTTAATCTATTTTTAAACTTTTGTCTCTTTTCTGTTCGATAGATAGCAGCACTGTTTCAAAATATAATAAACTAGCAAACCCGTGAAAAATTTTCACACTTTATTTATTCATTTATTTTTCTTATTTACCTTTGTAGCGCTAAATTCAAACTTTTACGAATATACTAAATAGCCTATCAATATTGAGCCATCTTCCCTATCATTTAAAATAATATAGACGGCGCTGTCGCCATTCTCGGCAAAATATCTAATGATATTTTGCCGATCCATAAAGTGAAGTGAAAAAATTTTGTTTTCAGAAGTCAGCCAGAAGTTCGACGGTTCTTGCTGAAAGATGTAGTCGTACTTCGTGTAAGACGCCCCTGTGGCCATGGGCGGCAGGCATGCGGCCTGTAAGAATATTCGTTTAATGTATCATGTAATATTCATAAATGTATCCTACATTTATGTTTGTTTACTGCGCGCGATGTATATATCTATTGTGATTGTGCTTTATTATAATTAAAATATTAAATAACGGAATGCCAGAGTACGTTCTTTCAATGTTCTAAGGTGTCGTCATTCCGTTATACCTTTAAAATTTTAAACTCATAAATCAAAGCCGCCCCCCCACCTTCCCCTTCTCCCAATTTTAATTTTAATTCATCAGAAGATTATTAGAACCAAATTAATCTTTGAAAATTGGCGATGCATTTATATTAATTAATTTATTTATTTTGTCTAATATTTATTAAAAAAAAAAAAAAAAAAAAAAACTTAGTACCTGTTTTTATTATACTTTTTATTATTGCGTTTTTTGACAATTTATGATAATAGTGTATATTCTGTTTATATTTTTAAAATATTGCTAAGTTTAAAATGATACTTGCAAAAATTGTAAAGCTACAACTTTTAAAAGTACATTTTTCTATAAAATGATCAAATGACGAATAAACCATATCTTCGTGCTTAAATATTACCATGTATAAATATTATTTTTATCCTCATTATTTTACTTGTTATTTATATTACTGTTGTATCGTTTCCATAAAATTTAATCCTAACTGGTCCACGTTAGAGAAATATTCATGTAGAATATAGATGATATTTCAGAGGAAACCAAATGCTAAAATCACTTAAATTTTTACTTCCGTTATCCGACTACCGTAGGTAATGGAAGTATTGTATTGGGTTCAAAAATTCGATATCGAGTTTTCACCTGATTTATAAGTTTTATTACTTCCATTACATAAATACCGTAGGTAATGTAAGTATTGTATTCGATCCAAAAATTCGATATCGAGTTTTCACATGATTTACACATTTTAAGGTCTCCTGAATCCAAAAATGTTTTTTTTTTTTGGCAATTGCTCAGTGTATGTGTATGGGAAATTGTATTTCTCGGCTATCATCTCCGCTGTGTGATGTCACTGCTACGTACTTATGACGAGATTACTTTGTCACTGTATGCGCGCGCACCTGCTGCGCACCTGTTTCTTAGTTAGTCGACGTCGAGCTGTCGTGAGATGCAGACGGTATCTCCGCTCGTAAAATATATGTATGCTTAGTGGTTATGTATTGTCCCTTTTGTTATTTAATAAATGTTATTAATGTCATCATGGTCTGTAGCCGTTTCCCTATATTTACGGGGGCTCGACCGATCTGGAAATTTATACCCCTAGCACGTAAAGCCGTTACTTCTGTTTTCTAAAACAGTAGTGTGAAGACGAATGTTTCATTTTTTTTTTTTTTAATAAAACGACTAGACGAAGTATTATATATTCGATAAGTTGTCTCGCTGATATTTAATACTGTTCTTCTACACTCTCATCACCTACCGGATATTTCTTTTGTATTAGACGAAGCTAATTTTTTTTTCCGCATTTCAAGTGTTCTTCAATTACAATTCTTTTAATCTGCTGGACGTTACAGACGATTTTCAATACAAGATAACAGCATTCTAAGTCATATTATTTATATTTTGCTATTTTTAAATACAAGTTGACGTGAAATGCCAACTTCATGCCGATGATTTGGAATATATCAGTATTAGTGCTACTTTCTTCGTGCTCGACGTACTCTTGTTCTTAAAGTGCTTCATACTATGTTTAATTAAGTAATACAAACGTCGCTACGTAGGACTGCCTTTAATCCAGGTAGGCGGATGCATTTTTTTTTTCTCTTTGCAGGATAATATTAAAAAAAAAAATTTTTTTCATTTGTAGCATTCAGTTTAATTTCTAATTGAAACTCATTTATTGCCGTTTTGTGCCGTTTAAAAATTATTTATTTGTTCATTTTTGTATAAACGAAGAATTTTCTACCCCCCCATATTTAATTATTTTCCCTCAATAAAGAAATATTCTGTTCCCCAATATTCCCAATACTTATTTATTGTTCCTAAAAATATATATGTTCTGGTTTTAAACATTTTTTTTTTCAATATTTATTAAAAAAAAAAAAAAAAAAAAAAGAACGAAATGTTTTTTTTAATTAACTTCGGTTTCCTTATTTTATTTTCTTGCATCCTAAAAATGGCCCTTAAATTAGGCGACCTCCCTTTAGTTGCAAATTCTCTTAAATATTGTAAAACAAACACTATAAAATTACTTAACACGCTGTTTGGTTACCAAACTTTTGATCATAGTTCGCGTAAACGACTGAGAAATTTTAGCGGTTTTACTGCCGATTTCGACATTAACAAACATCAAGAACACATTTTAAAAACATTTACTTTGTCCGATTTTATATCAATCGCTAACGTCTTACACTTAGAACCAGTCGGCAGTAAGGACAATTTGTGTAAAGAAATTTTTAATGCACTTACTAATTTATCTGAGATTCAGAAAACACTAGGCACCAGTTTTTTGTCAAACGAAGACGATCTGTTGAAACCCCTTCTCTGATTGTTCCCACTACTTCGGTTTGCGAATCTCACACCGAAACTTTTCCTTCGGAAGTTCCAAATCGTTCTCCGAATGAAGCTAGAGACGCTATGTCGGATTTGAGTAATCACTTCTGGTTTCTTCTCCGAGATCTGGCTAGTACGTGCAGAACCTTTTCTGGTAATGATTCCTATTCTATTCGTAATTCTTTTAATGACATAGAGGAACAATTCTGTTTATTCCAGAGTCTTACTGATCAACAAAAACTTATTTTCGCTAAACGATTAATTAATGGTTCTGCTAAAACATTTTTATTTTCGCAACGAAATCTTAATACTTATGAGTCATTTAAAGCCGCGTTAATTTCTGAATTTTTGGATACCATACCGTCCATTGAGATACACAAACAACTAGAAAACAGAAAAATGCGTCCTAACGAAACTGCTATGCAATATTTTTTAGCGATGCGCGAAATTGCTAATCGCGGCAATGCCGTTATTGACGATTCTTCAGTTATTCAGTACACCATTCAAGGTATACAGGGCAACCCCTTTGAAAAAATTCTTCTTTGTGGAGCAAAATCTTTTGCATAATTTAAAGAAAAATTGCGTACTTATGAAACTGCTCTTAATACAATAAACTTAAATCAACGAAATTCGGTTAATTATAAACAAACATATGACAGTCGAAAACGCAGTACTGGTCACACACAACCAGCTTTCACTCGCGAATCCAAATTTAATATTGGTCCGGCATCTCAAAAAAATTACGTTGTTTCAATTGTAACGATATCGGTCACTTATCTAAATTTTGACCTAACCGTTCTCGTGGCCCTAGGTGCCTTGCATGTGGTCTTTTTGGACACAAGTCTACCGATGGATGCCGAACCGCTGCAAATGAAGGACCTCCCTCCAGAGATAGAGTTAACACTGTACATGAATCCATGCTTCCCATATGTGTAAACAAATGACAATTAGTGATAATGAATTAACTGGTTTGGTTGCTACTGGTAGTCAGTTGACCCTTTTGAAACATTCCGCATGGATAAAAATAGGTTCCCCACCGTTGTCAAAAATTATTAAATCTTTAACTGGTTTTGGCTTTGCGCGTATACATGTTATCGGTACTTTTAATTCTTTTATTACTATAGACGATCAAGAGTTTCCAGCAAAGATTTCAGCTGTACCCGACGTGTCCACATTTTATGACCTTATAGTTGGATGTGACGTCATCCAACAAACCAACATTAGCATTTCACCCACCGGTGTTACTTTTTCTAGTTTTTCCCAACAAAATGAGTGTACCGCAGATCCAAATTTTATCATGACGATCACTGACGATAATCCCAAATTTGATATTGGTCCTAATGTTTCGCGACATATTCGTAACGACATTAACAAACTGTTGTCGACCTATAAACCTAATAAAATCAAAACTGCGAACATTGAACATAACATCACTTCAACTGACAATACACCAATTTTTCACACACCCCGCCGTCTACCCTTTACCGAACGAGACATTGTAGACGCACAAGTCTTTGAATGGCTTAAAAATGGTATTATCGAACCAATGTATTCCCCATATGCCAACCAAGTGGTAGTCGTTCGCAAAAAAGATAGTAAACACAGAGTTTGCATTGATTACAGGAAGCTCAATCGTAATTTAGTTAAAGATCACTACCCCCTCTCCCTAATTGATGATATTTTAAATCGATTTCAACATGCCAAAATTTTTAGTGCGATAGACCTACGTAATGGATTTTTTCATGTACCCGTAAACAAACAGAGCCGCCCTTTCACTAGTTTTATAACCCATAATGGTCAATTCCAATTTCGCTACATGCCTTTCGGACTTAGCTCCTGCCCTTCAGTGTTCATAAACGCTGTTTTTAGACCTGATTGCTGCCGGCATAGTAGTCCCTTATAATGATAACCTTGTAATTCCCGCGAGTAACGAACTTGAGGCCGTAGAACGTCTAAAAACTGTTCTCCAAACAACTAGCGAGTACGGACTTGACATAAATTTTAACAAATGCCAATTTTTACATACCAAAATATATTTCCTCGGTCACATAATAGAAAATGGTAAACTTTTGTCATCCCCTTCCAAAACTAAAGCTATTTTAAATTACCCAGACCTTAAAAATGTTAAGGACGTACGTAAATTTCTTGACCTTACTGGATATTTTAGGAAATTTATCCCTCATTTTTCTACCATTGCAAAACCCTTAAGTGATCTTCTGCGTACGGACACCCCTTTTCAATTTCAAAATGAACAAAAAGCCGCATTTCAAAAATTAAAATATTTACTTTCCCAAGAACTAGTTCTCAATATTTTTAATCAAAATTCCCCTATTGAGGTACATACAGACGCGTCTATAGGTGTCTTGGGGGCAGTCCTGTTGCAGAAAAACATCAACGATAATAAATTCCACCCTGTCTTTTATTTTTCGAAGAAAACATCTGATAACGAAAGAAAATATACCAGCTTTGAACTTGAAGTCCTGGCTGTGGTAGAAGCCCTCAAAAAGTTTAGAATCTACCTCCTGGGAACAAACTTTAAAATAATTACAGACTGTGACGCGTTCGTCAAGGCACTTAATAAAAAAGAAATAAATTCCCGTATTGCACGATGGGCTCTGTACCTTCAAGAATTCCACTACACTATTGAGCACCGAACAGGTTCCCAAATGGCCCATGTGGACGCTCTAAGTCGAGCTCCACAATGTTTCATCATCCAAGATAGCCTTCATGTAAAGTTTTTGAAAGCTCAGCAATCTGATGAAGAAGTTAAGGCATTAAAAACGCTTCTGCAGTCCACACCTCATGATAATTACACTATAAAAAACAACCTCCTCTATAAAACAGTCAACGGTATCAATTTACTCGTCGTCCCTAAAGACTTGCAGAATAGCATAATTAAAGAAACACACGAGCGTGGACATTTTGCAGCACTCCATACCCAAGAGTTAATAAACAAAGATTTTTATAAGCCTCACCTCAAAGACAAAATCGAAAGTTGCATCAAAAATTGTATAAAGTGCATACTGTACAATCGAAAACGAGGTAAACAAGATGGTTTCCTCCACCCAATTGGTAAAGACGATGCACCCCTGCACACATACCATATTGACCACCTTGGTCCCCTAGCTTCTACATAAAAAAAATATAAGCATATTATGGTTGTTGTTGATGCGTTCTCCAAGTTTACCTGGCTGTACCCCACCAAATCTACAGATGCCGCAGAAGTTATCAGCCGACTAGAAAGCCAACGATCAATCTTCGGAAACCCCGCCAGAATTATCACAGATCGAGGTCCAGCATTCACTTCTACTGCATTTAAAGACTATTGCCACGACCAAAATATCCTTCACATAGCAATTACAGCAGGTTTATCAAGATCGAATGGTCAGGTTGAAAATAAAAATTCCACTATCATCGCAGTATTGTCAAAATTATCGTCTGACAACCCCGAAAAGTGGTTTTCCCATGTGCCTGCTCTCCAACAAATCCTCAACTCGACATTTCAAAGGAGTATAAAGACGACACCATTCGAATTATTATTTCGCACCAAGATGAAAAATAAAGATGACATCAAGATCCTGGAGCTTCTCAACGACGAATCTACTAACACATTCCAGAGGCAACGTGAAGAGCGACGTATCGACACAAAAAAAAAAAAAAAAACCAGATTCAAATAGTGCAAGAAGAAAATCGCAGACAGTATAACCTTCGAAGACGGCCAGCTGCTAAATTCGAAATTAACGATTTAGTCGCAGTTAAACGCACCCATTTCGGACCAGGCCAAATCTAAAACAGAAATTTTTAGGTCCATATAAGATAACCAAACTTAAACCAAACGACACGTATGACGTCGTCAAATGCGACTTCGTAGAAGGCCCATTCAAGACCAGCACATGCGCTGAATTCCTGAAACCCTGGAGCGACACTTTTCAGACACTTAATTGACGTATTTCTTCAGGACTTTCTATTTTTTTTTTTTTTTTTTTTTTTTTTAAGAACTCTTACTTGGACATTTTTGTGTGCAAAATTAAACTTTTTTTAAAAATCATACGTTGAACTTCAACTTGCCAAAATAAGAGAAACTCTACTTTTCATGAACTATTTTTTTTTTTAATTTTCATAAACATTCTATACAATACCTGCCATATTTTTTTTTCTTTTGGTGAAAATTATCTACCTATTTTTTTTCTACTTTTTGCTAGTATGTTATTAACATCTTATCTTATTTTATTTTAGTATTTTGATGATTCAGGTTTTTCCTGTAATAATTGCCAAATTTTCCATTTGGTAATGTATAACTTTTTTTTTCATTTTGTTAATGCAGCTGTATTATTACTGTATCTATACTTCTATTATGTAGCATTGTATATTGTATATTTTTATTTCTTTTGTTTTTGTTTAATTTAATTTTTTTCCTTTCTCTTGTTATGTTTGATAACCTTCAGGCGAGGCCGCTTGCTTGGTCATGATAGCCGATATGGGAAATTGTATTTCTCGGCTATCATCTCCGCTGTGTGACGTCACTGCTATGTACTTATGACGAGATTACTTTGTCACTGTATGCGCGCGCACCTGCTGCGCACCTGTTTCTTAGTTAGTCGACGTCGAACTGTCGTGAGATGCAGACGGTATCTCCGCTCGTAAAATATATGTTTGTTTAGTGGTTATGTATTGTCCCTTTTGTTATTTAATAAATGTTATTAATGTCATCATGGTCTGCAGCCGTTTCCCTATATGTGTATGTATGTGGAAATTTTCTGACTAGCATATCTCCCAAACTGACAAAGATAGAACGACGAAATTTTAAAATTGAGACAGATCTGGTGTAAGGTCTTTGTGCCTAAATGCGACGTGATTTTTGGTAAGTTTATCGCATTTAGGAAACTTATTCCATTTTAGTAAACAAATAAGTATGAAAAGAAAGAGAAAATGGTTGAACATTACACTCGTAGTTCTAAACTTGTGTTTTGTGTCATTTCTTTTTAAGAAATAAAAAAAATGTCTGTAATTTATGAAAAAATATACCAGCGTCGCATTTAGGAAATTTTTGTCGCATTAAAGGTACTATATCCTAAATGCGATGTTCAAACTCCCTAATTGCGATAATGCATTTAATGTATGGGAGTTGCTTGAATGTTATTAACACTTTCTAAAGAAGGTTGAAAAATGTTACGGTTTGGGTCTGTCCGTCTGCATGTCCGTTTGTCTATCCATCTGTCCATCCCTACGTCTATC
The DNA here is from genome assembly GCA_963930645.1 of Salticus scenicus. Classification (NCBI taxonomy): domain Eukaryota; kingdom Metazoa; phylum Arthropoda; class Arachnida; order Araneae; family Salticidae; genus Salticus; species Salticus scenicus. The sequence goes on along the minus strand of OZ005652.1, from coordinate 267,460,303 downwards.
CGTCTGTTTGTCCGTGCGCTAACTCCCGTAAATATTCATGGAACTTGTTGAAACTGATATATATTATTTAAGTTCCTTATAACATGTTCCCTATTGAAAATGGAATGTGTACCTCTACTGGTTTGTATACAGGAACACCCGAAAGTATTCCAAAGCATTATGTTCCATTATGTTCTATTGAAGGTATTTTCATAAACCATATTTTATTACCGTTACTTTACACATATCTTGATGAAATTGAAATATGTTATTCAACACATTACTATCGGATGTCCTCCATTGAAAATGGAGTAAATACCATCATTAGTTTGAATATAGGGAAACTCGAAAGTATTCTTTAAAGCATTGCGTTCTAATAGAGATATTTCTATAAACCAAACTTTAAAAACTTTACTTCGCACAAATCTTAATGAAATTAAAATATGTTAGTCATATGCACTAAAGAATGTTTTCCATAGAATAAAGTATGATTATCGTTAGATTTACAGGGCAAACAAAAATATTCAGTTACACTAAGGGCTATTGCAAATTTGTTGAAAATGCAGTTTCGTTTACATTAAACGTTTTTATTACTTTCTAAATGTTTTTAACACTTTCCAACGAAGTTGAAAGGTTTTAATAACTTCGGTTTGTCTGTCTGTTCGTTTATCGGCTGTCTGTGCGTTTGTCTGTCCGCGCTTTAATTAGCGTTATTACTTATGGAATTTGTTGAAACTGATACATATGATTAAAGTTTAGTATAGGATGTTCCCTATTGAAAATGAAGCGTGTACCTCTACTAGTTAGTTCACAGGGGCACCCGAAAATATTCCAAAGCATTGTGTTCTGTGAAAGGTATTCTTATAAACCATATTTTATTACCGTTACTTTACACATACCTTAATAAAATTGAAATGTTATTCAAGTTCACTATCGGATGTTTCCCATTGAAAATAGGGTAAATACCTTCACTGGTTTGTATACAGGGACACCCGAAAGTACTTCAAAGCATTGCGTTCGATGAGAGGTATTACTATGAACTAAATTTAGATTCCTTTATTTTACCCAAATTTTAATAAAATTGAAATATGTTATTCATATGCATAAAAGAATGCTATCTACAGAATGTAGTATGATTAGCATTAGCTTTACAGGGCCACAGAAAAATATTCAGCTACATTGAGAGCTTTTATTGAAAATTTGCTGGAATTGTATTTTCGTTTACATTAAGAGATTTAACAGTTTTTAACATTTTTTAAGTCTGAACGTGTTTTCAATTTTTGTATCTATCTGCCCGGCTCTCCATTTGTCTATCTGTTCGTCTACCGCACTCATCGTCCATAAATATTTTTTGAATTTTTAAAATATTATATATGTTGTTCATATTCAATATTCCTAAATTAAAAGGGCATTAATAGGTCCTATACAACTTTTTTATGTACACGGACACGCCAAAAAATGCCAATGCATCGAATTTTAGGAGATACATTTTTATAATTTACATTTAAGGAACTTTCTACTGTAAAATCATAAAGAAATTGATATTTATTGTTAATTTGCTAAAATAACGGTTTGTATAAAATATGATTTTGTTAACGTTAAGATTTACAGGGCTACACTGAAATTTTCAGATAGATTAAGGGCTGGAATTACAATCTAAGGGCTACGTTTCCTTTTCTGTTAAGCATTTTTAACACTTTAAAACAATGCTTAAGAATGATTAGGAATTCAATTAGTCTGTCTGTATGCCTTTCATAACTACTGTCTGTTTGTTGTGTGATAACGTAGGTACAGAACTTTGAAAGTTATAAGATACAACAATTACGTGCAGTTGGAAAGTGTTAATAATCATTGCGTAATGCATGATTTTTCGTCTTTTTTTTAGTTTATAAAACATTAAATACCACATAACTATTTGAAGATAAAGTGCTGTGTAACTCTACGTGTAACTCTGCCTTTAATAGTGCGTGAAACTCTTCCTTTTTATTAACAGTGGAACTTTGTGTGTAACTCTGCTGTTTGTTAACAGTGTGTAACTCATCTTTTTTTTTTTTTTTTAACAGTGTGTGTGTGTGTAATTCTGTGTGTATTGCTGAACTTTTCTAACAGTGTACGTAACGCTATGTGAAACTGACACTGTGCGTGTAACCCTGTATGCAATTAACAGTGTGTGTGTGTGTGTATCTCTTCTTTCTTATTAACAGTGTGTGTAACTCTGCTTTTTATTAACAGTGTGTGTAATTCCTCTTTTTTGTACATTGTGTGTGTCACACTGTGTGTATCGCTGATTTTTTGCAAACAGCGTGTGTAATTATACGTATGTGTAACTAACAGTGTGTGTGTAACCCTGTATGTAATTAAAAGTATGTGTGTAACTCTGCCTTCTTATTAACTCTGTGTGTGTAACTCTGTGTATAATTCTGCCTTTTTATTAACAGCGTGTGTAATTCAATTTTTAATTCTTCTTTTTTTTTTTTTTTGAACAATGTGTGTAACTCTGTGCATATCACTCATTTTTTGCTAACAGTGTGTGTAATTCTATGTGTAACTAACAGTGTGTGTGCAACCCTGTATATAATCAACAGTACGTGTGTAACTCTGCCTTCTTTTTAACTGTGTGTGTGTGTAACCCTGCCTTTTTATTAACTGAGTATGTAACTCTATATAATTCCGCCTTTTTCTTAACAGTGTGTGTAACTCCGTATGTAAATCTCTCTTTTTTTTTTTTTTTTTTTTTTTTTTTTTGTCAATGTGTGTAAAGCTGTGTGTACCGCTAATTTTTTGCTAACAGTGTGTATGTATCTCTGTGTGTAACTCTGCCAGTTTGTGTGTAATTGTTTGTGTAACTTTGCCTTTTTCTAACAGAGTGTGTAACTCCATGTTTAACTCTTCTTTTCTGAACAGTGTATGTGTAACTCTGTTTGATTCCATGAATATTTACGGGAGATATAGAGCACAGACAGACAGACAAACCTAAGTCATTAACACTTTTCAGGTTTGTTGGAAAGTGTTAAAAACATATAGAAAGTGATAAAAACGCTTAATGTAAATGAAAATGATATTCCAGCAAATTTTCAATTAATACCCCGTAATGTAGCTGAATATTTTTGTGTGGCCCTGTAAATATAATGCTAATAATATTGTATTTTATGGAAGACAGTCTTTTGTTCATATGAATAATATATTTTAATTTTTTTAAGACTTGTGCAAAGTAAAGTCATTAAAATTTGGTGTTTAGAAATACCTTCCATAGAACGCAATGCTTTTAAATACATTCGGATGTCCCTGTGTACAAACCAGTGATGGTATTTACTTCAATTTACATGGGGAACATCGACAGTGGACTTAAATGATATATTTCAATTTCATTAAGATTTGTGTAAAGTAAACGTATCAAAATACGGTTTATAGAAATATCTCTCATGGAACACAATGCTTTGGAAAATTTTGGGTGTCCCTGTAGACAAACCATGAGAGGAATTCACTCCATTTAAATAGGGAACATCCGATAGTGAATTTGAATACGATTCATCAGTTTCAAGAAATTCCATAAATATTTACGGGAGTTAAAGCGCGGACAGACAGACAAACCGAAGTCATTAATGCTTTTCAACCTTTTTGGAAAGAGTTAAAACAAGAAAGAAATATCATGCACTACGCACTGGTTGTTAACACTGTCCAACTGTACGTGCTTATTGTATAGTATAACTTTCAATATTCTCTGCCTGCATTATCAAACAAAAGACAGAAGAACAGAAAAATATACAGACTGACTAATTGAATTTAAAACCGCTCTTAAACATCGTTGAAGAACGTTAAAAAGGCTTAATGCTAAAGAAAATCCAGCCATTAGATTATAATTGCTGCCCTTAATGTATTTGAATATTTTAGTGTAGTCCTGTAAATTTGAAGGTTGATCATATCATATTCTATACAAAACATTATTTTAGAATATTAAAATACATTTCAATTTATTTATAATTTTTACGGTAGAAAGTTATTTAAATGTGATTTATAAAAATATCTGTCCTAAAACGCAAAGCATTGGAAGTTTCCTGTACACTTGTTCAGGACATATTAATGGCATTTTAAATAGGAAACATTCCATAGTGAACTTGAATAACTTATATCAATTTTTAAAAATTCTGAAAATATTTAAGAACTCTCGAGACGAGAGACAACCAGATAGAGAGATAGAAAGATAGACAATCGGACAGAAAGATAAACAAATAAAAATCATATTCACGCTTAAAAATTGTTAGAAAGTGTTAAAAACGCTTGTTGTAAAAGAAAATGCAATTACAGCAGGTTTTTATTAATAGCTCTTAATGTAACTTAATATTTTTATGTGGCCGCGTAAGACTAATACTAATCATACTGTATTTTATAAAAAGCATTTTTTTGTGAAAATGAATTACATATTTCTATTTCATTAAGCTTTGTGCAAAGTAAAGTTATTAAAATTTGGTTTCTCGAAATACCTCTCATACAATGCAATACTTTCGTGTCTCCTTGTACTCAAACCAGTGGAAATATTGTATCTATTTTACATAGGAAACATCCGATAGTGAAACTAAATAACATATTTCATTTTCATTAGGATTTGTGTAAAGTAACGGTATTAAAATATGGTTTATAGAAATACCTCTCATAGAAAACAATAGTTTGCAGTAATTTCCGATGCCAATGTACACAAACTAGTAGAGGTATTCACTCCATTTTCAATAGGGGACATCCGATAGTGAACTTGAAAAACATATATTAGTTTCAAGATATTCCATAAATATTTACCGGAGTTAGTGCCGAAAGACAGACAGATGGACAGATGCACAGATACACACATTGAAATTATATTCACACTTAAAAATTGTTAGAAAATGCTAAAAACGCTTAATGTAAACGAAAGTGCAATTCCAGCAAACTTTTATTAATAGCTTTTAATGTATCTGAATATTTTTGTGTTGCTCTGTAAATCTAATACTAAACATACTATATTCTATACAAAGCAGTCTTTTGTGCATATGAATAACATATTTCAATTTCATTAAGCCTTGTGTAAAGTAAAGTTATTAAAATTTGGTTTATAGAAATACCTCTCACAGAACGCAATTCATTTGGAATACTTTCGAGTGTCCCTGCGCAAAAACCAGTGAGGGTATTTAAACATTTTACATAAGAAACATCCGATAGTGAACATCAATAACATATTTCAATTTTATTAAGATTTGTGTGCAGTAAAGGTATTAAAATATGGTTTATAGAAATATCTCTCATAGAACACATTGCTTTGGAAAAGTTTTGAGTGTCCCTGTACACAAAACAGTAGAGATATTAACTCCTTTTGCAATAGGGAACATCCGATAGTGAACTTAAATAACATATATCAGTTTCAAGAAATTTCATAAATATTTACGGGAGTTAGAGCGCGGACAGACGAACAGACGGATGGACAGACGAACAGACAGATGGACAGACGAACACACAGATACTTAAATTGAAATCATATTCACACATAAAAATTATTAGACAGTGTTAAAAACGCTTAATGTAAACGAAATTGCAATTCTAGTAAATTTTTATTAACAGCTCATAATGTAACTGAATATTTTTGTGTGACCCTGTAAATCTAATGCTGATCATACTATATTCTATAGAAAGCACTCTTTTGTGCATATGAATAACACATTTCAATTTCATTAAGGTTTGTGGAAAGTAAAGTTATTAAAATTTGGTTTATAGAAATAACTCTCATAGAACGCAATGCTTTGGAATACTTTCGAGTGTCCCTGTACACAAACTAGTGTTGATATTTGTTCCATTTTATATATGGAACATCAGATAGTGAACTTGAATAACATGATTCAATTTCACTAAGATTATACAGTTAAGGTATTAAATATGGCTTACAGAAATACCACTCATAGAACACAATGCTTTTGAATACTTTCGGGTGTCCCTACAGGAGTTAGAGCGCGGACAGACGGACAGACAGAGAGACAAACCGAAGTCACTTTTCAACCTTGTTGGAAAGTGTTAAAAAGGAAAAAATGCTTAAAGTTACCTTTATATATCAACTGTAAAACTCTCCGCATTTAAGGGATAAAATTTGTCGCATTTAGGAATATGGTGTAAACAGACCCTTAAATGCGATAAAAAATTTTAAACACCTCTTTTTAAAAATTTGTAGTATTTTCTTTAATTTTCTTCTGATAGGTGTAAAGGGTATTCAAGCACATGACGTAACAGTGGTTATTTGACCTTGAAAAATAAAAGGATAAAATTACAGTTACTATTTGAAAATTTTTCATCGCAATTAGGAAAAGACGTCGGAAAGCCATAATGGACAATGTTTACTGCAAAAGAAAATTTTACTAGAAAAAACCTTTAAAATTTAATGAAAAGTTTCGCGAACCGTTCTTGAAATGTGTATGTTCCATTATGATTCATAAGTATGCGATTTATGCATTTAGATTTTCAGTAGAAGCACTTTGTCGCATTTATGGGTTATCGCATTTAGGCACAATGACCTTACAGTTGAATTTTCCAAATGTTGGTGAAAATTGGGAAATCGGAAACCGGAAGTAGGATCGCAAGTCCATATATCAAAAATGGCTCTAACGATTTTCTTCAAAGTCGCTGTATAAACTCTCTATTAGATGTCTTTTTGAATGACATAGTTGGTTAGTTCAGGAAAATTGATAGGCGTCCTGTAGAAATAGTTCAATTTCATGTCTTGCATGTGCGTTCCTTTAAATGCGGCTGTGTTGTCCCCCCCCCCCCCCAAACTGGATGTTTCAACCCTCTTTTAAATATCCTTTTCTATGTAATTATTGTTTTCCAGTCAATAATTGAGTATACAAAATTTTGGTAAAAGTTGATATCTCAAAAACGGCTCTAACGATTTTCTTGAAAATTGTTACATAAGTCCATTTTAGATATCCTTTCTCATGTATTACGCGGTTTTTACAGGAAAATTAACAGTCATCTTGCTTAGGCAGGTCAGTTTTAGATCTCGAAAATTGATGTTTCAAAAAATAACTCTACCCCCCCCCCCTCTTATTTTTTAATTCGCTATGTAAACTTTGTTTTATATGTCTTTACAAGTTTATTAAGTTTCTCCTACCAGAAATATTTTAGATTTCTACTTCGCTAGGTCAGTTTTATGTCTTCTGATCACATCTTCAAAAAATGCATATAATATGTGTAATAGTGGGTAATGGAAGTCGTGTGGTTGTTTCACACCAGATAATTTTTAGTAGGACAAGTGGACCTTGCTGCTTTAATTAAGCATTTGTGCTTAGTTTTTTTTTTATTAACCTGATGAAGAGATATTCTCTTATTTTGACCTGAAACAGCTGTTTCGAGTTTTTGGAAATTCTATCGTTTACTTATAAAGTTGTTTAGTAATTAAATTAACGATTATTTAAATTTAATCAGGTTAACATAGATTTTAAAACCATTTTCGATAATAAAAATGCTTTTTTTTTTTTTTTTTTTTTTTTTTTGGATACATATTTAGGGCCAGCTATCTGTCATTTTTAAAATCAGTTTAATAATTTTCCAAAGGGAATATGTAGTGAACGTTAAAGTAATTAAAATATATTTTGTTCATGTACACACATAGTGCTAAATAATGTTTTTAAAGGGGTTATGGGTTTCGAGGGCTAAAAAGAAGCATATTTTCTCTATTTTTGTTTTAATATAATAAATACTTTTTTAAAATTCATACTTTTGAACATAAAAAAGGGCAAAATTGAAGAATATTTTATAAAATTTTCATTAAAAATTTCGAAAAATTCAACCGATGGATCCTGGTTTCTGGTGACCCTTCAGAAAAGCGGTGGATACGATTTCTCAAAAACTAATGCACCGATTTTATGGAAATTTTACACACTTCTTCAAAATAGAATTTATTAGGGTTAAAAAAAAAAATGAAATTTGAATTTTTGGCAGAGTTGTATGCAAAAACAGTTTAATTTTCGGTACGTTTCACCTATGAATACCTTTGTAAAAGTTAGTTGTAATCGGAAAAAAAGAAGAAGAAGAAAAAGAGAGAGAGAGAGAGAGAGGGGTACTTTTCTGTATCTTAATAATTTGTGCAGTGTAAAAATAATAAAATAAACTTTAAAGAAGAACTTCTCATAGACTGTAATGTATCCGAATTCTTTTATGAACCGAATATAAGTACAGAAATCTGTCGTGATATTTATACCATTTTCAATAAAAGACATGCTGTAGTAAACTTTATTAATTAATTGTAGTTTAAAGGGATTCTAAAAATATTTACTGACAAGAGAATGTGTACAGACAGACATTCATCTGAATCGAATTAATCCCTTACAGTAAAATGAGATAATTTTTGATATTCCTTAATGAATCACAATTCTATTTAAATTAAAAATTATACTTTTGTAAGGGGTTTAATACAAATACTTACATACTTTCGTGAAGTAGCTTTAAAATGAGTCAAACCATCTTCCCTTAAATTGATTTTTTTCTCTCCATTTTAATTGACAGATATCATTTAAGTATATATATATATATATATATTAAATTATTTAATTCCTTTACAATACTCAGCAAATGAGAGAAAGATGAAAATACCAACCATGAATTTAATAATTAGATGTATTACGTATAAATTTATTGTCACAATTACCATTTAAGTAAATTTCACTGAATAGTAAAAACATGTTAAAGTACTTACGCAGAAGAGAAATGACGTATATCACTTAAACCTAAACTATGAGTTAGTTGTCTTAATCCATTAGTCCAGTAAATTCATGCAACACAAGATAAGAATTGAAAGAAATTAACCAAAATGACTATTGAAATAAAAAGGAATGCATGAAGGAAAAATGGAGTTAAAAATGCTGAAATCCAGTACCGATCTCATCAGGAAACTAGCAATATATATTTTAGTCAGTCGTAGAGGTGTAAAAGTAACGAAATAATAACGACCCGTATGTATTCGATACTTTGAAATTTACTACCTATTATTAAGTATTCGGTACTCTTTACTTTCGTTACAAGTATGAAGGTTGAGGGCTTCTGCATCTTCATTGTTAATGCATATATAGCAAGCAGTATGCGAAGAGGATAACAATGAACATTATCGTTTCTCCTTGTTTTAGCAATTCCATGTAGCTGTCATACTAAGGGCAGAATAGTATATTAAAGCACTGTTTTTTAGATACAAAAGATAGAAAAAATTAATATGATGTAGCATTCACACGACTTTCTCTTACCCTGCATTTCGATACCATGAAGACAGACGGAAGATTATAGGGTAAGATAACAACAAACCTACGTTAAAAAAAAAAAAAATTCAAACAAATTTTAGCAATAGCTTTATTTCATAAATAACTCTGTATGAGGGAGCTATCACCCTCACGTTTGAATATTGTACCTACATTTATATAGAATTTAAAACTTGCTAAATTTAAAAATTCATTCTAAATTATTCAGACAACTTTATCAACCTGATGTGAACTTCAAAGTACAGAATTGGAATTGTATGAAGTTATTTGTTTTCAAGAAGCACACACAAAGATCAACTCTTAAAAACTTAACTATAATATTCGGGGAATCTCAAAAAGAGTAATACAAAATCCAACACTGAAAATTTAACTTTAAAAATATTTCATTTACCGTATGAGTACGAGAAGTTAATTTTCACTCCTTATATGTTTTCCAGGATACAGTAAAATATTATAAAGTACTTCCAACAATTACATTCTCTAGAAAAGAATGTTTTTGTTTAATTATTAGTACCCCTGTATGTCTGCCAAAAATTATGCATACACCACAATGTGAATTTGAATGTAATTCTATAATAACACACAGCATAATCTGAAATGTAATTCCGTTCCGTCAATTTACAAGTATAGTCCCACTATAGTCTAGTTCTTTTGGATAGCTCTGTAAACGAATGGTGTGTAATTTTCATACCATATTCTACACGAAACATGCTTTTACTCCTATAAAAATACATATTCATTTCATTTGATTTAGTGCAGCTTATAGATGCTAAACTGTACTTACCTGCAATTTCGCCCATAGACGTAATATGCTTTAATTCTCATGAATGTACCTGTACACGAACCATTTGCTTGACATTAACGCAAAGTTTAGTGTAGCATATCTATATGATACGAATTTAGAATACCGAGTTTGGACTACCTGCTTCTATTTGTTCTTGAGATATGCTGATAACATACAGACACACACATACATACACAGATCCACACACAGATCAACAGCGAAAAACATGTTTTTAGGATTCAGGATAAACACCTCAAAGTACTTAAATATAACAAAAACTCTGTTTCGAAAATCTGACCCAAAAATCTCTACCAACTTTCTCTACCATATATAACAGTAAAAAAAAAAAAAAAAAAAAAAAAAAAATGACGTATTATAAAAATTTTGATAATTTTTTAAAGCAATATTTATTAAAATATTTTCGTTCATAAATTGGTTATTTTTAAGAATTTTTTTTTTCTTCTTTGCTCAGAGGCCTTTACAGATGGAAAATGAAAATTAAAATAAATTAAAAATGTTAAAAATCGTATTTTTATTTCAGTCATGTAAAGCTTAAATTGAAGTTTCAGTTTAAAAAGCTCATATTTGCACATTTAAAAAAGAATTAAAAAAAAAAAAACATATATTTTTACTACTAATTTATTAAATAAAAAAAATATAAGGGAAATATTAATTATAAATCAATATATATGTTCAATTAAAACAATGAACCTAAATACTGGTTCTCTAAAGATATAAACCGCAAAATCTCGCGACGTCTGTTTATTTAAGTAAAAAAAAAAAAAAAAAAAAAAAAAAAAAAATCGTCACCATTTTGCAATAAACCATCTACAATAAAATAGAATTTTCGACAACATTCATTTAAAAAATAAAAATAAAATAAGTAACTTAAAAAAATAGGCCTCTCGTTCACAAACAAAATCTGTTTCGGAGAGAATTTTAATCTTTTTTTTTTTTGTATACGATTTTGGAATTTTCTTTGATTCTTTGTTTTTTTATTCGTTTTTAAAATTAATGTTTTATTTTTTTATATATAATTTTTCCCTGTGCAAAAACGAGGCTATTATAATAATTATAATGATAACAATAATACGAAAACAATTTCTTAAGTAAATGAATGTACTACAGCAATCGCGTATTACTGCATTTAGTAGTCTCATACTGTAATTTTTCTTTTCAAAAAATTTTGGCTTATTCCCTGATGTTTTAAAGAGATAGAGAAACTCAAAAATTTACCTTATCACTTTTTTTTTTTTTTTTTTTTTTTCATAATAAATGTATTAAAACAAAACTGCAAACACTATCGAAATCATTTGAAAATAACTGATATGATACAGCATGATACGAAAACACCTGATATGATACAACATCATACCAGTAACGAGTTTTAATACTCTTTTTTTTCACATAGGCGTTGCCTGGGGAAAAGGAGAGGGGGGGGGGAGAACTTTCTAAACATCAGAACATAGTATAAGATGGAATAAATTAAGAACTGTCTTCTGTAGATTATGTATTCACATGTATTTAATTGAAAATTCTAAATTTAAATTCCACTATTTTATATGGCAAAATACTTTTAAATCGTTATATGAACTTTTTTAAATAGTACAATTCAGACCAATTTGTTTCATAAATGTATAAGTGAGTTATCTTCTTTTTGTGCTCAATGTTATACACACTAACTGAACGAAAACTCAACTAAAAATAGTACACACACACACACACATATATATATACATATATATCCCCCCCCCCCAATCTTAAAAAAGTTTGCATTTAAGCCTTTAAATAACTCCTTTAACAATCTTTTTATTGGAGGTAAAATCCTTGGAATATTTGGTAATAAAGTATAATCGAATAAATGCGTAGGCGAAATTTCATCTTAAATAAAGCTAAACTTAAAATCGATGTAGATGATATCGCGAAGAAAATTTATATAAATATTTTAATAAAAGCCGTAGAGGTTTAAGACGAAAAATATCAATGCATTCGGAATCAATTTACTAGAAATACAGTTCTAAGAAAGTTATTTATTATTGTGATATTTTAAACCACATCTCTACCGCGGAGGCTGCGCCATAGTGAAATAAAACGCGGCTCTAAGAAAACTTATTGCTTATATCTGATACTCAATGGCGAACGAGAGCAAAGATCGAGCAAAAGAAAAAAGAAAAGTTCGAACTTTTTCCTCTCTCTTCCGAAGTATTGATTTTCTAGACTATATTTTCCTTTGTCTGCACGATTTACACATGCAGTTGAAACAACGTAAAATATAGTTATTATATGAATTTTAAGATTTTTTTCTTTATATTTTTCTTTCAGAGGTTTGAGAAACCTCAGAGAATGTTTATTTAAGAAATTGAAAGAAATGAAATAAAATTTCAAGCCTCCGTTCATCCGGAATCTATTTTAAAAAGGAAGATGTATATATATTCACATATTTCTCTTAAATGTTACAATAGAATAAAATTTTTATTCCATTTTTTTTTTCTTACAAATAAAACTTTTGATATATTTAAAGTAAAAGATATTTTATGTTCAAAAATGCTGTTTTTTTTCCCTTTTTGTTTCCAGTTATAAATATTAGTCCATCCTCCATATCATTAAAGTATGTGGCAGCTTTTCCACAGCTTTAAAAGTAACTGTTGGTGACAATCATGTAAAATATGTATAAGATTAAAAATTTAAAGCCACGAAATTAAAATCTGACTAATGGTAAAATGCAACGGAACGTCTCTTTTTGAATAACTGACGGAAATTTCAAATTAGAATATTCGTTGTCAATGACGTTCAAATCAGTAACATAAATGATATTTTAAAAGCAGTCTGACATCTTTACGATGAAAATATCTTCAAAATGTACATTTAAGCGAAATTTGCTTCTATACTGCCGTAAGAAAATTGTAAATTTCAAATAACTTACGAATTTTTCAAATCAAATTTTCATAGTTAATAAAGTTCATTCCAGCATCGTAACAGATATTTTAGAGCTGGTCTGGCATCTTTACAGTTAAAAAAAAAAAAAAAAAATAATAATAATACACAGCGAAAAATTTCCGTATTCTCCCATGTTAAGAAAAGTAATTTTTGATTAACTTACGAATTTTTTCAATTAAAAAATTCATGCTCAGTGATGTTTATGCCAGAATCCTCAATGATGTTTTAAAAATGGTCTGACATCTTCACGATAAAAATATCCCTAAAAATGGACTATTTAAGCGAAAACTTGCTTTACTCTCCCATGTTAAGAAAATCGTCAATTTCGAATAACTTACGAAGTTTTTAAATTTTAATGTTGTAAATCAACAGGGTTCTTGCCAGTATCAAAAGTAACATTTTAACACTGGTACAACCTCTTTACGACCATTTGCTCTTGAAATATCGTATACACAGACTAACAAACTAACATACTAACAAACTAATACAATAAACTAAGAGACACCCTACAGATGAACACCATATCTCTTTTGTGATTTTCGGACTTCTTGCACTGCAAACCATGTAAAAAAGTTAAAAAAAAAAAAAGTGGAAAAATTTCACGATTATTTAAGTTCCCCATACTTATGTATAATACGATGGGAAACTAAAAAAGATACAGAAATGCCGTTTGTGTGATTGAGAACTAAAAAGTTTATAAATAAATAAGATCGATAATAATAATAAATAAAATAAAAAGTATAGCAAGGTATAATAATTATATAAGATAGTATTATTGGGGACTTTAAGAAAAATCCTTTTCAGCTTTTTAGTTGCAGACTTGTGTCATCCTTAATAGCATGTTTAAAATTTAGGAACTGTTCAGCAATAATCTTGTTTACAAAGAAATCAATTATATACCGCATCCCAGATCAAATTGTTTGATATAACATCATTTTTGAATAAAACAGAGATCTCTATTTATTAATATCAAACAAAATTTCTTATTGAGAAAAAGTAGATTTAGCTTGTAGAGACTAATCATCATTGGATTCTGATTTAACTTCTAAAACAACTAGTATGTTGTGGCCACCACAAGACTTTCTTCTATATTTTCCTATATACATATTCAATCAGTAACAATATTAAAAAAAAAAAAAAAAAAAATACGATTTTTTTCTAAGTTTTTTATTTGTTAAAAGTAATACATATTCAACCAGTAACAATATTTAAAAAAAAAAAAAAAAAAAAAATATATATATATATATATATATATATATATATATATATACGATTTTTTTTCTAAGTTTTTTTTTTTTTTTGTTAAAAATAAAAAAAATCGATAACTTTGTTTTAAATTATCACAGATTTATAGTTCAACCATTCATTTTAAAGGTATTGACGAGATCTTTCAAAAGATACCTATCTTGAAAATTTACCCCCCCCCAGGGGGGGAAGCGATGCCCCCACATGCCACATGCACAGAAATTTTTTCCTAGTTAACTAATACTATTATCAATAACTCATATTAATTTTACAATCACAAGTTTAAAATAACGCTCATTATGTACATTTATACGAAATTTTGTCCTATACTGCCATGTTAAAAGTTTAGAAAAAATGCGATCACAGCGCCACCTGTTGAGCTATTGATCCCCAAATGTAATCAGCACCACTTTATGCCGAGGACCAACTAAATACCAAGTTTGGTTAAATTTCGTTAAAAAAAAAAAAAAAAAAAAATACGATTTTTTTTTTTCGTTAAAAGTAAAAAAATCGATAACTTTGTTTCAAATTGTCACAGATTTATAGTTCAACCATTCGTTTTAAAGGTATTGACGAGATCTTTCGAAAGATACCCATCTTGAAAATTTACCCCCCCCCGGGGGGTACTTCCCCTCCCCTCCCCCCAGGGGGGGAACCGATGCCCCCACACGCACAAAATTTTTTTCGTAGTTAACTACTACTATTATCAATAATTCATATTAATTTTACAATCACAAGTTTAAAATAACGCTCATTATGTACATTTATACGAAATTTTGTCCTATACTGCCATGTTAAAAGTTTACATAAAATGCGATCACAGCGCCATCTGCTGGGCGATTGATCCCAAAATCTAATCAGACCCATTCCATGTCAGGGTCCAACTATACACCAAGTTTGGTTCAATTTCATTCATCGGTTCGTGAGATACGGTGAAAAATACGAAATTTTGCGATCACAGCGCCACCTGCTGGACGATTGATCCCCAAATCTAATCAGCGCCATGCCCCGTCAGGTTCCAACTATATACCAAGTTTGGTTGAATTTCATTCATTGGTTCGTGAGATACGGTGAAAAATACGAAAATGTGCCCTATACTGCCATGTTAAAAATTTACATAAAATGCGATCACAGCTCCACCTGCTGGGCTATTGATCCCCAAATCTAATCAGCACAATGCCCCGCCAGGGTCCAACTATATACCAAGTTTGGTTGAATTTCATTCATTGGTTCGTGAGATACGGTGAAAACACTAAACCACAGACAGACAGACAGACAGACATTTTCTAAAAACTATCAATTCGTGTTCAGGACATCCCAAAACGTGTAGATCCGTCAAAAAACGGAGGTCGAAAATTTTCGCGAATCCAATACTTTCTCTATATTACATATAGAAGAAAGTAAAAATTTTGGTCAATCTCCATGTCATTATATTTACATTTAGATAAATATTTTACTGGCCATTATTTTAACAAAATAAAGGGCGAGGACGTTCCGAAAATAATTTTCGACCTTTTTTTTCACACTGAAACTTTATTGCCAAAATAAAATGCACCATGACTTTATGAATTATATACCTTGCACTATTTTTTGACATAGTCGCCACCGACATTGAGACATTTGTCGTAGGGTGCAATTAGTTTGAAGAAATTACTCTGGTAAAACTCGGTGCCGTAAGATGAAAGGAATTGTTTCACAACCTGCTCTCTGTCAGAATTATTTTGGAAGTGATGTCTGGAGACACTTGTCTGCTAACCCCATGCCCTATACTCTAGTAACATTGTGCTCAATCGTGGGTGTGGAGGGGCGCCCACTTCCACCTTCACACTTTGCCTTCCTACACTGAACAGCTAACAGCAGCAACCAACAACTTGACAAGACATAACCTCTTCGTCATACACGGTCATTAAGCGCTCATGGATGATGGACACAGTAGTCTCACGTGCCCATTTATGCCAGATATAACAGCACGCACTTCCAATGTCGACCACGTTGTTAGCATATATCTGTCTGCTTTCGTGATTTGTACACTCGACTAACCTCGGACATATCAGTCTGCTGCTACTCTCTCTTCTTTAGTTCTCTGTGCATGCGCGTTTCAGCCTCCGCAGACGCTCCTTCCGTCGTCGAACCATCAACGAGTGTGGTTTCTATGACGATTGTTTGTTACACTTGGTGTACCACCTAATCTTTCAAAGAAAAAAAAAAAAAAAAAAGGCCGAAACTTTTGGAACGTTTCTCGTATACTATGAAATGAAATTTTAGCACTGTAATCTAAAGCTAAAGTCTCCGCGTTTTAAATTTAATCATGAAATGACCTAAAAATCCTTTTCCTTCAAATCTAAGGTTTTGGATCCAACACACATACGATTCAAATGCATCAAAATATCGATTTAAAACTGAAAACTATATTTCTGTGAAAAGATCCGTAAAATAAAAATATGCTGGAGAATGTTTCGAATCAAATTCAGCTGAAATATTTCTTTCGAAAAAGTTATTTACGGCTATTATATTTTAAAATACGACTTTTCATGTTGTGTCATAGTGGATGACAAATGAAACACCGCGAAAAAAGAAATCTTATTGTTATTATACGACAAGGAGCAGGCTAAAAAAAAAAGAACGTAAGGAAAAGAACTAGAGTTTTTATTTTATTTATTTATTTTTTTTCCCCAAGGAAAATGCTTTTTATTTATTTAATTTCAGAAATGCTTTTAAAATTGCGATGAAAAAATCTATCGATCTACCTATACGTGCAGATATACATTGCATTATCTATTTATAAAATGCAAAGTTTATTTTTTGAACGGTACGCGAGAGAAAACGCTTATGCATTAATTTACTTTATTTGGATCTTAAATGAAAGAGTTATGTCTATAAAAGGGACGAATTTAGTTTTTGGGACCAAAATTACTGTTAATGTTCTAATGAATAACTAACAAGTTCCTTTTGCGCTTGCGTAAGATTATTTGGGCGCTGGATTTAAATACAGGGTGGCCATAATTAAGCTGACAGTGTTAAAACCCGAATATTAAAACCTGAATAAACTACTACGTCAGAAACGCCAAAGAAAAATATTTGAGATGCATACAGATGTTTCGGTAGCCTTAAGCGTACCGTCTTCAGTGCAAAAAGAATTCTGAATCTGGTGAAGTGCTCGTATATATAGGAGAGGGACCGAATTTAGTTCAACCAATAGGATTACGGAAAAGGTGGAGAGTGTGGTCAATAGAAATTTAGGAATGTGTAGCTGTGTAAACAGTAGAAAAATTAAGAAAATGTGGACTGAATGTAAAATTTCCAACAATCAGACAAATAGGGGACAGCGAAATCACAATTTACAAGGTTCTTAAAAATTTTCACAAATCTGAAAAGCTTCAAAGAAATCGAGTTCATGAATGGATTTAGGTCTGCAAATTATTTTAGCTGAATTAAATTTAAAATTATGATTTTCCTCCCAACAATGTTTAGAAATAGCCGATTTATTAGTTTCTTGTTTGCGGACGTAATTGATATGTTCTTTTAGACGAAATTTAAGACTGCGTTTAGTTTGGCCAATATATGATAAACCACACTGACAGGACATACTATAAATGCTCCAAGAATTATGCATATCAATGGGATCTTTCAGCTGAGAAAAGGTGAGTTTATTGGAAGGCGAAAATATTAATTTAAAATCATATTGTTTGAGAATTTTAGCTATGGTTTGACTGTATTTAGGAAAATAGGGTAAAACAATACTGATATTAGAAGAGACTGATTAAGTAGACGAAATACGAGGGAGTTGTAATTTTTGGATAGCTTTGTCAATAATGGAAGGGTCATAACTTCTGTCAATTGCAATGGCTTTCAGGTATTTAATTTCAGATTTTAATAAAATAGGATTTGAACAAATATTAAGGGCACGGTTTACAAAAGTGTAGAAAGCAGCCATTTTTTGGTTAGATGGATGACATGAACGCGCATGGGGAGGAAGGGAGACTGCAAAATTTTTACGATAGACGGTGGTTGAAAATCCATTTACAGTGGGAGAGACGAGGGTATCAGGAAATGGAAGGGAGCCATTATTTTCTATTTCATATGTAAACTGGATATTACTGTCAATTGAATTTAAACTTTCTAAGACATGGTCAATATTGTGACGAGATATGGCGATAAGCGTGAAGGTATCGTCAATGTAACGGGTCCAAAAAGGAAAAGATATTTTCTTAAAAAGCTTTCTTTCGAAATAGTGCATGTAAATATCTGCGAGAATTGGGGAGAGAGGGGACCCATGGCTAAACCTTCAGACTGACGATAGAATTTATTTTGGGAAGAAAAAGTGGTTTGTGATAAACAAATGCGGGTAAGAGAAATTAATTCTTGTATTTCAAAAGATGTGAAATGAAACTCTTTTAATCTATTTTCGAGACAGCAGAGGGCGCCACTTGTTGGAACATTAGTGAAAAGAGATTTTAAATCAAAAGAAACCACAGTGAGATTAGTGTGAGGGCAGTTTTGAATATTTTTTGCAAATTTTATGGAATTCTTAACAGTATAACTATTAGCAGCAAGGGAGAGCAAAAGTTGTGGGGGAAAATTTGGCTAAATTTTAGGAAGCAGTACCGATATTAGAGACTATGGGACGAAGTGGAATATTGGGTTTGTGAACTTTTGGTAAAGCATAAAATCTGGCACAATTAGCCAGTGTTTAGCCGAATCGTCTGTGTTGTGTTTTCATGTTTTATAATTAAAATGTATCTTTTAAAATTTTAGTGTTTTTATTTCATTTTAAAAGTTATTTTGGTTTTAATATATTTATGAGACGTATGGATTATGTTTAATTTTATTAAAATAAAATAGTATGTCTGTTTATCATCCTAGATATGACTACATGTCTCCCTAGTAACTAGTCATATATCTAAACAAAAGATAATTAGGGTTTAAGTTTAGTTATTTTTTAATTTATTAGTTTTTTGTGTTTTCTGAAAAATTGTATCCGAAGGAAGAGAAAACATGGTTTGAATGTTTGCTCCTCACACACACACACACACATATATATAATCCATTTGATAATAAAAGGAAAGTCTATATATATGTATATTTATAATGGGAATCTGCATTTTATTTTTATCTACTTTTATTTTTATGTGTAAAGGTTACAGTTTTCTTCACAGAAAAAGTGCCCATTAATGCTTCCCATGCACTTGGCAAACAATACCTTCTCAATTGCCTATTTTATCCCTGTCAAACTGCTTAGTTTCGACAGATACTAAAGAATCTAAATGTAAAATAGAAATGTTTCAGGTAAATGCATCGTTTTATCAACACTTTCTGTTTCATTAACTTGAAAAGCGTTGAATTTAGTCCATTTATCTCTTTTTTTGCCCAGATTTCTGTAAATATATGAAGAGTGGTTTATACCTGATATAGGTTATTCAGGTGTACTATGGCCTGTTTCTTTTCTTTCTTTCTTTTCTTTTTTAATTGTATAAAGAGCACTATTGGTTTGTGTACAGGGACTCCCAAACGTTTTCCGATGCATTACGGACTATGTGAGGTATTTATGCTAGACATATGCTATTATAATACCTGTGCAAAGCAGAATGAAATGAAAATACAATATTCAGATGCCCAAAAGTAAGATTCCTAAAGAATATAGTATGATTAATGATTACCTACCAGAGTAGCACAGGGTCATCAACCTGCATAATAAATGAATTAACTTTTACCTACACATATTAAACAAATTGCCTCTATCGCTGTATAATATTACCTCCTTTTACCTTCTGTGTAGATACTACGTTGCTTTTATATAAATGAATACATTATAAACATTTTCCGTAAATTTACTGAAATAAATCGAGAATATCTTTAAATATATAATAGCTTTCTGTCAAAAATAAATAAGATTATTAATCTTTATTCTATATTCATAATTTTTTTTTTATGTTTTATTTCTGAATAAAAGTAAAAATAAATATTTCTGCTTCAGAGATAGTATTACATATTACTAACATACTTCAGCCAATAAATAATTATATTAGCTACTAAAATGTATATACAAACTTTTGATGAAAGGGCTAAATTAATTTTATCAAGAGCGAAAAATGACCAAGGCAAAAATCGAAATTGGGACCTTAGAATTAATGTATACGGAGACAGTGGTGAAGCACATTAAGCCATAGGATGCAGGTTTGAATTCTCGCCAGGTCACATTTTGCTTTTGTTAAAATCAATTCTACTCTTCCATCTCTTTGGCAAAATACAGGGTAAATCAAAATGAATATAGCGATTACAAACGGCTATAAATATTTAATGGAAAAGAATTTATCGATAAGATTAACACAGAATGTAGACGGAACTTCAAAATTTTGTATACATAGTCATAGATGTTCTATGTGACTTCTCTTGGTCACACGGACAACATCTAGGCGGTAGTCCATTTCACGCCATACATTCTGAAACATTTGTTCAGTCACCGACGCAAGCGAATTACAAATGCGCATTTTGAGTTCTTCAATTGTTTTGAGCATGGGAAGCACATACAGTCTGCCTTTCATATAAACCCATAGATAAAAACCGCAGGGTCCCAAAGTACGCATATGCAATGCGCTTGCGTCGGTGACTGCAGACATGCTTCAGAATGTATGGCGTGGAATGGACAACCGTCTAGATGTTGTCCGTGTGACCAAGTGAAGTCACATAGAACATCTATGACGTATGTATACAAAATTTTGGAGTTCCGTCTACATTCTGTGTTAATCTTATCGATAAATTCTTTTCCAATAAACAGTTTTAGCCGTTTGTAATCACTATATTCATTTTGACTTACCCTGTATTTTTATACTTTATGTGACAAGCCTCATTCGTACAAACGTTTTCTGCAAGACGACGTTATTTAATAACAATATATTTTCTAATTTACACATACTATGTTTGCTTAATTAAAAAGATATAACTATTATTAATGTACTTAGAATAATTTTTAAATATAACACGGATCTCTGTTTTCTACTGAAATATGGGAATATCTGTAATTATTATGAGCAAATCTTTCTGCAAGGGACAATTTCTTTTCTGCAGCAATGTCGCCTTGCTGCCTAAATTCTTCTTTGGGGCCTTCCATCAGCGAAGAACGTAATATATATCCCCAAGTTAAAAAGAAAAATTATTGAACAAACAGTCTTAAAATAATAATAATAATAATAATAATAAATAAAAGAAATAAAAAAATAAAACAGCAGGCTGAAAAAAGCTCATTTTTATTTATTTATTATTATTTTAATTTTTTAAAGCTCTAACAAGAAATGCACATAATTCGTAATTAAGTAACTATCAATATTGTGTTTCAAAATCAGTATTACGCCTTTATCAATCGATATTGATAAATCTCAACCTTTGAGACCTTCGATTTTTGAATTTTATGTATTTACTTTTTAAATGTAACAAAATAACAATTTGAAACTAAAAGCTGCATTTCTATAAAAGATTTGTAAAAGTAAACTACAAAATGTTTTCACTCAAATCCATTTGAGACATTTCTTTCAGAACATTATTTACAGTTATTATATTTTGAAATGCGAGTTCCTATGTTGTATTTGTAGTAGTTGACATTTGAAACCACATTTTTTTTTTTTTTTCGTTCCTCTTTATTCATAAGGCAAATGTATTGAATTCATAAAAAAAAAAAAAAAGACTTAATGTTTTTGATGGATTTACACTTTTTGAGAAATCCTGAACACGTTTTGACTATTTTTACTTCTTTATATGTACACAAGAAGAAAATATAAGGATTGGGAATATTTTCGACTTACAGTCTCTGATGAATTTACACGTTTTGAGATGCCTTGAACACGATTTGACCATTTTTTGTTAGTATGTGTGTGTGTACAAAATTTTGTGAACACTGTATCTTACAAACCAACTGATGGAATTCAACAAAAGTTTACACGTGATTGGATCTTGTCTTAAAGAGGTACAGATTAGACTGTGAGATACATCGCCCGAAAGGTGGCGCTATTATGCTGTAATTCTCAGTTTCCAAAGTGTAATCCAATGTTTTCTAGTCAATACTTCTAAAACGAATGGTTGAAAAAAGGATAATTTGAAATAGAGTTATCAATTTTTTTTCAATTTTAATAAAAACATTTATGGGGAAAAAAAATCAAAAGACGTCATTTATAAGGAACAAAACTGAATTTCTTTCGACATTGAGGGTTATAATTTTCTGAGATAAAAAATGTCTGCATTCACAATGAAAAAAAAAAAAAAAAAGATAAAAATTTATTATAATCAATTAATTTGTTTTGCATCATGTTAACTTTTATAATAAAATATAGAAGAAAATTTTGTAACGTTTATAACATACTAGATTTATCAGGATGCTAAATCAAAAGAAAAGTTCTTTTTCTTTTGTTTTGTTAAAAGAAAAAAAATTACGAAATGAAAAATTTTGAATTTTTATTCATTATTATTATTATTATTATTATTTTTTTTTTAATATTCTGTAGGATAGTTTTGATACCGAGGAGATAAACTAAAATGTTTTGAGTTTCCAAAAAATCATTGACGCCTTCAGTTAAGACTTAAAAAGTATTTGATTTCTCTATGCTTGCAAATTAAGTTTCACGATTTCGATCAAAAAAAAAAAAAAAATAAAAATAAAATAAATAAATAAAAAATAATAATAATGATAAATAAATAAATAAATAAATAAACCGATTGATGGCATTTAGTACAAAATATTCATGAGTTACAAGGAATTTGCTGCATAGATTTTGTGAATATTATGTATGTGACTCATGTATAGAAACGCACAAAAGAATTTCCATACATTATGGTTTTTAGATGAATATTTAAGTTAAATGTATTTTGACTTCATTACTCTTTATTTAACATAATGAAATTATCATATTTTATTAATATGATCGTGAAAAAAGAGGCATTTCCCGTTCTACTTTCTGAGCAAAGTGTGCTATACCATTCAAGTTCGTGAAGCCGAAACGCAAAACAACGTACATCGCGCATTTTTGTATACGAAATGCTATTCAAACCGCTTAGATGTCCCAGTAAATAGCATAAAATATTGCGAACTGTCAGAGAGGTTCACTTCAATGTTCAAATATTAGAGGTGATTTTAGAGAATGAGCATGTGGTAAGGTACATTATTTAGTTTTGTTGTTTTCTGTTTGTGTTTTGTTTATTTTCGCTGCATTCTATTGGAAAATAAAAAAAAGTGATTGTTTTATTAAAATTTTTGTTGATCAATTTTTAGACTGCTTATCAATAGTAAAATTAACGTTTCTTTTGTTTTTGACTATGCTTATTTTGTTACATTGCCTGTTATGGATATCTGAAAATAAACCTTAGCAAAATAGATTAATTGCCATTTTACTATTGTAAAAGATGACAGTGTAATAATTCAATAAATATATATATATACAAAATGTTATTATATTTCTCCTTATTCAAAGTCTCTGTTATAGCGATCTGCAAAATAAAATCGAGGAAAATAAACACGTTTTCATATAACTATTTTAATAAAATCCAAGTGCCAAAAAACAAACTAAATATTTCATAACATTAGAAAACATTTTTATAAGAAATATTTCCTTCCATAAAACGTAAGAATGTTTCAAAAATCAATGAATTCCTTTTTTTAGAAGATAAGTTTAAACATTCTAGTCTGGTGTAACTCTAAGCCTTTTCGGTTTTAACGTAAATTTGCGAATACAAATATTTTGAAAAACAATACTCATTGTAAAGAAAGCTCTTTGAAATACAATTCGAATTTCAAAATGTTAGTATTTTTTTTCTCTCTCTTTTTTGAATCAATTCGCCAGAAATATTGTTTAGAGAAGTTATTTACTATCGTGATATTCTAAACGACTCTTTCGGTTGTTTAACCCGAGATGCCCACGAATAAAATTTGAGCTAAAAGAAACTTATTGTTCATATCTGACTTAGAATCTCAAATGGAAATAAAGATAAAAGAAGAAAAAAAAAAGATTCATCGTTAAGAAAGATCCTAGCCTTTTGGCTCATAAAGAGAGAGAGAGAGAGAGAGAGAGAGAGAGAGAGAGAAATTGTAATCGATAGATGTATTTGTCATATTAAATTATTTATATTGGAGCTTAATAAAGTCAGAATATGAATGTTTGTAAATAAATATATGAAAAAGCATTTGAACTATAAAATTTTTCAATTGAGTATTTTGACTTGACAACTGAAAAAATTCTTAAATAATGGATTTCTTTTATTAATATATATATTTCTTTTTTTTTCTATCTGTACGTTACTAAATTGATTTTACATACATAAAGCAATGCGTTTACGCCATTAAAAAAGATACATTTCCACCGTTTGAAAACCAATGTTACATAATTCAAAGTATTTTCCTATCAATGGGTAATTCTGATAAGAAATACACTCATTGCCATAAAAATGGTGTATCACGTAAGAGCTGTCCGAATGAAGCGAATTTATATATATATACTCCGGAGGTAAAGGACACCATGTCCATTTTGTGAAAAGAGTTAGCGCCATGTTATTTATGAGCATGCTTAGTGTCCATTTAATATAAAGGAGACAAAACAGCGGAAAATCAAACCATGTTCATTGTGTAAAAAGAATTAGCGCCATGTCCTTTATGTGCATGCTTAATGTCCATTTAATATAAAGAGACAAAACAGCGGAAAATCAAACCATGTTCATTTTGTGAAAAGAATTAGCGCCATGTCCATTATGTGCATGCTTAATGTCCAGTTAATGTAAAGAGACAAAACAGCGGAAAATCAAACCATGTTCATTTTGTGAAAAGAATTAGCGCCATGTCCTTTATGTGCATGCTTAATGTCCATTTAATATAAAGAGACAAAACAGCGGAAAATCAAACCATGTTCATTTTGTGAAAAGAATTAGCGCCATGTCCATTATGTGCATGCTTAATGTCCAGTTAATGTAAAGGCGACAAAACAGCGGAAAATAAACCATGTCCATTTTCTTTATTGATAACAAATGTATTTCATTGTAGCAGATTAAAGACATGGTGGTAACTCTTTTCATAAAATGGACATGTGTGTCCCTTACTTCCGGGGTACAGATATGTGGGTACAACATTGATACACTGTAAAAAATATGTCCTATTTGCTGCCAGAAATTCTCTATAATTTGAGAAAATACGCATAATTTAACGAAAAAAAATACGTTGTGTCAGAACGTATTTTTTGCAATTACAGAAAATTTCTGGCAGCAAATAGGACATATTTTTTACAGTGATATGACTTCATTTTTCTAAAGAAATGACTCATTTGTTTCAGGAAAAATTGTAAATGAATGGAGGTTCTAGTATCCTCGTCAACGTCAACGTGAGTGCTTCGGAGTACCTGCATTTGGTCGCAACCAATGCTTACCTCCAACGAAAAATAAGAAAAACATAAAAATAATTTTCCATAAAATAAATAAAAGCCAAAAGGATGAATTTAGAATTTTGATCTCTGAATAAATCTCTAGAGACCAATCAGAGTGAAGCACCAGGAGTTAAAAAAAAAAAAAAATAATAAAAATAAATAAATAAATAAATAAATAAATAAATAAATAAATAACTCCTTGAAAAAAACCTAAGTGTAATTCTAGTATCCTATTCAGTCACCGCTAGCTTGAATATATTCGATACTGACAAAGATTGAGGGATGTAGGTCCCGTATGGTGTTTTGCACCTTTTTTTTTTTTTTTTTTTTTTTTTTTACTTTCTCTTACCCATAGGGTTAAATTATAGAATTGTTTTACGATCAAATATTCGAACGTGAGTTTTTGTTATGTTTACATGTTCTGAGGTCCCCTGAATACGAAAATCATGATTTTAGCGAATTGTCAGTATATCTCAAGAACAAATAGTAGCAGAAATTCCAAACTCGGTATTCTAAATGTGTATCATATAGGGATGCTACAGTAAGGTTTTCGTTGAGATGAAGCAACTGGTTCATGTACAGGGACACTCAAAAGTATTCAAATACATTACGTCTATGGGGGAAGTTGCAGGCAAGTAGAGTTTAATATCTATAGACTGCACTAAACCAAATGAAACTAATATATATGTTTTGTAATAGAGATAGTCACCTGAGAAATTTTTTTTTGTGTATGTAGGAGCCTCGCCTCCCCCACTGGGGGGGTGGGGGAGTCCCCCCTCGAGGGGAGTAAATTTTCATAATGGGTATCTTTAAAAAGAGCTCACCAATACCTTTAAAACGAATGGTTGAACCGTCGATCTGCGATAATTTAAAATAAAGTTACCGATTTTTTTT
The DNA here is from genome assembly GCA_963930645.1 of Salticus scenicus. Taxonomy (NCBI): domain Eukaryota; kingdom Metazoa; phylum Arthropoda; class Arachnida; order Araneae; family Salticidae; genus Salticus; species Salticus scenicus. The sequence continues at coordinate 267,433,814 of OZ005652.1, read as the reverse complement.
TCATTTTTAACAAAAAAAAAAAAAAAAAAAAAAAAAAATGTTATACTACTTTTCTAATATGAAAATCGTCTGCATTATCATAAAAGAAAATCTTTTTAAATAATATTTTTTAAAAACAGAATTATTTTTTAATAACCGAATTAAATTGTATATAAATGTAAGTGCATTAATGTAACGGGGGGTTGAGCCCCCCCCCCCACACACAGAACTAATTATCACATAAAATTCTTCCGAAGCCAAATTTGAATTGCTTAATACAGGTTTATATGACAGTACTCGTTATCTTACCTCTTAATCTCCAACCTGTATTTATAGTATTAAATTTCAGGGTAAGAGAAAGTCGTGTGAGTGACACACCAGATTATTTTTACAGTTCTTGTTCTAGTTTAATCGAACTTAGGCTGCTCAACTAGCTGCGTAGGATTAAAGATTGCAACATTTTTTTGGGATGACTCTGTATATTCACAATACACGGATGTATTCAGAATAATGAGAAAGTGACAAATATTATTACTTATTAATTTATAAAATAATTACATTTATTTTTTGAAGACAAATATTTTATGCAATTTATCACTCACTTCTCCTGGAAGAAGCTCATATTTAAACTAAAATATCAAAAATGACTATTTTGTAATTCATTTTGTAGTAATCTTTATAATTTCTCTATAGTTTTGTGGGATGTTTTCCGGAAATAAAATCAAGAAGGGCGATTTTTTTTTTTTTTTTTGTTCTATATTCAATACCAGAAAACATTGGATTCGGAAAAATTTTCGACTTCCGATTTTCTAAATCGTGTCTGTCTTTTCCACAAAGAATGTGGAAACTCTAAATCAAGAACTAATACACAAAATATCACAAAACATTATATTTAGTAGCTCCTTGATATACTCATTAGGTGATGCAGTGCAGTTTCTGGAAATTTTTAATATGGCAGCAGATGACAAAAAATTGCATAAATATATATAATAACGATTGTTTTTAACGATTTATTGTAAAATTAAAAATTAAAAAATATTGATAATCAAAGGTAAATTTTTTAATATGTAAGACTCTAGGACGCTTCCTTGGGTAGAAGTACCCGTTGGTGTAAATTTCCTCTATGAGTATTTATTCCTTTTATTCATTTATTTATTTATTTTATTTATTTTTTTTTCCTTAAAGAAAGAAAAACAAACCTTTAAAATGAGTAGTGGAACCATATACTTCGGATAATATTTTTTCAGTAAATATCTTAAAAAAAGAAAAGTATTATTTTTAGATATTATTCGTAAGGCAGAAAATTGACTATCTTTAAACATTTAAGTTTATACGTAATTAATAAGAAAGCACTACAAAACTAGCGTTATAAAATAATAAATATAAAACTTTGCGAGTTTATTGCATTTTATGATGTTTATTAAAAGTTTTGTACTTATTATTTAAGTTTATATCTCTACAGAGATGAAAATCAATCACTACTCATCACAGAAAATAATTTTGATAAATTGTACTTTTAATTAATAATTTGCGTTTCGTTAACTTGTATAAAAAATATAGAAAAAAGTTTTGTGATGCCCACAGCATACTAGTTTTGAACTAGACATATAAATTTCTTCTTATCTCCAACAATTTTTTCAATACAAATTTCTTATCATCACGGTTTAAATTGCATTAACAGGATATTCATCAAAATTTGTCTATTGTAAAACGTTATTTTAAATTAAGTAGTCATACGCAAGGGTTTGCAGAGAGGAAATAGGGCAAAAGTAATTATTCGTTAATTCTATCACATTATTTTGAATAACTTTATCGAACACAGATATTTTGCCTTTAGGAATTCGCAGTTGCTTTCTTCATTCACCTGTGAACAATTATAATGGGATAACACTAGCTCAGCTATTTTTGGGTCAAGTGCTCTTTTCTGCGGTTAATTATAGTTCCAGCAAATTAAAAATTTATCAGAACTTGAGGAACTTTATTGAAGAGGTTCAAATTAATTTAATTCATGCTTAAAAGCAACAGGTGTCCAATTATAATATGCGTCAAAAATGTTATGAAATTTATTGTAGATAATTTGATTTAGTAGAAAAATTTATCTAAGCTTGTTAATTATTTATTCTTGGAGAGGGGTTTTGAATAAAAGCTTAGTATTATTTTATGAGATGTTTAACATGAATTATTCTTTTTACAAATTTAAAAGGCGGCATTTATTTAGAGCAGGATGCAATTTAAGAATTGTATCGTTTCATTTCTATCGAAGAAAGTAACTATTGTTATTATTTATTATTATTTTTTATTAATATTTTTGTTAAGCTAATTTAGCTTCCAATCGATAATTTCGTGCAGATGGTGTGCTGCTTCATTATTTATCATAAAAGAAAAAACTTTGTGTATTGCAGTAAAGCTTGTTTAAATTTTCTGTGGCAAAATAACAAAGAAGGAAAGAAAAAGCAGAAGAAGAAGAAAACATGCTGCTGATGTAAGATACTTAATTTGATTTAAATACTGTTGATTGATTAAAATAACATATTGATTAAAACCTCTTATAAATTTGCTTCTTTTTAAAAGTACTTGAAATTAGTCTCATTCTATAGACATAGACGATACCTTCCTAAATTTTTACGATTCTTCTCGTTATTCTTCGAGTAACTTTTATACCGCTAATACATTTTTCAAAAGAAATTTTGTTAGCGCTTGCAGATGCGCAGTCAAGCATTATTTAGTATAAACTTTCATATTTAATTTCATATTTAATATTTTTATATTCTGATTTCAGTATGTTAAGCCTAATAAAGTATGCCAAGTTTTCTGAAAATAAAATTGAATCGGTTTTAAAAACATGCGGTGTTATAACTTACCTGGTAACATTGATTGCCATGATTTATTCCGGAGCACTGTTATTACCCATATATATATATATATATATATTTTTTTTTTTTTTTTATTCACAGCCCTTTTTAGGAAGAGTAATTTTCTTGTCACTCACACGACTTTCTCTTACCTGAAATTTAATACTATAAATACAGGTTGCAGATTAAAAGGTAAAATAACGAGTACTGTTATGCAAACCTGTATTAAACAATTCATATTAGGCTTCGCAAGAGTTTTATATGATAATTAGTTCTGTGTGAGGGGGGCTACCGCCCCCCTCAACCCCCCGTTTCATTAATGCACCTACATTTATATAGAATTTAATTCGGTTATTAAAAAAATAATTCTGTTTAAAAAAAAATAATTTATTAAAATTATTATTTAAAAAATTATCTTTTATGATAATGCAGCCGATTTCCATATTAGAGAAGTAGTATAACACCAAATATCCAAAAAAAGTCATTTTATTCTCAATATTAAAAAAAAAAAAAAAAAAAAAAAAATACGATTTTTTTTCTAAGTTTTTTTTTTTTTTCGTTAAAAATAAAAAAAATCGATAACTTTGTTTTTAATTATCGCAGATCGATGGTTCAACCATTCGTTTTAAAGGTATTGGCGAGCTCTTTTGAAAGATACCCATCATGAAAATTTACTCCCCTCGAGGGGGGACTTCCCCTCCCACGGGGGGAGGCGAGGCTCCTACATACACAATTTTCCCCCCCAGTTAACTATCTCTATTACAAAAAATACATATTCGTTTCATTTGGTTTAGTGCAGTCTATAGACGTTAAAATCTACTTACCTGCAATTTCCCCCATAGACGTAATGTATTAGAATTCTCTTGATTGTCCCTGTACACGAACCATTTCCTTGATCTTAACGAAAAGCTTACTGTAGCATCCCTATATGATACACATTTACAATACCAAGTTTGAACTTTCTGCCATAATTTGTTTTTGAGATATGCTGATAACAGACAGACACACAGACACACAGACCATTTGCGAAAAACATGATTTTCGTATTCAGGGGACCTCAAAATGTGTAAAAAAAAAAAAAAAAAAAAAAAACTCGCATTCGAAAATTTGACCGAAAAACAATACTTTCTCTAACTTATGGGTAAGAGAAAGTAAAAAAAAAGGTGCTAACAATACTTCAGAATAAATTAGAAATATTACCAAATATAGAGAATATATTGGAGAAAAATATATGTTTAAAAAAAAGAAAAGAAAGAAAGAAAATGGTGCGAAAAGAATATGGATGCTAAAAATACTCCAGAATAAATTATAGTCCAAGCGGCGGCTGCAAAAAATTGACTTGATAAGGTACGAAGCTGATTTTTTTCCTATAGATAGAATTCATTGTTACAATGAAAATCTGATAGGGTTGCCTGGTCAAAGCCGTCAAGTTTAAGAGAAACAACCTCACTTCCGGTCACAATTTAAACGATTTTCGACCCCAAAAGGTATGAAGATGAAACCGGTGCTAAAATGTAGAGATTAATATGCTCTTTAAAAGGGCATAGGGTTGCCTGGTCAAAACCTTCAAGTTTCAGAGGTTGCCTCGATAATAGGGGTCAAATTTAAACGATTTTCGAACCCCACAAGTGTGAAGATGAAACCGGTGCTAAAATGTAGAGATTAATATGCTCTTTAAAATGGCATAGGGTTGCCTGGTCAAAACCACCAAGAAAAGAGGGGGTTTAAGAGGTTATTTAGGGTTTCTAAGACATGGTCAATATTGTGATGAGATGTGACCATGTCTTAGAAACCCTAAATTCAATTGACAGTAATATCCAAAGATTCTCAAACAATATGATTTTAAAATAATATTTTCGCCTTCCAATAAACTCACCTTTTCTCAGTTAAAAGATCCTATTGATATGCATAATTCTTGGGGCATTTATAGTATTTCCTGTCAGTGTGGTTTATCATATATTGGCCAAACTAAACGCAGTCTTAAATTTCGTCTAAAAGAACATATGAATTACGTCCGCAAACAAGAAACCAATAAATCGGCTATTTCTAAACATTACTGGGAGGAAAATCATAATTTTAAATTTAATTCAGCTAAAATAATTTGCAGACCTAAATCCATTCATGAACTCGATTTCTTTGAAGCTTTTCATATTTATAAAAATTTTAAAAACCTTGTAAATTGTGATTTCGCTGTTCCCTATTTGTCTGATTGTTTGAAATTTTACATTCAGTCCACATTTCCTTAATTTTTCTACTGTTTACACATCTACACATTCCTTAATTCCTATTGGCCACAATCCCCACCTTTTCCGTAATCCTATTGGTTGAACTAAATCCGGTCCCTCTCCTATATATACGAGCACTTCTCCAGATTCAGAATTCTTTTTGCACTGAAGACGGTACGCTTTAGGCTACCGAAACAGCTGTATGCACCTCAATAATTTTTCTTTGGCGTTTCTGACGTAGTAGTTTATTCCTGTTTTAACTCACTTTTTACTTGGGTAAATAAATCGTAAAATACGTCCCCTATTTTCGTGGCAACCTCTGTTTCTTGACGGCTTTGACCAGGCAACCCTATGCCATTTTAAAGAGCATATTAATCTCTACATTTTAGCACCGGTTTCATCTTCACACTTGTGGGGTTCGAAAATCGTTTAAATTTGACCCCTATTATCGAGGCAACCTCTGAAACTTGACGGTTTTGACCAGGCAACCCTATGCCATTTTAAAGAGCATATTAATCTCTACATTTTAGCACCGGTTTCATCTTCATACCTTTTGGGGTTCGAAAATCGTTTAAATTGTGACCGGAAGTGAGGTTGTTTCTCTTAAACTTGACGGCTTTGACCAGGCAACCCTATCAGATTTTCATTGTAACAATGAATTCTATCTATAGGAAAAAAATCAGCTTCTTACCTTATTAAGTCAATTTTTCGAAGCCGCCGCTTGGACTATTAGTACGCATGCTCAGTGGACAAACGCTTGTCCAGATTCCCTCTTGCTACGGTAACCCGTTTTACAATGCTTGGCGCTGATCGCGCATTTTGGTGATTTATCGGTGTAAGTTTTTAAAGATATTCTCTAAAGTAAAGCAAAAAATTTTTTCTTTGCAATTAAACTAAGATACATTATGCATTACGATACATTCGTTTTATTATTATTATAATTATTATTTAAATTTAGATTACATTTCTATATTCATAGAAATAATTTACACCATCTTATCTATCATACTGCATATCAGAAATTCTGAATTTTAATACTCTTTAGTTTTTAATAATATAATATGCAACTGTAGTCTAAAAATATATATTTATACAAACTGATAATAATAATAATAATAATAATAATAATAAAATTATTTTTATTTATTTAAAAAATAATTTATTTAATCAAATTTGTCCTTGTAGTTAGTTACTGGTAAGAAAGTTCATCGATATTAAGATTAATTAGTAAAAATTTGATGATTTAACAGCTAATTTGATTTGATATATTCATTTGAGAGATGACCGTTAAGCTTCATGATTAATTTTATTTATTGCAATAACTTACAAATATATACATTCTCAGCACATTAAATGTTTAAAAATTGTTTTAGTTGGCTTTTAAAAGGTTTTTCAGGGGGTCAAATGTTTTTGAGACTGTAACATTAGCTTTGTTCTCAAAGCTGGTAGACGAGAGATATCAGGTTCGATACCAGGTAGCGCTCATCGGGCTAACTTTTCGAAATTATCTGCAGTTTTCTCCGAAACAAGCGTAAATATGGGTTAGAACACCTTAAAAAGACCACCCCTTACTTAAGTTATTAAACCCATATCTCGGCCTTTCTTTTGTAGGCAACTGGCACATTAACACCAACATATTTTTCTTAAAATAATTCAGTTTAGGAAAATTGAATTAGTTTAATACTTAAAAACATACCAATATTTTATAGTTAAATGCATAATCATTGATAATATTAATATTTGTAAAAATATTTATAAACTTTAAAAGTTTTATACATCCTTATTGTTCATGTCAAAAGTTTATTTTTCTTCAAATGTAATATATATATATATATATATATATATACATATTTTTTTTTTTTTTTCGTATTTTGTACCTTTGAATAAAGTATGATAAAAAAAAAAAAAAAAAAGATAAAAAATAACGTATATCATAAAAAGAAATATGACACTTAATTAATTAATTAATTAATAAACAAATAAATAAAATAAAGAAATAAGTACTTACAATTTTACAACATAAAATTCTAACATATGTTAATCTCATAAAGAATGGTTGATTGGTTGTATAGCTTAAGACTGATTGACTACTCTAGGGGCCTAGGCCTACAGGAGAAATGCCCTCCGTGGGGGGGGGGGGGGGGTTCTAAGAGAATCAAGTTCGTATTTACTCGAGTTTTAGAGAGAACTATGGAAAACTCCGAACGGCTAGATCGATGAACGCGTTTTTTGATCGAACCCGGCACTTCCCATCTACCAACTTTGACCGCAGAACCGCTTGGCCACCATAGAGAGATTTACTTCTATTAATGCCTTGATTTCTCCATAATAAATAAATAAATAAAATAAAATAGGTAAACAAACAAAATAATTTTGTGTTTTTAGATTAATAAATAAGAGAACATTAAGCATTTTAATACTTTTAACCTTATTCTTTTCCCCCTCGTATTCCGTATTTTTGAATAGATATAAGAAAAATATAAGTCACCTATTGAGTTTAAGCTTTACGCATTAAATGAATGTACTAGCCTTTATTTGTATACTCCTGAAGGAATTAAAAAAAAAAAAAACTAAATAATTAAAAGGCCTTTTTATTTATTAGTTATGTATTTTTAACACTAAAATTTCCAAACATATGCTTTACTCTATCAATTGTATTTATATCTAAATGTTTGTTATATTAATCAAAATAATTTTTATTAAGATCAGGTAAAACAAAAATAAATAGATAAATAAATAAAATAATAATAAGTGTATATTAGTTAATGTTAACTTACATAATTTATTTTCAAAATTGTTCTAAAAAGAAGGGGGAAAAAAACCGAACGCCGCACGTTAAAAGTGCGATTTTTTCCGAAAGAGGTTGGCTGTTTAATTATTGAAGTTGTCGCCAAATACGAAACTGTTTTAAGAAAAGTACTTATTTAGAAAAGAATTGACGAAAATCAATGAAAATTTTTATTTCTATTAATAGGAAAAACATTTAGGAACAGGGAAATTTGCTTCAAATTTTTTTAATTACATTTAATTAATATGAATTATAAGCATTTTTGAAAGTCACAATTTCTCCCTGCCTTATGTCTATGGTAGCGATGCGCGAAATCGCCTCGGGCGGTCAAAGGGAGCTTTCCACCAATCAAAAAGTATGAACACCTTGTCGTATCTCTCAGTCAAGGGTCGCTACTTCAACTGTTGCCAGGTTTCCAAGCCACGCGACAGTCATCTAGTTTAGGAGGCTACGATAGTACAAACTTTTGCAGAAATGTGTACGATGAGGATTATTTTTAACCAACATTTGTGTAATAAAGAAAAAATTATCTCTAATACTTATAGTCAATCAGGATAAAGTTTTTGTACATGCAGCAACATCGCTTTATTCCTGGGAGGGAATCCTCCAGTAATGTATAATTAATGTTTTTTTTTTTTTTTTTTTTTTTTTTCCACTTTGTAGAATTTCGTATGCCACATTTTAATCTTATTAACCTATTAAGTTTAAGTTAAACATTTTCTTTGCTATAATAATTTTTAGATGATGCACTTAACCATATTAGAAATTAGGTAGTCGTTTTAAAATAAGACATATTCATAGAAATAACCTCTTTAGCTAGCAATTATTGCAGTTAAAACATTTTTCAAGGCACACCCCGGATTGCAATATCGAGAAAGCCCCTCCTACCAGGAAATTAATATTCCCCTCCTTTCCTTCCTTCTGTGCTCCTTAACAATTTTCTCATGGCTTTTAGAAACATTAGAATTTTAAATTTCAGTTAAGGTAAGACTTTATTTACTCTGCTCCTCTTTGCGCCACTTTCCTTATATTGGTAGTTTGATCAAATTTAATACGTGCATAGCATGGTTTTTCTTTTCATTTTTTTCTCTTAAGGATTTTTTTTTTTTTTTTTTTTTTTTTGTATGCATTTCAAATTAAGTCAGTTAATACGAAGAATAATAAAAAAAAAAAAAACTGATTGCTTAGAGATATTAATTAAAGAATATAGAGTACTTGAGAAAATATTCAGAAATAAAATGTCATTTTGAACAGATTTGAATAAAAATATTCGCAGTGAGTAATTTAATACCGTCCATGTCTTGGCTAGAATTATAATGAAAGTTTTCTCCAATATTTAACTGACGTTCAAAGTAAAATATTAAAATTATTTTATGCTATGAGTACATAAAAATGTTTCAGTATTTAAAATTTCATTTTTTTTTTAATCCAAAATTTCCTTATAAATTAGTTAAAAAATGAAGGTTTCAGATTTATGATCAAACTGTGAATAATAATCTACACACTACTTTATCTTACGCCGCATGACTATAGCCCTGATATTATAAACTAAAGTGGGGATAAGAAATCTATATTTGAAAATTTACACAACAAGTACTTTAAATAACACAGGGAAATTGTTTAAAAAAGTTTTATTTGAAATGCATTTCTGGTTGGGGGCGGGGGTTTACTCTCCACTTCATCTCCCCATTTCAATATTATAGCTATATTCATAAAATATTTAAGTCTATTAATAAATTCAAAAAGTTATTCTAAATTATTCCGAGAATTACAGCCCACACTGCTCCTTAAAATGTATTTGTCTAATTTTGAGTAGCCCATACGTATTATCTGTAAATTAAGTATACCCTAAACAGTGTATTTAGTTTTAGCATACAAATTTAAAAAAGACACAATTTGGAATGGGTTTGAACGACTTTCGTATATAGCAGTAGTATATTAAAAATATTGTATATAGCCCTAAAAACGAAAGATAAATATTATTCATACCATATTCAACGTGGTATCAATTTTGTATATTTTGCGTATATTACGTGTTGTCACTTTTGTGTGTATCAATTCCATATTGTTTAACACAGTCTAAAGATGTTGAATAGTACCAACTTGAAATTTTGCTCATAGACGTAATGTATTTGAATATTATTGTATTTCCAGCACTCGAACCATTTGTCTAATTTCAATAAAAAGCTTCTAATGGTATCCTCATGTAATACAGATTTAGAATAGTAATTACAGTTTAGGCTTCCTGCTAATTTTGCTCTTGAATTATGATGATAACAGACTCGCATACACATAGACAGACACACATACAGAGAGAGACAACCTCCCCCCCCCCCCCCACACACACAAAATACCAATTCATAGGCCAACTGCTAAAAATCTGATTTTCGGATTCAACACCCCAAAACGTCTAATTACAGCAAAAATAAGCAAAAATACAATTTCAAATATTTTACCCCTAAACATTTATTTTTCTACCATATATGGGTGACAGAAAGTAAAAATATCTCGGGATGAATCTTACAAAAATACTCTAATAAAGGCATTTTTAATATGATAGCTCATTACGTCAAAAAAATTCTAGACTCACGGTGAGACTTAGCCAGCCAGTGGAGAAATTATAATCCACTAAAACTACAATTTCATACAATTATAAAAATGCATAATCACGTAAAATGCATCGAATCAAAAACGTTCATTTTCAAATGGGAGTGATGATTAACCATATTAAAAGGCAAGAGTTCAAATCTAAGGTATAAAAAAGAACTATATAACCATGAGAAAACTGTAAAGAAGGATTAAGTAAATAAATTAAAAAAGATATAAATTAAAAAAAAATAGAGTACTTACAAAAACACTTATGTGAAACAAATGAAAAAATGTGAAATGATACAATTAACAGTTTAAACATGCAATCCAAGCCAGTAAAAATGATTGTTGTTAACGTGCTAATGTATATTTCTATAATTACACCTTTAAAAATATCTGGTGTGAAACAACCACACGACTTCCATTACCCACTATTACACGTATTATATGCATTTTTTGGAGATAATGTGATTAGAACACATAAAATTGACATAACGAAGTAAAAACCTAAAAATTTTCCAGTACGAGAAACTTAATACACGCGTAAAGACAAAGGTATAAAATAAAGTTTACATAGCAAGTTAAAAAATAAGAAAAATAAATGATAGAGTTATTACTTAAAACACCAATTTCTGATATCTAAAACTGACCTACCTAAGCAGGATGACTGTTAATTTTCCTGTAATAACCCCGTAATACATGAGAAAGGATATCTAAAATTGATTTATGTAACAATTTTCAAAAAAATCGTCAGAGCCGTTTTTGAGATACCAACTTTTACCAAAACTTCGCACACTCAATTATTGATCGGAAAACAATAATTACATACAAAGGGATGTTTAAAAGGGAGTTAATATGGCGAGTTTGAAAAAAATCCGTACAGCCGTTTTTAAAGGAACGCGCTTGCGAGACCTGAAATTGAGCTATTTATACAGGACACCTATCAATTTTCCTGAACTAGCCAACTATAGCATTCTAAAAGACATCTAATAGAATGTTTATATAGCCACTTTGGAAGAAAATTGTTAGAGCCGTTTTTGAGATACGGACTCGCGGTCCCACTTTCGGCTTCCGATGTCCCACTTCCGTTATTCTAATTTTGACCAAAATTTGGAAAAATCATCTGTACACTGGACCTGTTTCAATTCTACAGTTTCGTATTTCTATATTTATTAGTTTGGGAGATACGGCAACCAGAAGATTCCCCACATACATACATACACACATACATACATACATACATACATAGACACACACTGGCAATTTGCCAAAATTACTTTTTTGGACTCAGGAGGCCTTGAAACGTGTAAATCAAGTGAAAACTCGATATCGAATTTTTGGACCGAATACAATACTTCCATTACCTACGGTAGTAGGGTAATGGAAGTAAAAATTTTCCTTTTAATTATAGGAAGGGCGAAATTTCGCCAGAATTAATTTAATACCTTTTATTTATTTTAAATAAAATACATATAATAGTTTGCTTTTCTGTTGTCATCATGTAGTGATTGCCTTTGTAATAATTTATCTAAAAACAGCAAGTTTACAAAAACACATTTTGTTTCAGCTATTTTGAAATACGAATTCTCCGAAGCTGCTATTTTGCTTACATCAGCTCTGCCTATCTTTCCTCATACTGGCCGTATCACTTTAAAAATTTCATCAAACGGTTCCTTTCCCGCTTTATCATAGTAATAATATCCTTTAAACCAGAATTTTAGTGTGTGTAACTTTCATTCTACTGAACATATTGCTTTGAGATTTTGCGCACAGCTTACTCTGTTCGTTTTAAATAATAACATATTCCTTTAGCCACGATTTTCTTTTACTAACGCAGCCGGTATATAGTAAGAAGGCAAAAAATTCCCAAAGGCAGTGGGATATCCAACAGAGGCTAAGATGAGAAGTCGTTATTACAACCCGCGCGCGCAGCCAGCCCCAGTAAAGTGCTGCCCACGGAAACCGTGGTGCTGCCATTAGGGATTTGGTACATGAGAATTCGGATAGAACAAGCAAGAAAACTCCAAGCGGCGGCTGCAAAAAATTGACTTGAGAAGGTACGAAGCTGATTTTTTTCCTATAGATAGAATTCATTGTTACAATGAAAATCTGATAGGGTTGCCTGGTCAAAGCCGTCAAGTTTAAGAGAAACAACCTCACTTCCGGTCACAATTTAAACGATTTTCGAACCCCAAAAGATATGAAGATGAAACCGGTGCTAAAATGTAGAGATAATTATGCTCTTTAAAATGGCATAGGGTTGCCTGGTCAAAACCGTCAAGTTTCAGAGGTTGCCTCGATAATAGGGGTCAAATTTAAACGATTTTCGAACCCCAAAAGGTATGAAGATGAAACCGGTGCTAAAATGTTGAGATTAATATGCTCTTTAAAATGGCATAGTGTTGCCTGGCCAAAACCGTCAAGTTTCAGAGGTTGCCTCGATAATAGGGGTCAAATTTAAACGATTTTCGAACCCCAAAAGGTATGAAGATGAAACCGGTGCTAAAATGTAGAGATTAATATGCTCTTTAAAATGGCATAGGGTTGCCTGGTCAAAGCCGTCAAGAAACAGAGGTTGCCACGAAAATAGGGGACGTATTTTACGATTTATTTATCCAAGTAAAAAGTGATTTACCCAAATGTAAAGATGAAACCGGTGCTAAAATGTAGAGATTAATATGCTCTTTAATATGGTATAAGGTTGCCTGGTCAAAACCGTCAAGACCCGGAGGTTGCCTCGAAAATAGGGGTCAAAATTAAACGCTTTTCGAACCCCACAAGTGTAAAGAAGAAACCGGTGCTAAAATGTTGAGATAATATACTTTTAAAAATTGATAAAATAATATACTTTTTAAAATGGCATAGGGTTGCCTGGTCAAAGCCGTCAAGAAACAGCGGTTGCCACGAAAAAGGGGGGGCGTATTTTACGATTTATTTACCCAAGTGTAAAGATGAAACCGGTGCTAAAATGTAGAGAAAAATATGATCTTTAAAATGGCATAGGGTTGCCTGGTCAAAACCGCCAAGAAAAGAGGTTGCCACGAAAAGTGTGTGCGTGTGGGGGGGGGGACGATTTTTCGCGGTTTTCTTACCCTAACATATTTAAAAATGAAACCGTTTATAAAATATAGAGAATAATATTCTCTTCAGAGTATCATAGGGTTGCCAGGTGAAAATCTCGAAAAATAATGGTTGCCTCGAAAAAAAAAAAAAAAAAAAAAAAAAAAAAAGCTATTTTTGAAGGGTTTTTTATACAATGTGAAGAAAAAATATAAAAAGTATTTAAAAAAGAAAAAATAAATAAACTGTAATGAAACTGTTCTAAAATTTCCCATAAAAAGAACGAATTAATAGTAAAAATTAAAAATGTAGCATGCGGATACAGATAAGAAAATACGACCGCAAAAGTTAACAGAAATGAAGATAATAATGTCCAAGAAACTCATAATAAAAAATTCTGTTAGTATACAAAATAAATAATTAAATAAAAAAAAAAAAAAAAAAAAAAAAACCCTCTTATTTCAGATTTGCAGCAAGATTTACAAATTTCAATTTCATAAATTAATTCATTGTTATTGAGAAACGCGAAAAATTTATCAATTTTTTAAAAATGTTTTTCGCTTTATTTGTACCCATAATTAATTTGCAGAAGGTATTATTGATTATTTTAATTAGATATAAAAAAAATTGAGAAAATTTTCTAAAATTGACAAATTTTTAATATAACAAAATCAGCACAACCCAATATTTTCGTATAAAATTCTACAAAGCAGCCGCATACATTTCTTCAGGGTATTATCTTCTCAATACTTTGACACAATTTGAATATTTTAAGTGTTGAAAAATGGGGAAAAAACGAGCTCGTGAGCTGAAATTAGTTTTATACAGATTAGAAAAAGAATGGTCACGCATAATAATTTAATTTTCTTTATGTTTTAAAATCTCTTCTATCATTAAACAAATAAAATAAACGAATATTGAAATTCGCTTCCTTTTCTAAGCTGACCGCTATACCTTGACAGGTTTGAAGCACAATCGTAAAAAAATTGAAAAGTGTTGTATGTTCTACATTTAGCTAGCAATTTCATCTTTTAAATATTAATCATTTCTTGTTTAACCTTTTTAAAATAGTCTTCATGTGTGTTTCACTTTGTGTTAAACACCTTTAATATTTGTTAGCTTTTTGGAGACTGACCGCTATTTCTTTACGAATTTTACCAGGCAAACATATGCCATTTTAAAATAACTCCTACGCTGTACATTCTGGAACCAGCTACATCTTTCAAATATTCATATAATTTCATCCTTATTCATTTTCTTTGTTAATGCTATTCGAATTTTTTTACACTTCGTTAAGAAATCTTCAAAACTCGCCTATTTTTTTTTGGTTGACTGCTTTACTTGACAGATTTGACCTATTTTCGAGGCAACCTCTGTTTCTTGACGGCTTTGACCATTCAACCCTATGCCATTTTAAAGAGCATATTAATACCTACATTTTAGCACCGCTTTCATTTTTACGCTTGTGGGATTCGAAAATCGTTTAAATTTGACCCCTATTATCTAGGCAACCTCTGAAACTTGATGGTTTTGACCAGGCAACCCTATGCCATTTTAAAGAGCATATTAATCTCTACATTTTAGCACCGGTTTCATCTTCATACCTTTTGGGGTTCGAAAATCGTTTAAATTTGACCCCTATTATCGAGGCAACCTCTGAAACTTGACGGTTTTGACCAGGCAACCCTATACCATTTTAAAGAGCATAATTATCTCTACATTTTAGCACCGGTTTCATCTTCATACCTTTTGGGGTTCGAAAATCGTTTAAATTGTGACCGGAAGTGAGGTTGTTTCTCTTAAACTTGACGGCTTTGACCAGGCAACCCTATCAGATTTTCATTGTAACAATGAATTCTATCTATAGGAAAAAAATCAGCTTCGTACCTTCTCAAGTCAATTTTTTGCAGCCGCCGCTTGGACTATAAGTACCTGTCGTATCTCTGAGATTGTCCAGGGTTTCTAAGTTGAAGCGGTAGACAGCGCCATCTGGTACAGATTGCGCGACTTTTTTATTCAACTGACACCAATAATTTAAAAAAGTGATATATGATATATATAATCGACGTTTCTTCGATTCTATTCGACTTTTATGTATATCATATCCCACTTTTAAAAATTTTTGGTTTCTGTTGAATAAAAAAGTCGCACAATCTGTACCAGGTGGCGCTGTCTACCGCTTCACCTGTTGCCAAGTTTCCGAGTCACGCGACAGGCATCTAGTTTAGGAGGCTATGGTACTATGCTGCCAGGTTGAAAATTATAATGAAACGGGGTGATAGCGCCATCTGTTGAGCAATATGGGCCAAAAGTTAATCAGCAACAACCTTTGTCAAAGTCCAACTATATATAAACTTATGTAGACGGCCGCCCATTAAGTTCTCCTTCACAAATGTTCATTAATCCGGCGACTGCCCGGTCAATGCTTAGTTGCAAGAGTCGTGCCATTGGAAAAAAAAAGTTTATCAGTTTGTTTATTGTTAACATATACATCAGGCTTCTATGCTTAAGTGAAAGCTCGCTCCATTCATTGCCGAAACGTCAGTGGAGGCCTTCGTGTGGAGACTCAAAAAAGATTTTCGGTTCTGTTTGTCTGTCTGTCTCGCGATAGCTGCCGCAAAAATCACACTATTGACTTGCAATTTGGTACACATATTCATGAGTCACACGGAATTAGCTGTATAGTTTTGAGTGTGTATTCCACTTGTAGTTCGTGTACAGGGATACACCAAACTTTTTCTTATCATCCCGGCCTATGGACAGAATTTCTATACCGTGATAGCGGCTGCAAAAATCCTCCAATTGACTATCAAATTGGTATAGACTTTCATTCTTTGTACAGAAATAACTGTATAATTTTTTATGTCTATATTGTTAATGGATTTTGAACAGGGACACGCCAAAGTTTTTCTTATCACTATGTCCTATGGGGTGAATTTCATTTAAACACATTTTCACATCATTCTGCATTCAACAAAATAAAATTAGCATACATTATTGAGATGCTTAAATTCTTGTTTCTTGCAGAATATATGTGCACTTAGGCTTCCTAATTAATGTACAGGACCTTACAAAAATGTTCCGACAATATCACGTAATCATCTAAATTATGTCAAATCTTGAAAAATAATTCATGAAAAAACGTAGAATAAGTTGAATAGTTTTTACTAGTGTATACAATGCTTATGGTTCGTTCTCAGAGACACACAAAAGAATTTCGGGACATTAGAGGCTATGGAATTTTTTTTATTTAAGCGTATTTTAACGCGTTTAAGCTACATTTAACATAATGGAATTAATATGCATTATAAAGATGCTTAAAAGCATGTTTACTCCGAAAAGAGATTTTGTATAAACTAATTATTTACGGAACCACACAAAAGAATTCCAATGACATTCTGTAATCATCCACATGATGTCAAATTAGGTTGAAGTATTAATGAATTATAATTAATTTTACTATTATAATTAATTAATTAGAATTAATAATAATAATATTAATAATAATTATAATAATAATATTTATTATTGTAATTATTAATTAATTTATTCCTTTTTTGATGTATATAATAACCGTGTCTCCTTTTTCGGGATATATAAAATAATTTCGTACTATTATGGCCTATAGACTGTATTTCTTAAAATTGTATTTTAACATGGCTACACCCCATTAAATATAATTATTTAATTAGAAATTTTATTACAATTTTAAAAGCATGCTTTTCTGTAAAAAATTGTGGACATAGAATTGGTAATTAGTTTATAGGGTTACACAAAATAATTCCGATAAGTTATGCAATTGCATGAAATTTGGTACAAGTATTATGAATTACAGGGAATTAATATAGTTATTAGGAACTAATTATTAGGAACGCATATATATACATTATATGTATACAGATAGATTTAGAAAGATAGATACAGCGTGGGATTGAGGAGGGCGGCATCCCCCTCAGAAACGTATTTGTTTACGTAGCAAGTCAATCGAGTCAATGTATATATTATTATATAATAAGGAATAAATAAAAATGATCTGTTGAATAATGTGTGATGCAAATAGAACATTGAGGCAAATAGAACATTGTAAAAAAAAAAAAAAAAAAAAAAAAAAATCGATTTTTTGTCGATAGAGAGCGCTGCACAGACGCGTAACAAGTCCTATAAATTACACGTTTTTACAATTAAGAGCTCATTTCTTATTTTCCCTCAAACTTGCACATACATGAAATTATATTTGCGACGTTGACTTGGTGGATAAAGCGTTATTGGTGAAGATGTTCTACCTCAGCTAAGAATCTTCGACTGGAGCTGCAATTAAGGATGTTGTCATTCGTTTGCAAACTGGAATTTGTTCTGATGGCAGACATATAGAATAGGAATTATGAACTTTTGAACTAAAAAATATGTCCTATTTGCTGCCAGAAATTCTCTGTAATTTGAGAAAATACGCGCAATTTACGAAAAAATTGCGTTGTCAGAACGTATTTTCTCAAATTACAGAGAATTTCTGGCAGCAAATAGGACATATTTTTTACAGTGACCATTTGCATGCAAATAAAAATAGTTTTTCACAGATATGTGGAATTTGCTCACGTACAGTGTCCTCTCTCGACAAAAAATTTAACTGTTATTTATTTATTTATTTATTCATTTTTTCTTTACAAAAAAAAAAAAAAAAAAAAAAAAAAAATCAAAAGGCAACTTATTCAAAGACTAATATTCAAAAAACGGAACATCAAAGGCAACATATTCAAAGACTAATATTCAAAAAACAGAATTCGAAAAACTTCGTTTTTGAATGAGATATTCTTATAAAACGAAGCAACGAAAATCACATTGGATAACACGGCAAGAAAGAAAGATGGGATCTGACTGATGTACTCGTACAGCCTTAAGGGTTTACATTGGTTTCAAAGGCTTGAAAAAAAAAAAAAAAAAAAAAAAAAAAAATCACTATATTTAAAGGGGACTAATTTGCAAGTTCTACCTGACGGGACTAAAGTGAAAGTTGTACCTCAAGGGACTAATGTGAAAGTTGTACCTCACGGGACTAATGTGCAAGTTGCACCGAACGAACAAACTATTTCTTTCAACGAAAATGCCTACTAACCCTGGACGATAGGTCTAATATATCGTATCATATTATATATCGTATTTATCGTAATATAACTCAATACTTATTTCGCTTCCTTGTTCGACTCGTTTTAATACGCATTTTTTATATGCATGAGCAGCCCCCGAAAAACAAAAACATTAAATCATTAAATTCATTTTTTTACTTATTTTTATTTCATATTATTTCACGCGCACTTTTTATTTCCTAATTCAAAATTATTAAAAAAACTTTTTCGATAGCGCTTGTAACGATACTGATTATTATTAATTTTCTTTTCTTTTTCTTTCAATAATAATAATAATAATAATAATAAAATGATTTTGATGAAATTCTGGCAAAAGCAGAATTTAGTTTAGGACGGAGGACTATTAGTTTTTTTTTTCTTCCCAATTAAAACATCGCTTTCAAATTATTCAATTATATTTTCGATAAATTTTAGATTTCGATAAATGTCCAACTATCGAAAACGACAACGCAAAAATCCCAGATTGAGACTAATAGGCCCTCAGTCCTAAAAAAACTTTACGAGAATGGCTTTTTTGCAATCTTGTTCAATTCTATCAATACCTTCAATCTTTAAGAACTTTTAAATGTCTACAGACTTATGGTACACCAGGTAGTTAAAAAATACTTTGCTCAAATCTTTTTTTCTTTCGTATATTGCCATGGCAGCCTGGCTGGCAGAGCGACAAACTCGTAATCGGAGCATTGTGGCACGGACACTCGAGGCGACCAATGACTACCGTGTACATTAACAGTGGCTGGTGCACGTAAAACCGCCGTGACTGCAATGTCTGTAAATTAAATACCTCTGATAATTATCGATGGGGGGGGGGGGGACTATCTGTTCTGCGGAGGGTTAAAATTGGGATAGCATGTCTCTACACCCTCCTAGTGATGAATCACAGACCGTTGCCAATTGCACATTGCGTAGCTTTAGTGCGGCGTAAAAGCCCTCCAAATTTCTTAGGTTGCATTTTAAATACTTTAAGGAAATATCTTGTAAAAAGAAAGAAAAAAATATTTCCAACTGTAAAGAAAAATTTTTACCTGTAAGCAAACGTATTTTTTGAAAGAAACACTTTAAGCTTGGCGCGTATCAATCGATAGACACACCATATTTAGCCATTCTTTAATTACCTTTTTTCATGATTGATGTTGAATGGATGAAATATATTAGATGTATATTATACAAAATTGAGATATTTTTTAGTTTGGCGCGTATTATCCGAGAGGTGTTGCTATTGTTATTATCCGCTTTTTGTAGTATTATAGATGACTTTATTTCAGCAGCTATTGGTTAAAACTGCATTAAAGTTTATATTTAAAGCGTTTATTGCAGAAGCTATGTTGATTTGTGTATTAACCGGTAGGCTAAAATTTTTTTATAGAATGATATAGAAAAGCGTTTTGTGACAGCCGCAATATACTAATTTTAAATTTGGTATAAATGAGAGCAATAAAAATACATTCTGAATAGTTAAAAATTTGTAAATTGTTTATTAAAAATTAATAACATAAAATCTGTACTGATAAGTATAAAGGATTAAGTCCAAAAATGTCGATTTTGAGTTAAGTATACAGACAGACTCAGAAAAAAATTCTCTATCGATTGGTATAAACGATTTAATTCCTTGTCATTTAGTCTTTGAGAAAATCGATTTGTAAAAAAGATTCAAGTCAGAAATTTAGCATTCATGTTTGGTATAAAAGATTAAGCCCAGCAGGCATTTTTTCAAAACTATATAAATCTGTTAAAAATAAACAAACTACAAAATTAAATGTATGTAGTTTATTCACAAAATTGTATATTATTATAATATCCTGGTTAAAACTGTATTGGACGGATAAGTTTTTACCCAGCATCTTTTGAACTTTATTTTTCGTTTCCTGAAAAATCAAGAATATGAACTTAAATCCTTTATACTTATCAGTACAGAAATAATCTCCTACGTATTTAAAATCTTATCTTTTAAACATACTATCAAAATATTATTTTACTTCGTATATGACAATCTCGAAAAGAACAATAAATGTTTCAATTATTTTTTATCACCAGCGGAATACATTCAGAATATGCATTTCAGATATTGTGTTCTGCCTTTAGCAGAGCATTAAAAATCTCCCTTGAGATAGTATAAGCATACATTTCCTCCAAACAGTAAATATAAATGTCCACATGATGGGTGGTGGGAATACACTTAGGTAGAAGCACATGTTCATGCGTTATCCCTGGCCTTGTTTAGAGGCATTTATAATGCAGAAACAAGGAAAATTACTTATTATCATTACAGTTTTAACATAAAATAACAATATGCATTTTGCGGCCATTTATATTAGAACAATGTTTGCCGAAATGCAGTGTTTTCTGGAATTATGTGCATTAATCACTGTCGTACTCATATTTGGGAAGTACGTGAGAAACATATTATTTGTCTCGAAGTTAGTTTTGATGAGCCGCTATTCAAATAATGAAATAGTTTTTTATGCACCAGATGGACATAATAATTTGCAGTCTTTATGAACATTGTAAATCATAATAAGATTTAGTGTTGTTTTCATGTGCCATTTTTGACATTTACTTTAAACATATAATTTGTTTATTATTAAAATTAGCACACATAGTATAATCTTAACCTATTTAATATTATAATTTGTTTAATCTTTCATATTCTAAATTAATTTAGAGTATTTTTTGTTTATATATGCTATTTAAAATTTAAAAGGAAAAAGGCTGAAAGTTGGAAGACATGAGTCATTCTCCTAGTAACGTAAAAAACAATGTCATGATATGCTTATGAAAGTAATATTGCAATTAAAAACATATAATGATGAGAATATTTTGCAGAATACTTACAAAATATATGTAATTAATTAAATAAAAAAAATAAATTTTCATGAAAAAAATTTCTCCACAGACTATCATAAGTCATGTCCGTGACTTGTCATATACTTAGTTTTTACCATTTATTGATAGTGTTGCCATATCTGGCGGATTTTTTAGTCAATAATCACCAATAGGTTTGAGAAGTGATATTTGATATACATAATGGGCTATGAATCTTTGAAGTGATTAGGCAAACATTACAGTTAAAAATTATTGGTGATTATTGAATAAAAAATCTGCCAGATCTGGCAACACTGCTTATTGGGTCCATAAAGGTGATATATTACTTCCATTACCTTACTACCGTAGATAATGGGAGTATTGTATTTGGTGAAAAAATTCGATATTGATTTTCACCTAATTTACACGTTTTGAGATCTCCTAAATCCAAAAAAAGTAGTCTTTGGCAATTGGTCAGTGTGTGTGTGTATGTATATGTGAGTATGTATGTGGGGAATCTTCTGGCTGTCATATCTCCGAAACTAATAATGAAAACTACGAAACTTCTGAATTCAGACAGGTCTGGTGCACACTGCACAGATTAATTTTCCCAGGTTTTGGTGAAAATTGGAAAACCGGAAGTGGGACCATAAGTCCGTATCTCGAAAACGGCTGAAACGATTTTCTTCGAAGTTGTTATATAAACACTCTATTAGATGTCCTTTCGAATGATATAGTTGGTTAGTTCAGGAAAATTGATAGGCGTTTTGTATAAATAGCTCAATTTCCGGTCTGGCAGGTGCGTCCCTTTAAAAACGGCTGTACGATTTTTTTTTTTCAAACTAGCCATATTAACTCCTTTTTAAATATCCTTTTGTATGTAATTAATGTCAACAATTGAGTATTCCAAGTTTTGGTGAAAGTTGGTATCTCAAAAACGGCTCTAATGATTTTCCTGAAAACTGCTGCATAAATCCATTTCAGATATTCTTTCTCATGTATTACGTGGTTATTACAGAAAAATTAACAGTCATCCTGTTTAGGCAGGTCAGTTCTAGATCTCAGAAACTGATATTTCAAAAAATAACTCTACCAATTTATTTTTCTTATTTTTTAACTCGCTATGTAAACTCTGTTTTATAAGTCTTTATACGTGTATCAAGTTTCTTTACAGGAAAATTTTAAATTTCTACTTCATTAGGTCAATTTTATGGCTTCTAATCACATTATTTTCAAAAAGTGCATATAATACGTGTAATAGTGGGTAATGGACCCCACTAGATTTTTTTTTTTTTTTGTTTTTTTCATCTGGTTTCACATCAGATATTTTTTTTTTTTTTTTTTTTTTTTTTTTTTTGTGATGATTGCTTTATTTTTAATTTAGCACCTTGTGAAATTAAGACTACAATGAATTTTGAAAAATAAAAATAAAATAAACTTAATTATTTATGTTTTTATTTAATAAGTAATTAATGTCACAGTAAATTGAGCCATGCCCATGAACAGGTTCACTTTTACAAATTTTGACATAAAACCTCTGGTAACAATTTACGTTCTATATATGTATTTTAATGACTAATATTAATTTAATTATTTATTTGCGAGAATATATTTGCGACTTAGAATGCTTTTTCTAAAGTAGAAACAGCCATTTTAAATTTTTATTGAGAAATTAAGTAATAAAAATACAGAGTAAAGATTGAGAATATCGATTATTTACTTTTAAGTAAGAATCATTGTAAATTTACAGAGACTCTAGATAAACATTTCAGTAAATTTACATTTTTTTTTCTTCTTTTTTTAGCGCAGTTCATAGTTTCTAAATAGCCGAACAGACGGCAGCACTTTTTTGTAGAGAAGAAACCAGTTAGATATCTTGTATGTAGGAATGAGTAGTGAGATTGTTTTGTATCAAAGTAGTTAGTTTTGTTTTAAATCACCATAAAGACTTCTTTAATGTAGAGATTATATATCATCAGATCTGTGGTAAAGAAAGAAATCAGGTAAATATTATGAATTTGCAATACAAAACAGAATAACATTTAATATTACTTGCACAAACCTTAATGCAGCAACACTATTTAACTTAAGTCTAACGTTTAATGAGTAACAAATAAATTATCTTAAAAGCATCATTTCCGTGGTCTTCTGTGTCTACGAGCAGAGCATGACAGTTAGGTAATGGACGTGATGCCATTTTATTAATGATGTCTGGTCTAACTTTTTAAGAAATTAAGTTCAAATTAGCAAAACATGTTATTTTTTGTCTAATTTTGAATGTATACACTCTATGCTATGGAAAATTAATTCTATACATTTTGCACACTTCTATGTTATACTTAAGTGAAGAAGAGGGTTTGTTAAAAAGTGTTCCTTTTGCACAGTATCTGAAGAAAAAAATCATGATGCAGATGCTATTTATAGTTTTGAATGGGATCAAAACTAAGGGGCGTGAAGGATAAGAATGAGACAAGTTTGATATTTAATAATATTAAAGCTACAAATCAAATTAAATTTAAACCTATATCAGAATATTATTCAATAATTTCTTTATCATTGTCCATACCTAAATAGTTGTGTAAGCTCCTTTTAAGCCTAATGTATGAAGATTTCTTCTAGCTCTCCAAATGCATACTTGTACCGTTTCTTTAAAAATTGAATTTTATAATTTAAGGTAGATTCTATTGAACTGAGAAAAATTTTAGGCCCTTTTTTTTTGAGTGCAGTACTTGTTTTTAATAATGCCCTAAAATATTTTAATACCCCTCACTAGGGACGCATTTTGGGCGTTATCCAATTTAGACACAAATTCATTTTTCCCGGTGTTCAAATAGTCAATAATATCTTTCGTGTAATGGCTGGTAGCCAGGTCCGGCAAAAACGAAATATCTTCATTTTAATGATGTGTTTTGATAAAAGGAATGAAAACCTTTTTAATACACTGATTTAAATAAACAGAACCATTTACCTATTTTCTGAAAAACTGATTTTGTTTTGTTAACCAATATATTTTGTTTTGTTTCATAATCTTTCTGCTCCTTTTTTGCACACCTTTTCGAAAACTTTGATTGGTGTCAACATGTTCCTATTCATCACATTGTTTAAACACTCAATAAATTATTTCTTTAGAAATTTGACTATTTTTGAAATGTTTAAAGACAGGAAATTTGTTCCGTTTAGTATCACAATTACAAAAACGCACAATTTCATTATGAATAGCTTTCTTTAAATGAGGTGTCATTATAAAACTGTTCCTAATATTAGATTTAAACTAATATTGTTTAGTACGTATTGAGTTGATGTTTCCCTGGTCACCTGTAGAATTTGCATATTTTTGCATATTAGCTCCTTCGCAACAAAAATAGTAGTCTCATTCTTATCTGAGACCCTCCTAACTTGCACTTAGGACTCCTCAAGGAGTTTTTTCCTTTTTCTTTTGTAACTCATTTTGTGCGTTGCTCTGAATAATGTCTGCGGATTTTTTTTTTTCTTCTGAAAAATTATCTTTATGTTTTTTATACTTTCGATGGGGGTAAGCAGCCAGTATCATTAAAGGTTTTCCGTTCCAGGAACTTATTTATTGATAATTTTATAAATAAGTAGCCTGCACTGGCATTACTTAAATGCAGGTATTGGAAAAAAAAAAAAGTCCTGATAAATTGGAGACTGGCTTAAAAAGACTGCTGATAATATTATAGCACAAGAAGTGGATATGTCTGATGCTGGTGTTCTTACACAGCAGCTAAAGTTCCATTTTCCAGAAATAAATATTTCCATATCTCAACGGAAGAAGTTTTGTACTGTGACCAAATTAAAAATTAACTTTACCTAAGTTTAAAAGAACAATAAAACCCACGAAATCAGTTGGTGCAAAAATGATAAAAAAAATAAATAAATAAAATCAAGCACGAAGACTACTTTGTACAGTTGAAAATATTTGTACTCATTTTTATCATTGAACAAATTAAAATTGAATCAACTAATTCTATCCATTTTATCCCCCCCCTCTCCTTTTTCTTACAAATTTAACAATTTAAATGAAGTTTTATTCTATTAAAAAAATAGTATGAAATTAAATAGTACATTATTTTTTGAAAAATAATTCCTTAAGTATGTTTGATGTATTTATTCTTGAATATATTTTTAAGATGTACGTAGATGATAAACATTGAATTAATATATTTTTCCTTAACTGGTAATTAATATTTGGACCTATTTTAAGGCCATATCGACTACGATATTGCAATATATACAGCGATACAGCCAAATGATCTATAAACGCTACAGAAAATATTGAGGTTTTTTTTTTTTTTTTTTTTTTTTTTTTTTTTTTTCAGAAATAGTCAGGCATTGCACTGGACTTATTCAATCAAACGCTAAAGAAGAATATAATGTTAAATTTTTAAGAAAGTCTGGAGAAAAATCCTTTGTGTTTCTCCTTATTCACGCGATTATTTTCAATTTCGTAAGTATTTTTTAATCATTTTCACAATTTATTTCACTACAGCACTGATTTTTGGTGTTGGTGTTGTTGGTTAATGCCGATTGTCTACACTGTAATTTTGATGGTCATAGGCATTAGTGATATGCCGTAGTGGGTTTTTTTTTCAAAGGTCACTAGCTCGTATTCATACTAGTATTGAGAAAAGCCACAAAAAACTCTAAATGACTAAGTCGACAGACGTGACCTGCGCTGGAGCTCGGACTACCAACGTCCCGTCCAACCAACGTATCAATGTTCCCGTTTACCAACTTCGAGAGCAGAACCTCTCTGCCACTGCGTACTAATTAAGGAACTTTAGATATTCTGAAATGGCAGTTTTCTAGCTTTATTTGTAAGCTTGCGCTTTTCTTAACATTGTTTACTTAATACTAAATTTAAAAAGTGTTGTACAATCAATATTTAAACTTGAAAACTAACACACACCATAAAAATTAAAGAAAGCAATACCGGTTTCGAAAGGACGTGGCCTATTTTCTTCAGTTCCAAAAACACATGCTTCTGCCCTGGAAGCAAAAACAAGGAAGTGCTTTCTTTAATTTTATGGTGTGTGAAGAAGCTTTTCAAGTTTAAATGTTTACTTACTTTCAGTATTTTACTATGTGTGCTTTGGAACATGCGGAATCTAAAGACTGAAAAATTAAGTTATATCATTCAATTATAGAAACAATACGTAACAATTTAATGAATTAAAACATATATTTCTTTCTAAAAAAAAAAAAAAAGGAAAAGAAAGATAGAGAGAGAAAATACAGAGCGCAAGGCTTTTTTTTCTTCTTAAGGTTACTGACTGAATGATCATTTTTGATTACTCAAGTACTTCTCTGTAATTTCTTAGTGTGACTATTTAAACAGTGAATCTTACAAAAGTATTTAATAAAAAGAAGAATTCTCAGGTAGTCTGAAAATTCATAATACTTGAATATTTATTTGACTCAACAAGGACAAATTATCAGCAAATCACAAGCTAATCAATGCATAATTTTTTTTTCAAAATTCAATAGTTTCTTTAATAACAGCGAGATTTATTTTTTGTTACATAAGTGTTTTTAAAAAAGAAAACTGTGATAAATTTTCCTAAAACAGGAAAAAGAATTTCTAAAGAGTAAGTATAATTTGCCAAAGAGATCTTTTTTTTTTTCTCTTTTTTTTAAATATTCTTTGTGTTTCTGTCATTTTCTTTAAATAAGAATATTTGAAATAAAAACTTGATATCAAGTGGTGATAAGATAAAGTGGATATATTGAATTGAGATTCTTTAAATCAATAATACATAATCAGGAAAATCCTTATTGATTCAGAAACGTATATTTCTTTTTTATCAAAATGATAAAAAGAAAAATAAATGTTTTTAAAAATATTCTATGATAACGTTTTTTTCTTATTTTATCATTTCATAAGAAAATACTCAAAGAAATTAATCACAAAAAAGGATTCTATGTATATAGCAAAAAAATATATTGCGATATATTTTTTAAAAATATTGATTAAAGTCATTGTTTAAAATTACAATAGCAATTACTTTAATGAAAATCGTTCTAGAATTGAAAAAAAAAAAAAAAAAAAAAAAAAAAAAAAAAAACTTAAAATCATTAACAAATTATTTAAAACGTAAGAATTAGATTTTTATCCTATAGTTAATACTTTTTATTGCATTATAAAAAGAAAAATAACATCATTTTTTTCGTTCTCATTGATATTGATAAGAAATGCTTTTCTTTTGAAAACATTATTTCTGTAATAGTAATAAAAAAGAACACTGATATGCTCCTTACAAAACAAAAAACTAATGACGACAATAACAGCAACAAAAACTTTATTTAAGTTTTGTATTTTCAAAAATCTATATAAAAAAACAAATGAAATAATCTTTTAAATTAACTCTTTTGACATTTAAATTTTTCCATTTGAGTTTTTAAAAGAAAAAACAACAACATAAATAACAATAGAAAATCGATTAGTTATTGAAAAACCATTGAAATTTAGATTCAATAATTAAAAAGAAAAAAAAAAATGATAATAATAAACCAAATCTAAATTAAAAATGTATTCGAACTATTGATTCACATAATAATTCAAATACTTTCCATATAATCATAGAAAATGTAATTGCATAACAACACTGGCTGTTTTATCATTTTCTTCTTTTGCGCATAACTCTCAAGCAAATGAACATAAACTTTGGAAGACGCATTAGTTATCAGATCATTATTCAAATTATCTATAAGCTAACATCAGAAATAGTTTGTAAAGAAATATTAACTCTTTATCTCTATTTTTCTAAAAAAAAAAAAAAAAAAAAAAACTAAATGAAAGATAGTACAGATGATGCGAATGCATTACAGTTAAGCAAAAATATATGCATGCTTCTAAGTGTTAAAATATACGGGCCTTTTCTTTGTTTTTTGTTTTTTCTTATAATATATTAATTTTTAAACGATGAATATCTCCAGAATAATAAAGTTATAAATAAATAAATATATAACGAATTTTACATCTAAATTTTATGTTTGTATGCACACTTAAAAAAAAAAAAAGAGATCCAAATTAAAGATATTACAGTGGATTCATTATGGTTAAGAAAAGATATACATACACATGTTTCCAAATGTTAAATTAAAACCCACCTTTTCTTCGTTTATTCACTTTTCTTTTACATTCATAATGGACACTAGCAGGCTTTGCCCGCTTCGCTGCTCACTAAATTTAAAGGAAACTCTTTTCTATATAGCCATATAAAAATAAAATAAAATAAATTACTGAAATTGTTCAAAAGCTCGCTTCAGGTCCCTATTGCCATCGGCAGCGATTTGGTCATCCACTGCAACTCGGGCGCTTGTACCTATTACCTGCGACAATGGTTTACCAATGAGCTTCCATTTAGGTGCTTATTATATAACAGTTTCGAAATAGATAGTATCGAAAAAATTGGAGTTTCCCTTTCATATTTGAATCCCAGTTACATGTGAACAACACTATACGTGGTGCACATAATATTTGCTTTTACGTTATTTCCTATGTTTATTTTGTTTATCCAATCAACCATAAAATGACAGCAATTTCACGCCAAATATTACAATATGCTGTGACCGGCTACGTCTGACGCATGAGACAATTAATTTTTTGTGTTTATATATAATTCATGGTTTGTAAACCTGATAGTACAGCCTTAATATAGTTCTCTTTGGCGACTTTTGAATTTTTGTCACCATTTTAGACTTTTAATCCATTGTAACAATAAGACTTAATCCCTTGTAACAATATGCTATGAGCGCTATTTCTGCCGTCTTTTAGACAACTGATCTTTTCATTTTTATATTTATTTCCCATTAAACATATTTTTATTTTTATTTATTTATTTAAATATTAATTTGAATTATTCAAATATTTCTGTTCGACAGCGTGCAAGTGCAGTAACACAGAGGCTCATTTGTTTGTATGATAAATTAGCATAGTGATTATTATATAAAAAAATAAATAAATAGGTAAACATTATCGTGCTACACAACTTTATTATGTCGCTCCATTGGCGGCTTTTGAATTTTTTGTCGCCATATTAGCGATGAAATTTTTTTTTTTTTTTTTTTTTTTTTTTTTTTGTGTATGAAAAGGGGAAGACTGTTTTACTAATAATTTTATCAGACTCTTTTTTGTTTATACATAAAAATCCTTCATATTCTGCTTATATTTTTAATGGTTTTTAGGTTTAAAATAGTGCTTGTTGAAATAAATTTCCTATGTTTAAAACTGCATTTTTTCTGTAAATTTATGTAAAAATAAATCATTTATGTTTTTATATATTTGATGCGCTACTTAGATTAAAATGGCTGTTGCTATATTAAACTTCTTGTCGAAAAACGTTCGGTGTATTTCAACACCAAAATTTAAAAAGTCGCCCAGCAGGATCTATTAATGAAACTGATAAAATAAAAGTATGGTTCATAGAGTTTAAATAATCTATTTAAAAAAACTTTTAAAACCCAAATTCTTAATGTATCGCATCACATACATAGATATAGTAATAATATATAGATTGATCATTGGGGAGAAAAAAGGGATTCCTTTTCACTCGGGAAAAGACGGCGATTTTACCAAAATATGGCAGTTTTTCCCCGAGTGAATACACACGGTAGTACACACGAATATTTTAGCAAATAAAATTCATGAATAATTTATTTACTAAAGGTGAATGAAAAGCTCCAGATATAGTTTCAAATTCATTTTTCTTCTTTTCCTTTTTTTTTCAATATCACTTAATGGCTGTATCAAAAGTCTTTGCACGATAATATGGGGATGATAGATCTATATATATTATTATATCAATGATCACATAAATCTTTTCGAAGTTAAAAAAAAAAGATGTAACTTTTTTGTTTATTAACCAAAACAATTGATGAAATTTGAAATGCAAGTTGGTCTTGTGGGGTACAGGCTGTATATTATATTTTTGTGTTCGTGAGAGAAAATTTAAAAGAATTTGAAAACTGCAATTTTTAATCCCACTTCAAAAACATGTGACTTAATGTGAAGTTTATTTTTTTTTCTCCTAACGGTTTCCATACAATCTTCTGCTGTTGCCACCTAAAATTCATACTTTAGTTAATTTGAAAAATTCTAATTGTCCGATTGATAAGCTGTTTAATGCATCGGATTCACAAAAATTTTCCCTTTCATTTGGTATCTTATTTGTAACGATACGACTGATATTTCTAATTTATTTTCTAATGTTTTTGATTTATTTTCCTCATTTTAAATAAATGTACGTTTATTATTATTATTATTATTACGTCGAAAAAAAAATGGCAACAATTAAATTATGGATAAAATTTAAATGGCTTATTTATCAGAAATTAGAAGGTTATTATTTTCACATTTTAATTAATAAAGAAAAAACTAATCAAAAATTCGAAAATCTGATTTCGATGTGCACAATGACCCTTCGGGGGCACCTTTGTGTTAAATCTCGTGACTGTCCGAGCTACCGTTTTCGAGAACAGTGAAATATATATACAAATATTGCTCACTTAATAGTATAAGATAAAAAAAAAAGTATAATTATCAATTTGTAAACTACACAGAATGAGTGAGAGAGTTCTATAGGCATTGTAAAAACAAATTGTGGCAACCTAGTGATGAAGTGCACTGTAAAAAATATGTCCTGATTTGCTGCTAGAAATTCTCTGTAATTTGAGAAAATACGTTCTGACAACGTAATTTTTTTCGTAAATTACGCGTATTTTCTCAAATTACAGAGAATTTCTGGCAGCAAATAGGACATATTTTTTACAATGTGGCACCTTCATCTTTCATATTTAAAATCTGCTATAAGTGTAGGAGAATAGACACTGAGACTTTAATGTTGACTTAACAAATATTTAATTAAATCTCTTAAGTGGGGAAAATAGGACTACTTCTTAATCGTATTATAAAATATAATTTATATATATCATCAATTCAAATATAATAAATAACTTTGTATTACCCATAAACTTTCAGCAATATAAATAGATAATGGCGTGAAGTTTGTCTAAAATTCTTTATAATTTGAGCGGCGTTTGACTATCATCTCTCTCCTCACAAAACTTCTCAAAACTCTACAAGACTTCTCAGCCCTTCTCACCTCACCAAAACTCTCCGAGTATCGTTTTAATCTGCTTTTTAAGTTTTATCCAATTATTTTTCATTTCTTACGTTATTTTACTTCCGACCACTTTATTCTATTTCTTCCTACCTACTGTATTTCGTAAAATCTGAAAATTTTACTTTGAGCTCGTAGAATACCTTTTTAAGTAGAGTAGAGACTTTTTCGAACTCCTCGTAGAATTCCTCGCAGCTCCGATTTGTGACCTTCTTATGAAGTCTTCCCCTAACCTTACAGCATTGAATCAAATTTTCCAGTCTGAAAAATACAGGATTGAAACAAAAGAAAATTAAAATAGTATTTAATGTTATAACAATAATTTAAAATTATTAAACGTGTTTACTCATATTTTTTTCGATAATTATTAATAAAGAATAGCTCAGCTTATAATTGTAATATATATATATATATATTAATCACAAAGTGCGATATATCACTGCTGAAGAAAGTTTAATTACCTCTTCCATTAACGAAATTTTAAGTACGATGAAGTGTAAGTAATGTCAGTCAAACAATTCCCTTGAGTGATATTTCCGTCTCGCAGATTATCGACTGAATTCGTTTAGATACGGGGAATAAACTTCGAAATATTTTAAGAAATATCAGGCAAAGCGTGCATTTAAAGACGAATCAATATACAGAGATTAACGAGCTGGATCTGATTAGAATATTAATTATTATCGTTGATTAAATCAATGTATTGATGTCATTTATTATTCTTTTATCGATTAACTATAAACAATTGAGACCTAATGTGGGCATTCGATTCGAATCTAGTATGTGTTTTTCAACGATGTAAGTTATCCAATTAGTTCAAAATTAAGTAGATTACTTCAGCAGATAATAGAAAATTATCAGCAAATATTTTATTCAATATGGTAGACCTCTCTAATAAACACGAAACAATCCCTTTTTGTATCGTAATGTCCTTCTAGAAGTTTGTAGAAAGTTTAATTTCATCATTTTATAATTGAAAATTGTAAAATGAAAGATACAATTAAGTTTTGTTGATACATTGACAAAAACATTAAGTATTTATTTTAATGTCATCATTAAAATAAATGAATGATTGAAGCATATTTTGAAGCTTTACAAAGTGCTTAATTATGGATAATTTATTTACAAAATACGAAGCGCGATTGTATATTGAACAGTTTTTAGTTATAAGTACAAAACTTTGAATAAGCACCATAAAATGCAAGAACTCGCAATAAATGTGTCGGGTCGAAAAAAGACATGACCCTTCGTCAGGCGAACAAAATAGGCATGAGTGCTGAAAACAAAGAGGCAACTCAATAATATATTAGATACTTATATTTAGTGTTGAATAGTACATACTTGCCAATTTACTAATTAATATTCCGTGAAATTGTTAGTACCCGCCCCTTTTTCCACACCAGTCTTTTTTAGAGTATTTTTCTTCTTATTTAATGGTAATTACATTTGAAGAAAATTTCTCTAAAAATAAAATGGATAAGTAAAAAGAGGCGGGTTCTAACAATCTTATGGAATATTAATTATTAAGTTGGCAGGTATGATTATATTAAAAATTTAAATTTAACTGTACTTATTATGATTATTATTATCATCATTATTTTGAATATAGAGAATCTAGAAAATTTTCTTATATAGAATTATATGAATTCGTTCAAAAAATGTGGACCATCTTGTTTTCACACTTCCACACCTTTCATTAAATTTTTCATTTTAATATTGTAACCCTGACTTACATAGCGTATCAAAACATCACAATTAGTTTAAATTCTATTACTTACATGTTTCGTTTCCTTTTAAGTAAATAAAGGAAATATTAATAAAAAATAAAATAAAATAAAAAGTAAATAAAAAATTAAAAACAAATAAAATATTCTATAATGCTGATAATTTATATGAATAGGTTTTTGCCAATAATATTAAGAATTCCTCTGTATAAATTAATAACTTGGATTGGTCACCTCTCTTTTCGAGCTGCTCAAACGCATAAAGATTTTCCATAGTATACACATAGGGGGATATCGTAAGATTAAAAAAAAAAAAAAAAAAATCGACACTCCTCGGCTAATTTTGTTGTAAATTATCATATAAACATACGGCTGGTGCTAATCAATTGGTAATAAGGTCTAATTATTAATGCTATAGTTAAATGTTCCTTAGGGGGTCTTTACATATTAAAATTTGTCTCAGTTTAATTCGTTTCAAATTGTAACACCCATTTTTGAGTCCATATTCGAATTTCTGAGATCAAGACGGTTAGGTAAAATGTATAATTTAAGGTAACGCTAGGAGAAATCACTCGGTAGGAGAGATTGCGCATGTAGAGAATCAGAGGAAAGAAGTAGTGTGTGAGTACGCTGCTACTCCAGGAAGTTGCACAACAGCCAGAGTATAGTCTCGATTTGAATTTGCATGCTGATTGTCTTAATTGTTTAAGATAAAGCGTGGTGATTTTGTCTTGTTTTCAAAAATAAATGTTTGATTTTTATATTACTTCCTAGAATTTTCTCTAAAATGGCTGTAGTACAAAATATTTTTTAATTAAACGATTTCTCATAAGCTACTAACCAAGACTAACGGTATGAACACCAGCAGTTCTCTATAAAAGCGAATAATTATTGAATAAAAAGCTACGCAATCTTTCCTACCGAAATGGGAGAGTTTGCGCATTTGTTACTTAGGAGAGATTGCGCATTGATTTAATTAAATTCTATATTAGGACAGATTACGCAGCTTATTGTTAATGACAAGACAATGAGCATGAGTTTCTTAAACACCTGAAACTCTACCAAGAGACTACTTCGACAAGTGACTGGACTAGTTTAAGCCATTGGAGACGGCGTATCTTTTTGGAAACCGTCCTCAGAATCCGAAATTGAACATTATTCAGAAGTGGCAACGATCGAGAAAAGCACACCTCTGATAATATTTGCCTTTTGAGGGCCAATGTTAGTCTATGGAAAACTTATCACAAATGATTTAATGTTAGTGTATACCTGTTCAGTTTTGCAATATTTTCAAGTGTGATGCTGAAGTTTTATAGAGCTGTCAGCTGTTTAAACAGAAGCGATAAAACTGTAAAATTTCTTTTTAAGGACTGTAATCCTTTAAATTTCAATAAGATGAAATAAAATAAAATAACGTAAAAGTTTCTGAAGTTGAAACGAGAAGATTTAAAACCAAGTGAAATTTAGGTTTTGTGCTTCAAATCTTTTTGTGCGGAAGATTTTGAGAAAATAATTTTAATAAATAATAAACGGTGGGCGGATTCTGGTTTTAAAAGTGGGAGGCACAAGCGACATATCATTAGACACACGTTGTGCTATCCATTTTTTTTGGCTCGTAAATCATTGCACGTGTGCAGTCCGTCTCAAATGTGTTAATTTCAGGTAGGTGGTTGTACGAAAGCTGCACCACTTACAAAAAATAAATGCAACGATTGTGGGCAACGACAAATTAGGTCAGCAAACAAAAAACCATTCAAACTAAAATGGAAGAGTACTAAATTTAAGTTAAACGTGTTATCTACTAACTTAATGTTATTTTGTAATCTCATCTCGTCTTGTTTTTTCTTTAATTAAAATTTTTTCACTAAATATTTTTTTTTAAATATTTTTAATTTTAATTTTTAATTTTTTAATTATTAAATTGAAATATCCACTCCTAATATAAAAATATACGTTTACAAAAATCTTACAACAATGTTATTTAAATGCAATTACTATTAAACTTAAGAATTTAAAAAACAACTCTCTAAAATTTCTAGAGTGAGAATCTCTCTCCTTAAAAAAGTGACCCCTATTTTGACACCAATTAAGGTGAGAAAACAATATTATCACTCTGGAAAATGTGACACTTCTCACTTTTTGTGAAAGAGTGACGTTTAGTAGTCACTCTGTCACAAAGAGTGAGGTCGTCATCTATTGCAAGATGAAACTTTTGTAGAGTGAGAAATTGCTGGCGCCATCTGGTTATCATATTTCGAACGAAATATGAAGGACTATTTCCGAACGATCTCATGTATCTATTTGTTTAACAGAACGTATTGAAGATTTTTGAAGGATAAAATTAGAAAATAATTATGTTAAAAGATAGTTTGGTAAATTATTTTTTTTATACGATTGACAAAATCGAAGTAATATTATTAATGGAGAATCGAAAATCACAAGAAACATAACGAAATTAGTCTTAGAAAGTAAATAGTTTTATTTAGAAATATATAAGGTATAAAAGAAAATATCAATGCAAATATTTAATGCACAACGCCTTAAAATCTGTAACAGTTTATATTTTTATTATATTTATTGACAGCTAACACATGTGAAATATTCAAAAATTTGGCTATAATATTTTACTAATATTTAAAATCAACAGCAAGTTTTATACTTCTGAACAGGCGACTTATTCAGGGAACTCTGTAGATTTGTATGCGAACAGTTATTTTTTTTATTTTTTTTAAACATTTACACTTGAGTAACTTCTTTTCCGCATAAGCTACTTTAAATGACTTCTTGTCATTAAGATTTTTTTTTTCAAGTATACAGCTTTTAAAATAATTCTAATTTTAGCAATTTCAAAATAATTTAAATTTTAAAATATCCTTTAGAATTCTTTAATTTTATATTGCTGATAAATGAAGTAAAAATTTAAAAATATGATTGATCACGTATGAGAATGACTTAATAATGTAAATTAAGCAGCTTGTATATGTGCTCAGTGGTTCAGTGGATAAGATACTCGCTTGCTACGGAAACGGCCTGGGTTCGATTCCCGACAGATCCAAACTGCATTCTTTGCACCGTTGAATTGGAGTCGATTCGCCAGGTGAAATAAAGCAACATCGTCTAATATACACAATTTTTTAAGGAAAAATAAACTGTCATATTCTTTAAATTGTTCTGAATAATCTCACTCTTAATAAAGAGTGAGAAATCTCACTCTTTCGAAAAGAGACTTTTCACTCTTTAGAGGTTGGCTCCATTTTGGCATGTTCAAAGAGTGATATACCACTCTTTGAGAGTGAGATCTCACTCTTTATATTTTAAAGAGAACCTTACTATTAACTCCACGACATGGCCGGAGTACTTTCGCCGGGGTTCCCCGGCTTTTTCGACGGCAACTCTTGGTGCTGGAGGGTTTGAAGACTGTGCTGTTCTTTTCTGGCTCCTCTGCTTAACAGCATACTGCGCCATTGTTTATTGAGCTTAGCCGCATCGTTGCTATTACAAGAATTCGGAAAATTAATTATTTCTATTTCTTTACCATACGCGGCATACTTATATTTTTTTTATAGTGTGCGAGTTTCGTGACGTTTTCGAATTGGATATTAATGTCTTCCTCCCTGTTTACTTTCGTTAAAGCAGTGGTTGTTTTATCCATGGCGATGTCATGACTATGTTCTTTGATTCTCATTTTAATTTTTCTTTTTGCTTTTCCAATGTAACACCTGTGGTTATTTTTATCGTCGGTAAAAGGAATCTTATATATACCTGCGGTCTCTAAATGGGTTACTGGATCTTTATCGTTTCTGATCATTTGGTAAATATTAGGGCTAGGTTTAATAGGGATATTTATGTTGTTTTTGGCTGCTATATTTTTCATTTGGCGGAAGCACCGCAATCATAACGGATAGAGGTAGTATATTTTAATTGCGGTTTTTGGTGATTTAGGATTTTATTAAGACTTTTAACGCGATTTTTGTAAAGTTTATTAATTAGTTTTTCTGAATAGCCTGCTTTTATGGTATGCTGCTTAATTATGTTTAATTCCTTATGAAGGTCTTCTGGCTCGTTATAAATAATTAAAGGTTTATATAAGCCTGTATGGCGTTTATCTTATATCTATATGGGGTGTTACTTTTAGAATGCATTATTTCGTTGCTGCTGGTCGGGTTCCTATATACTTTAGTATTGATTCGGTTACTATATCGTGTTACAAAAAGAAAAATTAAAATGAGATTCAAATAACATAGTCATGACATCGCCATGGATAAAACAACCACTGCATTAACGAAAGTAAATAGGGAGGAAGATATTAATATCCAATTTGAAAACGTCATGAAACTCGCAAACTATAAAAATTAAGAGTATGCCGCGTATCGCCAAGAAATAGAAATAATTATTTTTCCGAATTCTTGTAATGGCAACGATACGGCCAAGCTCGATAAACAATGGCGCAGTATGCTTTTAAGCAGAGGAGCCAGAAAAGAACAGCACAATCTTCAAACCCTCCAGCAGCAAGAGTTGCCGTCGAAAAAGCCGGGGAATCCCGGTGAAAGTACTCTGGCCATGTCGTGGAGCGAATAATAAGGTTGTTTTTTAAATTCTTAAGTTTAATTAAAAACTCCATGTTTTGAAGTGGTTTTGTGCAATTACTACTGTTTATAATTTAATTGTAATTATAATGAAGCGTAATCTCTCCTATCGATATGCGCAATTACTCTTACCCTTATAGCTTATAACTCTAGCATAAATTAAGAGAAATACACAAATTATTATTTAATTCAAATAATCCAGACAAATTGTCAAAAACTGGTGTTGCTGTTTGAAGTTGGTTCAAGTTTTAATATCTAGACTACCCACTAATCAAAACCTAAGTCTAAGTTTATAAATTAGACTTTATTACTAATAGATCGACACCAGAAGCATTTTTATATGACAGTCTGGGGAAAAATTAGTTCGTGGATGGGGAGGTGTTTTACCTTCTTTTTTTGTGACTGCACATATTGTTGTAAATTAAAGCTATTGATGTTATTTGTTTGGTTTCATGAATCCGTAGATTGAAGTAATTCACATTCTCCCCTCCCACATCAAGTTAAAATGCAGAATCTATAATTTTTTCAAAAAGAAACCTACAATGCATTAAATTTTAATTTAATTTAATTTAATTTTTAATATTTATTTTTTTGCACGACAAGATGATTACATCAAGTAAGGGAAAATTACTTCATTTTGATAGTTAGTTTCGGGAAGATTTTTTTTCTTTAATTTTTCTTATATTAGTTCTCCATCATACTATAGGTATGAAGAACTTAAGTAATCGTGAAAATTTTCGACCTCGAATTTTTGACTTTTTTACACGTTTCCAGGTGTGAGAATCCAAAAATATCAAAATGGGTATGGTGTCTGTCTGTAAGGTGTCTGTTAGTTATTTATTTTACAAATGCCGAACATTAGCGCTTAAGCCATCAATTCACGGGCTTTCCAATACTTCTTAACAAAGTTCTCACACTGAACCAATACATTACAATAATTCAAATGTTCAAAAGTCATTGGTTGACCAGAGTCACACAAAACACAGTCTGGGGAATTTGTCACGCCAATTCTACAGAGATGGCTTCGTAAACAATCACGTCCAGTCAATCCTCTAAAAAGAGCCAGCGCAGTCTTTCTTGGAAAACCAGGAATTATTTTCTCAGCTCCCAGAATCTTCCATCTCTTGTCACCTACACCTTGAGTCATATTCCGTTTAACAGTTTTCCTATGGATCAGGTTGACATACAATTTAGTCGAATGGAATGAGAGCGGAAGGTTTATACATTGCTCTATCAAAGCTCCTTTTTTAGCCAGAGCATCAGCTTTTTCACTGTCCAAAATTCCACAATCGGCTGGAATCCATTGGAATGAAATTCTGTGTGCCAGTACCTTAAGTAAGGACTTATTTTCCAAAATTCTTTGGGAATTATTTTGTTTGTTCAGTAGGGCTTGGAGAGCACTTTTAGTATCTGACAATATTACCGCCCTTTCAAAGGAGTGTTTGCGGATCGACAACTGCTGGACTGCCACTGCATTAGCTTCGATTTCACCATCGAAGGCAGTAGTATAAGGTCCTACTGGTAAGTAAAAATTAAAAAGTTCACAACGAATACCCGTTCCAGCACCGCAAGTCCTATCTAACATAGAACCGTCCGTGTAGACACGCAGCCAGTCCTTTTCAGGATAACGAGCCTCTATAGTCTCTAATGCAAAAGTTTTTAATTGCATATCACCCATTCCATATTTAACAACTCTTTGGATAAGGTCAAGATTTATATTTACATCCAAAATGTCCAATGGACAAACAGGCGGAGGCAAGACTAGGTAATCTCAGCTCAAATTCAGAGATTCAGATTAGGTGTCTGTTAGTTTGTTGATCCTTTAGTGTGCTAGTCCGTTAAACCGTTAATGTGTTAGATTGTTAGTCTGTGTACACGATATATCACGAACAAATGATCGCAGAGAGGTCTGACCAGTTTTAATATTAATTTTTCATTATATAAATTTTACAAAATTTTTAACGCGTTTTCTGTGAATTTGGATATTTTTAACATGTCTTTTACTGTTTTTAAGGCTAAGTGTTTTAAACTTTTAAATTCATAACATGGTTTTTTTTTTCTCTATGTTTGATGTATTGTATTATAGTTTTATTCAAGCTACACTGTAATTGGATGTTCCTGTAGTGTGCTTTTCTTTAGATAAATAAATAAATAAATAATGAATAAATAAATAAATTATTTAGGACACTGGCAAGAACCCTATTCATTTGCAACATTCTAATTAAAAAACTTAAGAAGTTATTTGAAATTTACGATTTTCTTAACATGGGAGAATAGGTCAAAATTTCACTTTAAATGTGCACGAAAAGAAATATTTTTATCGTAAAGATGTAAGAACAGCTTTTGAATATCAGTTTTGATATTGAGATGAAAATCATTAATTATAAACATGCTACTATGAAAATGTCGCAAATTATTAGAAATTTACGAATTTCTTAACATGGTAGAATACGACAAAATTTCACATAAATGTCCCTTTTGATGGATATTTTACCGTAAAGTTGTCAGACTACTTTTAAAATGTTATATAAGATGCTGGTATAAACATCCTTGACTATGAATTTTCTAATTTAAAAATTTCATATGTCATTGGAAATTTACGATTTACTTAATATGGCAGAATAAGGCAAATCAGTTTTGATTCCGGGATAAACATCATTAATTAAAAAGATGCTACTTTGAAAATTTCGCAAATTATTCGAAATTTATGAATTTCTTAACGTGGCAGAATAGGGTAAACTTTCGCATAAACGTCCATTTTTAGGGATATTTTCATCTTAAAGATGTCAGAATAATTTTTAAATATCGTTTAGAATACTGGC
Organism: Salticus scenicus; assembly: GCA_963930645.1. Taxonomy (NCBI): domain Eukaryota; kingdom Metazoa; phylum Arthropoda; class Arachnida; order Araneae; family Salticidae; genus Salticus; species Salticus scenicus. The sequence goes on along the minus strand of OZ005652.1, from coordinate 267,393,107 downwards.
ATGAACATCCCTGACTATGAATTTTTTAATTTAACAAATTCGTAAGTTATTTGGAATTTACGATTTGCTTAACTTGGCAGAATAGGGCAAAATTGAGCATAAACGTCCATTTTGAGGATCATAAATATATCAGACAACTTCAAAATAACATTTATAATACTTGTTTGAACACGATTGACTACAAGTATTCTAATAGGAATATTTCGTAAGTTATTCGTAATTTAAGATTTTATCAACATTTTCAAAATTGGGCGATATTCCATATAAATATGCATTTTGAGGATTGTTGCATTGGAAATAGTAGCATGAAAACTAAACAACGGAATTGATCCTTATAAAATAAATTAATAGATTAGAATAAGATAAATATATCGAAGTGAAAGGTGGATAGCTTATTAGGCATGGATTTCATTCTGTCGCTGTGTCAAGTATTTGGTCAAATTTATTTCTCTTAACATGATTATAATCTGTCTTGCATTAGAAATTTATTAGAAAATATATATGATAGGGAACAAAGCAGAGTCCACCTATGCCAATTAGTTTAACATAACCTTAATAGAAAGAGATAAAATACAGCTAGCAATTGAAAAAATACAACATTGTTCGATGCTATTTATTCAAGTTCAAGTATAAATGATAGATACAACATAATATATATATATATTAATAATAATAATAATTATAATTATTATTATTATGTCATTTTTTACAAAATTTGTTTAAATAATTTTTCAATCAATATGTAGATAAAACGCAAGTTATATTTGATTGAAATAAAATTTGTATCATCTTGGTAACTGAAGTAACGTAGGAATTCGGACTTTTTTTTTTTTTTTTTTTTCGATTTAAACGATGCGAGCATTATTATATAATTGATAAATTAAAACAATTTATCAATTTGCATTAATAATAATAATTATAATAATAGAAATGAAAAGTAAGAAAGAGGCATGGGGCACTAAATAAAAAAAAATGTTGAGGGTAGATTTTTTTCTTATCTCAGCTCTTATAGGTTATTAATATTTTGTACTATTATTATAAGTGTACAAAAGCTTACGATTTCAGTAATCTTCAAATAGCATTTTTTGGTTGTAGTTGATAGCCCAAAAAAGTCTGTTGCTTTAAATGTGCTATAAAAGCGTCATTAGCATTTTCATTGCGTCTCGAAGAATAAAGTAGGATGAAACACTTTCCCATATCACCAGATAAGTACACTATAAGAACCACTATAAGCGCAACTTTTCAAAACTGAAACTGAAAAAAATAATTTAATTACCTGCGTATGAGATAAATCTGTATTATCATTAAAAAATAAATAAATAAAATAAAATAAAATAAAAATAAAAATAAAAATAATGCACTACTTATAAATTATATATTTTTTTTCCATAGTAAGGAATATAGTTACAAGGAAAATCAGGGCGAGTCAGAGAATGACTGAACAAGTTTTATTTAAAACAAGGATTTCTTTTCTATGAAAATAAAATCCTGCATAGCTCATAAATTAGGAAACATCTTCATATATTATGGGAGATAGTTGGAGTAAAAGTGAGAGTAAGTCAGAGAATAATCGAGGGCATATTATTTGAAAAAAAAAAAAAAAAAAAGAATTAAAATATAACACGAAATTAAAATCATACATTATGCATTTATAGTGAAAGACTTTCTAACATTGCGCGATATAAATATTACAAAAGAAAGAATAAACTAGTGAATGTTTCATTAAATTAGATTGAATAAAAATAAATAAATAAATAAATAAAAAAGAATGAAAAATCACGTGGTTCGCATACATTATTAGCAATTTTCAATTAGAAGTACTCTTTACATCGTTTGACCTTCAATGTATACGCTTTCCCTTGATGATCACAAAACAGAGAGATAGACTAAACGAATTCATAACTACTCTTAAGCATTGTTGAAAAATAGTAAAAAATGCTTAATACAAAAGGAAATGCAATTCTAATGGAAGCTATTAAGATATCCGAATATTTTAGCGTGGCGCCCGTAAATTTTAACGCTATACATACCATATTCTACAAAGAAAAAAAAAAAAGCTTTTTTTTTAACCATATGAATAATAAAGGTCAATTTTATTATAATTGGTGCACAATAAATGCGTGGAAGTATGGTTTATAGAATTCCTTTCGTAGAACGCAATGCTTTAGATTACATTTGAGTATCCCTGTACACAAACCAATGGTGGCATTTACAACCTTTTCAATAGAGAATGTCGTATAGTGATATACGTATACTGTATAACATATATCAGTTTCAAGCGATTCCATGAATATTTAAGGTAGTAAGAGCGCATATAGACAGATGGATTGACAGGCAGACAAATCTAAGTCATAAACACCAGCTTTATTGGAAAGTGTTAAAAAAGGAACCTCTCATTAATTACAAAACAGTTTTCCACATTTGTATGAAAAGAAGTAGACATTAAAGGTGAAACTATTTATCAATGGTATTTGTAGTCGGAGCCTATTTGCTCTAGCTGGCATTTCTGGTACTTTGAGCTTCCGATTGAGAATGAAAGTGTATAATTCCAACCAATCAGGACGGTTGTTTACAGCTAGTAGTAGACGAACCGGAAGTTCTCGCAACCAGTGCGATGTAATCAATTGGTTTATTTATTTTTTTTTTTTTTAGAAAACAAGGTGAATATCAACTGCAGAGAGATTTCTATTAATTTTTAATTAGGTTAAAAAAAATTTCTTGAGTACTAATTACTATTATTATAATTATTACTTTTCTTTTTAAATATAAATTTAACATAATAAATTTAATATATGTGCTATCATTACTTAACAATTAAAAGAGCATTAAAAGACTTTAAAATACGTCTACATTTACTAAAATCTAATTTACAAAATATACAAAGCTTTCGCCATGAATTTTGATGGCATCTTCAGGTCATACAATTGGTAAAGGTGGGAAAGGTGACGATTATAGAGGCTAGTAGCTTGCCAGAAAGCTTACACATATCAAGAGGAATTCATACTCGAAGGTTACAAGTACCCCTTACTATTAAACAGTTAGTTGTTAACGATCGTTACTTTACCAGACCCACTGGTGGTGTATATAAAATCCTAATCAACTACATAGATAAAACCAAACGCACTCTCAAGAAAAGAATAGAAGAACATATTCATAACTTAAAGGAAGGAAAAAGTTCTGCTTTAGCAGAGTTTATCTACAGTAATCCTGGAGCTATAATATCCCTTATGGTCTCAAGCTGAAATAATCAATTCACCACGGAATAGTCAAGAGTTACTTTTATCTGAAGCCATTAATATTTTAAAATGTGAAAGTACAGTTAATAACAAAGACTCCAAAATCATACAGAAAATCTGGCATTTAATTTGTGTATCCAAACATTAACTAATTTATTTATCTTTTCAGTATGCTTTTAAATGACAAGAAACCTGCTACTGCTATTTTTTTGAATGTATACCTACTACAACCTTACCCAATCCAAGCAAATCTACGAATTCAAGGTGGAAAAGCTTCCTTTAGATTCAATATTCATTCTTTCCAGTATTTGTCTTAGTCCAGTATTTGTAGCTCTTAGCTACAAAGTTACGAAGTCTTCGCTACTCGTGACCTTCGAGTATGAATTCCTCTTGATATGTGTAATCTTTCTGGCAAGCTACTTGCATCTATATCTATAACCACCTCCTGTCCCACGATATATATATATAACACATCGTTCAATAAGTCCCGGGTCTAATCCAGAGATAGCGTCGCAAATGAAATATTTCTGTATGGGTAAATTAAACCTAACTTTCAAAAGATACACGTTAAAGTTTCATGATATTTCGATCGTTTGTTGCCGAGATATCAAAGTTTTAGTGACCCTACTGATGTTTTCAAAATGAGGGACAAAGCTGAATTTCGTTTGTTGTTTAAACATTGTTTTTTTATGGACAAAAATACTGTTGAAATTGTTAAGCCATTACTAAATTTCAACAATATTTTTGCCTATCAAAAAGCAATGATTAATGAACTCACGAAATTCCTCATTTTGAAAACATTCAAAGTAAGGTCATTAAAAACTTTGATATCTCGGCTAGAGGTCTGCACGGGCCGAAATTTGCAGGCCCGAGCCCGGCCCGGCCCGTTTCTTTTTTACTAGTGTACAGCCCATCTTGGCCCGGACAAAAAATGATAAAATCAGGCCCGACCCGGCCCGGCCCGATTAAAAAATTTGTAAAATTACAAAAAAAAAAAAAAAAAAAAAAAAAAAATGCCTTTCTACGAAAAAGATTTTTAGTATGTGTTTTGCAGAGGTTTTATATAGCTAAGCAATAGAATGTTCTTTAACAAAACTGCTGAATGTTTACAAGATATTTATATATGAACAGTATTTCATTATTACAGAAGGCACAAAGACAGACAGAAATTCAAATCGAAATTATTAGCATTCTCAAACAATATAGTAAGATATTTAAAATGGTTAATAGCACTAAAAATACACTTTCAACAACTTCCTGTTATATACCGTAATGTATCCAAATCTTTCATGTGATCCAGTAAAAAAAAACCTTTAACGCTAATCCAACCATATTCACTAGAAAAGATGCTTTTGCACATGCTATAAATGATGCTACTTTCATCCAATGCCCTGGAGAAAAGAAAAAGAAGCCTTAGAGAAAAAGTTACAGCGGAAGGATTTTTATAGCCTTCATACCAGCTAAACACTACAGACCATAGAAAACAAAGCCTTATATACAGTAACGTATCTAATTTCTTTTGTTTGTTACACGTACGCAAACTGGTAGTAACATGCATATTATTTTGAAATGTAAACCATTTAATATTACTTTAAATAAAATACATTAATTTCGAGACATGTTTAAAATATTTGCGGAAAATCAGATCACGAACAGACAAGCTGATAGACAATTAAATTGAAGTTACAGACATCTTTTAACAAAATAAAATTTTATGTGACATACTAGACTGTAAAATTACGTAAAATAAATGACTGAAAAAGTATTTAATAATTTTCCTTTTTCGTTGATTAACGAGGACTCTAGAAAAAGATTCGGGCCGGGCCGGGCTCGGGCTTAAAATTTACTCCAAGCCCGGCCCGGCCCGAGTACACACAAAAATACTGAGCCCGAGCCCGGCCCGGCCCAAGCCTTCAAAAAAATTTTAAGCCCGAGCCTGGTCCGGCCCGAGAGCAAATTGAAAATTTCGGCCCGAAAGCCCGGCCCGTGCAGACCTCTAATCGGCAACAAACGGTCGAAATATCATGAAACTTTAACGTGTATCTTTTGAAAGTTAGGTTTACTTTACCCACGCAGAAATATTTCATTTGCGACGCTATCTGGGGATTAATCCCGGAACTGTTATGTTGTATACTATCATTTATCAATTGTATGACCTGAAGATGTCATGAAAATTCATGGTGAAAAGCTTTGTATATTTTGTAAATTATATTTTAATAAATATAAATGCGTTTTAAAGTGTTTACTAGCTTTTAATGCTCTTTTAATTATTATGAATATGTACACGTGTTTTAAAAAAAATATCTCAATTTATGAGGTTATGTTTTTACTATCGTTACTTAAGTCACTCGCCTTTTTAGGGCTCGAACCAGGAATATCTATCTTCAAAATTTATAAAATTAAAGTAGTTGTGAAACCATAATCAATCTTTCTCTTTAACTTTTCAGTTATCCCTCTATTTCCTTTTTTTTCTTTTCTCAATTTTAGTCGTCTATTGATTTTTATGATTTTTTTTTTTTTTTTTTTTTTTCAAATATATTTTTTTATTTTAGTCCATTATCGTCACATAAGAAAGCAATTCATAAGAAAAATAAAATAAAAAAAATCTTAATTTTAATGATAGAAAATTTCCCTAACAGTAAGTAAAAAAAAAAGAAAAAAAAAAAATCTTTAACGACTTCAGAATTACCATTTTTGAGATCGAAAAAGATTAGGATGCTCTAAACGTTAATTACAAACTTCTTCCCAGATCTTACAAAAATGAGGTTGTTGGGGCTCTTTATGGCACATTAATTGCCATTTATAGAACCAGAATAAACCGCAAAATCCGATCACGTCAATTAAAATCTAAGTAAATATTTTGCGATAAAACAGAAAGGAACGGATTACATTCTGAGAGTAATAGTCTCGTATATTGACTGAAATTTCTTCCTTATAAACTTCTAAAGCGTACATATTTTTTTAATCGAATAAACAATTGATATTATTTACAATTCAGTTATTGAAACTGTTTGATATTAATGTTAAATAATAGATTTCGATTGAATAATATGGGGTGAATGGAAATTTATGTTGTTAAAAATGAATATCTATACAGTCGAACCTCGTTAACGTGAACATGCTTAACGTGAATTACTTTCAACATGAACTATTTCTACAATCCCCGTAAAATTGAAGATCAGTTTAGTTATATGAAGATTAGTTAATGATAGCATGAACTACTAATAACACGAACATCTTTTTTTCCCTCCTTCAGATTCACGTTAACGAGGTTCGACTGTATATTAATACGCAAACATAAAATTTGCCATAAGATTTTAGTCTATTTTAATAGTACTCCAAGCGGCGGCTGCAAAAAATTGACTTGATAAAGTGTGAAGCTGATTTTTTTTCTATAGATAGAACTCATTGTTACGATGAAAATCTCATAGGGTTGCCTGGTCAAAGCCGTCAAGTTTAAGAGAAACAACCTCACTTCCGGTCACAATTTAAACGATTTTCGAACCCCACAAGTGTGAAGATGAAACCGGTGCTAAAATGTAGAGATTAATATGCTCTTTAAAATGGCATATGGTTGCCTGGTCAAAACCGTCAAGAAAAAGAGGTTGCAAAGAAAATAGGGGACATATTTTACGATTTATTTACCCAAGTAAAAAGTGATTTACTCAAGTGTAAAGATGAAACCGGTTCTAAAATGTAGAGATTAATATGCTCTTTAAAATGGCATAAGGTTACCTGGTCAAAACCGTCAAGACCCGGAGGTTGCCTCGAAAATAGGGGTAAAATTTGAACGATTTTCGAACCTCACAAGTGTTAAGATGAAACTGGTGCTAAAATGTAGAGATTAATATGCTCTTTTAAATGGCATAGGGTTGCCTGGTCAAAACCATTAAGTTTCAGAGGTTGCCTCGATAACAGGGGTCAAATTTAAACGATTTTCGAACCCCACAAGTGTAAAGATGAAACCGGTGCTAAAATGTAGGGATTATTATGCTCTTTAAAATGGCATAGGGTTGTCTGGTCAAAGCCGTCAAGAAAAAGAGGTTGCCACGTAAAAAGGGGAAGTATTTTACGATTTATATACCCAAGTAAAAAGTGATTTACCCAAGTGTAAAGATGAAACCGGTGGTAAAATATAGAGATTAATATGCTCTTTAAAATGGCATAAGGTTGCCTGGTCAAAACCGTCAAGTCCCAGAGGTTGCCTCGAAAATAGGTCAAATCTGTCAAGTAAAGCAGTCAACCACAAAAAAATAGGCGAGTTTTGAAGATTTCTCAACGAAGTGTAAAAAAATACGAAGAGCATTAACAAAGAAAATGAATAAGGATGAAATTATATGAATATTTGAAAGGTGTAGCTGGTTCCAGAATATACAGCGTAGGAGTTATTTTAAAATGGCATATGTTTGCCTGGTAAAATTCGTAAAGAAATAGCGGTCAGTCTCCAAAAAGCTAACAAATATTAAAGATGTTTAACACAAAATGAAACACACATGAAAACTATTTAAAAAAGGTTAAACACGAAATGAATAATATTTAAAAGATGAAATTGCGAGCTAAATGTTGAACATATAACACTTTTCAATTTGCTTACGATTGGTGCTTCAAACCTGTCAAGGTATAGCGGTCAACTTGGAAAAGGAAGCGAATTTCAATATTCGTTTATTTTATTTGTTTAACGATGTAAGAGATTTTAAAGCATAAAGAAAATTAAATTATTATGCGTGACCATTCTTTTTCGAATCTATATAAAACTAATTTCAGCTCACGAGCTCGTTTTTTCCCCATTTTTCAATACCTAAAATATTCAAATTGTGTCAAAGTATTGAGAAGATAAATTCCCTGAAGAAATGTATGCGGCTGCTTTGTAGAATTTTATACGAAAATTTTTGGTGATGCCGATTTTGTTATATTAAAAATTTGTCAATTTTAGAAAATTTTCTCAATTAATTTTATTATATCTAATTAAAAATAATCAATAATACCTTCTCTGTAAATTAATTATGGGTACAAATAAAGCGAAAAACATTTTTAAAAAATTGATAAATTTTTCGCGTTTCTTAATAACCATGAATTAATTTATGAAATTGAAATTTGTAAATCTTGCTGCAAATCTGAAATAAGAGGTTTTGTTTTTTCATTTTATTTAATTATTTATTTTGTATACTAACGGAATTTTTTATTATGAGCTTCTTGGGCATTATTATCTTCATTTCTGTTAACTTTTGCGGGCGTATTTTCTTATCCGCATGCTACATTTTTAACTTTTACTATTAATTCGTTGTTTTTATGGGAAATTTTAGAACAGTTTCATTACAGTTTATTTATTTAATTTTTCTTTTTTAAATACTTTTTATATTTTTTCTTCACATTGTATAAAAAACCCTTCAAAATTAACTTTTTTTTTTTTTTTTTCTCGAGGCAACCACTATTTCTCGAGATTTTCACCTCGCAACCCTATGATACTCTAAAGAGAATATTATTCTCTATATTTTATAAACGGTTTCATTTTTAAATATGTTAGGGTAAGAAAACCGTTAAAATTCGCCTTCCCCCTCGCCCACACACACACACTTTTCGTGGCAACTTCTATTCTTGACGGTTTTGACCAGGCAACCCTATGCCATTTTAAAGACCATATTATTCTCTACATTTTAGTACCGGTTTCATCTTTACACATGGGTAAGTCATTTTTTACTTGGGTAAATAAATCGTGAAGTACGTCCCCCTTTTTCGTGGCAACCACAGTTTCTTGACGGCTTTGACCAGGCAACCCTATGCCATTTTAAAAAGTATATTATTCTCAACATTTTAGCACCGGTTTCATCTTTACACTTGTGGGCTTCGAAAATCGTTTAATTTTGACCCCTATTTTCGAGGCAACCTCCGGGTCTTGACGGTTTTGACCAGGCAACCATATGCCATTTTAAAGAGCGTATTAATCTCTACACTTTAGCACAAGTTTCATCTTCACACATGTGGGGTTCGAAAATCGTTTAAATTTGACCCCTATTATCGAGGCAACCTCTGAAACTTGACGGTTTTGACCAGGCAACCCTATGCCATTTTAAAGAGCATATTAATCTCTACATTTTAGCGCCGGTTTCATCTTCACACTTGTGGGGTTGAACAGGGATTGAACAGGGCGCAGCCCCCGCTCACCGCTCGAAGAGCGGTGTTGAGCGCTTCCAGAACTAAGTTCACGTGGGCTGCGCCAAGATGTTTATTGAAAGACAAAAAAAAAAAAAAAAATACAAGAATCATCGCCAGGCAGAGCCTACTCGCGACAATGGGCGATGTGAAACAAGTTCAATTTACATAGTCTTTTGTTGGTCGGCATGCCGAGCCTAGCCGGCTCCTCGCGACAGAAGGCATGCTGACATGCTGTAATGTTATGTTGAAGTCCGAGAGGAATGGAGATGATCATTGTAGAATAGGTGTAGGTCATGTCAGCCTCTTGCCGGGTAAAACCCTTCGCGACAGAGGGCCAGAGGTGCAGGACTGACTCTTGATGTGATTAAACAGCTTTTGTTGTTTTCCAAATTGACCAAGCTCAAGGGAAGTGGGAAAGATTAATCTGTTAAGTTTGAAATTTCATTTAATAGGAAATAAATTTTATATAGTTAAATAATAGGGGTTTACGCGTGAGAATATTTTCTAGCCAATTATGGGGTCTAGGAGATGGGTTTCTAAGATGATAGGGAGCAGTTAGGGGGCAAGAGTAATAATAGTGATTAGGAGCGCCCTCCTCGCCACAAGGACATAGGGACTACCGACGACAATGAAATTTATGCAGGTAGGAGGGGAAAGGCCCGTGGCCTGTCAAAAAAGCCGCAACCGGAGGAGAAATGTTCCAGGAGACATTTGAGACTATTGGGATTAGGTTGTGGGTATGTCTCCCTTTTGAGGATTCATCCCACAGTGTTTGCCAATTTTGGTGCAGTAGTACCTTCAATTTACTTTTTACGTAGGATGGGGGTGCTGGAAGAGAGTGAAGAATATCCTCCCCTTCAGTTGCAGCCTTCGCCAGTGAGTCCGCAAGTTCATTGCCGACGACGCCTCTATGGGCAGAAACGTGTGCCAGGGAAATTAAGTGTTTTAATTTGGCGATTTTACGTTTTATGTCTAAGACTTGGGGGTGTTTAGTCTTGTGGCTAGTGATGGCCTGCAGGCTCGAGAGGCTGTCGCTGTAGATGTTTATTAGTGACAGCTGCGGGTTGCCTTCTGCCCAATCAAGGGCCTTTTGAATCGCAAAAAGTTCCGCTTGGAAAACGGTGTTAAAATTCTCAAGCCTGCATGCCCACCGATGAGCCTCAAGTCCGTTGTCCATGACGCAGAGCGCTGCTGCTACGCCAGAGTCCGTCTTTGAGCCATCCGTGTACACCGCCACAGGGACTGAGGGATCAAAGCTATTTTTTTGAGTGTTTACTACGAAGGATGCTGCGTCCTCTGCCGGGTGCAAGTCCCAGCTACGGATATGAAGTTGCAGTGGGTTGTTGGGGAAGACAGAATTAGTTATTGGCAGATCGTGTAGTTGGAGGATGTTGGTTTTTAAGTAATTGATAAATAGTTGTAGGTGGGCATGAGGGATTCCCGTAATGACAGTGAGGGCGTCAGTAGAGATCGTCCTGTAACCTCTCGAAATTTGGAGGAGGAAGGGACGTTGGATGGAGTCTAATTTGGCCTGATTTTGCTTCGACAGGTAACCACCCCAAATACCTTCACCATATGTTAGGATTTTGTCCACAATTGTTAAATACCATGTTTTCAGGAAGGAGGTGGAGATGCCCCACCACCTTACTGCTAGTTTTATGGAGTTGTGGTAAATTGTCATAAGTTTCAGTTTTAGTTCGTGCAGGTGGGCGGTCCAGCTAAGTTTCCTGTCGATGGTCAGGCCAAGAAGTTTTAGGTGGGGTACATGATGGACACTGACGCCGTCTATTCTCACCACGGGAGATCTTTGAAGTAATTTGGGGAAGCCTAAAGTTAGCGCTTGGGTTTTTGAGGGAGAGAGGCATAGATCTAAGTCTTTTAAGAGTTTGCTAAAGAGAGGGAGGGCCTCCTTGGCCTGGTTCTCCAGGTCTTTCCTGATCCTTCCCGAGAGAATGAATGAGAAGTCATCAGCATATGCGAAAGTGGTGTGGCCCTCAGAATTCATGCGGACCAGTATCGAGTTGGCAATTATGTTCCATAAAATAGGTCCCAGGCATGAGCCCTGAGGGCACCCCTTAGTTTGGGGGAACTCTGTAGAGCCGTTACCCCAGTTGACTATGATTTTTCTTTTTGAGAGGTAAGAGCTGATGACCCCCGCCAGGTTACTCGGGCAGTTGAGTTTGTGTAATGCCTGTAGGATGTGGGGCCACTCTACGTTATCGAAGGCTCCTTTGATGTCGAGTGAGACTAAGGTGGTATATTCCAAGGACTTTGAGTTAGAGGCGCAGGAGCTTTTAATAGCCTGTAATGCTTGTTCACATGATCTGCCCTCTCTGAACCCGAATTGGTTTGGATGGAGAAGGTTGTTGGACTCCAGATGGTGGTTCAATCTGGTAACGACCAGTTTTTCTAATAGTTTGCCTAAAGTTGGCAGCAGGCAGATCGGTCGATATGAAGCGGGGTCAGAGGGAAGCTTCCCTTGCTTTAGGAAGTACACCACCTCGCCTCATCGAAGGATTTCTGGAAAGTAACTATGCTCCAGGCATAGATTGGCCCAGTCGCGTTATGTGTGGTACTGTGTTGTAAGTGTGTCTTAGAATTAGAAAGTCCAGATTGTCTGGGCCAGGAGCCTTTTTAACGTTGAAGCTGAAAAGAGTGGCTTTGACTTCAGCCTCCGTGAAGGGGACATCCGAGGGAGTTGAGAAGGTGGGCACCTGGTAATTAGGATATTTACTCGGTGCAAAGAGTGTCGTTGTGATGTGTTCTAGGTTATTGCGTTTAGAGGAAAGAGCTGGAGGACGCTCTAGCTTCAGCTCCGTTGGTGTGAAAAACTTGTTGCTATAGAATTTTTGTGCTGTGCCGAAGACTTTTGTTTGTGTTGAGCAGAATTTTCTCCATGCGTCGTGTTTTGCCGTGTTAAGTTGTTTTTTGAAGAGTGCCGAAAGTTGTTTGATTTTTTGTTTATGTTGGGGTATAATCGCGGGGTCTAAGAATCTTTGTTGGCGTTTTAGTGCTGTCAATTTGTTCCGCATGGAGCGTAGTTGGGGAGACCAGAAGTTGTAGGTGAATTGCCGACCGCATTTTTTGAACCTGAAAGAGGAGGTGGCTACAGAATGGAGTGTTTGTATTAGTTTTACTGTGAGTTGTTCTAATTGTATAGTGTTTTTAACTGTGTGTAAGTCTTGACTTAAGTTTGTTAAGGGTGTTTTGATTAGTGAATTGAACTTATTAAAGTTTTTATTTTTTGTTGCGAATCTTTTGGAGTATGTGATTATCGGTTTTGTTTCTAGTGTGTATGTTATGTAATTGTGGTCTGTGCTATTGTGTATGTCCAGGACTGACCAAGCTGAGATTCTTGCAGTGGTTTTTGGATTGACCAAGGTAAAATCCGGCCAACCCTTGGCTCCGTCCTTTTCGAATGTTGGATGTGAGTTTTCAATGTTGGCTAAGTTTAAGTTGTGCGAGGCTATGAATTCTATGAGGCTGCGACCTCTTACATCCTCACGTGGAGAACACCACAGTGGGGAGTTAGCATTGAGATCACAGCCGCAGATGAAAAGTGTTTTCTGTGATATTAAGTGTTGCCATTCCTCCAGGCATGACTCAAAATCTGCTGACGGGGCTGCGTATGCGCTGCCAAGGATCAACTCACCCTCCCTTGTGGTGAGTGTAATGAAGACACAGTGCTCTCCTGTGTATAGGTGGGTGTAGTTGAGATTTTTTGTGTTTATGACAATGTGGGCAGTGTTCTGTTTGGAGCTGAATCTAGGCCAGGAGGTAGGGAAGCCATACAGATCTCCCCCAACGGTGCAGTAAGCGTCCTGCAGCAGCCCGAAGTCGTAGGAACTCTTTTCCATGAAGGTTTGTGCTGCCGAGTTCGCCACCTTACACCCGTTAAGGTTGATCTGCAGGAAGCGGAGACTGTTGAAATTGGGCCTGGGTTGAATAGTTGAGGAAGCTGCATCTTGGGGAGACGAGGAGAGAACTTTCTTTTTGTTTTTCTTTTTAATTTTGAGTAAATTTAAGGGGTGGGCTCAAGAGGAGATTACGGAGGCTAGAGCTAAGGCAATGAGAAGTTAAGAAGATAGAGAGACTTACCCTCTTGCTTGATCTCTTTGGGTGTAGTAAGCTGAGGGTGGTGGTTGAAAATACATCTTCTCACGATCCACTTGGGGCTCATAGTCGAAAAATCTTGGGCCTGTAAACTGCATTTGAGGAGGGCCATACATGTATGGATACGGCCAGTTGGGAGGGTTACACGAAGCAGTACCCTGCTTGTTTGGACGGGAGCGGGATCTTGCGTTTTGGCGTTGGTTGTATTGCTGTGTTTCGTATTGTTGTGGCTGTTGGGTCTTTGCAGGAGTTGTTTGGTAGAGACTTTTTTCCTGTGTGTTGGAGGTGTTTGGCGGAGGTCTTCTGGAGGTGGAGCGATTTTGCCGCCTGCCTCTGGAGGAGCCTGTGCGTTTGTTGCTATTGTTTGGTTGTATCCGGGTGTTCTTGTTAGTTGTTTGCTGTCTTGTGTTTTCTGGTTGTGGTTGTGGTGCGGTCGGTGGGTTTGTGGTGATTGGGTACTTCTTATTCAGAAAGTCTCTTTTTCTGGAGTACATATCTTCCAATATGGGGCAAGACAGGGAGTAGGCAGGGTGTTTGGAAGGAAGGGCCTGTAGACCTTGCTTTCGTCTATTGCTGTTTTCCCTTTGGCAGTTAATACAGCTGGGCCTGAGGTTGCATTTGTCATTTTTATGCCCCCCTGAGCAGTGCGAGCAATACACATTATTTGTGCAGGTGTGCACCGTGTGGTTGAGGGCTTGACAATTGGAGCACCAGTTGATCTCTGTGTATGGTCTCAGGAAGCATTTGAAGAGACCCAGTTGCACTGATTGTAATGCCAGAAAGGCCTCTGCCAGTGGTGTGGGCATGTGCAGGATCCAGTTGTTTGTGTTGGGAATTTTTGAGTGTTGCTTTCTTAAAATTTGTATGGTAGATTCTTTGTTGTGAGTGCCTGTGATGTCGTGAAGTCTTTGTTGGAGTTGTTCCGCTTCCATGTCTGCCGGGACTCCCATGAGGAGGATTCTCATAGGAGGGCAGAGTTTCTCTGAGACTTTTAGACGGCTTGCAATTTCTGGATTGGTGTTAAGTTCTTGTGTTAAGGTCTTTGCATCCGTTTCAGTTTTGCAATGCACATCCACTGCAGAACGGAAAATTTTCGTGAAAGCAATTTGTGCCTGTGTTGACACATGGTAAGTCCTCAGAATGTCCATCACTTGCCTTCCACTGTCCTGTTGTGATTGTGATGTGACATGTATTATTCTTCTTGATTGTTTGTTGTCTTGCTCCCTGGGCTTGTGTGAAGATGTTTTGTGTTCTTTGTTGTTCGCTAGGGATGTTGCGTGGAGAGGTTGGGCTCAGAAGTTTCTGCATGTAGGTTGGAGTGTTTTGTGTGGTCGTTGATGTGGATGGTAGGTGGTCCTCGTGTGGGTTTTCTCGTGAGTTTTCTTCATTTGGTAGAACTGATGTATTTGGCTTTATGTTTTCTTTTAGATATGTTTCTTGTCTGTATAGGGCATCATTTAAGTTGTTTTGAAGGGCTTTGATTTCTTGCAGTCTATTGTTTAAGAGAGTGAATTCGGGTTGGAGGTCTAGCTTGAGGTTAACTGAAGGGGAGTTGATATACTGCAGGTTGTCTGTTTGATGCTTCGGCTTTGTAAGTTCGGTTGATCTTGGGGGGAGTGGGGGTGGTAGAGTTGAGGTTTGTGTTTCTGTTGAGGTTTGTGTTTCTGTTGAGGTTACTGTCTTTGATGGCGTAGTCTGTGTTGTCTGTGATGTTGTTAGTCCTGTTGATGTTTGGCTGTCTGTATTGGCTTTTGTTTTGGTTTCCTTGTTTAGGAGTTTGATTCTGATGAACGCTTTGTTCAATGCTTTAGTGAGACTTTTCCCAGGTTGAGTTTTAGAGATCAAGTCCATTGCAACTATGACTACATTTTTTATTGTATTGTACTGAGTGAAGTCCTCATAAACAACTTTTGGCTTGTCGGATTCCTTGGTAAAGTCTTTAGCTTTAAGTTTGGTTTTGTTTTTATTTTTTGAATTCGTTGAGGTGCAGGATCTCGTTGTGATGCAAGATTTCGTGGTTTGATCGGAAGAGGCACTGGTTGTGGAGACGTCTGAAAAGTCACCGTCGTCTTTCTCCAGGTGGTCATCGCTGTCTATGTCCGACATGATGTTATTTAGCTTTGATAAAAGCTGTTGTTTTATAATACTGGAGAATGGTGCTAATTAGCAATTAATCAAAGCTTTTTTTTTTTTTTTTTTTTTTTTTTTTAAATCTAGTGAAGGTGTACCAGAAAAAACATGGGAGGGCTTTCCCAGTCACGCACACGCGCACCAGACGCAGAACATCAAAGCTAAAAAAAAAAGGTGTTTAATGAAAAAAAAAAAAAAAATAAAAAGGAAGAAAGGTGAACCAGCTGTCAAAAAAAAAAAAAAAAAAAAAAAAAAAAACATGGGTGGAAGGGGACAGTGCTGAAAGGAAGGGGCTGGCCAAGATCTATTCAGCGGAGCAATGAAAATTTAATAAAATAAATAAATAAATTAAAAAAAAAAAAAAAAAAAAAAAACGTAAATTTGAAAAAAAAAAAAAAAATAGGGGGTGTTTTGGAAAATTGGCGCCCAGGTTGCCGAATAGCCAGGAAAAAAAAAACAAAAAAAAAAAAAACTATAAAAATTTTGGTTCTCCGGTCGCCAAAAAGCCGAAAATGAAAAAAAAAAAAAAAAAAAAAAAAAGACATGGTTAATAAAATTTGGTTAAATTAAACAAAAGGCAATCGGAGACGCGAAAACCAACATTTGGATTAAGAGATATAGAATTTAAAGAATAGGGGAAGCGCCCTCTGGCGGGGAAAAAAGGGAGTTAGCTCAGAGGGTGGGGCAAGCAAAAACCTATTCAACGGTATAAAGCAATTTGAAATTGAACAATTAGGGGCTGAAAAAACGACAAAAAACCGAAAAAACTGGAAATGTTAAAATAAAAGGCGCCAAATAAATGGTTAATAAAAAAAAATAAAAATAAAAATAAAATAAAATAAGTAAATAAATGCTTATAGCACTTAAGTAATTGGAGAAGACAAGGTCCTTGGCATAAATACACGCTAAAAGAATGATTAATATAAGTGGCAAGATAAAAATTTTTAATAAACAGCAATTATAAAAATTTTGGTTCACCGGTCGCCAAAAAGCCAAAAGAGAAAAAGTACGACGTGGTTAATAAAATTTAGTTTAATTAAACAAAAGGCAAATGGAGACGCGAAGAACCAACATTTGGAATAAGAGATATAGACATTAAAGAATAGGAAATGCGCCCTCTGGCGGGGGGAAAAGGGAGTTAGCTCAGAGGGTGGGGCAAGCAAAAACCTATTCAACGGTATAAAGCATAATAAAATTGAACAATTAGAGGCCGAGATATTCACAAAAAACCGGAAAAACTGGAATTGTCAGATAAAATGGCGCCAAATAATTGGTTTAATAAAATTGCTATTAGCACTTAAGTAATTAGTGAAGATGAAGTCCTATACGTAGTGACAGGTTAAAATAAAGATTGGATTAGATTGCAAGTTAAAGTTTGTAAACACAGTTATTAAAAATTTGGTTCCCTGGTCGCCAAAAATTTAAAAAGCACGATTTGGCTACAAAAATTTAAATAAAAAAAATAAAAGGCAACAAAAAACTCTAAAATACTATGGTAACTTAAAAAGATATAGGAAAAGGGGGATAGGAAATGCGCCCTCTAGCGGGGAGGGAGGAGGGTTAGCTGAAAGGGTGGGGCAACTCAAGAACTATCCAACGGTATAAGATAATTGAAAATCCGATAACCAGTCCACTCAAAACGGAGAAAAATGTAAATAATTTAAATCCCTAGGATAAAACTGTCATAGGAACTAACTCAATTGATTAAAAACAATGCTAAACGTAACCATCCCAGGGCACAGCAAGGTTGAGACAATTTAGAGAAGCATTAGAACCCCACTGATTAAAAAGAAATTACTTAATCTTCCATAATTTAAGGAACACATAATTAACAAAAACAAGCAATTTTAAGAATGGTTGGCCACCTCAATACAGTGAATAATACAGTGTGATTTAGAAATATTGCATGGCTACGAGTTTGCCGTTAAAATCCATGCCCGCGAAAGCGTTAGGGATTAACCAATGAGAAAATACTCAAAAAACATTCACTATATTATCAGTGGCAACAGCATTAAAAGTTATGGTTTAGTTTTGAAAAAAATCCCGATATAAATTGGGAAAGGGAAAATCAATAAAATCAAATACATTGTAAGAATCAGTAAAGGGGAAAATAAAGGGAAGATTAAAAATGAAAAACGTAATTATAATGATAAGTAATAATGATTTAAGTATATTGAGTAATTATAAATTTGATTACAGTGACAAGTAATGCTTAAATTATGCATAGAAGATAACATAAACTTGATTTTCATTAATTAACTAATTTATATTTAAAGAAAATACCCCTACAGAAGTTCTGTATAGGGAAAAAACTCAAGTAAAAACACAACATTATAAAAATAAACATAAAAAACTAACCAGTGGGGCTAGAGACAAAAATTATATATCTACGGAGAGCCTGAACATTCCCGCATCCAACACAACACAGTACGCAACCAGTACTCACCCCTGACCCTAGTAGTTTAGCCGGCCATCGAGAGCGCTGAGGCAAACTTCATCACACTCGGGAGGAGACACCAATCGAAAATCGTTTAAATTGTGACCGGAAGTGAGGTTGTTTCTCTTAAACTTGTTAGGTATTGATATACTTTTGCCTCACTAGAGGGCGCCAGAGGTCCCGTTGAGATAAAATTCGAAGAACATTTTTTTGTTTACTCGCTCGCGGGACATTAGTTTTGGTTTTAGTTTTAGTTCTGTTCCAGTGGCGGCTCGTGGCAGGAGCTGCAGAGCTGCAGCCCCCCCAGAAATATTCGAAAAAACTATTTTATCAACTTTCAAAATATTTTGAAAATAAATATTATTATATTGTATAGTATTATGCATATAGAAAAGCAGATTACTTCGTTATCATAAAAAATTATTAAAAAGCTGAGAAAAGTTAACCATTTTTAAACGTAATATCACCTCGAAAATTCGTAAAGGGACTGCTCATTCATGCAGCTCCAGAAAAAAGGGATTTCTCTAGGGAAAGAACAGTTACAACCGCCCCTACTCGTTTTCCCTACCAGTTTCGACCATTTGGTTGGAGCTGCATCCTCTGCAGCTCCGATCTGAATAGGGATTTCGGTAATGCCGGAAAAGAACAATTTCCCTTTGTAATCTACGTTTTTTCTTCACAGTTTTCAATGCGGTAATCGCTGTATTTGATGATTATTTATGTATGAGAAGTAAAAAAATTTAGCATGAAGGTTATTCACGATTATATGAGAAAATTTTCATTTATTTTTCAAACAGATTTTTATTTTATATTACATGGAAATTTCGCACGGTTTTTCGGTTTCTTGGTTTGCCAATGGCAGAAACGTTGAATAGACAGAATCTAAATTTTTATATAAATTTTGCCTTAAACATAATATTTAAAATTTATCAAGTGTTTAATCGCTTTGTTTATAAAGTTATTATTATAATTATTATTGTTATTATTATTATTATTATTTTTTTTTTTCATTTGTATTTTAGTCACTAATGTTTTTCTATTTTGATGAGAAATATTAGCAGTCGAACCTTTCTTAAAAACACGAGATTACTAAATTTTTAATTTCTGACATTTTCATACAACGAAGTTGGAAAGCATTTATAACTCATCATCTTTCATCTCTCTTTCTATTTGAGTGAGAACTTTCAGAAATATGCTCGGAATTTCAAGCATTTTAATATCCGTTCTTTAGATTGACCACACTATTTTTCCTATATACTTCTTTTACGAGGACACACAAAACATCCAGAATGCACTGCTGGCTTGGATAATATTTCAAACCAAATTAAACTGATATATACTACTCAAGCCTTTTTAAATATATCTAAAGAAAATAGTGTTTTAACATTTGTAGATTTTTTTTTTTTTTTTTTAATGCACGGCAATACAGAAGATGTGCAGCAAATTTTGGAAATTCATTTTTAATTATACTATGGTTTCATATTTAAATGAAATTTTAGTTTACTTTTAATTTTAGTGTACATGTGTATAAAGTTCGCATTAAAAAAAATAATAACAATAAATTGTTCGTAATGTTAGACAAGCATTTCATAATCTATGTGATGTGCAAGATTTTACGTCAATGTTAACTCTTTTAATTAATATTTCAAAGGATGTTCTAAATAAATTAATGAAACGCATCATTATAATTGAACTTTTAAGATACGAGCATTACATTACTATAATGTTTTGAGGTCTCCTGAGCTCATTTTTGCTATTTTTACAGTGTTATATGTATGGTGTGAGTAAGTGTATATATGTGAGTGAATATCATAACAACTAAATGCTTGGTTCGATTGAACTGAAAGCTGGTAGGTATGTGAAAGGTCACCATCAAACGAGCTGTATACAATTTGACGGATGTGAGACTTATAGTTCTGTTACAAGGACACAAAGAAAAATTCCTTATCATTTTGATTAATGGACTTAAATTTATGAAGTGCGATTGCGCCTAAATGTTTTATCCAATTGAGCTAAAAATTGGTAGGTAGGTTATAGGTAATCGTCACGCAATTTGTATAGTTTTGATGAGTACAGGACTTATACATTTTTCTACAGAGACACAAAAAGAAATTCTTTATCATTATGGACTATAGATTCGAATTATTTGCAGTTATTATCGCAAGAACTGTACAGATCTACATAAGTATGTAATCAAACTATTTATTATTATTTTTATATAAATCATTGTGTGTATCTTTTTAATGAGCAAAATTTGATTTACAATCATGTAGGTATACTTAGTACTTCGCACCATCTTGGAGAAAATGATAGCATGCAGATGAAAAATATTTTGTTTGGAGAAAACTGACTATCATTAATAAATAAAGTTAACAAAATAAAATCTCCAGATTTTTTTTTTCTTTGTAATGAATGTCCAATAATATAAAATTTTAAATCTATGCTGTATCCTGCATTGCTCTGCTTCTTGCTCAGTCTGCGCATATAAAACCCGAAGACCCCGATTAAAACAGATTATTTAGAGAGTCATTTTCGCTTTTTTCTCAAATCTTATGTAGACATGCAGCTATGCAGCCCCCCCTGTAAAGGAATCTCACGAGCCGCTACTGTTCTGTTCTAGAATGGAGAGCAATGTCATGAAATAGTAGTTTGCTCTCGGGGCCTTTTTGGCCTGATTTTATTATTCATGGAGCTACCGTTGAAGAAATAGAAAAGGTAGCCCATAGATTAGTTAGTTTTAGTTTGTCTTTAGTGAAGAGAGCAACACAATGAAATAGAATGCTCTCAGGCCATCTTTGGCCTAATTTATTTTTATGGAACCACCATTGTCATAACGAAATAGAAAACTGGTGGCTTAGTTATTAAAATATTACGAATAGAAAATTGTTTTCGTGAAATTTCGAATATGTAAATACCTTTTGTAAATAGTGTTTCTTCATGTAAATACTTTATTTAATAAACTGTATATATTTTTCTCATCTTAAAGAAGAAGCTATTATTTCTAGAAAAACAAGTGTCCGTTATTAGTCTTCATTTGTTTACGTCGAAGAATTCTACAGGTAAGAAGAATATTATTATATCAGTTTGAAGATTATTACTTTGAAATATAAAATGATTTGAAATTATTATATAAGACATTTGATTAAATGCAATAGCCTGCAATCTTTATATTACAAAGAATCGAGAAGATTCGCTTGAAGCCATTCAGAAGAATGGCGTTTTATAACAAACTTGACGGCTTTGACCAGGCAACCATATCAGATTTTCATTGTAATAATGAATTCTATCTATAGAAAAAAAAAAAAAAAAAAAAAAAAAAATCAGCTTCACACCTTATCAAGGCAATTTTTTGCAGCCGCCGCTTGGACTATAAGAGGAGGGGCTTAAGATTTATTTCATGTGCGTTTCAGGAAAAAAAAAAAAAAAAAAAATGGGGAAGCATATAAAAATAAATTTATCCGCGACGCGATTGTAATGAAATGCTCGCCCTCTGGTGGGCTAAGGTGAAATTACAATAAACATGGTTTAATTCGAATTCCATACAGCCGCCATTGCTTGCCGATATTTAGTTTCACATATATTTATTGAATAAAAATGAATAAATACGGTAAAAAAGATAACACATACTTTTGTGTGCCACAGTGTAACTCCAAAGGATCAAGAAACCCAGAATTGAGCTTCCATTTATTTCCAAATGACAAATTTAAAATTTCAGTTGCTTCGGCTAATGGAAGTAAAGAATTAATCAGATGATTTAAAATTAATATTTGTTCAACTTCAGTTAAAAATCTACTTCCGATCGAACTTTGAATAAACTGAAGTATTTTTTCCAAAAGCAATCAATTTTCCATAATGTAATGGCGGAGAAATTATAGTACGAATATTAAGTAGAATAACAAAAAGAACACTAATGGAATACACGTGGCTATGTTTACTAACAACTGCAGTGTTCACAAAGCGCCGTCTATCGATCATTACAAACGCGGATTGTTAAACACCTTTCATTTTATACACGTAATCGTTTGTATTTAAAATTCATAGAGAAGGAAATTGTTAAATCTGCACGCGGAATTTTAAAAATTCAATACAACAGCTTACGATTTAGCTTATTTTCTGGATTTATTTTTCCCTATTTATTTTTTAAAATCTCAAACATAACGCCACATAGGGTAATCACTATTTGATTTATTCTAATGTTCTTCACGACTTATCTTTAAGCAACAGAAGTAAGTATATTTTATTTACATTTTATTTTATTTTTTATTTTTCAGTCCGCAGACTGGAGTGTAATTTTTTTTTTTTCTGATTCCTGTCATATTGTTTCGAAACAGATTTTTTTTGCTGTTGAAATGTCCAGAAGAAGGGCTTTGATCGATTGGATTGGAAGGCAAAGAAGTTAATGGAAAATGAATCTTCATGTAAATAAAGACACTGTTAGTGATTTTTATATATTTATTATTATTATTACTATTATTATTTTGTGGATAGAGTAATTACTAAGAACATTGTTTACACAGAATTTTTAAATTTCCTAATTAATATTTAAATCCTTATTTAAAAATATTGGTCGAATTTCGATCACTGGGAGATACTAATTTTAATTAAACAGAATGATGCCTTTGTATGCGTATTTTCTTTGTAAATATACATGTTTCGAGTACTTACGCTCAATTTTGAATATTATATATACTGACGAATAAACAGTTTATAAATAAACATCCTAGACACTACACAATCACGCAACAATTTGCCTGTAACGAAATAATTGAATATTACTCTTCTTCAAGCGAAATATGTTATGCGTGAGTGCAGCATGTGAGCTGCAATGAAATATTTTGGTATATTTTACTGATATTAAATGCTCGACGATCCCTTCTGAAACTGCAGTAATGTTATATTTCATATGCAACAGGGAATGTTTTATCACCTAAATAAATGAAGAACCAGCAGCAGAAAGGAAAATATAATGTTTGGGATCCCCTGTAAAAAATAATGCGCGAAATACTTTGTGTAGAATAAAATTATGATGTTTCTTCCCATCATCCGTGTTCGTTCGCTTGAGGATGTATCTTTATGGTTATATAAAAGTTTGTTTAAAAATTTGGAAACATTTTTGAATGTTTTTTGTTTACAACATGGAAAGTTTTATACATGCTAATGCAAACCAGCATTGATTTGGAAATTTTTTAAATTTCCACAGACAATATCCTGGCAAATATCTCAAAATAATAAATGTTTCAGGAAATATGAGCATTTGTATAAAATAAATTTGAACTTTATGTGCAAATGATAACAAAATTTCTTTTGGATAATTAATATCCAAAAAAAAAAAAAAAAAAAAAAAAAAAAAATTCATATAAATTGGTCAGTCAATTATCGGTAAGCTTAAAAAAAAAAAAAAAAAAAAAAAATCGGTGATATAGTGAACAATCTTCATGTAATTTTTGAAAAAAAAGTTTGATTTTAAGATATTCCGAAGAAGAGAGAATTTTCGAATCCACTATATGTCCCTGTTATTGCAATTTTTCCAGCTCTATGCAAATTTTTCAGCTTTAAAAAATTATTTAAAAAAAATATATATATCGATTTCACAGGTTTGGTTTCAAATATAGAGAGTATATGAGAAAAACGTGAACTTGAAGGGTTTGATTTTATTGCATTGGTTGTTTTTCATTCTGCAGAAAATGTTTTGGTAATCAGAAATACTTCGTTTTACATTAAATCGAGTAATTATGCACCAAAATCATATAGGGATATTATCTGTGCAATCAAGCCTTGGAAAATCATTGTTTAACAGGCCATGAAAGGCTTTAAGAGCAAACCCCCGAATGAACTTGGCGAAGGATTGCTAGAAGGTTTTGCATATAATATCAGTGCAATGACATCTTGCCAGTTACAAATAGCCTTTCCATGATCAAGCATCTACGTACAAATCAAGTATTATCGATCTCGCAAAGCAGAGTTTATACTGGAGAAAAATGCGAAAATTTTGAAGTCTTCAGAAATTGGGAAAAGTTTCATGGAGCGATAAACCAAGGTTTAGGACTTGGACATCCGATGTCACAGTCTGGGTGTCGAAAATACTTGGTGAGCTTTTTTTTACATGACTGTATTGTGAATTAAATTAATTTTGATAGTGGAATTCCAATGGTTTAAGATTGATTCACATAATTTTTGTCTTGGATCTATCTGCCTGTAAGAGAAATTCCAGCTACGGAAAATTTCCTAGTTATTTTGAACAGTTCCATGCTACAATTGGAACAATAGTTAGAACAATTCCAACTATTAAAATAGTTTGAAAAAAAAAAATCCTTGATTGTTTCAATAAGTTCATATTTCAATACAGACTGCCCGAACTATTTAGAGGATTTCCTTTACTTAATGTGTTTTGAAGTTGAACTGAATTTCTCAGAACACAGACCTCAATCCCTCAGAATGCACATGTAAGTAATTGGAAAGTGAACTATATTTCAGGTCATTATTTCCCACATCGATGACTGAGCTTATTCAACAATTTTTTTTAATGAATGGTTGCAATCTTTCTAAAGACATTCCAGAAACTAACTGATGGCGTTCCTGATAAAGGTCTCATTGAAGCAAAAGTCTTTCCACTTCCTATATATTTTGTAAGAAAAGCAAAATGTATTAGGTGCATGGGAAAGTTCTGTCATTGTGTGGCACCCAAACAGAGACTTTGGACACAAAACCAAGCTTTTTAATGTGATACCAAGCAGTAGTCTGATGAATTCCAAGCTTGAAGCACACTTCTGTGGAGGTTAACGTGGGATTTGTCCTGATCATACTGTAGCACTTTGTCATTGACACCTGATGGCATTCCTGATGTGGGTTCCTCTTTCAGAGAAAAAACACACAAACGAATTTTCGCAAACCCTCTTTGGCATGTTCGAGCTGTTCCTCTCCAAACACGTCACACAAGTTTTTTGTTGTCTCTTTTTAGAACTCGTACAACATACAATGTTTTAAGTGCACTTTTTCTTCACCCATGGTGACAGTTCTATAAGTTTGAAAAACCGACTAAAATACGAAAAATGGTGTGTAAATCATCAATCCTCCTCTAACCTAACTGTTTAAACCGTTTTCAGTCGATAATCGACAACGCATAAGTGCACGTGTTCAAAAACGACAGAACTTTGCCTTACACATAATAAAAGGTGCGAAAAGCGGAGTTGGTCTTTCCGTGAGAAGGCATATGTTTTCTCTTTTTCTAAAAGTAATTGAATTATTTCAATTCCCAGTATTAGTTCACACTCTCCCTATATCTTGTACAAATCTTGCAATCGATTTTTAACTAACTTCCCGACTAGCTAGAAATTTGAAACTTTCAGGATTGCTCAGAACACGATGACTTCGAAATCCGATTTTCGAATTTTTATTAGTTTTCTTATAATTAATTAAAATATGAAAATAATAACATCCTAATAGCGTTAATATGGCCATTAAAATTTTCTCATTTTATTTCGACATAAAAATAAATACATTTAATTAACCGTGAACATTAAAAAATTGTAAAAAGTTAAATTATTCATCTCACAAAAATTGACGTCATTATCACTTTGAAAATTTTATGCACATTGATAAGAGCTCTATGATTCATCAGAAAATTTAAAACATGGTATATAAAAACTTTTTTTTTTTTTTATCTTATAATTATTTTTATTTCATTTTTCACGCGCGCTTTTTATTTCCTAATTCAAAATTATTAAGAAAAAAACTTTTCGATAGTGTTTGTAAGCAGGAATTGACTTTAAAAAATTTTCTTTTATATTACTTGTTATATATACTCTTGTATTTGTTTGCTGTATGTTAAAAGTCTGACAAATGTAGAGCTTTTGTCTGATATTATTTCGCAACATTTTTTTCAGTAAATGAAGATAAATTTTTTCTATCGTTGATATTTGATTTTTGATACAGATTATTAAAAAGAGTCTTTTCTTTGAAAATATTTTCACGAATTAAATTTTACTTTTTATTTTTTCATGAAATTTTATGTGAGTAAAGATATCTAATGCATTAAATTTTTATATTCTTAAACATCATAAATTTATGTAATTAAGCATATAATATAAACCTCATTCTTGATTCATTAAAAACGGGGGGTGTTATTTATGGAAAATTAATTGGCATTCATAAGACCAGTGCAAACCGCAAAATTCAATCTCGTCATCTTAAGAAAATAGTCTTTTGCAAGGCTAGAAGGGAAAGATTATTTGTATATTGTTCGGGTAAGTGCATGATCGAAATATCTTATTAAAATACTGTTGTTTTGCTCAGTACAAGACTTCAGTAACCTTTCGAAAAATAAAAAAAAATATGCTTGTTATTGATCGAAATTAATGCAGTTTGGGTTACATTGTTTAAATACAGTTTTAATTATCCAGTTAAAGAAAAATATGTTGCTCAGTTTGGATAACATTACTTATATTTCATATTTCTGGGTAATTTTGAAGGAATTCTTGGAACTTGTTGATTATTTTTCAGATGTTAACAATTCATTTCCCAGTAATTTCATGCAATTTTATTTTGTCGAAAGGTGGAATATCTCTTACTTGGATGTTCATGAAATATGAATGGATAAGTAGAAGTTTTTGCTTTATATAAAAGTAGTCATATTGTTGCATATTTTAAACGGTGAGGCATAATTCTAAAAGATTTAAAGGAAGGTTAAAAAAAACAACTGCTAGCATAATTATATGTATTATTTAAAAAAATATAATTTAAATTATATACTTAAAAAAAAAAAAAAAAAAAAAAAAAATTACCAATTCTATGCCTACACTTTTCCATAGAAAAACATGATTTTAAAATTCTAATAAAATTTCATTATATTTAATAGGGTGCAACCATGTTAAAATACCTTTTTAAGAAATATCGACTATAGATCGTAATAGTACGAAATTCTCTTATGTATCCCGGAAAAGGAGCCTCAGTAATTATATATATTAAAAAAGAATATATCTATTTAATTAATTATAACTCAATACTATTTCAACCTAATTTGACATAATTTGGATGCTTACAGAATGTCATCCGAATTCTTTTGTGAAGTCCCGTAAATAAATCATTTAGTCTATACATATCCCTTTTTTAGAGTAAACATGCTTTTATACATCTTTATAATGTACGTTAATTCCATTATGTTGAACATAGCCTAAACACGTTAAAATGCGCTTTAATAAAAAATTATTTATAAACTCTAATGTCACGAAATTCTTTTGTGTGTTTCTGTAAACTAATCATGAACATTGTATACATCAGTAAAAACTATTCAACTTATTTTACGTTTTTCATGAATAATTGTTCGAAATTTGACATAATTTAGATGATTAGGTGATATTGTCGGAACCCTTTCGTACAGCCCTGTACATTAATTAGGTAGCCTAAGAGCATACATTTTCTGCAGAAAACATCAGTTTAAGTATCTCAATAATGTACGCTAATTTCATTTTGTTGAATGCAGAGTAACGATGCTAAAATTCGTTTAAATGAAATTCACCTCATAGACTGTAATGATAAGAAAAACTGCCGTGTCCCTGCACACAGTCCATAAACAATATAGACATAAAAATTTATACAGCTATTTCTATACAGAGCTTGAACGTTTGTGCCCATTTGAAAGTTTGTCGGAGGATATTTGCGGCCGTTATTATGGTACATACAAATTCTCTCCTCAGGCCGTAATGATAAGAAAAATTTTGGTATATCCCACACGAACTACAAATGGAATACACACCCAAAACTATACAGCCAATTCCATGTGGCTCATGAACATGTGTACTAAACTGAACGTGAAGAGCGTGATTTTTGCGGCCGCTTTCGCTATACATACAAATTCAAACGAAATTCACCTCATACGCTAAGAATTTTGGCGTGTCCCTGTACACAGTTTCTAAACAATATAGTCATAAAAAATTATACAGCTATTTCCATGCAAAGCTTGATCGTGTGTGCTAATTTGCAAATTTTCGAAGGATTTTTGAGGCCGCTATTGCAGTACACACAAATTCTTCTCATAGGCCGTAATGATAAGAAAAACTTCGTTGTGTTGCTGTACACGAACTACAAATGAAATACACACCAAAAACTATACAGCTAATTCCATGTGGCTCGTGAATATGTGTACCAAATTGCAAACCAATAGCGTGATTTTTGCGGTCGCTATCGTGCGACAGACATACAGACAAACAAACAGACACACAGACGAAACCCAAAATCTTTTAGAGTCTCCACAGGGAGGCCTCCACTGATGTTTCGACAAATATTTTTTTTAGCATGAAAATACTTCCTTATTACACCTTCATACAAAATTGAAACGTATTTATGACTCCAGTTATATATCTGACGGAATGCATTTTAAGCACTGTTGTTAAGTATGTTTTAAATTTTCTGAACTTGATGTGTGAATGTTATTGGAGCATTTTATTGTAGGTTCCTTGTAGAGAATTGGTTATTATACAATTTGTGTTTCGATTACAGGAATATGCAAAAGAAATTATATACATTATGATCTATGGAAAGAAAGTGTATGATGTTGAAATTAATTACGTTGCACGACTTCAAACATAATCTATATAATATTTCTCTAACGTGGACCAGTTTCAATTATTTTTTGTCGAAACGATACGATACGCGAGGATAAAAAAATAATATTTATACATGAACAATATTTAAGCGCGCGGACTTAGCTCAATGGACTATTAAGAAAAAATGACGACATTTGTCTGATGAGATTATTTTACGAAAAAAATGTATTTTTAACAGGTGTTTCTTCAGAACCTTTGCAAGCGTCATTTTAAACCTAGCAATATTTTAAAGATATATACAGAATATGAACGTTTGTGTCGTAAATTGACTAAAAAACACAATCATAAAAAAATATAATCAAAATAGGAATTATTTTATTTTATTTTATATATATATATATACATATATATATATACCAGAATTAATAAAAAGTCATCGCCAACATGACAAAAATTTAAAAGGCGTCGTGGGAGTCCTATTTTAAAATTGTACTGCCTGTGGAAGTATGAAAATTGGGTCATGAACCATGAATTTTATTTGGAAACCTTTCTTTGAATGATTTTGGTTTCACTATTGTACAATATTAATTTGGTTTTATTAATAATTTGGCTTCTGGGAAATTAAAATTTTAATTAGGTGATGAAATTGGTATAACATTTACGAATTTCAAATTTTAAAGGTAAATAAGAAAAGAAATAAAATGCAAATATTTAGCACGGTTTTGCTAGTAGAGAATATTGCTTATTTAAATTAACTGTAATATATTTCTTACTAAGCATTTATCATTCATTTACACATATAAACACATAACAATAATACATTACGTACTATTGTTGGCTATTTTCTAAAGAGAAATTTAATGGTATCAATATCTTTCAAATTTCATAGCATTTATCCTTACTAGTAAAAAGTCACAAGTGCATGTTTTTAATAAATAAAATTGTGCGGGAAATGTGTATGGTTTTTACACAGGAACATGCAAAATAACTTGTTTAAATTATTTTAGGTTGGTGGAATTAAAGTGTAATAGTGGTTTTTATTATATTTTATATTACCTTGGTTAGTTAATTATTAATATGTTATGAAGTGTGTATACCATTAAAAATTATGGATAGATTTCTGTGTCTAGCTTTAAGATGTATTTTCAGTTGCATTTTGTGTTTTCATCCCGGAATAAATTTTTAATATAATTTGTGAAGTGAAAATTTTATGAGTTTGTACAGACAGGGGGCCGATCAAAAATGCAGTTATATTATGATTCGAAGACTGAAAACTGTTTGAACTATATTCTGGTAATGTTTACTTATTAAACAGAAAAAAATATTTTTTATCTCGTCAGAACTTCTCGCGGCATGTTCCTCATAGAAAATTGATCAAGGAAAGTCTTATAATCGTTACTGATAACACAGAAGAACGATAATAAAAAACTGTTTATTTTTTTAACCCGGCATTACACGCGCGAGAAAAACGAACGGGTTTACACGCGCTGGGTATGTCATACCCATGACAGTTTCTTCCTATTTTCTACTATAAAATCTACACAAAACATAAAGCAAAAAAAAGAATAAACGTCAATACAGATTTTAAACATATATTAAAAATATTACTTACAATTATTCTGTACATTTCTTGCAAATACATGCCATATGCTCCATACATACATGTTTTTCACATTTCTCACAAATAAATTTAGTTTTCAGCCTCATTAGTTTCTTTTGCGTCTCTTTCCCGAGAAAAACGCTCTCGAATTGATTCAATAAAAAGGTTAGTCCAATCTACTAACTTCTATATCATATCAGAAGATATAATGAGATTCCAAGCATCCACAGGAGAAGTTTTTTTCAACACATTTTTCAACATTTTTCACATTTTTCAACAGATCTATTTTTAGAATTCTTTCGCCGATTCCCCCCTTCCAAGGTTATGACCTTTGAGGCAGCTACACAAAGACTCATCTATTTTCGAAAAAAAGGTGGGGAGAAAGAAGTGCGAAAAGGAGCCCCTGGGTGTGACACACCCAGTGCGATCAAACCCGGGTTAAATAAAAGAAAAAACATATTTCATATTATATTCTTCTAAACTCAGAAAACGAAATGAGCCATTTAACTGCAATTTTGTATGACTTGAAATAGGATTTTTACCTTCTTCTATAAACACTAGAAGAAAATATTGAACTCGTAAAAATTTTCAACTTCTGATTTTCGATGGATTTACATATTTTAAAAAGTCCAACATACGATTTGACCATTTTTTATTAAATTTCTCTCTGTGTGCTTTTTATGAAAAATTGTGGCAGCTCTAACTTAAGAACTGGCGCACTGAATATAATATCCAGTGCTCATGATGTAGCGCGTGCACGACAAGAATAATTCTTAACGAATTATTGTGAAATTAGAAGAAAATTACAATACAGTAATAGGCAACTTAGGAGTATCTCGCCCCCCCCCCAGAAGGAGGGAGTTCTTAAAAAAATATTCATATTGAAATGCTTCCAATATGAAGTTGTAAATTTCCAATATATAAGTATTTTTCAAAATAACTCATCAGTACCTTGAAAACGAATGATTGAATTATCATAGATCTACGATAATTTAAAACCAAATATACCGTTTTTATAGTTTTCATTCTTTTAACCCTTCCTCCAAAAAAAAAAAAAGTTGGAAAAGAGAGAGAAAGAGAAAAAAAAAAGTTTTCTCAGATGTTATCTTAGGGTTTAAAATTGAGTTTCTTTCGACATCTAATGTTTTATTTCTCTGATATGAAAATCGCCTGCATTCACCATGGAATATTATTTTATTAAATAATCGTTTTAATAAATAATTTGAAAGCAGTGAGTTTGCATAAAAAAAATATCGAAAACAGTTTTGTAATGGGTCTAACATGCTAGATTTTTTTCTTTTTCTTTTTTTTTTCTTTTTTAAGTGAATTATATGTAAGGAAATTTATCTGAAAACAAAAGAAGCCGTATCAACCAAATTACACATCTTTGTTCGAAAAAACCGAAACAAAATGGAGAACTGGTTATTGTACCTGAAGTTCGGATAGCATGATATATTTATACATGCATTATGTTTTTCTTTCGTAAACGAATATTAAGAAGCACAGGGACTAATTAATTAATAGCGCAATGCGTAAATCCAGTTTGAAAAATAAACACGTATTTCAGAGCTCTACTAAATGATTATAAAACATCTTTATGATGGTAATTAGGGATAGCGTGATACCGATTCTTCTGCACAAACACCTTGCGATTTATAAATGGCCCGGATTTTAAACGCAGCTACGCCGTGCACAGTGCCTGTGTAATTAAATGAAAATATGTGTTCTTGAGCAATTTTTATCATTTGTTCAAAGAAGAACAATTTATTTAAGTGACTGTTTCTGAAAAGCATAGTGAGAATTATTTAGGATAGAAATGTTGCGTTTTTCTTTCTTTCTTTCTTTCTTTTTTTTTTTTTTTTTTAATTATCCCTTGCGTTTTCAGTAAATTATTTTAAAATGCAAAAATAAAAAATGCGTATTGTTTTAATGGAGATTTCACTTCAAAAGATTAATTTTGCTTTTGCGTATTTATTATTATTTTTTTCTACAGCTATTACAGATACGCAAAGATTTCTATTCATCATGCATACAAATTTTGCTAGATAATGAAAAAAAAAAAAAAAGTTATGTTAATCTTGTAAGTTAAAGTTTTTCTGAGAAATTACACCATAAATAGTTACAGTTGACGAAAAAATTCGATGTAGGATTAGTGGTATTACATTGTAGAAAAAAAAAAGTGAAAATCGTAAAACTACGCATTATTATACCTTTTCAATGTAATGGTAAAAACTGTTTTATATTGATAAGATGGTATTTTCTCTGCATAGACCCCAAGATAAAATAAAATTATGGACATATATATCAGTCGCAATGAACTTCGCAATTTCAGTCGAATGTAATTAGCCAGTCAAAGTAACGTGACAACGAATTTTATGGGTAAAATTTTTTTTACGGTATTTGTGGTTATTAAAAGGGCAAAGATTTTACGGACTATTCCATAATTTTATAGGTTACAGGAAAAACTTTAATTATTTAGTGTTTAGACAAAACTATTGCTAAAGGGCAAAAAACGGCAAATTTACTGTTTTTTTTTTTTTTTTTTTTTCTAAATGTTACATAATATCGTGTTTAATGCAAATAACGAAAGGTTTTACTTCTAAGCCTTTCTTCAGTTATTATAAATAAACTTGCTGTAATATATTATTATGGATAAACTTGTGTTAAGTTTAACGTTTTACGGAGTTAACTTCTAAATTTGATCCGTAAGAATATTACTCGTATTCCATAATTATAAAAGTTTTATTTAAAAATTATTTCTAAAAATCTCGAAATAGAATCTGTTGCTTAGTTAAAGTTATTTTCTACAGTGGGGAAGGGAGGGGGAGCATTGTTTTTACAGAAAGAAACTATTGGCACACGCACGCTAAAAAATCATGCATCACTCATAAATTACGCAGCACTACCTATATTTGTACGCCAAGAAATAATCATTATAGGAGAAACTAATAAAATCTGTAGGAGACAAATTTCGGTATTGCATTTTAACTGCTTTAACTTACTTTTTTTTTTTTTTTTTTCTGGTTTTAAGAAAGATTTAATAAAAACTTATTGTAATTTCGACAATTTTGCTACAATTTTTCAATGCAGAATACAAGTATTTAATTTTACATTTATTTAAGCTAACTGATGAGAAACTAATTTATTGTGAACTTACATGATGAAAAGGATTAAAAATTTAGCTACGACTTAACCGACAGAAATTGTATTTGTTTTAGAAATCTATCACCATAGATTTTAAATTCCTGAGATCCAGTCATTATCTGTTTTATGTCATTACTACTGTAGAAAAACCAATATCTTAATTCAAGAAAAGATATTCATAAACCAAAATTTATATTCACATCATCCTTCTTTAGTACATCCAATATTCTTAAATGTTATCTATGATTTTTTTTTTTCGATTAATCATATTATCTGGCTCCAAACTGAATTTACTCCAAATTTAACCTTTTGATAACACGAATTTTTATTTTTATTTACAGAATGAATAAAATTTTAGTTTGAAATTTCGAGAAATGTAATTTTGAAATCTTCTCCTTGCATGTTTTCCCCCTAGAGATTATTTTTATGATATATATTCTCTGTTAAAATAACAAAGCAAACACAAAGAATGCCTATGCATGCGGAGGGGAAAAATACATTTATGTGATGTAATAATATATGTAAATACCGAGAGTAATGCTTTAATGGATGCAACTCCTTCTCAAGAATTCCTAGTAAATAAATATGCTAGTAAAAGCATAGAGCTAATGCATTGTGTTTTTAATATTATAGGAAAAATGAGTTATGTTTGATTTTTTGAGTTTGCACAGAGTTTTTATTTATTTATTTTTTAATTTAATAGCCAAATATTTGTAAAATCTGAATTATCTTTAATTTTACTGTAATAGTAAAAGTTTATTATATTCTAATTATTACCTTTCATGTGTACAAAAGTCCAATCTAGATTCCATAAACGACGTATATGATTGCAACAGAATTAAAGAGTAATTATTATTTTTTTCATTAATTTTATATATGTATAGTTTTTTCGATACATTCAATCCTACAGAAGGTGCTCATACATTTATGTAACGATTTTGCAAATATATATATATATATATATATATATATATATATATACATGTAAACAAATATAAGAATTTTATTTTCTTATATTTGTTCAGTCTGATAGTTCTTTTGTTGAACTACCATATTTCATCTTGATTTCCAAGATAATAGAGCATTTCTTAAAGCAGTAAATTGATTTGTTCTTTTCTTTCTCCACAATCTTCCAGAGTCCATCCAATGTTTTGAGATGCCGGTTATAAAGAGCTTATTTTAAAAGTCCAAATGAAATAATAAATAATCCATAGAAGACACGTTAGGGGACTTGGGTGGGATGCATTTAAAGGTAGTACATTTTCGATATAATAATTCGCTTTATTACACTCTACGAAGTACTTTATAAGAATCTGCATAAAACCTTCGTTTTAAATATAATGCAATAACCATACCACTTTGTATTCTATTATGATTTATTATATGAAATAAACAAGTTATATTTTAATATATGAAATAAAACTATTTATTTGTTAGATCTAAGCAATTTTTTATTAAAAATATGAATTCTGCATTGGGTTAATTCTGTTATTAAATTTGCTCGATAGCACAAAACATTGTTTTTTTTTTTTTTTTTTTTTTTTTTTTAACTACGCTGATGTCACACATATTTTATTTAATAATATATATTTCGATAAAATATTTTTACAGGTAATTATAAGTAAAAAAATCTTCTTAGCTGCATTCATCGATCAAGCATCCGTTCTCAATTTCTTTATTTAGAGAGCTAAATCACTGAATTGATCTTCTATAAAGAAAGCTGTATTAGATTCCAAATAATTAAGTGTATAACTAATTGATGACATTGTGCTTTTTAGACATTTAATGAAAGAATTAAATAAAAGAAGAAAAACATAAATTTGAATTACGGAGCTAATAAACGCTTCGAACATTAATAGATCTACATTACGACTACAGATGTAAAACTTACATGTACACTGAAGCAGGTGCAAGCGGTTTCGTAGGCATGCGCAGATGCCTCATTTATTTGTTTTCACAGTTCGAATCGAAAGTAGAATGTTTTTGATAGTTTGTGAAATATATATATTGGGCAGATAATTGTTATATTTTACAACACTCCACCTTGCACAATATATATTAAGTTTTCATTAGTTGCAGTTTATCTCTGTGTTTAATGAATGCCGCTTTAGGTAGTGCCTAAGTAAGCACATCGGCAGTCATATCCTTGCTTGAGATATATTTCAGTTTAATAATTCCTTGTTTACACAACTGTTTAATTAAATGATATTTCACATCTATGTGCTTTGTCCGACTTTGGTACTTATCAGATTCAGTGAGTTTAATGCAGGCCTGGTTGTCTTCATAAATAACGATTGGTTGATTTTGTTCCATGTCAAGATCTTTCAGTAGTTTTAATATTGATATTGTTTCCTTTGCTGCATTTCCCGCCGAGATATACTCAGCTTCAGCTGTTGACAGTGCTATGCAGTTCTGTTTCTTGGATGTCCAGTTAATAGGGTTTTTCCCAACAAAGTATACGTTACCACTTGTAGATTTTCTATCAAGTGTGTCATTTGCTCAGTCAGCATTAGCAAAAACCTTTAAAATAGGTTCTTGATCAATATTATATTTTAATTTATAATCTTTAGTTGTTTTTAGGTATTTTATTACCCTTTTTGCGGCCTCCCAATCCTTTTCTCTAGGTTGTTCATTTCTACGACTAAGTATATTAACTGCTGCCGAGATGTCCGGTCTGCTTAACGTTGCTATATACAACAAAGCTCCTACAGCTTGCCGATATTTGGTGTTATTTGGTAAAACATTTTCTATTTTATCATCTTTCTGGTATCCCGGATCAAGTGGTGTGTTAACTGGTTTGGAACCTTGCAAATTAAATTTGTTTACTAGTTCATTTATTTTATTTTTCTGTTGTATTGCTAATGTCCCATTATCACCTCTTTCTATTTGTATTCCTAAATATTTGTTTACTTGACCTAGATTTGTGATTTCAAATTCGTTTTCAAGTTCCTTTATTACTTCGTATATTTCCTGCCAGCAATATGTCGTCGACATATATAAGTAAGCTGTATTATTGTCCTTTGTCCTTTTGTATAAACACTTGTCTGATTCACAGGCAGTAAAATTTAATTTGAATAGTGTATCATTGATTTTAGTATTCCAAGACCTGGCTGCTTGTTTGAGGCCATATATGGCCTTTTGTAATTTGCAGACCTCTCTTGTCCTGGTGTTATGAAGCCTTCTGGCTGGCTCATAAAAATGTCTTCTTCTAGTTCTCCGTGGAGGAAAGCGGTTTTCACGTCAACATGAGTTAACTGCAAATTTTTGTATAATGCATTTATCAAAAAGGTTCTGACTGTTGTATGAGAAGCCACTGGGGCAAAAGTCTCATCATAATCAGTTCCATACTTTTGACTAAAACCTCTTGCCATGAGTCTTGCTTTGTATTTTTCAATTTTGCCGGAGTCATTGTATTTTGCTTTAAAAGCCCATTTAG
Organism: Salticus scenicus; assembly: GCA_963930645.1. Taxonomy (NCBI): domain Eukaryota; kingdom Metazoa; phylum Arthropoda; class Arachnida; order Araneae; family Salticidae; genus Salticus; species Salticus scenicus. The sequence continues at coordinate 267,356,317 of OZ005652.1, read as the reverse complement.
AGCCAACAATGTGTGTATTAAGTGGAGGATCAACAAGATCCCATGTTTCATTTTTATTTAATGAATTTATTTCTTTTTCCGCTGCTTCTAACCATTTTTCTCTCTCAATAGGATTTTTCATGTTTACTCTATCGTCAAATGTTTTCGGTTCAATATAACTTGTATTAGTTGACAGAAAAACAAAACGTTCAGGATGTCCCCTTTGTTTATTCTATCTGACCTCCTTAGGGTTTGTGTATTCTGTATTTCATTATGTTCTTCTGTTACATCATTTTCATTGTTTAGAATAACAGAAATTTTAGATTCTTCATTAATTGCATTTTGGTCAATGTTTCGAGAATGTTCGTGAGTTTCATGCTATTCGAGAAATTTTACTGTTCTGCAGATTTTTATGTTATTTTTTACATAAATTTTATATCCTTTACTTTTTAGATCGTAACTCATAAAAATTCCTGGCTTCGCTTTATCGTTCAACTTTTTTCTATTAGTTTTGTTCACATAAACATAAGCTTTGTAGCCAAATGTTCTTATATTTGAGAGGTCTGGTTTCATACCAGTCCAAAGCTCATATGGTGTCTTTTCCCGGGCACTTGTTGGTAGTCTGTTTTGTAAGTAGTTTGCTGTCATTAAAGCTTCTCCCCAAAAGTTTTTATTTAATTGACTTTCATTTAACATGCATCTGGTCATTTCGACCAAAGTACGGTTTTCCTTTCCGCTACGCCGTTCTGTTGAGAACAATGGGGCACAATCAGTTGGTGTTGTATACCCTCATTTTGAAGAAATTTTTCAAATTCTTTATTCATATATTCACCACCATTGTCAGAATGCAAAATTTTAATTTTCCTTCCAAATATATTGGAAGTGAGTGCATGGTAATTTTTGAAAGCTTCTAAAGCTTCATATTTATTTTTCAGAAGATATATATATAAGTGTAGCGGCTATAGTCATCTATGAAGGTGAGAAAATAACTTTTTCGTGTAACTACTTTGGGGTATGAATCATTTTCCAATTTTGACATAATACAAATTTCACAATTATCATCGTGTTTACAATTGTTCAGTTTAATTCCTATTGCCATTTCTTTACTGACGAGTTCTTTTATTTGTTTGATATTTTTGTGTCCTAATCTATTGTGCCATAGTTTAACACAATTTTTATTATCACAAGTTTGTGTCATGTTTATTTTTTCTTCTATGTTTTCATTCGTTTTAACTTCATACACATTGTCAGCTACTGTTTCAAAAATATATTCTTCGTTTTTAAATTTAATTTCACAAGCGTTTTCTTTAAATATTGCCTGACAACCATTCTCGGTTGCTCTTTTTATTGAAATTAAATTTGTGGCAATTTCAGGAATAAAAAGAGTGTCTTTGAGTATAATGTGTTTGGTTTCGCATTTAGAATTTTTTACTTCTAATTTTACATCTCCACAACCTTGTGAGATTACTGATTGACCATTGGCTAACATAAATTGCGTTTTATCATTGTTTTTAAATGATATGAACCTTTCCATACTATTTATTGCACACATGGCTTGAACTCCCGCTATCTACAATGAAAGAGTTTCTGTTCGAATTTCCTACCACAAAAGTTAGATTTTTCATTTTATTTTCCGTTTCTCGTATCATATTTAATCTTTGTTTGTTTTTATATTTATTGAGATTGTAGAAATTACATTGATAGTTATTTGGATTTTTATAGTCGTTATTCTCTTTGTGTTTATATTCATTGCTTTCTCTATTTTTTAAATGCCAACAATCGCTTTTATTACGCGAACTCTTTTTGCAATAATTGCAAAACTTTTGTGGTGGTGTTTTATTTTTAATATGCATTTTATATGCGCTTTCATTATTTGTTTGATTGTTTTCTGATCTTTTTAGATCTTCGCCTAGTAACTTTCCCCTTATGAATTCTGGTGTTAAATCTTCCTGATCTCGAGATTCAATTGCAGTAATCAAAGTATCAAAACTTGGAGGAAGAGAGCACAGCATAACAGCTGATATGTTCTCATCATTTATCACTTCACCTATAGCGGTCAGTCTATCACGGATCTGATATATGTACGTTAGATGTTGAGATAGGTTTTCACCCTCTGCTAGTTTAGCAGAATATAACCTTCTCAACAAAAATAATTTACTCGATAGATTTGAACGTTCATGAATTCTTTTTAAAGTGTCATACGTTTGCCTAGCTGTCGCGAGATTTTTTATGTGTACAGTTTGATCGTCTTCTATCGATAAATTAATGATCGCTTTAGCTTTGCGATCCTTTATTGTCCACTCAGTAGTGATAGGATTGGGAGCTTCGTCTGTTATCAATTCAAACAATTTTTCCTTACATAACATCATTTCTATTTTGAACTTCCACAAATCGTAATTTGTGGAATTCAATTTTTCGATCATTGGAATATATTTTGCAAAAGCCATTTTAGCTTTATTATTTAATCACTGCAAATATTTTGATTATATAATATTTCCTTTCTTATTATACTTAATTACAATTCAATTAAGTTTTTCTTTTCTTTCTTTTTGTTTCTAGAACACATATACTTCTCAAACCGAAACTTTTGGTTTCAATTCTATTTCGAACGGATGCTTTTTAAATCGAATTTTTTTTTTTCAATTCATTTATTATTTTTGTATTTTTAATATATTCCATATCATATTATCTTAAAATAGAATATTATACTTATACTTATATCTATATATATGAATTTATGTATATAGAAAGTGTGACATCATTTTCTCAGTCTAATGATCTGTTATTAAATTTGCTCGATAGCACAAAACATTATTTTTTTTTAACTACGCTGATGTCACACATACTTTATTTAATAATATATATTTCGATAAAATATTTTTACAGGTAATTATAATTAAGAAAATCTTCTTACCTGTATTCATCGATCAAGCATCCGTTCTCAATTTCTTTATTTAGAGAGCTAAATCACTGGATTGATCTTCTATAAAGAAAGCTGTATTAGATTCCAAATAATTAAGCGTATAACTAATTGATGACATGACTTTGTGATTTTTAGACATTTAATGAAAGAATTAAATAAAAGAAGAAAAACATAAATTTGAATTACGGAGCTAATAAACGCTCCGAACATTAATAGATCTACATTACGACTATTGATAAAAAAATTACATGTACACTGAAGCAGGTGCAAGCGGTTTCGTAGGCATGCGCAGATGCCTCATTTATTTGTTTTCACAGTTCGAATCGAAAGTAGAATGTTTTTGATAGTTTGTGAAATATATGTATTGGTCATATAATTGTTATATTTTACAACAAATTCCACCTTTATATGGAATTAGTGCTTTAATGCACAACGGCATAGTATTATACAGTGTTTTAATATAAATATCAAAAATTTCAGTGTGCCAATTCTCACATATTTTTTTTTCTAGTTCTGGCAGAGTTGTTAGCTGCAATTTTTGAATCCTCTCCCCTCTCACCTGCCTTTTTATAGACGAAACATTTTCGAGTCGATCGCAATTAGGACTATTTCCATGTCTGGTAAAGAAGAAATTCTACAATATCTTTTGTGGGATTTAACTTAAAGTGAAAAAAGTTATGATTACTTACATAATTATAGGTTCTCATAGGAATGGATAGGAAATTTTGACATTTTGAAGTGAATAAACGTACCACAGTAAGGTGCATTATCATCCTGAAATGCTGTTTGCGGAAATGTCCAAGATACCTCCACAGGCACCACTTTTATAAAGACTGTGTTTTTTTTTGGGTTAATTGATCCCTTGAGCATAAAAATTTGCCCGACTGTTTGAAAAGTTGTGCACCTCCGTACCATAATGTACGGAGAATGTGTCACTGTTTTAAAAGTGCGATTTTCATTAAGTTGGTCATATTTTCGTTGTCAGATCTGCTTGTTTTCTTCAGATCGAAATAAGTTAAACTTGACTCATCAGGGAGAACCAGTTCAGCCCAATAATTAACTAACCATTTTTAAATTTTTTTAGCCATCTGAGGTCTTGCTTTCCTAATTCTCTTCACTAAGAATGGAATTTTATTCTAACTATTATATTTCATATTTATTTAAACTTAAAAACTTCATAACACACCATGGAATTAATAAAAGCACTGACAGTTTCGAAAGGACGTGGCCTTTCTTCTTCAGGTGAAGAACCTTGGAGGCAAAAGCAAAATTAATAGCAGGACAAAATCCAAAGGGGAAGGAGCAAGTCAACCAACCAATAGGAAGCAACGAACAAAACCAATCATAGAGGAACAAAAACCAAAAAACAGGATACCATAGAAACAAGCACAAAAAATGGAGAAAAGGGATTTTCAATTAATTTATTCAATTTTAATTTAATTTATTTTATTTATATTTTATATTTTATTTTATTGTTTTTTAATTTTATGTATTTGTTTATTTTCATTTTCATTTTTATTTTATTTATCTATTTATCTTTTCTTCTTTTTACAAAATGAAGGAAATTATTTAATCGAATTAAAGAAATTTTTCCAAGCTGTAGACAGCAAAGTGGAATAAGATTTTTTCTTAACAATTTAATCGCGATTAAGAAAGATGGCTGTGTTTTCCAGAAAATCCAGCTCGGAAACATAAAAAAAATAATTTATTTAAAAAAACTTTTAAAACCCAAATTCTTAATATAGCGTATCGCATAAATCTTTTCGAAATTAAAAAAAAAAAAAAAAAAAAAAAAAAAAAAAGTAAATTTTTTGTTTATTAACCAAAATTGAGGAACTTTGAAGTGTGTTAAGAAAAGAGAAATTATTTTTTAAAATTCACAACAGATGGCAGCACCACACGATTTCCTATAATTTTTGTGATTTCATTTTCTGATTAAGGGCCAATATCTGCAATTTAATTAATCGTCTGAGGCACCTTTTTTTATTATTATTTTAGTTATTTCTTTTATATTGTAACTTAATATTTCACTGATTTGGTTAATGTTTATGTGTTTTTAATAATCATTTTTATTTTGTGTTCTTAATTATTTCATTGACATTTTAGTGAATATTCCGCCCAATAGAGGGCGCTTGCAGCCCGCAAGAAACTCTCTTTTGCTTCTAAAAAGAGATTAAAGAAAAAGGATTCTTAAAAAACTCTTAAAAAATTCTTGGGATACTCTGTAGTCAACGAAAAACTTTCTTTTATCAATTGACTTCTTTTCTACTAATTATCTGCAAAAAATAATATTCCGGGGTATCGAACGCTCGACCACCGAACCGTGTAACTAACAAGGCGCTCTAACCACCTGAGCCGCGGAGCAGTGTTGGGCAAAATTCAGTCATCTGGATGACTAACGATTAATGATTAAATTAATCGTTAATCAAAAATATTTTGACTAATGATTAAATTAATCGTTAATCATAAATATTTTGATTAACGATTAATTTAATCATTAATCGCAAATGTTTTGATTGACGATTAAATTAATCGTTAATCGTAGATTTTACGACTAACGAATAATTTAATCATTAATAATATTTTTTTATGACTAACGAATAAATCAATCGTTAATCGTATTTTTATGACTAATGATTGAATCAATCATTAATCAAAAGTTGTATGACTAACGAATAAATCAGTAATTAATGATAAATTTTATATAAGAAAGAATACGAATTCACAGTAAAACATTTTTCAATATTTTTTAAATGTGTTTAGGACTTCACATTTCGGTCTGTCTATATGACTGTCAATCTGTCCAACAGATTTCTTATCATAGTTTTAGAATGACCTGAAACTGATGTATATTATACAGGTAGCGTTCTGCGACGGGTGCGAGTCGGGTTAGCATTAATTTTTGACCCACGGTAGAAACGCGAGTCTACCAATATTAGAGAATTTTTTTATGTTGCATTTCAGGAATACAATCTCTTGAATGCATCTTTTCTCATGTTTTTACTATCTGGTGCGGCTCTACACGACTTCTCTCACTCCGGACACTATCTCTATTGCAGTTAGACCTCACAAAACCGTGAGAAAGGCCAAAGCCGCCATTTTCCTCACGTGTTTACAATCTGGTGCGGTTCTACACGACTTCTCTCATCTCCGGACACTGTTTCTATTCCAGTTAGACCTCACCAAACCGTGAGAAACCCCAAAGCCGCCATTTTTCTCACATTTTTACAATCTGGTGCGGCTTTTACACGACTTCTCTCATCTCCGGACACTGTCTATTAAAGATTGCAGCCGGAAACGTTGCAGTTAGACCTCGCAAAACCGTGAGAAAGGCCAAAGCCGCCATTTTCCTCGAGTTTTTACAATCTGGTGCGGCTCTACACGTCTTCTTTCATCTCCAGCCACTGTCTCTTAAAGATTGCAGCCGGAAACGTTGCAGTTAGACCTCACAGAACCGCGAGAAAGGCCAAAACCGCCATTTTTCTTACGTTTTTACAATCTGGTGCGGCTCTACACGATTTCTCTCACTCCGGACACTGTCTCTATTGCAGTTAGACTTCACAAAACTGTGAGAAAGGCCAAACCCGCCATTTTTCTCACGTGTTTACAATCTGGTGCGGTTCTACACGACTTCTCTCATCTCCGGACACTGTCTCTATTCCAGTTAGACCTCACCGAACCGTGAGAAAGGCCAAAGCCGCCCTTTTTCTCACGTTTTTACAATCTGGTGCGTCTTTACACGACTTCTCTCATCTCCGGGCACTGTCTCTTAAAGATTGCAGCCGGAAACGTTGCAGTTAGACCTCACAGAACCGTGAGAAAGGCCAAAGCCGCCACTTTCTTACGCTTTTACAATCTGGTGCGGCTCTACACGACTTCTCTCATCTCCGGACACTGTCTCTTAAAGATTGCAGTCGGAAACGTTGCAGTTAGACCTCACAAAACCGTGAGAAATGCCAAAACCGCCATTTTTCTCACGTTTTTACAATCTGGTGCGGCTTTACACGACTTCTCTCACTCCGGACACTGTCTCTATTGCAGTTAGACCTCACAAAACCGTGAGAAAGGCCAAAGCCGCCATTTTTCTCACGTTTTTACAATCTGGTGCTGCTTTACACGACTTCTCTCATCTCCGGACACTGTCTCTTAAAGATTGCAGACGATAAATTCTCATTTACTAATATATCTTCAAATTATACATAGTTTTTGTTATTTTAGTTTTCTAGTCAGGAAGACAAAACTCAAATCAGTTTTTCATTCAAGAATATGCACAAACGCAAAATAAATTCATTACATAAATAATTATATAAACGGTTGATGTAGCTAATATATTCTCAGTAATATTTTTAAAAAATATTATTTTATGCATTTTTAGTAGACTTACGTAAACTGAAAAGAAATTTCAGTTTAAACTTCATTTTAAGTATCTTTAAAATAAAGAAAAGTATCGAAAATTGAGCACCTAATAGTTTTTAATTTTAATTTTTATAATTTTCATTTTTGAATTTGCGAAAATACGATGTAAATTGTTAACTATTTATAAAACAAATTAAAGACCTCTATTTAAGCGATATACAACCTACCAATAAGTATTTGGGTACTTTCGAATTAAGAAATTTTGTCAAATATCTAGAAGAATTCTATAGGAATCATCTTGAAACTTCGGTAGTGTAAAGAACATGTTATACCTCACATTTTTCAGCAAAATTTGTGGAAAAGTGCACCAGTGTAAAAAAAATAAACAAAAACCAAAATGTTTTGGATCACCTTGTAAAAGGTAATGCTTTAAACTCGTTTTGGTTGTAGCATATGATTATGAGGATATTTTCATTATATGTATAAATTTTAAGAGGTTACCTCATATTTTCATGGAGATATAACGGTTTCTTTAAAAAATCGCAAAAACAATTTCTCCTTTTTTAATTAAAACACGTAGGGCATTAGTTGCAGTGGAAATCCATTTTTAAGAAATATGGTATGCTAAATTAGGCACACATACAGCAATCAGAATGCAAAAATGTTAAATATGTTATGAAATACGAGCACTTTTACTAAATAATTTTCAACTACGTATGCACAAGCTTTATAAAAATTTCTCTTGTATAATTTAATAGCCAAAAGTATTGAGCAACTTACGTGAAAACCCCCAAACAAATATCATGTAAATTTAAAACCTTACGAGAGATACGAGGCTCAACACAAAAAAAAAAAAATGCACATGGTAAATTATAATTGCAGCTATTAATGTATCTGAATATTTTAGTGTAGTCCTGTAAATCTGAAGGTTAAACATTATGTTAGAATATTAACAATGCATAAAATTTCTTTATGATTTTTACAGTAGAAAGTTATTTAAATATGATTTTTAAAAATGTCTGACCTAAAACGCAAACCTGACCCTGTACACAAACTAGTTGTACACGACCTATTAATGCCATTTTAAATAGGGAACATTCCATAGTGAACTCGACTAATATATAAAATTTTTTAAAATTTCTAAAAGTATTGCTGGAGGCGGGAGACAGGCAGTTAGAAAAATAAACAATCGGACAGACAGACACCCAAGTTGAAATCATATTCACACCTAAAAATAGTTAGAAAGTGCTAAAAACACTTAACGTAAATGAAACTACAATTCCAGCAAATTTTTATTAATAGTTCTTAATGTAACTGAATATTTTTGTGTAGCCCTGCAAATCAATTGCTAATTATATTATATTCCATGGTGCCTATGAATAACATATTTCAATTTCATTAAGCTTTGTAATAATGCTATCAAAATTTGGTTTATAGAAATACCTCACAGAACGCACGGCTTTGGAATGCTTTGGAGTGTCCCTGTACACAACCAGTGGTGATATTTAAACAATATACATAGGAAACAACCAATTATGAACTTGAATAACATATTTCAATTTCACTAAAATTTGTGTTCAATAAAGGTATTAAAATATGGTTTATAGAAATACCTCCCATAGGACACAATGCTTTGAAATAGTTTCGGGTGTCCCTGTACACAAACCGGCAGAGGTATTCACTCCATTTTCAATAGGGAACGTCCGATAGTGAACTTGAATAACATATATCAGTTTCAAGAAATTCCATAAATATTTATGACAATTAGAGCACGGATAAACAGACGAACAGACTTACAGATACACAAACTGAAGTAAAATTCACGCTAAAAAATTGTTAGAAAGTGTAAAAGATACTTAATGTAAACGAACGTGCAATTCCAGCAAAATTTTACTAATGTCTCTTAATGTAACTGAATGTTTTTGTGTGGCCCTGTAAATCTAATGCTAATCATACTATAATCTATAGAAAGCATTCTTTTGCGCATATAAATAACATATTTCAATTTCATTAAGCTTTATGCAAAGTAAAGTTACTAGTGGATCTGCAGATCAGGAGCCTCAACGTCCTATTTGCATCAGACATTATTCAACAGGCCATTTTTATTTATTCCTTTATATAATAGTATATATTGATTCGATCGACTTCTTACCATAATCACATACATTACAGAGGGGGCTGCCGCCCCCTCAAACCCCGCTTTATCTCTCTTTGTATACCTATTTGTATATCATACAAAGTGTTACGGAATTGTAAATAATTGCTTTTATTTTTGCATAATTTCTTTCAAAGAAGTTTAGTAAGCTGATAAAATCCTAATTTTGTGCATTTCTAGTCGTTTTAGCGTTAAAATAGCCTAATTTTCCTTTGAAAATGCATTAAAAAACTCCAATAAGGGAAGAAAAGGATTTGGCGCCAAATTCGGCGATTGTTTCCCTCTTTGGCGATTTTTTGGCGACCTTGGCGAGAAAATCTTTATTAGGGATATACCAAATATGGAAGCTCTAACCTCATTGGCTCATGTGATACGAGAATTTTCCAGAACAGTCTGTGTTCGATAGAAACGTATAAAAGAAGCATTATTTTCGCCAAGGCGGTCAGTCTCAGATCTGTGTCAGTTTCGTCAAATGCTTGCTTTGCTTTGAGCCTCTTTGAATGAGACTTGCTTTATGTGTTATTGATAAAGAGTTTGTACTGTTGTTTTACTGTTAACGGCTATTGTTTAAGCTATGTTTACTGGATGAATTGAAGCTGATACTTGGTTTATAGACCTGTATTTTTCTGGAACTTTCTCTGAATAAATCACTGAATTTTTGCAAGTTTCGCCTTTCATTCTCGGACAACTTACGAACCCCCAAGTACGCAATAATATGTATTCTTAATAAACGACGGTCTTGTATTATTTCCCTGAAATTCATAAATACCAAATTTCATTACTATCAAATTTCATATAAAAAAATTACATAGCATATCGGAAATATTTTGCTTAACCTTTAAACTAATTATCAATTCTATGCCCACAATTTTTAACAGGAAAACATACTTTTAAAATTCTAATAAAATTTCATTATATTAGATGGGGTGTAACCTTGTTAAAATACACTTATAAAATATACCGACTATAGACCGTAATAGTACGAAATTCCTTTGTGTATCCCTGAAAAGTAGCCACAGTCATTATAAACGCCAATAATAAGAATAAACCTAATTAATTATAACTCATTAATTTTTCAAACTAATTTGACATCATTTGGATGATTACAGTGCATACTCGGAATTACTTTGTGTGGTCCCATAAATTATTTAGTCTATACACAACCTGTTTTAAGAGTAAACATGATTTAAGCATCTTTATAATGTATGTTAACTTTAATAAGTTCAATTCAGCATAAACGCATGAAAGTGCGCGCTTAAATTAAAAATTTGTCCATAGGCTCTAATGTTACGAAATTCTTTCGTGTGTCTTTGTAAACGAACCATAAACATTGTATACACCAGTAAAGACTATTCAGCTTATTTTTCGTTTAATAGTAATAAGTGTTCCAAATTTAACATCGTTTGGATGACTATGTGACATTGTCAGAACACTTTTGTAAGATCCTGTACATTAATTAGAAAGCTTAAGAGCACATATTTTCTTCAAACAACATAAGTTTAAGGATCTTACTCACGTACGCTAGTTTTATTTTATTCATTGGAAAGTAATGATATTAAAATGCATTTAAACGAAATTCACCCCATGCGCCGTAATGTTAAGAATTTTGGCGTGTCCCTGTACACAGTTTATAAAAAATATAGCAAAAAAAAAAAGAAAATTATACAGCTACCTACATGCAAAGATGGAACGTGTGCGCCAATTTGCAAGTGAATCCAAGGATTTTTGCGGCCGCTATTGCGGTACATACAAATTCTTCCCATAGGCCGTAAAAATTAGAAAAACTTTGGCGTATCCCTGTACACGAACGACAAATGGAATACACACTTAACACTATACAGCTAATTCCGTTGGCCTCATGAATATGTGTACCAAATTGCAAGTCAATAGCGTTATTTTGCGGCCCGCTATCGCGGTACATACAAACTCTAACCAGTTGCACTTCGGAAGTGCCGATAGAAGGGAAAACGTAAACAATTACGTGTGTATTTCTTGAATCGTCAGGAAATATTTTATTGTGTAGGAAATACTTTTAAATGAAGTGCTTTTTTATTCATTAATATAAACTACTACTACAAAAATTATATTACAATTTTATTTAATGCGCTAATTGCAATAGAGACAGTGCCCGGAGATGAGAGAAGTCGTGTAGAGCCGCACCAGATTATAAAAACGTGAGAAAAATGGCGGCTTTGGCCTTTTTCACGGTTTTGTGATGTCTAACTGCAATAGAGACAGTGTCCGGAGATGAGAGAATTCGTGTAGAGCCGCATCAGACTGTAAAAACGTGAGAAAAATGGCGGCTTTGGCCTTTCTCACGATTTTGTGAGGTCTATCTGCAACGTTTCCGGCTGCAATCTTTAAGAGACAGTGTCCGGAGATGAGAGAAGTCGTGTAGAGCCGCACCAGATTGTAAAAACGTGAGAAAAATGGCGGTTTTGGCCTTTCTCACGGTTTTGTGAGGTCTAACTGGAATAGAGACAGTTTCCGGAGATGAGAGAAGTCGTGTAGAGCCGCTCCAGATTGTAAAAACGTGAGAAAATGGCGGCTTTGGCCTTTGTCACGGTTTTGTGAGGTCTAACTGAAACTTTTCCGGCTGCAATCTTTAAGAGACAGTGTCCGGAGATGAGAGAAGTCGTGTAGAGCCGCACCAGATTGTTAAAACGTGAGAAAAATGGCGTCATTGGCCTTTCTCAGGGTTTTGTGAGGTCTAACTGGAATAGAGACAGTGTCCGAAGATGAGAAAAGTCGAATAGAGCAGCACCAGATTGTAAAAACGTGAGAAAAATGGCGGCTTTGGCCTTTCTCACGGTTTTGTGAGGTCTAACTGCAACGTTTCCGGCTGCAATCTTTAAGAGACAGTGGCCGGAGATGACAGAAGTCGTGTAGAGCCGCACCAATTTGTAAGAACGTGAGAAAAATGGCAGCTTTGGGCTTTCTCACGGTTTTGTGAGGTCTAACTGCAATAGAGACAGTGTTCGGAGAGAGAATTCGTGTAAAGCCGCACCAGATTGTAAAAATGCGAGAAAAATTGTGGCTTTGGCCTTTCTCACGGTTTTGTGAGGTCTAACTGCAACGTTTCCGGCTGCAATCTTTAAGAGACAGTGGCCGGAGATGACAGAAGGTGTGTAAAGCCGCACCAGATTGTAAAAACGTGAGAAAAATGGCGGCTTTGGCCTTTCTCACGATTTTGTGAGGTCTATCTGCAAAGTTTCCGGCTGCAATCTTTAAGAGACAGTGTCCGGAGATGAGAGAAGTCGTGTAAAGCCGCACCAGATTGTTAAAACCTGAGAAAAATGGCGGCTTTGGTCTTTCTCACGGTTTTGTGAGGTCTAACTGCAACGTTTCCGGCTGCAATCTTGAGGGACAGTGTCCTTAGATGAGATAAGTCGTGTAGAGTCGCACAATTTGTAAAAACGTGAGAAAAATGGCAGCTTTGGGCTTTCTCACGGTTTTGTGAGGTCTAACTGCAATAGAGACAGTGCCCGGAGATGAGAGAAGTCGTGTGGAGCTGCACCAGATTTTAAAACAGTATACATTATATAATTGTTAACACTTCACATTAGCAAGTTTATTGTATGATACATTATTTGTATCATACAAGGATGGAAAGCGTTTGATGACGATGACGCGAATTCAATGATTTTTGTTCACCCAAAAGTTTTCACTTGAAATGGAAAGCGCCAGCTCACAATGACGGGAGTTCAATGATTTTTGTTCACCCAAAAGTGCTCAACGCGCCTAAAGAAGTTTTCACTTCAAAAACATAGGCGTGTCCCTGTACACGAACTACAAATGGAATGCACACCCAAAACTATACAGCTCATTTCGTGGGGATCATGAACATGTGTACAAAATTTCAAGCCAATAGCGTGATTTTTTCGGCCGCTATTGCACGACAGACAGACAGACATACGGACAGACGGAACCCAAAATCCTTTTGAGTCTCAACAGACGCCTCCATTGATGTTTCGGCAAAAATTGGAAGTCAATAGCTTGATTTTTGCGGTGGCTATCGCGGTACATACAGATTCTTCCCATAGGCCGTAATGATAGTAAAGCTTTGGCGTGTCCCTGTACACGAACTACAAATGGAATACACACCTAAATCTATACAGCTGATTCCGTTGGGCTCATGAACACGTGTACCAAATTGAAAGTCAATAGCGTGATTTTTGTGGCCGCTATCGCGATACATACAAATTTCTCCCAAAGGCCGTAATGATAAAAAAAACTTTGGCGTGTCCCTGTGTACGAACTACAAATGGAATACATTCCAAAAACTATACAGCTGATTTCGTGGGGCTCATGAACATGTGTACTAAATTTCAAGTCAATAGCGCCATTTTTGCGGCAGTTATCGCGCGACAGACAGACACACAGACAGAGCCCAAAACCGTTTTGAGTCTCAAGAAAAGGCCTCCACTAACGTTTCGGCAATTAAAATTTGGTTTATAGAAATGCCTCTCATAGAACGCAATGCATTGGAATACTTTCGAGTATCCCTGTAAACAAAACAGTGCTGATATTTACTCCATTTTACATAAGAAACATCCAATATTAATCTTGAATGACATATTTCAATTTCATTAAGATTTGTGTACAGTAAAAGTATTAAAATATGCTTTATAGAAATACCTTCCATAGATTACAATGCTTTCGAATACTTTCGGGTGTCCCTGTACACAGAGCAGTAGAGGTATTTACTCCACTTTCAATAGGGAACATTCGATAGTGAACTTGAATAACATATATCAGTTTCAAGAAATTCCATAAATATTTACGGGAGTTAGAGCTAGAACGCGGACAGACAGACGAACCGAAGTGATTAACATTTTTCAACCTTGTTGGAAAGTTTCTAAAAACCGTTACTGAAAATTACTATCAAAAATTTAGCGGCATCATTTGATCTTCAGAGAAGGGGGGGGGGATATCAGCTATGGATACAACTACAATTCAATCACGATTAATTTAATCATGATTAACAGTTAATCATTTGCTTCAACTAATATATTTATTAATCACGATTGATTTAATCATGAATAATTTAATCATAAATAACGGTTAGTTGTCTGCTTCGCGAATAATTTAATCATGATTGAATTTTTAGTTGCAGAAAATGACTGAAATATTAATCACGATTGATTTAATCGCGATTAATTTAATCGCAACTAACGGTTAGTCGTCTGGTTTTTGATTAATTTAATCGCGATTGAATTTTTAGTTGCAGCAAATGAATAACCGTTAGTTGTGATTAAATTAATCGTGATTAAATTTTTAGTCAACTAATTAGTTGATTGAAAATTTAATCGATTGATGCCCAACACTGCCGCGGAGAGACAAATGTTCTCTCCGCGGCACAAATGAAAAAGCTTATATTTACCTTAAAATGGAGGCGCATTTTTTTTAGCTTGAGATTCACAAAAATACCGCAGTGAATGACAGTAAGTACAAAAAAAAAAAAAAATGGGGAAAATGCTTCTTAAAAAAACTCTTAGGATACTGTGTAGTCAACGATAACTTTTCTTTTATCAATTGACATCTTTTCTACCAATTGCCTGCAAAAATTAACGCTCCGGATCTTCGAGGTATCGAACGCGCGACCACCGGATTACTAACATGGCGATCTAACCACCTGAGCCACGGAGAGACAAATGAAAAAGCTTGTATTTACCTTAAAATGGAGGCGCATCTTTTTATTAGGTTGAGATTCACAGTGAATAACAATAAGTACATAAGAATTTTGGGGAAAAAAAAAATTGGCCTACTAAAAATTAAAACTATGGTCAGATTCCCAACTTAGCTTCGCAATGGACGATTTAGATATTTCGTGTTTAGCAACATACCAAGAATGTTCACGTAAACGGAATTCAAGATTTTTTTTAGCTTGACCACTAAGATAAATGGCAGTTATTACAAGGGACACTATAGATACTCCATTTTCGAAGCTCAAGTACAGGGGATTTAGTTGAAGGGAATTTGAATTATTAATAGGTTTAAAAACCAAAAAGTTGAAAAGCGTTAATGACTTCCGTTTGTCTCTCTGTCTGCCTGCCTTCTAACTCCCGTAAATATTCATGGCTTTTCTTGAAACTGACACATATTATTCAAGGTCACTATCGAATGTTCCCTATTGAAAATGGAGTAAATATCACTACTGGTTTGTGTACAGGGACACACAAAAGTATTTCAAAGTATTGCGTTGTATGAGAGATATTTTTATAAACTATACTTTAATACCTTTACTTTAGACAAATCTCAATAAACTTGAAATATGTTATTGAAGTTCAGTGTGGGATGTCTAAATATTCATCTCTTGTTTTTTGTATATCTACACGTTTTGAGGTTTTCTGAATATCGAAATCAAGTGTTTAACGTTTGATCTTTCTCGCTGTCTCTTAGAGTAAATAAAAAAAAATAATTTCAGGCGATCGAAATGTTGTATTTTGAAGTTAATACGTTTGTTACTAGAAAAGTTTGTTCAACATTGATAAGTTTCAAGGAATGTTGTGTGTGAAAGTTGTCTGAATAATTTTAAAAGAGCTTTTGAATTTAATAACAAATTTGAATTCTATATAAATGTAGGTACAATAATGAAACGGGGGGTTGAGACATTGAATAATTTGCCAAATAAATCTGTTACGAAGCCTAATTTGAATTGTTTTAGCATAGGTTTATATAATTGAACTAGTTATCTTACCCCTTAATCTCCAACTTGTATTTATAGTATTAAATTTCAGGGTAAGAGAAAGTCGTGTCAGTGACACATCAGATTTTTACTTTCCGAACACTATAGTGAGGAAAGTATTGTAATCATGTCAAAAATCCGAATTCGAGATTTTGATGTTTCTATACGTTTTGAGGTCCCCTGAGTCCGTTTTCACTATTTTTACGATGATGTATGTATGTGTGTGTGTATGTGTGTATGTGTGTATGTGTGTATGTCTGTGAACACGCTAGCGTCTAAAGGCTTTGTTCGATTAACCTGAAAGTTGGTACGTATATTGTAAGTCACCATAGTACGAACCCTATAGATTTTGGTGAATCTAGCACTTATAGTTTTTTTACAGGGACACAAAGAAAAATTCTTTATCATTATGGCCTATGGGACCAAAATCTTAAAAGTGCGATAGCATCTAAACGCCTTATTCAATTGAGCAAAAATTTTATACCCATATTATAGGTCACAGATACGCAATCTGTATAGATTTTGGAGAATCTAGCACTTATAGTTTTTTTACAGGGACACAAAGAAAAATTCTTTATCATTAAGGCCAATGGGACCAAATTTTTAAAAGTGTGATAGCGTCTAAACGCCTTATTAATCTGAGCAAAAAAATTGTACACATGTTATAGGTCGCATTTGCACCAACTGTATAGATTTTGGTGAATCTAGCACTACAGTTTTTTTACAGGGACACAAAGAAAAATTCTTTATCATTATGGCCTATGAGACCAAATTTTTAAAAGTGCGATAGCATCTAAACGCCTTATTCAATTGAGCTGAAAATTTGTATGAATATTATAAATCACTGTTGCACTAACTATAAGCATTTTGGTGAATCTAGCATCTATAGATTTTTACAGGGACAAAACGAAAAATTCTTTATCATTATGATCTAAGGGCTCAAAGTTCAGTAGCGTTAAATAAAACCTCGTGTGATATATGGAGAAAAAAACACTCTATTATGGTTTTCTCTCTTTTGTTTGTTTAGCAATTCCTCTTTCTTTATTTTATCTACAAAACTGTTAGTTACTCAATGTTCGGAAAGTCGAGTGGAGTCACTCCAGATTTTTTCTTTATGTAATCCTTATACAAATATTTATATTTCCTATGTTGTAGAAAGATTTATCTAAAACAAAAAAAAAAATCTTACAGTACTTTTAATAATTATTACTTTCTCTTACATATATATATGGTAGAAAAAGTATTGTTTTTGGGGCAAATTTTCGGAATTGAGTTTTTGCTATATTTACACGTTTTGGGGTCCCCTGAATCCCAAAATCATGCTTTTAGCAGTTACTCTGTGAGTGTGTATGTCTGTTATCAGCACATCTCAAGAACAAATAATAGCAGAAATTCCAAACGTGGTATTTTAAATGTGTATCATATAGGGATGCTACACTAAACTTTTCGTTGAGATCAAGCAAACGGTTCGAGTATAGGAACACGCAAGAGAATTCAAATACATTACGTCTATGGGGGAAATTGCAGGTAAGAAGAGTTTAAACGTCTATAGAATGCACTAAATAAAATGAAACGAATATATATTAGTTCCCCATCCTACTATAGGTATGGGGAACTTAGATAATCATGAAAATTTCCGACCTCGGTTTTTTGACGTTGTTTTATACATTTTTAGGTGTGAGGAATCCGAAAATGACAAAATATGCATGGTGTCCTCCTGTAGGGTGTCTGTTAGTTTGTTAGCCCGTTAGTGTTTTAGTCCGTTAGTAAGTTTGTTAGCCTGTGTACACAATATCTCAAGAACAAATAGTCGCAGAGAAGTCAGGTCAGTTTTAAAATATTACTTTCGACACTGGCAAGAACACTATTCATTTGCAACATTCGAATTAAAAAACTTCGTAAGTTATTAGAAATTTACGATTTTCTTAGAAGGGGAGAATAGGGCAAAATTTTACTTAAACGTGCATTAAATGGAAAATTTGTACTGTAAAAATGTCAGATCAGTTTTAAAATATCAGTTTTGATTCCAGAATAAACATAAATTATTATAAACATGCTACTTTGTAAATTTTGCAAGTTATTAGAAATTTACGAGTTTCTTAACATAGCAGAATAGGGCAAAATTTCACTTAAACGTCAATTTTTAGGGATATTTTTATCGTAAAGTTGTCAGACTACTTTTGAAATATTATTTAGGATACTGGAGTGAATATCCCTGACTATAAATTTTTCAATATAAAATTTCGTAAGTAATTGGAAATTCACGAATTTTTTTGCATGGCAAAATTGGGCAAAATTTCACATAAATCGCTTTCCTAATAAATTATTATCATCGTAAAAATGTCAGACCGCTTTTAAAATATTATTTAGGTTGTTTGGTTTGTTGTTTGGGTTTTACGTCGCACTAGGATTACTTAGGATACTGGCAAGAATATCATTGACTATGAGTTTTCGAATTTAAAAATTTCGTAAGTTGTTCATTTTTACTTTCCGAACACTATAGTGAGGAAAGTATTGTAATCATGTCAAAAATCCGAATTCGAGATTTTGATGTTTCTATACGTTTTGAGGTCCCCTGAGTCCGTTTTCACTATTTTTACGATGATGTATGTATGTGTGTGTGTATGTGTGTATGTGTGTATGTGTGTATGTGTGTATGTTTGTGAACACGCTAGCGTCTAAAGGCTTTGTTCGATTAACCTGAAAGTTGGTACGTATATTGTAAGTCACCATAGTACGAACCCTATAGATTTTGGTGAATCTAGCACTTATAGTTTTTTTACAGGGACACAAAGAAAAATTCTTTATCATTATGGCCTATGGGACCAAAATCTTAAAAGTGCGATAGCATCTAAACGCCTTATTCAATTGAGCAAAAATTTTATACCCATATTATAGGTCACAGATACTCAATCTGTATAGATTTTGGAGAATCTAGCACTTATAGTTTTTTTACAGGGACACAAAGAAAAATTCTTTATCATTAAGGCCAATGGGACCAAATTTTTAAAAGTGTGATAGCGTCTAAACGCCTTATTAATCTGAGCAAAAAAATTGTACACATGTTATAGGTCGCATTTGCACCAACTGTATAGATTTTGGTGAATCTAGCACTACAGTTTTTTTACAGGGACACAAAGAAAAATTCTTTATCATTATGGCCTATGAGACCAAATTTTTAAAAGTGCGATAGCATCTAAACGCCTTATTCAATTGAGCTGAAAATTTGTATGAATATTATAAATCACTGTTGCACTAACTATAAGCATTTTGGTGAATCTAGCATCTATAGATTTTTACAGGGACAAAACGAAAAATTCTTTATCATTATGATCTAAGGGCTCAAAGTTCAGTAGCGTTAAATAAAACCTCGTGTGATATATGGAGAAAAAAACACTCTATTATGGTTTTCTCTCTTTTGTTTGTTTAGTAATTCCTCTTTCTTTATTTTATCTACAAAACTGTTAGTTACTCAATGTTCGGAAAGTCGAGTGGAGTCACTCCAGATTTTTTACAATTTACTTAATATAGCAGAATAGGGCAAAATTTCGCGTAAACAACCATTTTTAGGGATATTTTCGTCGTAAAGATATCAGACCTATTTGAAAATGACATTGACGATACTGGCTTGAACTTTATTGACTAAAAATATTCTAATTTGAAAATTTCGTAAGTTATCTTAAATTTAAGATTTTTACCAATATAGCAAAATTGAGCGATATTTTATATGCATTTTGGGGATTACTGCATTCGAAATAGTATGGAATTGCATAAAAAGTATCCCAATAATATAAATTAATAGATTAGACTAAGGTAAATGCATAGAGCTTCTCGTTGGGTAGACTATTAAATAGGCCATTTCAGTCTGTCACTCTGTCAAGCGATTGGTCGAATTCATTTCTTTTAACATGAATATAGTATGTTTTCTAGTAGAATTTTATGCGATTATATATATAAAGGGGAATTGAGCAGAGTCTACCTATGCCAACTAGTTTTTTATATGCGTAAAAACATGTCTCATGTAGAATGGGGTATGGAAATCATTCACTGTTCGTTTACAGGGCTACACAAAGAACTAGATTATAGTGCGACAATACTTGAAAATTGATAGAAGTGTTTTTCAGGTTGCGCCGTATGTTATTAATATAGGATTATATTTATTTGTACCATGTGATGTCTACATAACCTTCAGAAGATATACAGGGCTGCCAATATTTAAACCATAACATTCTTTTTTATTATTAGTGGAAGTGCTTTACTGTAATATTTTCCATCTCCAGGAAAGCTGCTCAGAAATTAAAATTAATTCTTCATAGTCATATGGTAAATAATGTATTTTTTAAAGTTAAATATTCATCGCTTTGTTTTTTGAATATTTACATGTTTTTAGGTTTTCTGAATACCGAAGTCTAGTTTTTAACGTTTGATCTTTGTATGTATCTCTTAGAAGAAATTAAAAACAAATCATTTCAGGCGATCCAGCTGACATATTTTGAAGTTAATACGTTTGTTACTAGGAATTTTGATCAAGATTGATAAGTTTCAAGGAATGTTGCCTGAATAATTTTAAATGAACTTTTGAGTTTAATAACAAATTTGGATTCAATATAAATGTAGGGACAATAATGAGACAGAGGCTTGAGGGGGATGACAGCCCCCTCACATACAATTATTTGTCAAATAAAGCTGTTCCGAAGCCGAATTTGAATTGCTTTATCATGGGTTTACTTAACAGTACTCGTTATCTTATCCCTCAATCTCTAATATCTAATTATAGTATTGAATTTCAGGGTAAGAGAAAGTCGTGTGAGTGACACACCAGATTATTTCTTTTATCTTTTTTTTTCTTTTAATAATTAAAAAGTCCAATATAATTACTTTCTCTTACCAATATATATGGTAGAGAAAGTATTATTTTTGGGCCAAATTTTCAAAAGTGAGTTTTCGTTATATTTACACGTTTCGAGGTCTCCAGAATCCAAAAATCATGTTTTTAGCGGTTGGTCTGTGTGTGTGTGTCTGTCTGTTAATAGAATCTCTCAAGAAAAAATATCAGCAGAAAGTCCAAACTCAGTATTCTAAATATGTATCATATAAGGATGCTACACTAAACTTTTCGTAGAGGTCATGCAAGTGGTTCGTGTACAGGGTTACCCAAGATAATTTAAATACATTATGTTTATGGGGAAATTGCAGGTAAGTACGTTTTAAGATCGACAGACTGCCTTAAACAAGACGGAATGAATAATTTTTTATATGCATAAAAGCATGTTTTGTGTAGATTGTGATATCGAAATCATTCATCATTCGTTTACAGGGCTACCCAAAATTTAGAATATATTGTGTCTGAACATGGAAATAGCAGGAATTCTAATTCATTTTGTGTTAGATATTTTTTTCATATAAGACAAAATTTCAGAGCACAATATGTTTTATAGTGCATATTGTTTATAGGCAATATACAGGGCTATCCAAAATTGAGCCAAACGTTCCTTTCTATCGAATGTAACAGATCGAAGTGCTTTTCTACACTTTACAATGTTGACAAACAGTGCTAAGAAAGGAAAATTAATTTTTCATACCCATACTGTAAACAAATAATTTTTTGTAGTTCCATTTTCAACTCTGATTTTTTGTATTATATTACGTTTTGAGGTGACCTGTTTCCGAAAGTTCAATTTTTACTGGTTGATCTTTATCTATATCTGTCATCAGTATAATTTAGAAACAAATAACTGCCGGAAACTCAAATTTGGTATTTTGAACTTCGTATTAGTTTACCATTTAAAAAATTGTTCAAGATTGGCAAGTTTGAAGATAAATTATGAACAGCCTTGATTTTTTTTAAAAATAAATGTGGGCACTACAATTAAACGGGTGGTTTGGAGGGGCGGCAGCCCCCTCATACAGAATTTTCATATCAAATAAAACTGTTTATAAACCTATTTTAGATTATTTTAACAGTACATTGAACTTTATTATCTTACGTTATTCATCTTAAGATTTAATATGCAATGTATTATAGTACGGAAATGCAGTTTAAGTGAAAGTCATGTGAGTGACACACCAGATTATTATTGATTAAAATAATATAACGTTACACGTTTACCTTGATTTTCTATAAAAACAATATATTTATTTTACGGTTTACAGATTAAGATTTTATTAGTTCTATCACAGTGTTATAAAAATTATGGTCATAGATTTTAAATTCCAAAGTTGGAGTCGTTATAATCTCTTTGTCATTAATTATGAAAACTATGAAAAAGGAATATCATAATATAAAAAATGATTTATATAAACCATAATTTATATTCAGGTCTGTATTCCTTTAGTAAATTCCGTATTTTCATCCATTATATAATATTCTTCTGAAAAATCATACTATCTTGCTCGAAAATTTATTTAAAATTTAATCTTAACGGAAAGAAAATTCTGGTTTTAATTTATAAGAGGAAGAAAGTTTTATTTTAAATTTATGAAGAATGTAATTTTTAAATTTCCTTCCTTAAAGGTTTTTTTTTTTTTTTCAATGATTGTTTTCATGATATAATATCTATGGTAAAACAACAAGGCAATACACAAAGAATGTGGCGGCAGAAATTGCGGCAGAAAAAAATGCTTTTATGTGAGATAGTAATGTATGTAAATACCGAGAGTTATGCCTTAATGGACGCAATTCTGTCTCAAGAATTCCCAGTAAATAAATATGTTAGCAAAAGCATAGAGCTAATGCATTGTATTTTTAAACGTTAAAGGAAAAATGATTAATGTTAGATATTTCTAAATGCAAAAGTAATTTTTTAATTTAAGAGTGAAGCATACTGATTTTATGAAATTTAAAATTTCTCCACTTATTTTTTAATGACATAAGTTTATTAATTTTTAATTAATTTTTTTCTAAACCGTATAAAGGAATCATATAAAAACATCATAATTAAAAAAAAAATTTCATTATTATTATTATTATTATTTTTTTTTTTTTTTGCATGCCTGCTTTTGAATATATCCCAACTCTTATATGATTCATTCTACAATAGTAATAATTTATACCACAATAAATATGTATTTATTATATATATATTTCAATTAGTATATATTGCACTAAAAGTTGTTTTTGAAGTTCAAATTCGGTAATTTTGATCTTTCTGACTCGTATTGATCAGGAAGAGAAACAATTTTAGAGCAAATCCGTGTCAAGCAATCAAAAAATTTCAGACACTCTTAACGAACCTAATAACCATCCAAGAACATTTGCAGAAGATTGGTAAAATAAACAGAGTAGGTGTTTGGGTCTGGTACAATCTGTCTGAAAGAAACAAAGCTAACCGATCGAGATCAGGCAACTTATTGCTTTAGCGGCACAGTACAGCAGCGTTTTTTAATAACTTGATCACTGGAGACGAAAATTGGGTCCTTCATGATAATGCAAAACGTAAAAGGTAGTAGCTCTCTTCGAATGAGTCACAACAAAGTAGAGCTAAACCATGTTTATATCACAAACAGGAGCTTTTGTATGTTTGGTGGAGTATTCAGGGATAGTTCATTTTTGAAACTTAGACAAAATGTGAATGCAGACCTTTGATGTGAACAACTAGAGCGATAAATCAATCCTTAACTGAAAAAAGCCCAGGGATTGTCAACAAAAAATGCGTTATTCTGCGAAACGACAATGCAAGACCACACTGCGAAAGACAAACCCTGTAAAAAAAAAAAAAAAAAAAAAAAAATTATAATGAATTGCAGTGGAACGTATTTCTTTATTTACCATACTCACCCGATATTACGCCATCGGATTTCCATTCAATTTGTCAAAATTATATCTCTGGGGGTTACCGAAGCGGGGGAGCCATACTGTGTAGGATAAAAATTGTGATGGCATGTCTCCGGACTATCCTTAGGGGTGAGCCCCAGACCGTCGCCGATTGTCCATTGCTTAGCACTAGTGTGACGTAAAACCCAACCAACAAACCAACTAACCAACCATTCATTTTGACTGCCACAACATTTTCTAAGTGACAGATAATTTGAATACACTGCTCGGCATGAAAATTGCTTCTGACACCATTTCAGCATATTCTTATGTAAAATGACCTCCTGAATCCGAATATAACGCACATTTTGCCCTATCATCCACCGTTTTTTAGGAACGTTCCCCTATTTGTCTATTTTTTCGGTGATTTTATGGTTATAAATTTGATTTATAGGAGGGAGGAGGATTATTATAATCGTAAAATATCTTCTAAGGGGCTACCGAGTTGGAAAATTGTAACACATGGACATTTGCGGCAAGGGAAAAAATTTGAGGGGGATTTGCCACTGAAATTTTGTATTACATATGTTATATTTTTTAAAACTATTATTAATGTTATTTTTTAAACTTTATCTTTTTTTTTGTTTTTAGATGTGAAATTAATTCTTTTTCATTCAGCAAATCAAATTCATGGTCATAAAATTATCGAACAGAGAAAACAATTGAGAGAGGGGTGGTGTTTCTAGAAAACGGTGGGTGACTGGGCAAAATTCGGATTCAGGAGGTCATTTTACATAAGAATCAGTTATAATGGTATCAGAACTCGATTTTTTTTTTTTTTTTTTTTTTTTTTTTTTTCAGAGCAGTGATATTAGGATAATGTCCAAAATGCGATCTGCAGAGATTTTACTTAAGAACCACTTGATTTTTATAGATCTGGCATTGGAAATTTGTACACTAGGTGCCAAAAGGTTATTGATAACGAGTGTGATTACGTAATTAATTAAAAATAAAACTTGTAAAAAAATTATATGTTTCAAGTTATTGAAAAAAAAAAAAAAAAAAAAAAAAACGGCATTACTTTCCAGTTCCCGTAATTTGTATATACATATATATATATATATATTCGATATTTCCGGTTGTTCATTAGATTATAATCTCAAAATTGGTGTAATTAAACATTATTGCAAACTAATAATTTTTGGAGAATTTTTCAAAATGAATAAAATTGCAATTTTTTTTGTCATGTTATTTATCAGAAACATATCGATTAATTGAAGGTTTAATGCTGAATAAGGCCAGCTCATAACATATTTCCTGTTTGTCGGAAAGCAATTAAATAGACAACGAACTGTCTGATTATGATTGATTATGATTGATGTACAAATAAATAACTATAAATGTCTTTTCGTTACATGATATATCGCTTCATAATTATGATTTCAATAAAAGATTGTGAACTGATTTAATTTTTACTTCCATTACCCTGCTACAATAGAAAAGGGAAGTAGTATATTCTATTAGGTCGAAAATTTCAATGTCGAGCTCTCAACCGATTAACATGTTTTAAGGTTTCTTATGTTCAATTTGCGCTTTAGAAATTGTCATTGCGCAAGTTTGTGTTTATAAGTGTGTGTATGTGTCATGGAAATCTTTTGACTATCATATCTCTGAAACGAAATAAGATAAAATAACAAACTTTATAATGATTATAGGACAAGTATACAGATGAATTTTACAAATTTTGGTGAAAATTGGAGGTTGGGGTTGACTTTGAGTAGGTTTTACATCACACTAGAGCTGCGCTATGGGCAATTGGTGATTGTCTGGGAATCAACCCTAAAAGGGTAGTCCGGATGCGGAGACATGCTATTAGAATTTTGACCTTCCACTGAGGGGATGGCTCCCCCCCCCTTCGGTGCCCCCCCCCAAGCTATTATTTTGGATGGGAACAAGAAAGACATTGCGGTCACGATGGTTTCTACGTGCACCAACCACCATTAATGTACACGACGGTTTTTACATGGCTCAAATATCGAATCCGCAATCTTCCAATAATGAGCTCGATGCTCTACCGATCAAGCTACAGGTGAAAATTGGGAAGCCAGAAGTGGGACCATAAAGTCTGTATCTAAGAAACGGTTTTAACGATTTTCTTCAAATTTACTGTATAAACCCCATTTTAAGAGTCTAATCTGCATGTTTGTCACAAAAAAATTGTTAGGCGTTCTGATTACTAGGTATAAGTTTTAAGTCTCTGAAGTATTTGCCTCAAAAAATGACTCCACCGATTTTCTTTCAGTTCACTATATAGACTCCATTTAAGATATTTTAGATAACCCCATTAAGTATGTATTAGTTGGCTATCATATAAATAATTGATATGAGTCCTAGTTAGTTTAGTTAGGTTAAATTCTATGTTTTCTTACCATAAATTTATATTATGGTAAAAAACAAAGTAAATTCACGCATCATTCATAAATTATGAAATACTTTCCTATATTGAACGGAAGGATATACCCATTGTGAATGAAACCACTAAAATTTGTATAACATAAATTTGTATATATTAAATTTAGTAATGTTTATAATTGGTATTGTTATTTTTTGGTCAAATCTAAAACCTGTAGATGGCGCTGCGCGCCGATATTAATGTTTTTGTTTCTTCTTTTCTCTTCAGTGTGTGCTTCGTGTTCGTCTTTGTTGTAATAAATGTGTGTAGCCGTAATTGATGTCCTATTATTTTCGCTTTATGTCGTGAATTCACACCAATGAATTGGAATGAACCTACAGTGGCCGGCAGTCCCCACGACTCTGGACCGATAAGGTAAGATATTTACCTTATTTCAATTTAATATTCTGAAAATGTCTATAATAACTATTTTGAAAAGATATATTTAAAATAAGTCGCCAAAGTAGCGACATGGGTTTGAATGATAATTTTTATAAAGTCGTTAACAGTTTTAGCGACATAAATTTTGGCGCCCGAACAGGGACTGCCAGGCCCTTAAAAATGTGAATTAACGTGGTTCTTATTCTATAGTCCAAATTTCTAAATTAAATCAATATGGCAACCGAAATAGAAAAATTAAAAAGAAAAAGATCTACCCTTAAGGGATTATGTACTAAATTGATCAATACGATAAACATAAAGTTAAATGAACCCGACGAAGGGTTAAATGTTTTCGAATTGGAATCCCAGTTAGAAAAACTGCAAGTCAAGAATAACGAAATTATAGAAGTTGAAGATCAAATTGAGGCCAAAATGACGGATCTCAACGAGCTACAAAATGAAATAGAATCGAGACAAGAATATAGGGATTCAATTATTGATGTAAAAGCTCAAATTATGAATAAGATAGAGAAAATTAAAAATTTAAATGTCACTCCGATCTTATCGCAGCCAAGAAATGAGCAAACACCCAATCTGCATTTAGAAAGAATTAATGCTAGTTCCGTGAGATTACCCAAGTTATCAATTCCAGTTTATGACGGTTCTCCTGAAAACTGGATGGAATTTTGGAATCAGTATGAGATAACCATACATAATAATAACGATTTGTCTAACGTACAAAAATTTGTTTACTTAAGAAGTTTTTTGAAAGCCCAAGCTTTAACAGCTATTCAGGGTTTAGCACTCTCAGATCAAAATTACAACACTGCAATTGATTTATTAAAATCTAGATTTGGAAAAAAAGATATTATAATAAGATATAAAACTGACGCCTTATTAAATCTGAACCCTGTTAAATCTCCAAATCAAATTAAAGAATTACGCTTACTTCACGACGCCCTTGATGTTAATATTAAATCTCTCGAAAATTTAGGAGTCGATTTAAAATCCTACGGAAATTTGTTATTTCCAATTGTTACAAAATTAATACCTACCAGTATTATGATAGACTATAATAAAATGAAAACAGAATCCGAGGAATGGGATGTACAAGATTTGTTAAAACATTTAAAATTAGAAGTTCAGACTAGGGAAAAAACCTTTTTATTTTTAAAACGCGAAGTAGAAACTCACAATAGCGGGTATAAAAACTCAAATTCCAGATTTGATTCAAAATCATCGGAAAATAATAATAATAATGCTTACTACCGGAAATCTGGTTCGGGATATAAAAATTCTAACACAACGCAAAAGGCATCAGCCTTTAAATTAACTGTTAGTAAATGTATATTTTGTGTTGATGCAGTAAACGATCATGACAGTAAAATGTGTAAATTAAATTTAGAGGACAAAAAGTTGTCTTTACGCAAACAGGGAATCTGTTATTTATGTTTCAAAAGAGGTAAACATACAGCTAAATTTTGTTTATCGGGTCTCAAATGTGACACATGTTCAGGAAAACACAATACATTAATTTGCTATAAACAAAAATCGGAAACTCCAACGGCTCATATGAAAGATAAAATTCACATCGAACATATCCAAACAATTACTTCTGAGAACAGTGCTTGCGAAAATGATAATTCTGTATTGTCCTATAAGTGTCCTGTACAAAATCCGCTTGAGAATAATGAAATATATTTACAAACTTGCTTCGCAAGAATAACAAATAGTTCTAATTTAAACTCTCTAAAGTGTGCCGTATTATTTGATAATGCATCTTAGCGAAATTTCATAAACATATCACTCGCGCGTGAATTAAAATTGCCGGTGATTAGAAAAGAAACACTAATAATATATCCGTTTTCATGTGATCAACCTCAATCAAATGAATATTCAGTCGTAAATTTCGAATTGTCTCATTTAAAAAACCACAAACAGAAATGTTATGCAGAGGCATTGGTCGTAAATCAAATATCTTTTACGAAGTTAAAGATTCTGGAAGACGCATCATTTCGAAAACTTTTGGTTTCGAGAGAGGGGGAAGGAAATAAATTTTCGCAATTCCATTCGAAGGCTCCAGAGATATTAATCGGCGCGGGGTTATTTTGGAAACTGCAAAAAAATAAAAAGAAAATTAATCGTTCGTTGTTTGCTGTAAATACGTTATTCGGATGGACATTGTCAGGCAATAATAATTCAGGAAACAATCCAGACAACTTAATTACTGGCGCCTCGGCCTCTGTGTTAAAGATTGAATGTCGTAACTCTATTTGTTTACATGAAAACTATCCATGCATGAAAATAAATGAATCATCCGAATGTACGGGTAATGATTTGCAACGCTTATGGTCGTTGGATCTTTTGGGAATAAATGATGATAAATTGATTTCTACTTCCGATCAGGAAATAATAAATAAATTTGATAAACAGTTAGAATATAAACAGGGTCATTATGTTACTCATTTATTATGGAATGACCATGGTATGGATAAATTTGAGAATAATTTTGAAAACGCTAGACGACAATTCAATTATTTGAGAAAAAGATTAAAAGCGGATAAATGGATTTTTGAGCAATATAGGCAGATAATCACAGAACAAGAACATCGAGGGATAGTTGAAGAATGCGGTCGCTCTCAAAGGGAATATTTCGCGCCACATCGTGCCGTTATTAGGAAGGAAAAACAAACATCAAAGGTACGAATTTTTTTTAATTGTTCCAGTAGAGTATCGGGGTGTAAATCTTTAAATGATTGTCTCGTAAAAGGGCCATGTCTTACACCACCAATTTTGGATGTAATTAATAGATTTCGAAAGTTTAAGATTGCGTTTTGCGCAGATATTGAAAAGGCGTTTTTAATGATAGAAATCGAGGAACCCGATAGAAATTTTCTAAAGTTTTTATGGTTTGACGAGGACACTCAGAATTATAAAATAATGCGAATGACCAGAGCTACATTTGGTTGTACAACTTCTCCTTTCTTTTTAACGGCAACAATTAAGAAACACATTAAGGAATATAGGGAAATTTATCCCGATAGTTATGAAATGTTAAATTCAGCTCTGTTTGTGGACGATTTGCTTTATGGCTCCGATACCGTAAACGGTGCCTATGAATTAACTTCTACTGCGGTAAATATTTTAGCAAAGGCTGGAATGAAATTGAGAAAGTTTAGTACGAACTCACAAAAATTAAAGAAAATGTGGGATGAAAATGATTGTTTTTCGGAGGTAAATAATGATAGTGTAATAAATATTCTTGGATTGGTGTGGGATAAAGATAGTGATAAATTAGGATTAGCTTTGAAATCTATAGTTGAAAATTTGCATATATCGGTATGTACGAAAAGATATGTATTACATACAGCTGCAAAATTTTTTGATCCTATTGGGATTATATCTCCCTTTTTAATTAGGATAAAGTGTTTTCTTCAAAGAATGTGGGAAAGAGGTATGGATTGGGATCACGAATTGCCGGATGATCTTAAGGGAATTTGGATAAAGTGGTGTAACGAAATTAAGGATTTATTAGAAATTCGAATAGATAGATGCTATTTTACGTATGTTGATTTGAAAAATTCGTGTGTAGAACTACACATTTTTTCAGATGCTTCACCACTTGCATATGGTTGTGTTGCATATTTTAGGGTTATCAGTAATGATAAAAAATGTTATGTAAGCATGATTATGTCGAAGGCTAGAGTTGCGCCGCTAAAGAAACTAACGTTACCAAGATTGGAGTTAATGGGAGCGGTGATAGCAGCTAGAGTAGCGAAATATATTTGCGATATATTTAAGGAAATTAACATCGAGAAATTTTATTGGACAGATTCTACTATCGTGTTACACTGGGTGAAGGGATCGGCGAAACAATGGAAACCCTTTGTTAAAAATAGAGTAGTTGAAATTCAGGAATTGTCAGTACCCGAAAATTGGTCATATTGTAATACAAAGGATAATCCCGCAGATTTAGTTACTCGTGGTATTAGCGCAAATGCGTTAGTTAATAATGAATTTTGGTTTAAAGGTCCAAAATGGTTATCTGAGCTAAATGGTAAAGGTATTGATATTGGGGAAAAGGTAGACACGCAATATATTACCGAAGAAAAAAGGAAAACACCTGAAAAAATAATTCAGTTTAAAATCTCTATAGAAACAGTTGAACCAATATTGGATCTTGAAAAATATAGTAACATTTTAAGAGTTCTCAGAATTACGGCATGGATAAAGAGATTTCTTAACAACGCGAATCCTAAGAACGAGAAAGTTAAGGGTCCATTATCGGCAGAAGAAATTGGTAGTGCGCAAACAATGTGGGTTAAATATACACAGAAAATTAGTTTTCCGAATGAATTACAATGTTTGATAAATGGGGAACCT
Source organism: Salticus scenicus (assembly GCA_963930645.1). Lineage (NCBI taxonomy): Eukaryota > Metazoa > Arthropoda > Arachnida > Araneae > Salticidae > Salticus > Salticus scenicus. The sequence goes on along the minus strand of OZ005652.1, from coordinate 267,325,247 downwards.
ATTTTGAAAAATTCAAATTTAATTGAGTTCTCACCATTTTTGGATTCCGAGGGAATAATGCGTATCGGAGGAAGGCTTCAGAAATCAAATTATTCTTTTAACGAAAAACACCCGATCCTGTTGCCTTCAAAGGGTAAATTAATTGATTTGTTAATTAAAAATGCGCATGAACGAGTGTTTCATTTTGGCATTAATGATACATTAGTTCAGTTACGGGAGGAATTTTGGGTAATCAAGGGCAGACAGGCAGTAAAAAGCGTATTAAGAAGATGCAGAATTTGCATAAAATTTAATTCTAGAGCTGGAGCCCAGATAACAGCTCCGTTACCTGCAGATCGTATCAATGAACAAAAGCCCTTTGCAGTGATAGGCCTTGATTTTGCAGGCCCTTTATACATCCGAAATAATGATAGCAAAATATATATATTGTTGTGCACATGCGCAATTACTAGAGCAGTGCACCTAGAATTGGTAGAGAACCTATCTACCGAAACATTCTTATTGGCCTTCAGAAGAATAGTAGCAAGGCGGGGTCTTTGCCATACGGTATACTCCGATAACGCACGAACCTTTCATCGAGCTGATATTGAGTTAAGGCACATCTGGAAAATAATTAGCCATCCCGACGTTAAAGATTACTATAGTAGTAATAAAATAAAATGGAAATATATCATGGAAATGTCGCCATGGTGGGGAGGCTTCTATGAACGACTGGTGCGATCTGTAAAATCTGCCTTAAGAAAGGTGGTTGGCAAAACCACTTTAACACACACACAACTACATACAGTTATATGTGAAATTGAAAGTTCAATAAATTCGCGACCCATTACATACATTTATGCAGACTCAGGAGAACCTTCTCCAATTACGCCAGCACACTTCTTGGTAGGTCAGCGACTTACTACACTACCTATCGTGCATATGAAACCACATGTGCTTCTTGGAACTTCTCTAACATACGTGAAACGTTTCAATCAAAAAGAACGAATATTGGAACAGTTCTGGTCAAGATGGAAGAAGGAATACCTTCTTCAGCTGAAAAACGCCATGACAAGTCGACACTCCAGTATTCGAGAATATTCGCCAAAAGATGTTGTTTTAATCCACGATGCTAAGTTGCCAAGATACCTGTGGAAATTAGGAGTAGTGACTCAAGTGTTTCCCGGTAGAGATGGAAAGGTACGATCTTGTGAGATAAAAACAGCTACAGGTACATTGAGACGTCCTTTCCAGTTGATTTATCCAGTTGAAATTTTTGAAAGAGACTAAAACTTTAATACTTATATTCAAACTAGGACTTTTGGGTGAACTTTAAATTCTCTTTGATATAATGAAAATTAGAAAATGAACATATAGTTAATGTTCATCCGGGGGCCAATGTGTTATTTATTGGTCAAATCTAAAACCTGTAGATGGCGCTGCGCGCCGATATTAATGTTTTTGTTTCTTCTTTTCTCTTCAGTGTGTGCTTCGTGTTCGTCTTTGTTGTAATAAATGTGTGTAGCCGTAATTGATGTCCTATTATTTTCGCTTTATGTCGTGAATTCACACCAATGAATTGGAATGAACCTACAGTGGCCGGCAGTCCCCACGACTCTGGACCGATAAGGTAAGATATTTACCTTATTTCAATTTAATATTCTGAAAATGTCTATAATAACTATTTTGAAAAGATATATTTAAAATACGTCGCCAAAGTAGCGACATGGGTTTGAATGATAATTTTTATAAAGTCGTTAACAGTTTTAGCGACAGGTATTGTTATTATATAAAAAATGTTTGTTAGAATTGTTTTATTTATTTATTTATTTTAGTTAAATTTATTATCTTGAAATTGCTTTATTGCTTTATTTATTAATTAAATTTATTTATTCATCCAATTCATTTATTTATTTTCTATTATTAATAATAATAATAGTAATAATAATAGAGCAGAAATAGTTACTCTTTTTTATGTCAAGAAAATAAAAAGTTCGTTTAATGAAGCAAGAAAATTTACCAATAAAAGTAATTGTATAAGACATTTTTTAATACACAACCAAAAGATATGAATTCAATTTTTACATAAATGAGTCAAAGACTTATTTATATATATTTATAGGTGTTACGTTTTCATGATAATATTGAAAAATAACATTTGTTTGCACATTTTTAAACTCTAATTTACAATGATTACAAATTCTATTTGTTCATATCGTTGCATAGAAAAAATTATTGTAAATTCAGCCAAAGTTTTGACAACATCTTCTACTGTTTATTATTACTATTATTATTATTTGATTTATAGGAGGGAGGAGGATTATTATAACCGTAAAATATCTTCTAAGGGGCTACCGAGTTGGAAAATTGTAAAACATGGACATTTGCGGCAAGGGAAAAAATTTGAGGGGGATTTGCCACTGAAATTTTGTATTACATATGTTATATTTTTTAAATCTATTATTAATGTTAATTTTTAAACTTTATCTTTTTTTTTTTTGTTTTTAGATGTGAAATTAATTCTTTTTCATTCAGCAAATCAAATTCATGGTCATAAAATTATCGAACAGAGAAAACAATTGAGAGAGGGGTGGTGTTTCTAGAAAACGGTGGGTGACTGGGCAAAATTCGGATTCAGGAGGTCATTTTACATAAGAATCAGTTATAATGGTATCAGAACTTGATTTTATTTTTATTTATTTATTTATTTATTTATTTATTTATTTTTTTTTTTTGCAGAGCAGTGATATTAGGATAATGTCCAAAATGCGATCTGCAGAGATTTTACTTAAGAACCACTTGATTTTTATAGATCTGGCATTGGAAATTTGTACACTAGGTGCCAAAAGGTTATTGATAACGAGTGTGATTACGTAATTAATTAAAAATAAAACTTGTAAAAAAATTATATGTTTCAAGTTATTGAAAAAAAAAAAAAAAAAAAACGGCATTACTTTCCAGTTCCCGTAATTTGTATATACATATATATATATATATTCGATATTTTCGGTTGTTCATTAGATTATAATCTCAAAATTGGTGTAATTAAACATTATTGCAAACTAATAATTTTTGGAGAATTTTTCAAAATGAATAAAATTGCAATTTTTTTTTGTCATGTTATTTATCAGAAACATATCGATTAATAGAAGGTTTAATGCTGAATAAGGCCAGCTCATAACATACTTCCTGTTTGTCGGAAAGCAATTAAATAGACAACGAACTGTCTGATTATGATTGATTATGATTGATGTACAAATAAATAACTATAAATGTCTTTTCGTTACATGATATACCGCTTCATAATTATGATTTCAATGAAAGATTGTGAACTGATTTAATTTTTACTTCCATTACCCTGCTACAATAGAAAAGGGAAGTAGTATATTCTATTAGGTCGAAAATTTCAATGTCGAGCTCTCAACCGATTAACATGTTTTAAGGTTTCTTATGTTCAATTTGCGCTTTAGAAATTGTCATTGCGCAAGTTTGTGTTTATAAGTGTGTGTATGTGTCATGGAAATCTTTTGACTATCATATCTCTGAAACGAAATAAGATAAAATAACAAACTTTATAATGATTATAGGACAAGTATACAGATGAATTTCACAAATTTTGGTGAAAATTGGAGGTTGAGGTTGACTTTGAGTAGGTTTTACATCACACTAGAGCTGCGCTATGGGCAATTGGTGATTGTCTGGGAATCAACCCTAAAAGGGTAGTCCGGATGCGGAGACATGCTATTAGAATTTTGACCTTCCACTGAGGGGATGGCTCCCCCCCCTTCGGTGACCCCCCCCCCCCCCCAAGCTATTATTTTGGATGGGAACAAGAAAGACATTGTGGTCCTGATGGTTTCTACGTGCACCAACCACCATTAATGTACACGACGGTTTTTACCAGGCTCAAATATCGAATCCGCAATCTTCCAATAAGGAGCTCGATGTTCTACCGATCAAGCTACAGGTGAAAATTGGGAAGCCAGAAGTGGGACCATAAAGTCTGTATCTAAAAAACGGTTTTAACGATTTTCTTCAAATTTACTGTATAAACCCCATTTTAAGAGTCTAATCTGCATGCTTGTCACAGAAAAATTGTTAGGCGTTCTGATTACTAGGTATAAGTTTTAAGTCTCTGAAGTATTTGCCTCAAAAAATGACTCCACCGATTTTCCTTCACCATATAGACTCCATTTAAGATATTTTAGATATCCTCATTAAGTATGTATTAGTTGGCTATCATATAAATAATTGATATGAGTCCTAATTAGTTTAGTTAGGTTAAATTCTATGTTTTCTTACCATAAATTTATATTATGGTAAAAAACAAAGAAAATTCACGCATCATTCATAAATTATGAAATACTTTCCTATATTGAACGGAAGGATATACCCATTGTGAATGATACCACTAAAATTTGTATAACATAAATTTGTAAAAAATAAATTTAGTAATGTTTATAATTGGTATTGTTATTATATAAAAAATGTTTGTTAGAATTGTTTTATTTATTTATTTATTTTAGTTAAATTTATTATCTTGAAATTGCTTTATTGCTTTATTTATTTATTAAATTTATTTATTCATCCAATTCATTTATTTATTTTTTAATAATAATAATAATAATAATAATAATAGTAATAATAATAGAACAGAAATAGTTACTCTTTTTTATGTCAAGAAAATAAAAAGTTCGTTTAATGAAGCAAGAAAATTTACCAATAAAAGTAATTGTATAAGACATTTTTTAATACACAACCAAAAGATATGAATTCAATTTTTACATAAATGAGTCAAAGACTTATTTATATATATTTATAGGTGTTACGTTTTCATGATAATATTGAAAAATAACATTTGTTTGCACATTTTTAAACTCTAATTTACAATGATTACAAATTCTATTTGTTCATATCGTTGCATAGAAAAAATTATTGTAAATTCAGCCAAAGTTTTGACAACATCTTCTACTGTTTATTATTACTATTATTATTATTTTACCTTATTACGTTCTCCTGCATTCAATATATATTGGTTTCGTAAAAAAAATTCGATTTCAGGTTTTTGATGGATTTACACGTTGTGAGAAGTCTAGAACACGATTCGACCATTTTTAGAAAATGTGTGTGTGTGTGTGTGAGTTTGTGACAACTGTATCTCAGAAACTACTGCACAGAATTTCATACAAATTGATATGTAGTAACCTTGACATAAACAAAAGTCTATTAATTTTTGGTGAAAATCATCTGACAGGTGACGTTGCCAACAGCTTTTTCTAAATTTTTAACATGGTGGTATATGAGAAATCTTCTTATAAATGTGCATGAAAAGAATTATTTTTTAAGAATTATTATGGAATTAAGAAGAATTATTTATAATAGTGATGGTCAATTGGGAAAAAAATTGTGTGTATGTGGAAGCATTGCCTCCCCCTTGGCAAATATTCTTCATGGGTATTTTTTTAAAAGTGTTTGTCAATACCTTTAAAAAGAATAGTTAAACCATAGATCAGTTATACTTAAAATAAAGTCAGTGATAGTTAAAATATAAATAAATAAATAATTAACGATGTAATATAGAGAATAAATTTGAGTTTCTTTGAATATTTAGTGTTATGCTTCTCTAAAATGAAAACCGTATTCAGTCGTCATTGAAGATAATTTTAATAAATTATTTGTAGTGGGTGAATTTGTATGAAAAATGTAAAGGAAAGACATGTGATGGCCTCATACTACTTTTATTTTTGTCTTTATGCATTTTAAGCTCACCTATAAATAATAATAATAAAAAAAAATGAAGAAAATGATTAGTAAATGGTTTCTCTATTTACATACACGTATAATTCAAGTCATTTCTCAGTTTGATATTTCTAATGAATCAACTTTACGAAAGATTTCTTTTATAAAAAAAATTCTATTACAGAAATTTTAGCCTTCCAGTTTTACATAAATTCAAATTTACTTTTAAATGAAAAGTTTAATTAAATTCTGTTGACGGTGGAAAAATTAATACTACGAATTTTAAAATATCCAAATTTGAAGGCACCATCAATCAATCTTACTTCTTCATTTATTATGCTGAAGCAAAACAGAATATCATAACTCAAGTGTAGCTTTATAAACAAGAAAATCTAATTTCGCGTCGGTCTTCCCCCTTCCCCCTCCCCCCGTTCTTTCAATCAGACATGTATGATTTTTTTTCTATTAATCATATTAAATGCTTTCGATACAGAATTTGCCCAGCGTTTATTTTAAGATAAGGAGAATTCTGATTTTATTTCATCGATCACCTTTTTTTCCCCCTGCAGAAAATAAAGTTATTTTAAAATTTTCTTTTGTTAAATATTTTTTTTTAAAGATTGATTTAGCAGTAATGCTTTCTTTTCCTTAGCAAAAACAATATTTTTTATGCATTTTTCCATTTTATACACGTATTCTTTTATATTGAAAAATACCTAAAGTAGGAAGTTGTTAAATCTGGCAATTTCTGAAACCTCAAATAAAACCATAGGCACAGTAATTTGTATAATGCAGCATCACTATACTCTCGACTACAGATTTTTTATTCTAAGAGAAAACAGACATTAGATGGTAGAAATTTCAGTGAATGAGTGGTATATCGAAAGTTTATATTGTTGAAAATATACGCAAGTTAAAAAAGGATTTGATTTATGAGAGTTCTAATTTTTTTTAGGATCTAATTTGTTTTTTCTTGATTTACGTCAGCTCTAATTTGACGACTTTTTTTTAAAGCAAAAACATAATGCATTCCAATTAACTGAAATTGACTACTTATTTAAAAAAAAAATAAGTAGATTTATTACCATACGCCAGCAAAGTGATCATGTAACTGACCGTTCGTGGGGCCAAGCAAAAGATTTCCTATCTTAATCGTCCCTTGGATTTTTTTTAAACATTAAGAAAAATTATCTCTCGATTTCAATCCTCGTATTTGAGTATAGTTATATATAAGTTACTGTCTGTGTGTGTTCGATTGAGTTATTTTTTCTGTAACATTTATTAAATTTTAATTTTAAATTTCAAAACTCTGGAAAAATAAAATGACAGACTTCCATTTTCGAATATAAACATAAACATTTAATTTCAGTCGAATGAGATTCATTTCAAAGGAACAGATTTAATATCTGCCGTCCTTGGCATAAAAAAAATAAATAAATAAATAAATAAATAAATAAAAGGTCGCCAAATTATCTAGTGAACATATTTAATTCCTTTCAAAAATCGTGGTTATTTTAATAACGAGCAAATATCGCCAAATACACAAAACACCAAGTACGAACAGATATCAAATCTATGTCCATTTAGTTTCTAGAGTTTCGAAAATTAAAATTAATATTTTGTCAGTTTGGAAGCAAAATAACTTAATCTAACACATGCGCACGATGACTAATTTTTAATTATACCCAAATATGGGGATTAAAATCGAGAAATAATTTCCCTCAGTTTTTAATAATTTTTTACAAAAAATCAAATGGGGGATTAACATAGGAAATCTTTTATTTGGTCCCAACTACGGTCAGTGACGCCACACTTCGCTTGCGTATAGCTTCTACATATATAAGAAGAAAGTTTAAGATTTGGAAAAACTTTTGATTTCCGGTTTTCGACGAATTTACACATTTTGAGATTTCCTTGTATTTCAATTAACTGAAATCGACTACTTAATTTTTAAAAAAGTGGATTTATTATTCTATTCTCTGCATATATAAGAAGAAAGCATAAGATTCAGAAAAAGTTTAGATTTTCGGTTTTTGATGAAGTTACACGTTTTGAGATTTCCTGAACTCAATTCGACCATTTTTATAATATATCTGTCTTTTTGAGTTCGAACACTGTACTTTATGAACCAATGGACTTAATTTAACTGAACTTGATAGTTGGTTGGACCTTGGTTTAAATTGGTGCCGATTAGCTTTTGGGCTATATCACCGAACAGGTGGTGCATCCACGTTGCGATTTCCTCTCATTTCAGGAAATAAGGCTCAGAATCTACAGTGCACCAAACCTAGAGAAATATATTAAGTAAAACTATGCTGATTCACTTTGGATGCATATTGACGAACAATTAGCGCAGCTGTGTTGCAATTGAATTCCGTTTACGAGAAGGCAATTACTTTGCTTTCCCGAAAAAGTGGTCGCGTTTCGACCACTGGGCGATACTAGTATATTTTATTAAACAAACCTAGTTCAGTTTATAAATATTAAATTTGAAATATTTGTATGAAACCTTCTTCAGTGGTATCAAGTCAAAGACGCAAAGTCCCCTTAAAAGGATGAGAACGGACTTTACTCAAAATAATAATAAGTGAAACACCAGAACACAAGCATAAGCTGAGTGAAATATATATATATATATGTTACGTTTTCTACTCTAAGTATTATGTCTAATGTCGAAAATTCCTTGTCGAACAAATACGTTAATAAAATCAATTATTTAATGTAAAGTATTCATAAATATGAAAAAAAAAATGAATGTGGATAATTTTACATTTGTGTATACCTATAATTTTATTTTCTGTGGCAAGAAAAAAAAAAAAAAAACATGAGATTTTATTTTTTATTTTATTTTTTAAAAATCCAAAACATCTAGTGTGTGAATAATTAGCATTTTAGCTTCATATTTAGCACATGTTGGATTCAAATCTTGATTAGGCATGCATGTTTGTAGTCGTTTGGAATCTACATTAAACGGTTGGTTCCATTCTGTGGCCTCCATTCTGCCTTTAAGTGCAAAAAATATCTGGGCAGCGACAAAGCTCTTTTAAGTGTCTTTTATAACGCTTAAGAATTACATGCACTCTAATAGTGATATTTTAACTTAAAGTTCATTTCTGTCTGCAGTAGTTAATCCTTAAAAGTCTATATCATAAAGTTTTTTTTTTGCGCAGTAAAAAATCTTGCGCCATAAGAAATCACCCACCCACCCACCCAACTAACTTCTATCATAAAGATTTGTACAGAATTTATGCAGCTCGACCATACACTCGTGGAATAATTTCTATACTTTTTCGTAAACAATTCTTTAAAATTTCTTGTTTTTTTTTTTTTTTTTTTTTTTTTTTTTTTATGTGAGATTACTTTAACCCCTCACATCTTTCTGTAACGGTAGAGATTTTGCTCTTTCATCCGTTTTTGTTTTTTACTTTTTTTTTTTTTTTTTTTTTTTTCTGTCGTCTTAGTTGGTCTTAAGTATTTTATTTGGAGTCATGTTCCTCAATCATATTTCTTACGTCAGCATTTTAAACTTTTATCCTGAGAAAATACCATATGTACAATGTAAGCATGACGCAGTAAAATAATGATTCATTATGTAATAGTATTCATTTTACCATTTCAATTGATATTGGCAGAAGAAATGGCTTAAATTTTCTGCGATTTCATTTGATTAGAGTTAAAAAAGAACTATCGTTCATTTTTTTTTTTACGAATTATTATTTGATTTTTCTCACTGAGAATGCTTCTTCAAGGCTAATTGCTTTTTAAATACAAGTTACCTGTATTTATTTTGGATAATTATTCAGCTTACTACCTTTTAAATGAATGTTTTTTTTTTTCGATTTTTTTACAGCAATTTCTTTTCAACTTTCCGCAAAAGAATTTTTTTATGGTATAGACACACATACTAATACATTTTTTTTTCTTTTAAACTAATTTTAGAAGTCTAACAGATAAATTGTTAATGCTCAGCTAATTAAATGTAAAAAGGAATACTACTAAAATGTTTCTTCGAGAGGTTTTGATTTTTAATTATTTATTGGTGTAAAATCTTTACGCTTTTCCTGAATATGCTCCTATCTCGTTTTAAAAACTAGTATGCTGTGGCCATAAGAAAACTTTTCTGAATTTAAATCTAATATAGTGAACATTTCACAAAATCTCTCTTAAATATGAAGTTACTTACATGCAACAGAAGCTATTTAGAGACTAAAAAGGAAGGGGGGGGGGAAGAAAAAGAGCAGATTCACTTATACATCTAAGATGAATCAGCATATTTTTACAGTTGCAATCTCATATATGAAGCTTGACGCATTATGCACGATAGAAGCTGAGATATAGCTTTTAGTAAAAGAGGACATCGCAGTCTAGTAGCGCAACCTCTGCAGGGGGATATATGCCAATATCTAATCAGCACCAATCTATATGAAGGTACAATCAAATACAAAATTTCATGGAATTACGTGGATTTTTTATTTAATTACTTGTCTGTTTGTTTATTTTATTTTATTTATTTATTTATTTATTTGATACAACGCTCACATAAAGTTTGGTAACATACATGCAGAGATTTGACAGACATCTCCAAATGTGCGAACTCGTCGAAAACCGAAGAAAATTTTCCCTTGTGATGTCGATTATCACATATTCTAAAAAAATATATTTTCATTTATAAATAATAATAATAAATAAATAAATAAATAAATAAAATAATAAATAAAATAAAATATGTAACGAACACTTTTTCTTAAATTTCTAAATTGCAACTTGAACTCACATACAGTATGATCTTTAAATTTTTACATTCTCCCTCTTCCCACATATGTATCGTTTGCTTATTGCAACTCTATCGAAACCTTTGATCATATATTATTCTTTCTTTAACGTTAATGCAGATCTACAATAGCTTGTTTTGACTTTTCCTAATTCGGTTTCTTTTCATCTTACAAAATAAAGGCAGTTTGTCGCCTTGAGTGCATTCCTTGTCTTATAACATGGTACGTTATTTTTTGCTTAAAAGTTCCTGGTTCTCATGGAATTTTTGGCGATTAGTGAGGACCGTTTGAATTGTAATTATGTGGTAACCTTTTCAAAAATTGTATGTGTTTATACGTAACACAATTACAACCATTTCTTTTCTACTAATTTGAATCTGGCATCTACTAGAGCTCTGACGAAATTAATCAAGAAATCGAAGCGTCACTTCATCATCATGACTTAATCAGTGAAGTCGTCGTTTTGGGCTCCCACTCCAAGTTATTCAATTGCCCCAATTCTACCTACCATTTTATAGTAAAATGCTTATCTGGTCACCTATAATTGTGTTAAATATATCAACAATTAGTATATAATAAAATTCATCATAATATCTACAAAAATGCTTGGATTAATGAACACTGAGTAATTGTCTGGACACTTCGCAAGAATTCTGAAATTGTTTTTATAAAGTAAACTTCTATACTCAACGGCCATCTACAAATCCACAACTTCAAAATTAATCTTCTTCACATCCCTGAATCAAGTATTTTCTTCTTATGTACAGAGAAACGTAAAATGAACGTTATGAAAATAAAAACTATTATTGAAAATTTATGTATTTAGGTGTTCTACTCTTCACGAAACTGTTACATATTTTTACAGATACTATATAGAGCGTCCGAAAAAAAAAAAAAAAAAAAAAAAAAAAAAAAAATCTTGATTTTTGACTTTGCGTCTATAAATATAAGGCTTCTATAAATCTATGGGCATAAGTAAAAAAATCTGGAGTGACTCCACTCATCCTCCCGAACATTAAATAATCAACGGCTGTATAAATAAAGTAAGAGAAATCGTTAAATAAATAAACGAGAAAATTATAATAGGGTATTTGAATATTTTTTTTAAAGTGTTGTTTAAATTAACGATATTGATCTTTAAAAATTTGAGCACATAGATCATAATGATAAAGAAATTTTCCTTGTGTCTCTGTAAAAATCTATCAGTGCTAGACTCACTATAATTTATACAGTTCATGCGACGGTGACCTGTAACATGTACATAAATTTTCACCTCAACTGGATGAGGCGTTTAGACGCTATTGCATTTTAAATAAGTTGAGCCCATAAGCAACAATGGTAAAGTCTTCTTCTTTGTATTCCTCTAAAAAAACTATAAATGCTACATAGTCCAAAATTCATAAAGTTAGAGTGAAGGTGATAACACGTATATAAATTTTCAGCTCAATCTAATGTGGCGTTTATCGCACTTTAAAGAATTTGAGACCATAGGGCATAATGATAAAGAATTTTTCGTTGAGATAATAAAGATATTGATAATAGTGATAAAAATTTTTTGATTCACCAAAATTTGTGTACTTCGTGCGACGGTGACCTATAGCATACCTTTATACACATGCTGTGTATAAATTTTCATCTCAATCGAACCAGACGTTTAGACGCTGACGCAGTTTTAAAAATTTGGGCCCATTATGATAAAGAAATTTTCTTTGTGTGCCTGTAAAAGAACTACAAACACTAGATCCCCAAAATTTATATAGTTCGTGTGACAGTGATTCATAACAAGTGTATAAATTTTCAAGCTCAGTCAAATAAGGCATTTAGACGCGATCACACTTAAAAAAATTGGGCCTATAGATAATATTATAAAGAATTTTTCTTCGTGAAAGAACTTTTTTCCCCTAATGATAAAGAATTTTGCTTTCTGTCCATGTAAAAACACTATAAGTGCTAAATTCACCAAAATCAATAGCTATGGGGACCTATAACATACTTACCAATTTTCAGCTCATTCGAATAAAGCGTTTAAACACTATCGTGTTTACTCACATACATACACAAACACATACTTTTGCCATTGTAAAAATAGTAAATATGAATGTAGGGGACCTCAAAACGTGTAGAAACACCAAAATCTCAAACTCGGATTGGGTTACTTGTGAGTTAAATTAAAAGAAAAACTATTTTTAGAGGAAAGAATACATATGTATGAAAAAGAAAAAAAAAAAAAAAAAAAAACTGATCTATTTTATTAAAACATTTTTATTTAAATTAATAAAAATATACAAGTCACATTTGTTACAATAAAAATATAAAGAATCATTCAAAAAAAAAAAAAAAAAAAAAAAAAAAAACTTTTTTATTATTAATTAATCTTTTACTATTTGTATTTTTATCTTCTTTTCATGAAACATTTCAAGTAAAGGAAAAACAAAAAATCGAGTAGCTTCACGATAAAAAAAATTAAATAAAACTGGAAAATGTGTCACTTTAATTTGTCAAGAAAGCTAAAAATTATAAAATTTTATCCAAAAGTAACACCGAGTGACAGCAAAATTTGTTAATTAAATCAAATATCTTTTCACTAATTAGGCAGAAAATCTATTTTCCGATTTGGGCAATGCTCCTGTCCGCCTACTCAAATAAACGGAATCAAATGTTAGATGACACCTAAAATCGAATTTCTTTCACATGTTTTAATCTTGAATGTATTTTTAATCGACTTTATATCATAGAAATGAAAATAATTACATGTGAAACAATACAGGAGATAAATTGTCAGTTTGAAACATTGAAAAGCATTAGATGAAATATAATGTATTCTTTAAACTAATTAACGGAAGTTAAAAAAAAAAAAAAAAAAGAAAAAAAATAATGAAATATTTGTGATGGAAATTAGTCATAAAATGTTAAAAATAATGAATATTTTATTGGTTATTTTATTTCACAAAGTTTCGAATAATATTTTTTGATAAAAGCAGTGCTTCTTATTTTGCATTATTTTCGCATTTGTTAAAAATGTTTAGAATTTGTTAAAAATGTTTAGAATAGTTATTTTAAAAAAATTTTTAAATTTAAATCGAAGTTTGATACAGTAATCTTTTTCAGTGTTTGTTTCTATGAGTTTAAGCTGGAATACAATATGCAATTCTTTATCAACCTAATAAAATATTTATTCAAAATTATACTGTGATTCAGAATAACTTTCAGTAAATAAATTATTTAAAAAATAAACTAAGCAAAATTTGAAAAACTAGTTTATTTCTGAAAGAGTACATATGTTTAGATGTTATGACTTCAGGTTTTGTATAAGTTTAGATGTTATGATTTTAAGTATTATATATGTTTAGATATTATGACTTCAATTCAAATTAAAAACAAGGAAACCTTCAACGTCTTGAACTTCAAAGAGAAAAAAAATTGAAAAGCAGACAATAGTTTTGATAGCATTTAGCACACTGGCTTCAGTGCATAAAGAAATGGGAGCGAACTGCTCGTATATATAGAAAAGGAATCGAATTCTGATCAACTAATAGAATTACGTGGAATGTGGGGGACTAGCCAATTGGAAATTGAGAAACTGAAATTTTGAAAATTGTAGAAGAAATTAAGAAAATGTGTCCTGACTATAAAATTTCCAACAATCTGACATATGGGATACAGCGAAATCACAATTAACAATATTTTAAAGATTTTTATTGATCTAAAAAGCTTCAAAGAAATCAAGTTGTTGAGTAGATTTGGGTTTGCAAGTTTTAATTTTACATTAAGTCCCCGTACTCTTAATTTCTTCTACAATTTTCACAGTTACAGTTTATTAGTTACCCATTGACCAATCCCCCTACATTTCACGTAATTCTATTGGTTAATCAAAATTCGATTCCTTTCCCATAAACACGAGAACATCTCTCTCATTTCTTTATGCATTGAAGACGGTACGATAAATGCTACCGAAACAACTGTCTGCTTTTCAAATTTTTCTCTTTGGAATTCAAGACGTTAAAGATTTTCTTGGTTTTCATAATTCAACGTAAAGTCACTTTTTAATATTCAATTCAAATTCCTCCCCTTTTTCCTTAACGAACTTACTGTCGCCGGAAGCCCGAACCAATGTTATTCTATGAGAAATTTTCTTTACTTATAACTAATTAACTAATACATATTTTTTAATTCTGTTTTCACATTCAGAAAATTCCCAATTGTTAAATTGACGCACCTTTTTTAAAAACGTATTTTTTTAATTTTTACAATTTCATTTTGAAATATCAAAATGAAAAATTTCACATATTGAAAATTCGTATTTTACAGCTTCAAAATAAAATATTAAAAATTAAAAAAGTACATTTTTAAAAAAGATGCGTCAATTTAACAGTTGAGAAATTTCTGAATATGAAAACATAATTAAAATAATTATAAGATAAAAATTTTTTTATAAACCATGTTTTTTAATTTTCTGTTGAATCATATAAACGCTACTGAAGGCAGCCGGAACCCCAGCAATTGAATAAAAGTATTAAAAAAATTCCTTGCTATCGTCTTTTGAGCTATTATAAAAGTTTCAAATGGCTATCTAGCAGGGAAGTTAGTTAAAAGTTGATTGCAAGCTTTGTACTGGAAACGCTGCCGAAGGCAGCAGGGTCCCGAAGCAATCGGATAAAAATATTTTTAAAAAGCATTTTCACCGTATTCTGAACTGTTCCGAAAGTTTCAAATGTCTAGCTACTCGGGAAGTTAGTTTAATAAATTTTCTGTTGAATCATATGAACGCTGCCGAAGGCAGTAGGGACATGAAACAGTTGACTAAAAGTATTAAAAAAATATATTGCCACCGTGTTCTGAGCTATCCAAAAAGTTTCAAATATCTAGCTAGTCGGGAAGTTAGTGAAAAATCGATTGCAAGCTTTGTACTGGTAACGCTGCCGAAGGCAGCAGAACCCGAAACAGTTGGCTAAAGGTATTTAAAAAATGCATCTGAAAGTTTCAAATGTCTAGCTAGTCGGGAAGTTGGTTAAATAAATTTTCTGTCGAATCATATAAGTGCTGCCGAAGGCAGCGGGACTTGAAATAGTTGACTAAAATTATTAGAAAAATGTATTGTCACCGTGTTGTGAGCTGTCCTGAAAATTTCAAATGTCTAGCTAGTCGGAAAGTTAGTGATAAATCGATTGCAAGGTTCGTACTGATAACGCTGCCGAAGGCAGCGGGAACCCGAAACAGTTGGCTAAAGGTTTTAAGAAAATGCATTTTTACCCTGTTCTGAACTATTCTGAAAGTTTCAAATGTCTAGCTAGTCGGGAAGTTAGTTAAATAAATTTTCTGTCGAATCATATAAGCGCTGCCGAAGGCAGCGGGACTTGAAATAGCTGACTAAAATTATTAGTAAAATGTATTGTCACCGTGTTGTGAGCTGTCCTGAAAATTTCAAATATCTAGATAGTCGGGAAGTTAGTTAAAAATCGATTGCAAGATTTGTCCCTGACAAACACACAAACCCACAAACAAACAAGAATCGAAGTTAATAAAAACATGGTAAAATACGTCTTACTTAATGAATTATAAGTAACGAAAATTTCCCATAGAATAACATTAGCTTCAGCTTCTGGCAACGGTGAGTGAAGCGGGCCCTTAATTGTGAGCTTCAGACGCTTAACAAATGCGTCACAGCTGGCACGCACGGCATTTTGCGACATTTCGTCCCAAAGTGGTTCATATTTTATTTAGTATGTTAAACTTCGTTCAAAGAAACTAAGGGGACTGAGATATGGCGAAGCTGCAGGCTATTTTATTTAAGAGTCAAAATCAGACAAATGATTGGAACACTATTTTTTTTTTTTTTTTTTTTTTTTTTTTTTTTTTATCATTATTATTATTGATGTGAATGTGCTGAATCTTGTTGAAAGCAATATTGCTTTTTTTCATACAACCTGGATGCATGAGGAATCAAATGGTCCTTTAAGACATGGTTGATGTAGTAATATGTGTCAATTTTCCCTTCTTGATCAATGAAGAGGAATTGGAAGTTTTCCTTTTTTTCTGAAACATCGCCCCGAAATAAAATATTTAACACTTTTTGGAAACTTTGAACCGTCATTATTTCTTTGGAAACATCAGTAAGTCCAAAGATACCAATTTTAGAGTTTTATTTATTTACTTATTTTTTAAACATCAACCACTAATTTTTAATCGTAATGTTTGCCTAATCACATTGAAGATTAATCATCTCTCATGTATACCAAACATCGCTCCTCAAAATTACTGGTGGTTATTGAATAAAAAAGTCACTAAATTTGGCAACGTTGAATAAGTCGTGTTGCGTATAAACACGATCATTATGCTGTTTGTGGGAATTGTGCAAGAACAATGCCGAAAGTTACGATATAGGAAGCTGGGAATTTGACTTCTGGATTGCGCGCAGGATTTCGGCGCATTTTTTCATGTACGCGTTTTACGATTTCTTTTGCCCATGCACTTTTTCTTCCTCCTCCTCCTCTATGACGATTTTTCTATGTGTCTATCTCCTTGTAATGCTTTAAAGGCATAAATATGAATATTTAATTAGTTTTTCAAAGGTTTCAGATGTTTTATTATTTTGCTTAGGGCAATTTTTGCAAAAATAATAGCTCTCTTTTTCCATCCAAGATTAAGAACAAAAGAAAAGTAGCTAATTAACCCAATAGTATATGTCAATACTTTAACATAAAAATAGCCTAAAAGAAATTTGAATACTACTGAATTTAAATGTTTTGTCGAATATGGGAATTATATGTAGAATATGTGAATATAAGTTATATATTATACCTCATTTATATCATTAAAAGTTTTGTTTCGAAGGCGATAAAAAAGACCAGTAACAAATTAAAGAAAAATAACGTTTGCAACACCCTGTAAAAAATAATGAAAATACATTGTATCCGTATTTTATGATTATGATGCTTCTTTTAATTATCTATACTTTCTTTTAATCATTTATTTACCGCTCTAAAATTTTCAAAAAAATTCTCATTATTTCTTTACATATCCTTGGTTTTTGATCATCATAATAATGAAATATTATATACATGGAAAATTCGGTTCAGGCATTCACTTGTATTTGTTCGTGTACTCCTTTTGGTATTGGTTTATGTTTACCATGACATATGAATGCAAAATTCTAATAATGTGTGATATTTAGAAAATGGTTCTTAGAGGTACATAATTAGCGACAGAGTGGGCTTTTATTAGGATGTAGGAAACTTTATACTAAAGATGGAATCTTTCATAGAATTTTTGTTTAACTAATACTTTAATTGACTGGTACGACATTATCATATGTTACAAATATAAAAACAAAAGAAAACATTTGCAAGCCCTTGGACAGGGTCTTACTATGTTTTGTGACAAATAAGGTTATACTTATAAAACTAAGTAGAATCTCGATTTTCAAGTTCTGAGAAAAACATTGAAAATCTTAAATAAAACTTCAAAATACTCTGAAAAATGTAATGATAGATAAATGAAATTTGAATATTTTCCTAGCTATAACAAAACTTCTTTTTTCTTTTATTTTTGAATATTATTTAATAGTACATTCGTGTTATTTTTCGTTATGCAGAAATTAGCTAGGTCCGATTTCCGACTGAATTTGATGATTGGCTGACCTCCCGCATTATGTTTAATGTAATTCCATGCTGAGGTCGAGATAGAGACATGAAGTTCACATCATTGCCACCTGTCGAGTTATATGCACTAACATTCAGCTAGTATAATTTTTCTTATAATAATATTCTTGCATTTCAACCTTGGTGAAGTTCCATGTAGAGTTATATTGTAGTTTTTTTGGAAAAACAACAATTGAGTCATACAATAACGCAATCTTGGATGTTTTTCACAGAAATTTAATTAGTACTGATTTACATCGAGATTACACTAATTATAAAGTTGCATAAATTTCCTTGTGTAAATCTTTAAGCCCTAACGCCTGAAAAATTTGTGTAATACGCAAACTATTTTCTAAAAATAGTAAAATCCCGTTCAGAGTATTCCAGAAAAGTGCACATCCATCCTGTAAAAAAAAAAAAAAAAAAAAAAAAAAACAGAATAAGAAATTTTAACAATTTCAACACTTAATAAAAATATGCATTATTTATTTATTTATTTTTTAAGCAATGGAGTGTTTGTTAGTTAAATATTCTTCTACATATTCTTTGGCGTATGTATTGTAAGAATGCATGTACATCGTACGCGTTGTAAGATATAGGCAAAGTTTTAATATTAATATGCAATGAATAAAATGTAAATTTCATGTAATAAAATAAAAATGTATCTATGTATACAAAAATGTATGGAGTTTAGAGCATTAGGCATGTAAAAAATATTAAACTATGGACATAAAATAAAACGCATATATTAACTTAAAGCTATTGTTGCAATGAAAAATCCTCCAATGAGATATTTTGTTATACATTCGGAAAAAAAAAATGCTAAAATATTCATGATTTTTTTTTTTAGATAATTTTATTTCATTATGCATCTATAGATAAAAACATGGTTTGCGTACAAAATAAAATTTCTCCAAAATTCAATCTTGGATATATCTGCTGTTTTTGCCTTAATTAAATTTCTTGATACGTTTTTTTATTTTATTTTTTCATTTCTATTAGAAAACAGATGGCGCAATTCTCTGAACGCTATTAAATGTTTTTTCTCATTCTACTGCTTAAGTAACAGCATATGAGAAATTGTTTAGGCTATTTAATTTATGAACATTCATGAAGTTTCTCTAACATACCTCAACGAATGAGGAAAATGCAGCTTTTAAAATCTATTTTTTTTTTCTTTAAACATATACCTCCAACCCCTACGTTTCCTATTTTAAAAAACAATTTAATGAATGTGATACTAAAAACATATTGTTTCTTCTGTTTACGTTTTATCAGATTTCTTTCTATTCAGGTTTTTCATTTACTAATTTCGAACCCAATTGAAATGTGTTATAATTTCGATTCATTTGTCTGTCTGTACACTTTTTAACTTCTGAATATACAGTATAATCGGAAAATGTCTGGTCATTAGGGGTTAGAGAGGGACGAATATAAAAGAATTAGCAGTACATTGCGTGTCCGAAAACGTTGTGTGTAAGTGGTAGAGTGGCTGTGTATACAGTGAAACTAGTCTGTAATACGGATTTTTTTTCTGTCAGATGGGTATTTGTTAGTTCAGCATTCGTGAAGCGCTGCCTGCTGTATGAAATCACTGCGGAGAATGATAGCGTCTCGCACTGTAGGCTTGTTTCGATTGCCCTAAACAGCGTCCTCTATCGCCGTCACGTGCCGTTTCCGGACACGCATTGTATTACGAATCCTTTTTACAATCGTCCCTTCTGACCCCCCCCCCCCCCTTTAAATTTTGGCCGGATATTTTTCGATTAACCTGTATAACATTTAATATATATTTCTACGCACATATAAAAGCATATATTTTCATTACTACTAAGATAGTATAAGTGAATTAGTTATTACATCATGAACATTATTAAAAATGTTTAAAACGGATGTGTGTCTTTTTGCATGGACACACAGAAGTACTCGGATATCTTACAACAAAGGAATCATAATGGTTTAGTGCGCATTTTCACCATATTTAATTAATGCAAACAAAGAGTAAAGAAATAATTTCTTAGACTGATTTGTTGAAGTATATTTTTCTTTCAAAATGGTGTACCTAATATTAAGATTTTGTTTTAAGAATTACGCAAAATAATCTGGATGCATTATGAGAAATCGGAAATGCTTTGTTGAAGATAATTTAAATGCTCGTAATTGAATAAAACTAACATATGTTATTAAGTTTTATTTATTGACGAATTATATTTTAAACTACAGAATCACACAAAAAGTATATGTTTATTTTTATGAATGCATTGTACAATCAGCAGTTAAAAAAAAAAAAAATAAATAAATAAAGAAGAATGTGATAAACCGAGTGTTGACACTTGAGAACAGAAAATTCCCTGTTGTATAAAATTAGCTCTTTAATTAATTAATATTAAATTAAACATGAAGATGAATATATATACACTGAGAAATTTATATACATATGAGTACCCATGTACTCATGTAATAATAAGAATAAACCAACGGAATAAATCCGTTACTCGGGCGCGCCAATTGCACCCTACGTTTCAGGCCGAAGGCCAAAGTCTTTCTCTCTGCGAAAATACCTTCTCCCGCTCACGGCGGCTTCCAAGGTTGGTTGGTTGCATAAAATAAACTTAGGAGTGGTTGGTTGCATGACACCCCCCAACTAAGATTGAGATACGCCAAGCGTATGAAAATCTGATAATTATTAGCAACCAACTGACACATAAATATTTAAACACATGAAAATAAAACAATGCCAAATAAATACTTCACAACAGATGTACAGAAGTCTTGATACAATACCGGAACAAATATAGATATTTTAACACAAGAAATAAATGCAAAAATAAAATAGACAATTCACAACAGATGTAAAGAAGTCTTGATATAATACCGGAACAAATATTTATAATACTAAACTCACACAAAAAAACTAAATTACTAAATAGAACCAAAGTTATTTGTAAATAGCAAAACTTATTATTGGCATAGTCTCGACAATCCATCAGCGTTTTTCAGTTTTGCACCAGGGCAATGCGATATGTAAATATCATATCTTTGTAAAGATAGTGCCCATCTTTGCAGTCTAGCAGATTGAGGTGCAGTTTTTTGTAAATAAACAAGAGGATTATGGTCCGTTATAATCTCAATACGAGTTCCGAAAACATAATTTTCAAATTTCTTTATGGACCACACTACAGCATAGGCCTCACGTTCTATAGTAGACCAATTACACTGTACATTAGTGAGCTTCTGACTAATAAAACTAATTGGACGTAGATTACCTTCATCATCTCTTTGCGAAAGACACGCACCGACACCATAGGAACTGGCATCACATTGAATGGTAAAGGGTTTATTTGGATCTGGAGTATAAAGCTTAGGAGCTTCGCACAACATTTCTTTAAGTTGTCGAAATGCTATCTCTTCCGTCTGTGTCCACGGTAAATTTTCCGGAACCTTCTTTTTAGTTAAATCGGTCAACGGTTTGGCAATTTCAGCATAGTCTTTAATGTAACTTCTATAAAAGTTAAAAAGACCAAGAGCGCTTTTTAAAGCTGTTTTAGTTTTCGGCGATTCAATATTTTCAATAGCAAGTAACATTTCAGGATCAGGTTGATGTCGTCCAGATCCTATTACATGACCTAGATATTTTATCTCTGATCTGCACAATACACATTTTTTAACATTTACGGTAAATTTTAGTTCAGTTAGCTTAGTTAAAATTGCATCTAAATGTATAAGATGTGATTTCCAATCATTAGAAAAAATCGCGATATCATCGAGATATGCTTTGCAATATTCGCGATGTTCGTTCAGAGCTTCATTCATTATTTTCTGAAAACTTGCAGCCGCATTTCGTAATCCGAAGGGCATTACCTTCCAGCGATATTGAGAACGGTGTGTCTTGAAAGACGTAAAATCACGACTTTTCTCTTCTAAGGGAATTTCCCAATATCCTTTTAACACATCTAAACAAGTAATAACATGTGCACGACCGACTTCATTAATTAAGTCTGTAATGTTCTCCATAGGGTAATCAAAAGGTTTGGTTACCGAATTGAGCAAACGAAAATCGATACATAATCGTACACTTCCATCCTTCTTAGCTACGCACACTACTGGATAAGCTATTTCGGCTTCACTCGGCTCAATAAGACCTAAGCTTTCTAATTCTTCTATTTGTCTGTCAACTTCAGGTTTAAGTGATTCGGGTATTCTATACACATAAGGCTTTTTTCTTTCAGTACCTGGCATTAGACGAATTTTATGTTCCCCAACATTAGCAACTTGAACTTTACCCGAAAATAATGGTACATGCTTATGCAAAAGTTCGAGCAATTCTGTTTGTTTCTCCTTTCCTAAATGACTAATATCCACATCAAAGTCAGTTTTATTTTCCTTAATAGGGGTTGGGTGGATTTCTCCGAATTCACAGTCATCTTCAAAAATTACACCTACCGTTTGTGCTCTAACATGGAATTTTCTTATCTTATTTACATGTACGTGTCGTATATTACCGTCAGGTAACTTAACTTTATACGAGTGAGGTTTAATTCTTTCTAAAATCTCACCAGGACCTGTCCATCTCGCATACAATTTATTAGTAGAATCCGGAATTAGTAAGTATACTAATTCTCCAATTTTGAGTTCTTTCATTTCTTTGCGACGATTAAAATAATGAGCATAAGCTTCTTGCTTTTCCGCAGCAGTTAAAGATGCTAAATCGGCAGCTTTCTCTAAGTTAATTTTTAATTCTTGTAAGTAATCTACAGCTGTATTACTTAAATTGAGAGGTAAAGGGATTTCTCCTGACCACGTTGATTTTAATACTGCTAATGGACCTCTAGCTTCGCGCCCATACATAAGCTTAAATGGAGAAACTCCTGTTGTACAGTTAGGAACTTCGCGATACGCGAAAAGTAAATACGGAATGTGTCTATCCCAATTTACGGGGTCAGTTCGTATTACATGATGAAGCATTTGTTTAAATACACGGTTAAATTTTTCAACAAGCCCATTCGAGGCAGGGTAAGCTGGAGTTGAGAAACGAGGACTTACTCCTAATCTTTTCTCAAACTCTTGTGTTAATTGAGACGTAAAATTAGTGCCTTGATCACTACATATCATTTCTGGGATTCCTGTACGCATAAATATTTCTAAAAGTGCATCACACGTGACCTTAGCCGAAAGGCTTCTTAAAGGTATGACTTCGGGCCATCTCGAATGTTGGTCAATTAGACAAAGACAATATTTATGTTTTCTACCTGAGGGTGGCGCAATCTCTCCAATTAAATCGACACTCACTGTATGAAAAGGATAAGGAGGACGTACCACAGGCGTTATAGGTATTTTATCGGACGTTTTTTCCGGACTCCTCAACTGACATTTTTCGCAAGTTTTACAGAAATTTTGTACATCTCTTATTAGGTTAGGCCAATAAAATGATAGTTTTATTCTCTCTTTTGTTTTCCGCATCCCTAAATGATTACCGAAGATTGAGTCATGAGCTAATTTTAAAACACTTTCTCGATAACTCAAAGGTAAGACCAATTGATCTACTGTTTCTCCACATATTTTATCTTTATGGAATAATAAATCGTCTTTAAGAAAATAATTATTTTTCTTTAATTCCGCTTCTTTAAAAGCAGTTTGTAACGATAAGCATTCTCGCTGCTTTTTTCTAAACGTACTAGAATCAGATAAATTACTAACAATGTTTTGTGAGCTCTCCTGTCGCCTATTTTCAATTTGATTATCTTTTCCTAAGTTAATCACTTTTTCTTTATTCGAAATCAAATAAACAGCTGCCTCCGAATCGCTATTATTTATTGAAGAAACAATCTTTTTTTTATTTATCAATTGAGATGGATAATTATGTGAACTAGTTTCTTTTTTATTAATCAAATCTTGCATTTCGTTTGACCTCGAAAAACTATCACTCTTAAATAATGTATTATCCTCTCCCGAAATTATTTTTTGATTACAACATTCATTTTTGATATGTAACAGCGATGCCGATGACTCATTTAAATTACTTTCATTTCCTGCCTCATTCGGCGCCAATAGCGTATTAGAGTTTTCTTGGATAAACAATTCATTTAATATTTCCTTTTGGTTTACTAATGTATCATAGAAGTGTGGAGTGATTAAACATGGAACATTTAATTTGTCGGTTATTGCAAATAATGAATCCGCGTGTGTAAATATACAAGTGTTAGGATTTTTATAATAGACTGGAATTACAGCTAATCTCGCCTCAACTATTTCTCGAAATGCAGATTCTAACAGAATTTTGCCTTTGCTTTCTATGTGAAGATCAGGAATTAGAGTGCTATTTAGAACACAAATCTCAGTACCTGAATCGATAATTGAGGGAACCTGTTTACCTGCGATATAAATATTAACCTTTTGTAAGGGGTATAAATTAAGTTTTTCCGATTTTCCACATTTCTGTAAATGTTTCGACATTACGTGGGTCACTACAGATTTTTTCTCTGTCGCTTGTGCGTTACTTTTAGATTTTTTTATTTCCTCACTTTGTTTGTTAATTTTATCGAATCTATTTCGACGATTCGGACAATCTTTAGCTACATGAGAAATATCAGAGCAAATATAACACTCCCGCTTAAAAGAATATTTACTCTCATTATTAGAAGAATATTTTCTCAATGGAGGTGGGACGTATTTTTTATGATTTTCTGTGACCGTTTCCCGATAGACGCGTTTTTCATATTTTGTTTCCTCAAATGATCTACCTTTAGCAGTGAAATATATATCACACGTCTTAGCTAATTGTTCTGGGCGTAACCAATCTTCACCCTGTGTGACTGCAGCATGCATTGCCAGATCCTTATCTAGATTTTCAAATATTTTATCAGATATAATCAAATCTACTAACGACTCAAAATCATTTACATTTCGAATTTTACAATAATGGAGCCAACTGGATCTTAAACGAGAAGCAAACTGTTGGTGTGTCTCCCCAGATATTCTTGTAGCTTTCTTATAATTTTCTAAACAAATGAAAGGGGATGGTGCATATTCTTTTAGAATTAAGGATTTAATTTTCTCATAGTTCTTTAATTCTTCTTCGCTTACATAAATCAGAATATTCGCGGCTTTATCGCCAATTACTTTCAGTAAAATCTCCGATTTATATTCTTTAGGTACATTTTTATGCTTAAAAGCTCTTTCAATGGAATCGAAAAAAAGATTCCATGGTTCATTCTTTTTAGGTACTGGTATTACCAAAGTTAATATAGCTTTCAAAAGCTTATCTAATGATAATATATTTTCTGAGTTACTAGGATTATGCAACACCTCATCGTTACTTTCGGTTTGCTTTAACAAACACAAACGATTTATTTCTTCCGATTCCTTTCTTTGCGCAACTGTGGTTGCTAAAAATTCACTCACAAATTCTTTATCTTTAATGTATTCTTTAGATTTTAACAATAAATCTTTTAATTCAACTACCTTTAAATTAGAGTCAGCTTGTTCCCCTATCTCTTGCAAAACGGCAAGTAGATCGGCCTTCGTAACACTTTTAAACATTGCTATTTAAAATGTTAATTCATATCCTATCACCATAAAATAACATTAATTTCTCACCTTTATATATTGCGTCCATGGAATTTATATTATCCTTTCTGAGAACACTATACTCTGGTTCGACGTATGCAGAGCGTGCTGTGATAAACCGAGTGTTGACACTTGAGAACAGAAAATTCCCTGTTGTATAAAATTAGCTCTTTAATTAATTAATATTAAATTAAACATGAAGATGAATATATATACACTGAGAAATTTATATACATATGAGTACCCATGTACTCATGTAATAATAAGAATAAACCAACGGAATAAATCCGTTACTCGGGCGCGCCAATTGCACCCTACGTTTCAGGCCGAAGGCCAAAGTCTTTCTCTCTGCGAAAATACCTTCTCCCGCTCACGGCGGCTTCCAAGGTTGGTTGGTTGCATAAAATAAACTTAGGAGTGGTTGGTTGCATGACAAAGAAGAAGAAAGAAAGAAAGAAGAAATACCAGTCTCAACTAATTCTGCTGGAATTCATCCTATAAACATGCAGCTGCGTTGTCTATCGATTAGTAATATCTAGTTTATAACAGTATAGTTACATTTTATCTACTGGGTGTTTACATATTAAAACTAACAGTAACTTCATTCTTTTTTTTTTTTCTAACGGTAATCCCCCCCCCCCTTTTTTTTTAGTTATTTGGATCAAACCATAGTTCTTTTAATTTTCCCTAGTTTAATAAGCTGTCAAATTCTAAGGATGCTAATGTTAAATAAATCTAAAAGACTTTAATTCATGTCTCCGTAAAATCTTATTACATTTAATTTTTTTTATGCTTTAGAATGAAAAAAAAGCCAAGCATAATCAGTGTTGCCGAATTTAGGGACTTTTTTTATTCAATAATCACCAATAATTTTGAGGAGCGATGTTTCATATGTATGATAGACGATTAATTTCGATGTGATTAGGCAAACATTACAATTAAAAAATAGTGGTTTATATTGAATAAAAACGTCCCTAAAATTGGCAACACTGAGCATAATCGATGCATATTTTTGATAAAAAAGCTTATTTTTAATTATGAAAATTATATATAAATTCATATTCGAAAATGTTATAAATCACGACTTATATCAACTTTTGCGAGTATAGAATAAGCACCATCAAAAATATGGGTTTTCAGCTAATTCCTATCATTAATTTTCTAATTACAGTGATATTTCTTTTCGTATTAGCCCTTTCCGACCGAAAGCGTACGATTGTACGGGTCCACTCATCCACTCACATTTTTGCATCTGGAACAGTCGTATGTAATAAAATCAGGGAAAAAACGATCGAGCTAATTAGCAGAAAGTGTAAAGTACAATTTTCAATTAACAAATGTTGGTTATAGTCCATATTATTCTTTCAGTTTGCAAAAACAGAAGAATGTAATGCTTTAAGGTAAAAATGTTCCCTGTCGGAAAGGGTTAGCTCCAGCTCTGTCACTGGACTTTTTGTGTTTTATTTAACTCTCACCAATAATTTTGGGGAGTGATATTTGATTACATAATCAACGATTAATTTTTGAAGCGATTTGGCAACCGCTACAACTAAAATTTAGTGATGGATATTGAATGAAAATGTCCCGGATCTGGCAACACTGTGTCACTCACTTGTATCATCTTTAAGTAAATATTTCTAAATAATCTAACAGAAAAGTTTTTTAGTTTGCTTTTATGCGATTCTTATTGTTTTCTAAGCAACTTTTCAATGTTTATTATATAAGTTAACTTTTAAAAATTAATGCAATGCAAGCCAGAGATTGTGAAAGAATTTTAAATGAAAATAAGCCCCGCCTCCTGTATCAATAAAGTAATATATATGTATATACATATATATTATCTTATATATATATATATATATATATATATATATATATATATATATATATAAGAGAATTTTTTTCTGCGTGTTTGTATTTGACGGACTACGCATAAACACAATGGCATTAACTCCCTTGAATGCTGAAGACAAAATTTAAATGGTTTAATCACGAATATTTAAAATAATTTTGTTTTATTATGTAGAATTTTAGAGATAGGCGTAAAGACTGGTCCTACTCTCAAAATAAGAATATATCCAACGATGATATGTTAAGACTTTTTCTTAAACACTAAAAAAATTTTCCTAGATTTTCACCGCTAATTTTTTGTTTTATCTTTGTTGCCCATATTTTTGTATTTGAATGTTACAGGGTTCGTACACCTCAAGTTAAATGTAACCTTTTAGAAAAACGTGGTAAGGCGTGGTTTACTGTTAAAAATAACAATATAGCCATGGTAACAGATTAACAGATTTTTTATTAAATATTTAAACATTTTTATGAGACTTTTGTCGCGAATTTTCTGTTTATATTGTTGTCCATGTCTTTGCATTTAATTATCGTACGGTTTGTAATCCTCAAGTTATTTGAATTTTACCGTTCGAAATAACATAATAAACTATTTCATTTTTGTTAAATGCATTTTACTACATTGGATATCTTTTATGTTGAATCAAAAGTTGGCTATTTGGTGTTTTAAAGTTCTTCAACGTACAAAACCTATTATCAAAAGAAAAGGCACAATAATATTGATATCCAATTAATTCCAATCACGGCGTAAAATTTACGTTTATTAAGAAAAAGTGCTTAAAAACAAAGTAATATGACTTATCAGTTTTAAAGATTTAGGAAATAACCACATACTTTGCATACTTAGGAATCCGAATCACTATTTAAATAAGTTTAGATACAAACACAATTTCTTTAGTAATTTAATTCCATTTTATTTTACATTTAAACAAATTTTATATCCCTTATATCTAAATTAATAAAATTTAGTAATAAGTTATTAAAATGTGTGTATAGTAATATGTATTAAAATGTGGTATTATGTGTACATTGTTTTCAAAGCATGTAGAAGTTTAAAAGAAAGTGAACTATAAAAAATATAACCGACTTTACTTAATAGTTCACTTAGATATTTAAGGAAAAGCTTAAATGAAAAATAAATGACTAAATAAATAAAAATAAACACTTAATTTTGATATAATTTATAAACAAATCTGGTTTAGCTAACTACTGAATTGTTCAATTAACTCTACCAATTAATTATTTATGATAATAATTAATTATGATAGAAATGTTAAATTAATATTAGCTATAAAAGTATTCTTCTTCTTCATTTTATTGAACAATGCTATATCCATTAGCGGTAGTATTAAAAAAAAAAAAAAAAAAAAAAAAAAAAGAAATCCTAGAGAAAAATGTGAAAGTTTTATAGCTTCAAATAAGAATTACGGAGTTAAAAAAAAAAAAAAAAGTTCATTGTTTTCGGAGCAAGTAGAAGAACTTTAAAAGAAAGCCAACTATAATAAGAAAAGACTTCAAAGAACTATTAAGTGAGGTTTCCATGCAAACATTTATTTTTCATCAATGTTACAATAAAACAAACTTGCCGCATTACGGACTTTTGTTTCCGAATATAAATTGTTTGCTTAGAGAAATCCGGTTTTTAGAAGTCTGCTTCCGCCTGTTATACAAAAGGGCGTCAATAATTAAACAAAAGCTACGAATAAAAAAACACAAAGAAAAAGGTTTTTTTATGGTATGTAAAATAAAACAGTGGATAGTCCTTAATTTTAATCTGTGCATTTAAATGGTTTTGCCAAACAGTAATTAACTATATTTTTTCCCCTTCTCTATTCCGGCTTAATTGAGTGGAATAATTTCAAAGAGTGTTCTTGAAATAATAGTAATAAAAAAAAGAGCTTACCATTAAACTAATTACTATTCGTTAGGAAAGGTAGGTAGATATATATTAGTGAGGCTAATATATGATGTAACATTTATGGGAGAAAGCAAATAGCGGGTGTTTTTACTTCAAGTCCCATTTGTAGAATGCAAATTTTTAAATGTTTCGAATCATACAGCTCATTAGGAACATTAGATCCGTAATGTTTTTCACGAGTATTTCTGACGTTGAAATCAGAATAAAAAAGAGCTACTTATTATAGAACAGCATTATTTTTTTCTGCATAATACTTTTAAAGGAATTAGCATTTATTTCTGTTTTTCAAGTAGCGAGAATGCAGTAGTAATTAATATACATACTCCTTCATCTATTTTCATTTTTTCTATTGTATTTTAAAATTTAACTCTTTCTACTAATTAATTTTAATTTTAAAAGTTTTGAAGTCATTTAAAGAGGCATATGACGTTTGCGCTTTTCAAATTGACCCTCATAACACTCACATTTTAAAAATAGAAATATAGAAAAGTTTTTTTTTTTTTTTTTTTTAAATTCTATATTTAAAATAATCACACTTTATTATTAATTCTCAAAAACACAAGTACTGCTTAAGGAAAACTAATATTAATGCATCTACTAAAATGAAATTTTTAGTGTATACAAAACTGATTTCCAAATCATAATAATGGAAAAATTATGGAGAAAATAAAGGTTTCCCGCATCGTAAAATTAAATTGTATGGATAAGAAAGCAATTTCTATTCAAATTTTAACTACACATTTCAACATGAATATGCTTTTGAGATAGGGTACTGTCTGAAAACTATGTATACAAAGTGCAATGCACTCTATTAACTAATCATAAACTTCCTCTACCAACAGACCCTTCTGGTCTAGCGTGTTGTTTCCAGTGGCGCTGTCAATTAGTATAGTTAATAAAGCAAAATTCTAGGACGTTGGATTATATACGCACATAAATGACATTGAAATCCATTCATTCGTTTTGGGGCTACGGTGCGGCAAACACAGGCTTTAAATTTCTTGTTTTGAGTTTTATTAAATCTCTTCAAATTATTAAATAATCAATATTTGTACAGAATATTTTTTATTTAATTGAGTAATGAGTCCGGTGTTTAATGCAACGTTTCCGTAGTAGGTCTTTCAACTCCCGGATCTAATCTATGGTCTACCATTCTGGCTTGATTGTATATATTGTTTTCTGAAATTCCTCGTCCTTCTGATCTAATATTGGGGATTCTTCTACGTTTCCAAATTCTGCGTCGTCTTCTACTATCAGATTTACTGCCAACGCTTTTGTTAAATATGGTCGTAATTTGTTTTGGTGTACGACTTTGAGTGTACCATCAGCCAATTTCTCTACAAATGAATGAGGACTTCTTTATTTAACTATTTCCCCCGGATCTTACAATCTTTGATAGAGTTTGTTTTGCGAATCAGGTATTAGCAGAATTACTTGATCTCCCACTACAAATTGTCTACTGGACTATCTTAGATTATAGTAATGCGCTATTCTTTCTTGTTGGATATGTGTTTTGAGATCTGCTTTTTGTGCTACTTGTTCAAGTTTCTTCTTCAGTTCTTGTAAAAATATTGCTATAGGTTTAGTGTCTAGTTATAAACCTTTGTTTTTTCCTGTCCAGGAATCCTTTAAATTCGACAAAGGTCCTGTAGGTGCTCATCTATGCAGAAATTGAAATGGTGCCACTCCCGTAGTAGTGTTCGGTATCTCCCGGTATGCCCATAATATGAAGGGTATATATAGATGCCACTTTCTTCCTTGTTCTCTGATAGTGTAGCGTAGCATCTGCTTCAGTGTTTGATTAAATCGTTCTACTAATCCATTAGATTGGGAAGTAGATGGAGTTGAGAATCTTGGATTCGATCCCATTATCTTATAAAATTCTTACGTAAAATTTGACTTGAAGCATGTCCCGTTATCGGACGCAATCACATTTGGTATTCCTGTTCAACAGAAAATTTCTAATAATGCTTCACAAACACCTTTTGCTGTGAGATTCCTTAATGATATTGTTTCATTACTTATGTCCTTTAGAACTAGCTGGCTCAATTGGCCCTACAATATCACTATTTACGACTTGGAATGGCCAACTTTAGCACTTACTCGCTATTTTTACAGAAATAGCGAGATTTTAATAGAATTTTTTTATGCATTTCTGTAACAGTTTTCACGGATTAAATAAAATAAAAATTTCTATTAAAATTTTCTGGCTGTTGTCAACAATGAACACTCTAGATTAGGATCGCTATATGTGATACTGAATGGGAATTTAGTACGTTTAGAATTTCCATGGATCGTGAACCAACTTATTACTAATTTATTGAATATTTTTGTATTCCAATTACAATATAGTGTCTCTACTATGGTATGTAAAAAATTTCAAAAAATGTCATCGTATTGAGTTAAACGTCTTGCATGTTGTAATAGAAAAACTGCCCAAAAAAAAAAAAAGAAAAAAAAAAAAAAAACTTTTTTCAAGAAATCCAATAAATATGTGTGCTTATACAAATAAATATAGGAAATTATAAAAAGCCTTGTAATCATATGCTACAGATATAACGCATTTCAAATTTCCTGAATTTTTTTTTTATTTTTTACAGGGTAATCCCGAACACTATTTTTTTTCTTTAATTTTTGCTAGTCTTCTTTTCTTCATCTTCGAGAGAAAAATCTAACTGAGATAAGTGAGATATGAAATTCTCGTTACAATCCCTGGATGTTCAGAATAATTTGTCGAGTTTATATATATATATATATATATATATATATATATATATATATATATATATATATCTTTATATATATATTTCTTTTGTGCGTGTGTATGTCACTGAACTCCTCCTAAACGGCTGGACTGAGTTTAATGAAATTTTTTGTGTGTCCTCAGGTGGATTCGAGAATGGTTTAGATTTACAAATGAAAGTTGTAACTTAATTAGTTCTTTCTTAATTAATTTTTAACCAACTCTTTCAACAACTTTTCCACCTAGATGGCGTGAGTTGTCGTAAACACGATGTCAGAATTTATTTAATGTTGAAATGAAAAATATTATAGTTTTAAAAAATTAAAGAACACGCTTTTATAGAAATGTGAACTAAAAAGCACGAAATATCTATCTTAGTATTAAAATTCAGGGTAAGAGAAAATCGTGTGAGTGACACACCGTAATATTTACATACATTTAAATCTTTAATTAAAATAACTTAGAATTAACAAAAACCATTTTTAAAAAATCTCCCCTAACGGGGATCGAACGCTGGACCTTTAGATTCGTAGCGCGGCGTCTTACCTCGACGCCGCATCGTTCACGTAGGGAAAGTATTTTTTTTACAGTATAAATTTTTTGTTTGCTCCCAGAGAAGTTACAAACAAACATACATACATACATATATACAAGTGAAGCTAATAAAAGCGTGTTAAAAATGAATTTTTAACCGTATCTTACCAAGTGTTTAAAATATTTTTTCAAAATTAATATTTTTAGAATCGTAACCGTATCTTACGAAGTGTTTAAAATAGTTTTTTCAAAGTTAATATTTTAGAATCGTAAACACGATGTCAGAATTTATTTAATGTTGAAATGAAAAATGAATTTTTAACCGTAAGTGTTTAAAATATTTTTCAATGTTAATATTGTTAAAATGTTAAAATTAGTTAAAATGGTATATTCTTTTAAAAAATTCGTCAATATCCGACGGAGTTATTTTATGTTAAAATGAAAAATGAATTTTTAGGCCATTATTATTTGTGCAGATGGAAAATGTACTAAAAGTTTTCCGAAAAATTTCACGATCACAAATGTTGACGGATATCCAATATATCGTCGAAGAATTCCCGATAATGGCGGACAATCTTATCATCTATGGCGGTCATCTATGTCAACAACATAGATATTGACATTGATGACCGATGGGTGGTCCCATATTCGCCTCTGCTGAGCAAAACATTCAATGCTCATATTAATGTTCAATTCTGCAGTTCAGTGAAGAGCATCAAATACATTTGCAAGTATGTGAATAAAGGCAGTGATATGGCTTTATTTCGAGTTGAAAATACCAATGTGAATGCTCCTCTGGTGAATAACAACGATGAAATAACACTTTACCAAACTGGCCGGTACGTGAGCTCCAATGAAGCTGTTTGGCGTATCTTTAGTTTCCCAATTCATGAACGGGATCCAGCAGTTCTTCATTTAGCCGTCCATCTTGAAAATGGCCAGCGCGTATATTTCACGAGCGAGACAGCGATTGATCGTGCTATAAATCCACCAAAAACTACACTCACCGAATTTTTTGAATTGTGTAATCGTGCGGATGCTTTTGGTGCTTTTGCACGGACATTACTCTATTCAGAAGTACCACGCTATTTCACATGGGCTCCAACAAAAAAATGGATGCCCCGCAAGCAAGGCACGCCGATTGATGCATGTCCCGGTTTATTCAAATCAAACACCTTGGAATGAGTATTTACGCTCAATCCAAGGCAGACTGAGTGCTTTTATCTTCGACTGTTATTGGTTAATGTCATCGGCCCTTTGTCACTTCAAGATTTACGTAAAGTGAATGGACAACAGTATCCAACGTATAAAGATGCATGCCTTGCACTCGGCTTGCTGGAAGACGACAACCAGTGGGAGTGTATGCTTGCTGAAGTAGGACTGAACTGTACAGCAAAACAAATTAGTCTACTATTCGCTATAGTGTTGACTACATGTTTCTCGGCCCGAGCAGAGACATTATGGGATAATCACAAAGATTCAATGACTAATGATATATTGCATCAACATCGTTCACGGTGCAACGATCTAACTATAGTGTTCAGTGACGCTATGTACAATGAAGCATTGATTGCTACTGAAGATCTTTGCATTATCATTGCCAACTCACCACTCAGTCATTTCGGTATGCATTCAACAAATTGAAATGCATCTGATTTAATAAGCACTGAATTGAATCGTGAACTACAATACAATACTGTAGAAATGGCAGCGATTGTTGCTCGCAATGTCCCACTAATGAATGAAGAACAAAGAACCATTTACGACCGCATCATGCTCGCAGTTTTGGCAGGACAAGGAGAATTCTTTTTTTTTTGGGGTGCACCAGGTGGAACTGGCAAAACATTCCTTATTTCGCTAATTCTCGCCGAAATACAATCAAATAATGGCATCGCATTGGCTGTTGCATCATCTGGCATTGTGGCAACTTTATTGGATGGATGCAGAACAGCTCATTCATTATTTAAACTGCCACTAAATATTCAAAATAACCCAGACGCAGTGTGCAACATAAAAAAAACAATCGTCCACGGCCACAGTGCTGAAATAGTGTAAAATTCTTATCTGGGATGAATGCACTATGGAACACAAACATTCGATTGAGGCGTCGAACAGGACATTGAAAGATATAAAAAAC
Organism: Salticus scenicus; assembly: GCA_963930645.1. NCBI lineage: Eukaryota > Metazoa > Arthropoda > Arachnida > Araneae > Salticidae > Salticus > Salticus scenicus. The sequence goes on along the minus strand of OZ005652.1, from coordinate 267,290,371 downwards.
AACGACAAACTATTTGGCGGCACTCTGTTACTCTTTTCAGGTGATTTCAGACAAGCATTTCCCGTTATTCCGTGTTCAACATACGCTGATGAGATCAACGCGTGCTTAAAATCATCGTCATTGTGGCTTAATGTTGAAAAAGTACAACTGAAAGTAAATTTGTGCGTTCAAAAGCTTCAAGATCCATCCGCTGAAACATTCTCAAAACAATTGTTAGATATCGGCGATGGAAAAGTTACTACAGATGAAACTGGATGCATAAAATTACCGACCGATTTCTGCACAATCATTGATTCTCAAGATGCTCTTATTGACCAGATATTTCCCGATGTACACAGACGATACACAAATCATGAGTGGCTGGCAGAAAGAGCAATTTTAGCAGCAAAAAATGTGGACGTCAACGAATTGAATCTCAAGGTACAACATTTGTTACCAGGAGACTTGGTGTCATACAAATCTAATGATACAGTTTGCGATGCCACCGAAGCTGTAAATTATCCAACAAAGTTTTTAAACTCATTGGATGTACCAGGCATGCCACCGCATATTTTACAACTGAAGGTAGGATCTCCGGTTATTTTGCTTCGTAATTTGAACCCACCACGGTTGTGCAACGGCACGCGATTAGTCATAAAAAAATTAATGAAAAATGTTATCGAAGCCATCATTTTAAATGACAAATTCCGAGGGGAAAATATATTACTACTGCGAATTCCTATTATACCCACAGATGTGCCAATTCAATTTAAACGCCCTCAATTTCCAATTAGATTGGCATTTGCAATGACTATCAATAAGTCTCAGGGCCAAACGATGTCTGTCTGTGGCTTAGATTTGAGCACATCATGTTTTTCACACGTACAATTATACGTGGCTCTCGAGTGGGCAAACCATCCAGTTTGTTTGTATTGGCGAAAGATGGGATAACAAAAAATATTGTACACTCTGTTGCATTAAGGGAATGATATTGTTTTTTAGTAATATTGTTATAAGTAGCGATATGTATATAATTTTAAAGAACCAATTTTAATAAATTAAAAAAATAAATGATTGGTGTTTTGTTATTTTTATATTCTTTCACCGTTCACAGCACTCCATACATCTTCCACTTATATACCGCATCCTAACACCCTTACAATAAGTTAGTTATTTTTTTTCTAGCAAAATATTCTCTAGAAATAATTTATATGACAAAACAACGTTTGTCGGGTCAGCTAGTATATATATATATATTATAAAACGCTTGAAATCGAAATCGTGCAATTGCTGAATGCAAGATAATATATGTAGATGCAACATTCTTCGTATATATACTTCGAATTTTCTATGGCGTAACGATATCATGCTGTGAGAATAATAAAATCAATAAAAATATCAATAAAATGAATTTTGGGAAACTTACAAAATATAAATTTTTATGCGGTTTCTATTTCTTATAGCTATTTTTAATAAGTAATCTTGATAAAGTAACCGGAAAAAAGAGATAGCATTTTTCTATGGTTGAAATTGACAAATTATTTAATTTCAGATTTACAGTTTCACAGAAGATTTTGGGTTCCGGCTAGGGATCAGTTAAGAAATATTTAATTAGGTTGGTTGGTTGGGTTTTACTAATGCTGCGCAGATGGGCTATTGGCGACGGTCTGGGACTCACCATCGCAATTTTGATTCTCCACGGAGGGGATGGCTCTCCCGCTTCGGTGACCCCAGAGGTATAATTTTTGATAGGAACATGGAGGACATTGCGGCCACGACAGATTTTACGTGCACCAGCCATCATTAATGTACACGACGGTCTTTGGCCGGCTCGATTACTGAACCCGCAATCTTCCAATTACGAGGCCGGCGCTCAACCGACTGGGCTACCGCGGCCTTATTTTAATTAGGAAATTTTCTGTTTAAAATATTCAATTTTCTGATTTGTATACGATCCCGACAAGTGAATTCAAATTTTAAATGAAATAACTCGGTCGGTTTTAATGGTAAAACAATTATTTTAGTATTTTTTACGTTAGAGCATCAAGATTGTTTCCCTAAATGTAATATTCAATTTTAGCGCCATGTTAAAAATTGAAATTTTGTAATTTTTACGTTGACTTAGGGAATTTTTTTCCGCATCAAAACACAATTATGCACTTTCTTTAAAACACATTTGTAGTTAGAGTTCGTCCTTTTGACAAACGGTTGACAAATTAAAAATCCTCCAATGATATCACTTAGGATCCTCTTATATCTAAACATATCTATACACATCTTAGAGTAGGAATTTTTCCTGACTGCAAGCAGGGCGTGATTTACGTACGGGCTGATTAGGCCATGATCCAGGAACCCTTGATATTTGGACAGAAATTCCCTTTGCAGTATTAAAAAAAAAAAATGTAATTAAAAATACATAAAAATGTTGTTGAGAACAACACTTCATACAAATTTTACATCTGAAAGCGAAGCGAAAAGTTTTACAAAGGGAATACTTTACTTAAATATGCATTTTTAGGGGAAATAGTGGGAAAATTTAAGGATTTTTTCAAAATGGTGCAATATCCATGTGGTAAATGATGGATAAGGGGATCCGAATGCGCATTGGACGATGGGTTTACTTTTGGCTTTATCGGGCTTTGATTGCTGCACTTTCCTTATAAATAATAGTTACAGTAAAGGTAGGAGAAAAAAATTATTTTAAAAACTTGAAAATTATTATTATTTTTAAATTTGAAGAAGCTTCAGTTTTTCATGTACTTTATTTTTCCCTGAAAATTCTTTGTGTCATATACAATAGGATTAAAAAATAGATGTTCATTTTAGAACTGTTTTCTTTTCGAATATATATATATATATATATATACATATATATAATATCTGAACAATTTTCGCGGATTTTTCCTGTTCACGCAAAAGGTAAAAAAAAAAAGAAAGAAAGAAAAAAGTCTGAATTTGAGGAATTTTATTTGTAAAAATGCGCAGAAATTTGCTCAACATCCACTCGTATTTATAGATTTTTTTTTTTTTTTGGAGGGGGGGGGGCTGGGGGGGGGGAGGGGCTGGAAATAATATACACGATCCTTTATCTCACAAACTAGTAGGGGAAATAAAAAAAGTTTCATCTATGTTTTCCTATGCAAATTCCCGCAATTTATGCTAGACTTAAAATTATTTTCTATGGGGAGTGCAGACAATTTTTTTCCCATAAAAGTAAAACCTTTAATGTTGAAAGAAATCCAGTTTTTCGCTTAACAGACACCGTCTTAGTATTTTTTCCCAAATTAATGAAAAATAATATAAAATATACTATTTAACTATTCGTTTTAGAGTTATTAACGAGGTTTTTTTTTTTTTTAAATACTTTTATTGAAAATTTACGCCTCCGGAGGGAGCCCTTTACTCAAGCTGAGAGAGGAGCGATGCTTCTACAAATATAAAATTTTAATTTTTATCCCGGTTAACAATTGCTAAAAAAATATATTTTTTAATTTTGACTGTGATTGGTTAAAGTAAATTTTTATCATGTATATTTATCCGAAATTTTCTGCTATTTTGCTATGTTAAATATTAAGAAAAAATGGAACGGAATATCTGATTGTTGAGCGATAATGAACGAAAGTTGATAGATATCAGTTTATGATAAACTGCAACTGAATCTAAAATTTAATAAAATTCTGTGTAAGTGATTCTTAATCTAGAGTTTAAAAAAAAATTTTTGATATTTTTTTTTTTTTTTTTTTTTAATCAAACATCACACACAGACAAATATCATTTCAAAAATGGTCAAAATGTGTTTTGCATCTCTTAAAACGTATAAACCCGTCGGCTTCTTAATTTCGAATCAAATCTAGGTATTTAAAAATGATATTGCTTCCATATTTTAAATTTCTTAAAGGTAATATTGTGTTCTATGACTCAAAGGAAATACGGTGTAATTGATAGTTTTCGTCAAATAATTTACTTTGTTATGCATTAAATTATCTTATTAAGGATTTCCGTTTCATATTTTGAAAATTCCTTGATTTCAAACTGTTTTTATAATGATAAGATATATAGTCGATGCTAAAGTTATAACTTCTCTTTCGGTTAATATTATTTATTAAATAAGAAAAAATAAATATGTGTTTTTGAGCACAAATAAGTTGTGAGGAATTCATTTATAGTTCAAAGCTGTTAAATGTTTCTCAGTCATTTAATAAAATAGTTTTGTTTTAAAATTAGCTGTTGGTGACATTTAACAAAGAACTTTGAATTCACAAATTTCTTCAAATCAACATCAATAATCAATCCATTAATTACATGCTTGTATATTTTTACTTCCATTACCCGATGAATGGAAGAATTGTATTCGGTCCAAAAATTCAATATCGAGTATCCACCTGATTTACACGTTTTGAGGTCTCCTGAGTCCAAAAAAGTAGTTTTTGGCAGTTGGTCAGTGTTTGTGTATGTATGTATGTGTGGAATCTTCTTGTTATCGTATCTCCGAAACTAATAAAGATAGAACGATGAAACTTCAGAATTGAGACAGGTCTGGTGTACAGATGAATTTTCCAAATTTTGGTGAAAATTTGAAAACCGGAAGTGGGACCGTAAACCATATCTCCAAAACGACCCTAACGATTTTCTTCAAAGTTGCTGTATAAACACTCAACTAGACTTTCTTTCGAATGATATAGTTGAATAGTTCAGAAAAATTGATAGGCGTCCTGTATAAATAGCTCAATTTCAGGTCTCGCAAGCGCGTTCCTTTAAAAACGGCTGTACGATTTTCTTCAAACTCACCATATTAACTCCCTTTTAAATATCCTTTTGTATGTAATTATTGATTTCCGGTCAATAATTGAGTATTCCAAATTTTGGTAAAAGTTGATATCTCAAAAACGGTTCTAACGACATTCTTAAAAATTGTTACTTAAATCCATTTAAGGTATCTTTTCATATATCCTACTTAGGTAGGTCAGTTTTGGATCTCGAAAATTGATGTTTCAAAAAATAACTCTACCATCCCCCCCCCCCCCCCTCAACTCGTTATATGAACTTCGTTTTAGATTCCTTTACACGTTTATTAAGTTTCTCTTACCAGAAATATTTTAGGTTTCTACTTCGTTAGGTCAATTTTAAGTCTTCAGATCACATTATCTCCAAAAACTGCATTTAATACTTGTAATAGTGGGTAATGGAAGTCGTGTGGTTGTTTCACACCAGATTTTTTTTATTTCATGTGCACCAAAATATCAAATAACTAAAACAAGATACTTCAAAACAAATATTTATTCTTTTTAATGTACATAGTTTATTTCATTTTGTAAATTTTTATCTCAATGTGAATAATTTTATATAGTGGAATTCAAATTGTTACAAATTTTGCTTTTCCTTTTTTATTAAAGAGAAAAAAAATCTTAAAGAAATATTATGTAAATTAATAAGGAAATTTCAAACGGAATGCATTAACAAAAGAAAATAATAATTCACGCAAATGCGTACGTATCCTTAATTGATTTATTTACCTTATAAATATAATTTTAAGAGTTATGTAGGATTCTAAAATAATATCAGCTCTAGGCATGCTATTTTGTATAACAATAACTAAATTTACCTTGGAAAAAAAAAAGCATATATTTCTACCTTTACAAAGTTTTATGGAGTTGGCTAACAAAAGGTAAATCTCTAAGGGCTCTAGCGTTTGAATTATTTCGGAGTAAAGCAACATTATATACAACTAATAACAACATCCAATTTAGTTTCCATTCTGTTTCTTTTATTATGAAAAATATGTTATTAGACTCATGAATATTCAAGAAGATAATGCAGTGTTATTCATGCCTAGCTTATTTTATGCATTTGCGTTCCTTTTAATATAGAACATGTGTTTTCTTTTCTTTTTTTTTATTTCACGAATCCTTATGTTATGTTGAATAAAAGTTGTCAGCGTTAATGAAATATTTATCTCATTTTCTTTATTAACATTTCAAAAAAAAAAAAAAAAAAAAAGTTATTATCATGTTGCGCTTTTGTTTATTTTTAAAATACGCTCTTAAGTAATTTATTATGAATATTGCTAGTAAAATAAACCTGGTTTGGGATTTTTCACTTTTGTCTCTTAATAAATTCCAAGCATATCCCCCCCCCCCTTTTTTTTTTGTTTTCAGGGTCACACATGGATTTAGACATCATCTTTTGAGTTTGGGTGCTCAAGAATTTTTGATAAAGAATTCTTTTAATGGGCGTAAAAACAGAAAACTAAAAATATTATTCGAAATACGTATCATCTTTTTGTGATAGTCTGTAAAATTTTTACGTTTCTTGAAAAAGAAATTTATTTGATAAAAAATGCTAATTGAAATTTTTTGATTAAATAGTTATGTATTTAAGATTTTGAAAATATGTATGTTGTTATTTGCGAATTTTAATATGATGGAGAATGTCTCATAAGAAATATGATAAAAAGATAAACAATTTCATTATTTATTTTTTAATAAATCTAAAGAATTGAACAGGAATATCTTACGAGGAAACTTCTGTGCTCTGTGAGACTTTTTAGTCGTCAGCGGGTATCTTTCTTAATTTTGTCTTCTTTTATTAACTTTTATACATTTGTTCTGAAATATATAGTTATATAGTTTTTTAAGTGATAAAGCTCTCTGTAAAACATTATCACTTCAAAAAGGTATATTAATATGTATTAGGTGGCCATAATTAAACTTTCAGTGCTCACAGTGTTCAATATCAAGATCGAGTTGCGAGAATTGCGTTAATATTGTTTATAAGACAGGGGACGAAGAATTCCGAATAATAATAATAATAATTATAATTAAAAAAAATCAAATTAAAATTTGTTCCAAAAATTGCTATTATGAGAATATGTGGCGCTGTGTAATAGAAAAAAAGAGTTTTAACCCTTTCAGCAAAGCTTTTTTAGCAAAACTTACGTTTATAACATAGCAGAAAAGGCCAGTTTTTTTAACCTTAAAATTTAAAATTTATTTTAGTTTAATTTAGTTCATGAATTCCGGTGGCAGTACAATTTAAATGATTCGAATTGTCTTGCGCCGCAAAGGGTTAAAAAATAGAAAAGCGGGGATGTTTTCAATTTTAAAATAAGAAGCGGGAACAAAAGTAGTATTTAAAAAAGTGCATAATCATCAACTTGAAATTATAAATTATGACAAAAGCTTAGAAAAGCAGCGCCACATATTCCTCAAACGGTGAATTTTAAAACTATATATATATTTTTCGAAACCTTTTGTCTCCCGTCTTGTTTAATCTTCCTACAAAATTTTGTGCCATTCTTGCAATTAGATCACTCTGCAGAACATCGTGAGCATGGTTAGAAATGAAGATAAACTTTAGTAAGGACAGACTAAAAACAGAAATTGGAAACTTTGATTTTCTCTTGAAATGACTTTAAAATACGAACGTGCTGTACGCTCATGGTTTAATATTGCGGAAAGAAAGCCGACTGCTGTTTGACCACGTGCATATATATATATATATACAGAGAGAGAGCCTGGATAATCGAGTTCACTCAGTCTCATAGTAAAAAAAAAAAAAAAAAAAAACATTCGTAATGTAAATACAGCGATTTGTTTTCCGAAATGTAATTATTATTTGTTTTCTCGGGAGAATCGCGGTTTAACAGGAAAAGGCAACTTTCCTGGAGATAAGGAAAATTCAATTCGAATTATCATCTACATCTAAATATATATATATATAAATATATATATATATTATCTAAATTATTTTCCAAAAAGCCAAATTAGTGCCATAATCTGTAATCAGTGGACATATTTTTAGCAGAGAACGCAAATATACCTAAACATTCGAACACGTATAATGGATTTACTCCAAATAATCCTTAAATTCACACATTTATCAAACTCATTATACCAATTTCCGAGTAAATCAATTTCTGCCACATTTTGGAAATGTTAGCTAAAGGCTTAAAAATGAACTCTAATATTCCTGCATAGATGAGGATAAATGGAATCGATTTTTCAGCCCCAAAATCCCTTAACACCAAGCTTTTATAAAAATTGTTATATTAATTTACGAATAAGCCCAATCGCAGCCAGATTTTGAGATCGTAAACAGCAAGGAAACACCAATGGGGACCCATGTTAACCAACGGGGAAACTCGTCCCATTATTATTCACTGAGTAACACATTTTTTAAAATCCTTTTCAACATTCAGAAAATTTTATGACCGTTTTAAATTGAAGATTATTTTAAAAAATTGATTTTATTTTTTCATTTTTCAAATTTATTATAAAGTTGTAAAATGCGAAATTTCACATAGTTTTTGGTAACTGTTGACAACCTGTGATAGGGAGACTTAAGGGGAGACTTATCTACACGTGTGCTTAGGTCTAGTTGGGATACCCCCAAAAGGGGCTTTCTAAGGGTGGGTTCTAGCCAATATTCACTCGAATTTTACAGAAAATCACGAAAAATTTCAAATGGCTCGGCCGACCAGTGTAATATGGGTTCGAACGCGACACCTCCTTTCTGACAGCTTTGACAGCTGCTCGCTAAAAAATTTCAAGCTACAGCCTCTTATGTTAACTTTCCTTTTATTAACCCATCTGTCGGGAGAGCTTGTCTCCTTTTCTTTACACACATGCTGGTCCGGAGAATTAAAGCGCGAGTCTTGTGTGGACATTGATTTAAGCATTGAACTCGGAGTCTTCTGTAGGTTTACTTAGAACTCCTACATAGGTAGGCTGACGCATCCGCCATTTTCTATCCCACAAGACCGGCTGATGATTTATTATTGGTGGTTTTTCGGTAATAAATTGCACGAATAACTCCAGAAAAGGGCACCACCTGTTTATATTTTCTTCTAATCCAGAAAAAAGGAAAAAGTGGATTATAAATTGCAGATGTAACTCGTGGATACCCGGAGCAGGAGCACAGCTTTGTAGCGTAAGATTTCCCTTATTTTCAAATTATTTCATTTTATTTTCAAAGTTTTTGGACAAATTTAATATGAATTTACTGTTTTATTAAGTTCTAACTTTAAATTCTTTTAAAATTAACTTTAATATTACATTTCTTTTAACGTGAAGGGTTGCAGTTTTGAGAATGTTGGCGATGTTCTTAAAATTGCCAACTTGTTTGTTTCGTGATAAGAAGTTCTAGCTCACTTGATCTGTATAGAAGTTTAAAGGCGATAACAACGCTAATAAGGTAACCTAGTTTTTTCTATCGCCAACCCTTTCCCAGACGGGATAGAAAATGGCGGACACTGCGCCAGCTCTTATCATATAGGAGTCTTAGGTTTACTAATATCGGCGTCATCGCTCGAGGTTTTTTACAAGAAGTTACCCAGCATTTTCTGCAAAACCATAAGGGCATGCGATGGCTGTTGAAGCAAGAAAAAATTGTAATTCCAGGAACGTTGTTGCAGGACAATATGGATTCATGCAAATAAAGAAATTTGGTGGAGATTCTCCTTGTGACAAATTAAAACTTCTGTTTTAAAATTTAAATTTAAAGAAGAGAAAGAGATTTTTTAACTTTAATGATTTTCTCTTATGACCCCTGTAATATATGTGTAAAAAAAAAAAAAAAAATGCGTAGTTGTTTAACTGCACCTTTATTTAAAACTTTTTTTTTTTTTTTCCATTTTTTAAGGAAACAAATCCAGTCAATAAAATACTTTCATTAGCATTTTGTTTGTTTTACAATCATTTAAATAAATAAAACTAGTATCATGTCGACATTTTCTATAAAAAAAAAAAAAAGCTGATTAAACACGGAATTATTTCATAATCATCGTATTTAGAAAACACTAAAATTGATTAAACAAGGCAAGGAAAAGACTTTTACTCTATTTATGTTATAAGTATGTAAATTTTTGCAATATTGTACTTAAATTAACAGTCGCGTAAAAATTATTGTTTGACAAATTTTGTAAAAATTTATGTATACTTTGCATTTTTCGTCTAATTCTTCGTGCCACTTAAGCCAGTTCCTTAATGTCTTAATATTAGTTGTTAATAATATATGAAGATTGAACAAATGGAGCAATTTTCTCCTCACCCTTAATTAAGTTTTCAAAGAGGGTAGAATTAAAATTGCGCTGGTGGTGTAAGGTTCATTACTTTGAAGCGAAACAGAATTTAATTAAAATGTTTGGCCTCTTTCTGTATATAGTAGGCTACACTGCTGTTAAATTCACATACATTCTTTTTCACTACAATTTAAATTTGGGGAGAAAAATTAAAAAAATATAATTTTTAAAACTGCTGAAATGAAAAAATATATTTTTTTTATTATTTGTTTTTCAATATATTTAAGAGATTAAAATCATATGTTGTTGTAAAATATACGAATACACTGGCGTTACTTGATGATATAATGATAATAATAATAATAAAATTAAGCAGACAACCTAAACTGCAAAAGACACAGCAGTAGTTAAAAGAAAAAATAATTAAGCATGTCTCTTAATCAGACAAAATTAAGAACACTCTTAAAAAAAAAAAAAAAAAAAAAAAACGTTAAATTAAAGTACGAGTACAATTAATTATATGTATATAGTATTTTTAACACCCTGATTGTATACGGCATAAGTACAGTATTTCTACGGTACACTAAAGATAAAAATACAATATGTGCCACATGACTTATAAAGGGCTTTTATACCGTAAAGTAACTGTTTTTTAGTAAATATTTGATACATGTACTGGTCATTTGCACCAGTGCACCGTTCGGACGCCCAAGCGCATATACTTGTTTTCTCTATAGTGATATTATAATTTACAGTACATGTACGATAAATTATTAGTATTAGGTTATGTTCTATGCACACTGCTGTCAGTACATGTACTGCAATTTGGAATCGAATAGTTTTTAGAATGCAGAGGCTTCTATTGTAGAAATTTTCGTGTCGCACTCGTGTTTAATTCTTTTAATCTTATGAAGGGTCGTTCTTAATTATTTCAATCTGAAACAATTCTATCGCGTTTTTGTGAGTTCTTGTTTTTGATAATAAACTTTTTATTAATCAGCTATTATAATTATGTGCATTCACTAAAAATTAAATTTTCTTTTAAAGTGATTTTTTCTTCTAAGAACTGTTTAAAGGTTGCGCAACAGAAAACAAAATTTCGACTACAAATCATATACTTCTCCATCCTGTTTCCATAATATAATTTTAGTCTTCTACATGTGTGGTTAATATATATATGTATATATTTTTCCAATTCTCTGAGGCATTATTTGTATTTTATTTTATTTCACCCATACCTTTGAGACTAAGGCTGTTGTTTTGAATTGTCCATACACGATTTTCAATTTATACAATAGACAATTTATTGAAATTTGGTTGTTACAGAATATCAGAATATCACATACACATACCCCCCCCCCCAAAAAAAAAAAAAAAATATATATATATATATATATATATACAGACACGACATTATTTCATTATTTAAAACATGAAAATCTGACATTGACAGATTTTAATTTAGTGCCAGAGGCCTACTGCTAAACTTGTTAATATCGACAAATTCTTCTTTAGTTAATTCGTGACGATCTAAATTCCATGATAAAGTTTTCATTAAATCAAACCAATGTGTTTCAGCTGCAGATATTGTAACAAATAACGTTGGAAGTCCAAACTGTCTTATAGCCGCAAAACAACGTTTTTTCTCTTTTTCCCAATGAGGGGGAGGTGTGCCTTGGGGGGGACTCATGTCAAAGGTGTGCCTTGGGGGGGGACTCATGTCAAAGTTGTACCTTGGGGGGGACTCATGTCAAAGTTGGGGCTTGGGGGGACTCATGTCAAAGTTGTGCCTGGGGGACTCATGTCAAAGTTAGGCCTGGGGGGGGGGGACTCATGTCAAAGTTGTGCCTTGGGGGGACTCATGTCAAAGTTGTACCTTGGGGGGGGACTCATGTCAAAGTTGTGCCTTGGGGGACTTCATTCAATAAATCCCCATTCAATAAACCGACTGAAATAGGCCCTTAGCACTATTAAGAGGTGTATTATAAAAATTCGACAACGCTGTACCGACTGAAAAAGGGGTACCTTGGGGGGGACTCATGTCAAAGTTGTGCCTTGGGGGGACTTCATTCAATAAATCCCCATTCAATAAACCGACTGAAATAGGCCCCTAGCACTAATTAAGAGGTGTATTATAAAAATTCGACAACGCTGTACCGACTGAAATAGGGGTACCTTGGGGGGGACTCATGTCAAAGTTGAGCCTGGGGGGGGGACTCATGTCAAAGTTGTGCCTTGGGGGGACTTCATTCAATAAATCCCCATTCAATAAACCGACTGAAATAGGCCCTTAGCACTATTAAGAGGTGCATTATAAAAATTCGACAACGCTGTACCGACTGAAATAGGGGTACCTTGGGGGGGACGCATGTCAAAGTTGGGCCTGGGGGGGACTCATGTCAAAGTTGTGCCTTGGGGGGACTTCATTCAATAAATACCCATTCAATAAACCGACTGAAATAGGCCCTTAGCACTATTAAGAGGTGTATTATAAAAATTCGACAACGCTGTACCGACTGAAATAGGGGTACCTTGGGGGGGACTCATGTCAAAGTTGGGCCTTGGGGGGGACTTCATTCAATAAATCCCCATTCAATAAACCTACTGAAATAGGCCCCTAGCACTAATTAAGAGTGACGTATAAAAATTCGACAACTGTACCAACTGAAATAGGCCTCTAGTACTAAAAAAAAAAAAAAAAAAGCTGGATTTCACGCTGGAATTTTCGGGAACTGATCACATGAAGAGATATATTTGTGAGGAGGGCTACCACACCCTCAACCCCCTGTTTTATCTATCAGTCTATGTTTGTCTATATATGTACATATATTTTTCGAATTGTATAATGCAAACCCAAAATACATTTTCGGTAATTAGTATGATCAATGCAAAATTTATTGGAACTATTTTTTTTAGCTTTGTAACCGACCATTTTAAATCTTAAGTTATCTAGCGACCTCATGCAAGATAGTTGATAAAAAATCCATTTTCCAACTGTGATTTGAATTAATTAAGTGATTCAAATCTTACTGTGATGAAAATTTTCGAGCAGCCGGCACTTGAAAACAGAATTTCGCAGCAAGTTACCCAGTGAATTCATTCAAGATATTTGATAGATAAGTCCATTTTCCAACTTTGGTTCGAATTAATCCAGTATTTCAAAAGTTATCATAATGACAAATGTTCAAATGGCAGCCTAATTTTTAAGTGGCCGCTACTTGGAAACAACATGCCGAAGCCAGTTTTCCAGCGAACTGAATCTAGTTTCTCATCTTATTCAAGATATTTGAAAGATAAGTCCATTATCAAACTTTGATTCGAATTAATTCAGTATCTCAAAAGTTATCGGTATGACAAAGTTTCAAGTGGCCCTCACTTAATTTAAGGTATCCGCCCTTTTGAAACATGAGGGCGGATCAAGTTCATTAATAAATTTAGTGGAGACCCTTATATGGTATATGTATACATTAAAATTAAAGCAAATTCGGCGTCAAATACTTTTTTACAATGTGAATTTGAAATTTTCATGTGGCTGCCATTTGGAAACCAAATCGTGGAGCAATTTAAACGAACTCATTCAAGATATTTATAAGAAAAGTCCACAGTCAAATTGTGATTCGATTTGGTTAATAATTTTGGAAGATATCGAGATGACAAAATTTCCATTATGTATATATATTATGCAAACCTTTTCAAACATTTCACAGAGAAAAAAAAAAAATAAATATATATATATATATATATATATGCATATTATGAAGTATAAGTAAAAAGAAAGAAAGAAAGAAAAAATGAGAATCCTTATGATGGAGGCATACAGCATCAATATGTCTCAGGGGCTTTGATTAAATATTGTAGGGATTGAACTGGATTTGTGATATTACATGCAACTGTAATATATTTATCGGCAGATTAAGGTTAAAGCAAGTATTGTTGTATTTTAAGTAAATAAAAATTAAAAACAAATTTTAATTTAGATTATGACATAATGCAAATTTTAATGATGAAAAATGAAAAATAATTTATATATATATATATATATATATAAAGAGAACAATAATTTTTTTTAAACATTATTATTTTAACAAAACCATCGCCCCTCTGACCAACCGTAAAACACCACAACAAGGATAAGAATGCATTAAAACTGGGAATTAAATATATAATTTACTAGATATTTAGGTTAACTATATATTTTATCTTGAAGATAAAGTCGGCAACAAAAGCATTCGAGCACTAGCAAAAATTCCTATATAAAAAAAGTTCGCTTAATACTGTTTTGTTAATTAAGTTCTTGTTGAATCATGTTCTTGGTCAGTCTAAGAACATTATTCGACAAGTACTGTAGATAGATTTCATGATTTTACTTTTATGTTTATCAGAGCAAAGGTTTTTTATTCTTTATAAGAAATTAATATGAATATTTTTAGAAACTGTTTTATGTAAACATGATTTAAAATGAGTAAATAAATGAGTATTAAAGGAAAACTAGTTTATACCCGTCAAAATTTGACGGATGATGCGCAACTAAAATCTTTTTCACGGCATAAAGTTTAAAACACCCTTGCTTTAATATTTCGCATTGCTCTTAACTGGTTTAAAACCCCGTACTTTAATCAATTATCTTTTGGTTGGAGGGAGGAGGGATAAATTTCATGAAATTTCAATATACAAAATTTAAGCATACTCAGTATATTAAAAATAAAATCCCAAGGTTTTCCTATTTTTACTCTAATTATGACCAAAAGAATGTTAGGAGTAAAGTCAGAATTTATATGAATTATCCAAAGAATAAATATTTCTTCATAGTATCAATATTTGTGATAATACTTATCAAAGCATCAAGCATGTAAATTAATCTCACAATAGAATTCCTCCCTGTCACACCAAATCGACTAATAATCTATAGAACTGCACTCGTTTTAGGTTTACTGTGAAATTTGTTCGCTGTTTTTCACGCAAAATGAATGAATACAAAGACTTACTAACCAGATTATAATTATATTAACTTACTATCAACGATAACAGGTCACAGTTTTTTAATAAAAGACATACATGAAAGACAAAGATTTCATTCAGTTGTAAAATACATCATTAATTCTAATTTGACAAGACAATAAGTGCATTTTAAGTGTAAAATAATAGTTTTGATTCTGATTTTTCCTTCCTATATTTGTAAAACCACTTGGATATAACCCAAAATATTAATTCATTTTATTCTAAAAATAAACTGCAAATCGGAATACAGTTAAAATTTGTTTTTACTGCAACAGTATTACAACACTTTATTCTATCAAAATAGTATATTTCAACAAAAGTATACTGTTAAAAATAAATAAATAAATAAGAATAAATTTAATACTTTAGCAAGTTAATTTGCTCATTAAATTTTTAATAATAAATTACACAATGTAAATTTTTACTCATATAAATTATCAATATTTTAATGTTATTCTTTTAAAATTATTTTTACAGTAATATGGTATCAAAATGAAGTGTCAGAGATTATAATAATTAGAGTAATATATATATATATATATATATATATATATATACATAAATAAAATAAAATAAAACTTCCTTTGATTTTAAATATCTATCTCCATCTTTTCTAAACAAAGTTTTCAGCTGATAAAAGTTAACTTTTAAAGTACAATAAACTCTACAATTTGTTAATTTTAAAAGATTTTTTTTCTTCTTCTTTTAAGAAATGGAAAAAAAGATACAGATGGCGCCACATCCTGTGTAAAGAAATTTTCGTCGAAAAAGCATATAATGATAACCGATCATAGATAATTGTAACCGATAAGTATTCGCGAATTGCTTTGTTTTTAATATACTTCCTTGGGAAGTATGAATCAATGAATTAATAGTGTGAATTATTTTTATGATTGGGTTTTAATTAGCGTCTGCCATAGACATATGAAATACGTATTAATGTCGTCTACTCAAGCTTTATTATCGGTATTCGTATTGCACTGCATAAAGAAAAAGGAATATTCTCTTTCCGAATTGGTTCAAAATTTTCTCACGCATGCCCAGATCGTACGATTTTGGTCTTACAGACAAGGCTTTGTGTTTTAATATTATAGATTCTTTTCTTTTATCAAAAATATAAAATACTAAATATCCGTCATTAATATTGAATTTTGAATCGAGAAAGTTTATCTCGTTATTTATCATATCATTTTTAGTTAATATAAGACTATTAGGATAATTTTTAGTGAAAGATTTAGTATCAATATTATTAAAGTATAAAACGACATGTATATATAAATGGATAGATAGACAGTATTTAATGCCTTGATATTAGTTGTTAATAATATATGAAGATTGAACATAGGTAGGTAGATAAGTAGATAGGTAAATAAACTAAGCTATAGCAATAGATCGATTTTTAAAGAAATCAATGTAGTATGTATTGTCTAATGAGTAATAATGAAATAAACTTACTTTTTGGTTGTTCGAAAGACCACAGAGGAGGGCATCCCCCCCCCTCCTTACGCCAAGTCCCAAGTGTACACAATTGACCTTAAGCCAAACACGCACACACCATCAATTTGGCTAATGTGGGGTTTGAAGGATCTTGATGATCGCTGAAAGACAGCTTCAGGTGAAGGCACATGGCAGCTCCCTCATCAATTTTAAATCATTGCATTTATTTACTCTTTATAATGGGAAGACTCAAGAAGCATATTTGTTTGGTAATTCCCGTTGCAGTTTCGGCTTTTCTAGTGAGACTTTGAAGCTGCTTCTTTAGGGCTACTTAAGTCGCAGAATCGGGATATATGAACGTCAAGACTTTTTTAATGGTGCACTATGATTTAAAAAAAAAAAACGTAATTATTTGATTTTTTTTAGCTAGTATTTTCTCAAAATAATTGTTAAATTGACTTTTGTTTTACATAATATTTAAGCTGCACAAATGTTGAAATCTGAACAATACCATTGTATTTCACTTCTAAAGGTACAAGTTGAAAGGGTCATGCTGCCATTTTCACACCAAATACGGAATCATGACATTTCATAAATCTTCCTTATTTCGGTATGTCTGATTTCCATAATTATTATATTTAAAAAAAAAAGAAAAGAAAAGAAAAATATATTTGAATTAAGGAGTTTCTTTTTTCCTACTCTTTTTAAGTCAGTGAAAAATAACATAGCTTCTCAATCAATGTAAAAGTGAACTGATTAAATTATGAGATTGAAGATAATAAAACTGCATTATCTTTCCCATCTTTAAATGCAGTATCTATTAATAGAAAAAGGGATTTTAGGAAAAGATTCTCCTATAAAAGAAACACAAGCAAATGGACGCTAAATTTAGTAAAATCAATTATCGTAATCTTATTTGCGTTGCGTCGGCGATCAACACAAAGAGTTATAAATAATACATATGATAAGTTTTAATCAGATTGATATTATCTGTTGCGGTGTGGATATCTATACAAATTTCATCATCGTTAAAACTTGTTAGACAAAATCGCATGTTGATGGTACATTATGAAATATACATGTTAATAGAAATAAGTATATTAAGAATAAAATTATGAAAGTAGTCGGCTTATTAATGCAAAAGCTTTCTAAATTAAAAATTTTCCATTGCTTGGTTTTATGGGTTTTTATTATGAGTATTTATTTATTTATTCAGGTTATCTGCATTTACTTTTATTAAACAGTCTTTTGTTTATTTTTTCTTGTACCTATTTCTGTTTTCTTAGGCATTTTCCATTTCATTTATAGAATGGGATATTACTCCTCTGTAAAATGTTTTTAGTCATAATTATAGATTCAGTTAAAGTTAATGAATGCATCTGAGAGTAGTAAAGGTGATTGGGATGATAATTTTGAAGTTCCATTTTATTTCTGTTAATACTTTACTAAATATCTTTTTAACTAACTGTGAAATAATAATTTTAAGTTTAAATTTTAGTTAATTGATAATGATATTTACTATGGCATATTTAAAATAGAGTATAACATCTCAAGTTAATTTCTAACAAACACAAAAGATTAAAATACTAAACTTTTTAAATGGCACTTGTTTTAATCGTGTTTTAATTCTAATATTCTTCTGAATAAAATTAAAACTCCCTCTGAACCTAAATCCTATAGTCCCATCTGATTATCCTAACTCTTAACAAACTTCCGAAAAAATTACTAGTAATAGGACTAAATCCTCACATAGAGCAGAATAACATTTTATATTCTAATCAATATGATTACCGAGAGGAAAGGTTATGTGAAAAGGCACCCTATAAATATTCTCACTGCGTGTAAAAGTAACATGGACGCCTTAGAATATTTTTCTCTTGTCTCAGAAGACATGCAATGCGCCATTGAAAATGTCAAATGGCGCAACATTTTAAGTCAGCTAAAACCTTTTACATTACGCAGGAAACATCGCGCGTGTCATCTGCTCTTACGTCACAAATAGACTTTTTAACAAACTGGGGTGCTGGTTATACCCAACATTCAATTCAAAAAAGTTGTCCACAAGCTTTATGTTTTGGCCTCACACTTTGGCTTCTGAAAGTTAACAAAATTCTGATAATAATTAAAGAACTGGGATATAAACTAATAGTTTTTGCGGATAACTTTACATTAATATTCAAAGGAATGTGGTACGTGAGGCAAGCCTAGTCACCCCCCCCCCTTAGTCCCCCGTTAATTATGTTCCACTAAATCAAAGACTAAACAAATGTTAACTTATAAATAGACAT
Organism: Salticus scenicus; assembly: GCA_963930645.1. Taxonomy (NCBI): domain Eukaryota; kingdom Metazoa; phylum Arthropoda; class Arachnida; order Araneae; family Salticidae; genus Salticus; species Salticus scenicus. The sequence continues at coordinate 267,271,651 of OZ005652.1, read as the reverse complement.
ATATACATATTCTTCCCAATAACGATCTTTGGCAAATGAACCTCAGTCAAAAAATGAGAATTTCTATCCGTTATTCTCTTTTGATGTCTCGACTCCATAAGCACACCACCATTTTGGTCTCTTTTCCTGATATTAGTGGGATGAAAGCGTTTCCTATCTTTCTTTGGTGCGAAAAAAGAAAAAAAAAACAATTATTAGACTGAAATGACTGTTACCAGTAAAAAGAATTTGATTAGATTGATGAGATGTACAGTCTTTGATGTTTGAAAATAATCCTCTGATAGATTGCGATCGATAGCTAGACAGTTTTTGATATAGAGAGCAAATAGCATCTAGTCATAGTAAATTGGAACTTCTGTAGTTCGGTTATCGTATGAAATTGCTGAGTAATGTTGACCATTTTTTAGTTTAGATTTTTTTCATCGGCCCTGTCACCATTTGTTGTTTTCCTAGATTGGTCACTAAACACTTTTATGTTACTTATGTTCACTATATATATGTTATTTATGTTCACTATCGGTTGTTCCCTAGTGAAAATGGAGTGAATACCTCTACTGGTTTATGTACAGGGGCACTTGAAAGTATTCCAAAGCATTGTGTTCTATGAGAGGTATTTCTATAAACCGTAGCCCTCTGCTGTCTCGAAAATAGATTAAAAGAGTTTCATTTCACATCTTTTGAAATACAAGAATTAATCTCTCTTACCCGCATTTGTTTATCACAAACCACTTTTTCTTTTCAAAATAAATTCTATCGTCAGTCTGAAGGTTTAGCCATGGGTTCCCTTCTCTCCCCAATTCTCGCAGATATTTACATGCACTATTTCGAAAGCAAGCTTTTTAAGAAAATGTCTTTTCCTTTTTGAACCCGTTACGTTGACGACACCTTCACGCTTATCGCCATATCTCATCACAATATTGATTATGTCTTAGAAACTTTAAATTCAATTGACAGTAATATCCAATTTACATATGAAATAGAAAATTATGGCTCCCTTCCATTTCTTGATACCCTCGTCTCTCGCACTGTAAATGGTTTTTCAACCACCGTCTATCGAAAAAATTTTGCTGTCTCCCTTCCTCCCCATGCGCGTTCATGTCACCCACCTAACCAAAAAATGGCTGCTTTCTATACTTTTGTAAAGCGCGCACCTAATATTTGTTCAAATCCTATTTTATTAAAATCTGAAATTAAATACCTGAAAGCCATTGCAATTGACAGAGGTTATGACCCTTCCATTATAGACAAAGCTATCCAAAAATTACAACTCCCTCGTATTTCGTCTACTAAATCAGTCTCTTCTAATATCAGTATTGTCTTACCCTATTTTCATAAATCCAGTCAAACCATTTCTAAAATTCTCAAACAATATGATTTAAAAATAATATTTTCGCCTTGTCCAGATTCCCTCTTGCTACAGTAACCCGTTTTACAATGCTTGGTGCTGATCACGTATTAGGGGATTTATCGGTGTAAGTTTTTAAAGATATTCTCTAAAGTAAAGCAAAAAATTTTTTCTTTGCAATCAAACTATGATACATTATGCATTACGTTACATTCGTTTTTTATTATTATTATTATTATTTAAATTTAGATTACATTTCTATATTCATAGAAATAATTTACACAATCTTACCTATCATATTGCACATAAAAAATTCTGAATTTTAATATTCTTTAGTTTTTAATAATACACTATGGAACTGTAGTCTAAAAATATATATTTATACAAACTGATAATAATAACAATAATAATAAAATTATTTTTATTCATTTAAAAAAATAATTTGTTTTATCAAATTTGTCCTTGTAGTTACTGGTAAGAAAGTTCATCGATATTAAGATTAATTAGTAAAAAATTGACGGTTTAACAGTTAATTTGACTTGATATATTAATTTGAGAGATGAAAGTTTAGCTTTCTGATTAATTTTATTTATTGTAGTAACTTACAAATATATACATTCTCAGCACATTAAATGTTTAAAAATTGTTTTAGTTGGTTTATAAAAGGTTTTTCAGGGGGTCAAATGTTTTTGAGACTGTAACATTAACTTTGCTCTCAAAGCTGGTAGACGGAAGATATCAGGTTCGATACCAGGTAGCGCTCATCAGGCTAACTTTTCGAAATTATCTGCAGTTTTCTCCGAAACAAGCGTAAATATGGGCTAGAAACCCTTAAAAGGACCACCCCTTACTTAGGTTATTCAACCCATACCTTGGCCTTTCTTTTGTAGGCAACTAGCACATTAACACCAACATATTTTTCTTAAAATAATGCAGCTTAGGAAAATTGAATTAGTTTAATACTTTAAAACATACCAATATTTTATAGTTAAATGCATAATCATTAATAATCTGAATATTTGTAAAAATCTGTATTAACTTTAAAAGTTTTATACATCTTTATTGTTCATGTCAAAAGTGTATTTTTCTTCAAATGTAATACAAAAAAATATATATTTTTCCTTTTTCTGTCGCATTTTGTACCTTTAAATAAAATATAATAATAATAGTAATAAAAAAAAAAGATAAAAAATAACGTATATGATAAAAAGAAATATGACAATAAATAAATAAATAAATTAATTAATTAATAAACAAATAAATATAAAAGAAATAAAATAAAGAAAAAGGCCCTTATAATTTTCCAACATAAAACTCTAACATATGTTAATCTCGAATGGTTGATTGGTTGTATGGCTTAAGACTGATTGACTACACTAGAGGCTTAGCCCTACAGGAGAAATGCCCTCCGTGGGGATATATCTAAGTGGATCAGATTCGTATTTACGCGAGTTTTAGAGAGAACTACGGAAAATTCCGAACGGTTAGATCGATGAGCGCGTTTTTTGATCGAACCCGGCACTTCCCATCTACCAACTTTGACCGCAGAACCGCTTGGCCACCATAGAGGGATTTACTTCTGTTAATGCCTTGATTTCTCCATAAAAAATAAATAGATAAAATAAAATAGGTAAACAAATAAAATAATTTTATGTTTTTAAATTAATAAATAAGAGAAAATTAAGCATTTTAATATTTTTAACCATATTCTTTTCCCCCACGTGTTTCGTATTTTTGAATAAATATAAGAAAAATATAAGGAAGCTATTGAGTTTAAGCTTTATGCATTAAATAAATGTACTAGCCTTTATTTATATACTCCTGAAGAAAAAAAATTTAATTAAAAAGCCTTTTTATTTATTATTTATGTATTTTTAACACTAAAATTTCCAAAAATGTGCTTTAATCTGTCAACTGTATTTATATCTAAATGTTTGTTATATTAATCAAAATAATTTTTTATAAGGTCAGGTAAAACAAAAATAAATAGATAAATAAATAAAATAATAATAAGTATATATTAGTTAATAATGTTAACTTACATAATTTATTTTCAAAATTGTTCTAAAAAAAAAGGGGGGGGGGGGAACGAACACCGCACGTTAAAAGTGCGATTTTTTCCGAAAGAGGTTGGCTGTGTAATTATTGAAGTTATCGCCAAATCTAACATTAGAAAATAATTAAGAAAAAAAAAAAAAAAAAATTAGAAATATTACGATACTTTTTAGTCAAATGATGAAAGATAAGCATAGATATAACTCATGGAAATAAAAATTGTTCAGTTTTTTCTTATAGATATTAAAAAATAATGAGATAATAATATTGCTTCTTTTCATTGATCGAAAACGAAACGGTTTTTAGAAAAGTACTTATTTAGAAAAGAATTGACGAAATTCAATGAAAACTTTTATTTCTATTAATAGAAAAAACATTTAGGAACATGAAATTTTGATTCAAAAATTTTAAATTACATTTAATTAATATGAATTATATGCATTTTTGAAAGTCATAATTTCTTCCTGCCTTATGTCTATGGTAGCGGTGCGCGAAATCGCCTCGGGCGGTCAAAGGGAGCTTTCCACCAATGAAAAAGTATGAACACCTTGTCGTATCTCTCAATCAAGGGTCGCTAGAAATCACTGCATAGAAGCGCCACCTATTAAACTGTTAACACCAAAAGTTGATAAGCACTAATTTATATCATTTTGCATCTATATATGACTTTATATGCAATTTTGTGTAGTAGTTCTTGAGATATATAGCCTTCCCTGAAATTGTGAAAATAGCTGTACATTAGCACCACCTGTTGAGCGGTTCACACCAAAAGTTGATAGGGACTAATTTTGGTCAAGGTGTATCTACATATAAAATTATATGTAATTATGTTCAGTAGTTTCTGAGATACAGTCGTCACAAAACTTTTGTCCCCCCCCCCCCCCACACACACACCGAGACAGAGAGACAGACGTTTTGTAAAAATGGTCAAATCATGTTCTAGACTCTTAAAATGTGTAGATCCACCAAAAACCAGAAGTCGAAAATTTTTACGAATCCAATACTTTCCTCTGTTGAATATAGAAGAAAGTAAAAATTAAAATAATTTTAATTATTCAAATTGTAAAATTCATTTTAAACGTTAATTAAAACTAAAAATAATTAATTGCAACTTGCAAAATACAGAAGATTTTTCAGTTACCAATTAATAAATTAAAGATGTGTATAACTTAAACTTTTATTTGACTGCAATTTATATATTTACAACTCGCAAGATTTCAAAAAAATTTCGAAACTAAAATGAATATTTTTAGTAAAAGGTCACATGCCTATACTATACAAGTTTGTATAAGAAACAGGCAACACGTAAATCGAATAATTTCAAACTATATTAACTACAACGCCACTCAGAAAGATTTGTTTTGCAAGAGATTTTTAAACTCATTAAAAATACTTGCGTTTGGTAGGGAGGGATGTTGCTCGTCAAATCGCGTGCACTTTTTGTCTTTTTGGGCCAAATTTGAAAGTATTTTATTTTTTTTGTAGATTTTTTAGTGATATTCCGCCGATAAATATGATTTATCTTGTGTTATCTATGCAAGTAATATCTCTGTAATTTTTTTTCGCAATATTTTGAGTATGCGCTTTAAGGAGACATTCTTCGCAAATCATATACTATTATTTATTTATTTATTTTTTATCAATTATTATGTTTTCTTTATTATTATATTTTTTAATAGTGTATATATATATATATATATATTATTTATCACAAAATTATAACAGTTTCTAGCTAAAAAGAGTAATTATTAGATCACAGTCCAAAAATCGCAAAATTCGTCTAAAAATTAGAGATTTTAAAGAAAAGCAATATTTAATCCAATTCTTAGAACTGCGTTGACATTTTACAATTTGCTAGCGTTTTTCCAATTGAAAATTACAAATTTTATAGAAAAGTATTATTTAAATAAATTCAAGGTAGTTTATATATAAAGCTAGTTTTACGCTTGTTAAGAACTTGTACTATTTTTTATAAATATATTTCTTTTGAATTAATTACGCTTAATATAATATATGTGTAATATTGGATAATGTTAAAAAAGTACGTAGTGTTATTTTTCAAATAGATATTGTCTGGATATTAAAACCAGAAATTGCATTATTTACCTTGCATGAATTTAAATAAGGAAATAAATAAATAACATTACTAAACTACTTCTTGTCCTCTTATACATGTACTTTGCTCTTAAACACTATTTTTAGAACATCTCGAAGTTATCAGAAAAATCGAATAACTTCAACTGCGCGCATATTTACACAATGCTCTCTTTTAAAACATATAGTACGTGACGTTCCTCGTGATTTTACGTTTATGATTAGCGTTTTTAAAGAAATGGAGTGCTTTATGTTTTTACTCGGAGGAAATGCGAATTCGATGCTTCTTGTACAACCTCTTCCACAATACCACCACTTTAATTGGTGAGCAATTAGTCCGCCTTCCTGAAAGATCTTTCTAAAATTACCCTATTAAAAGAGAGTCAGGGACACTGTTTTTCTTCTTCCATATTTCCACTTAGAGGCATTTTATGCAAAAAGAATTTTTTCCTTAACATTCACGATCCGATCAATTATCGTCTAGTTTTAAAAAGGGGGGAGGGGGGAGGGGAAGTGTATACATGCATATCGTCAAATTAAGAAAAAAAAAAAGTAGTGAAAAAAAGTAGTCTTGAATCATTAGTGCTAAATTAATTGCTCATTTCGATAAAAACTTTCATTTATTGATTAATGTTTTTATTCGAAAAATAAAAAGATGTTATTTAAAAAAAAAAAAAAAAAAAAAAAAAAACAGACTAGAACTGCGTTATTCTTTAATGTAATGTCAAAAATTTTGTATGTATTTTTTTTTTTTTTTTTTTTTTTTTTTAAGTTTTATATGTTGCTATACTTTTGTTTTGAGTTTTCGAACAAGCAAAGGAATTTATTATTTTTTGATATTGAAAAAATACATTAAAATTTAGCTGTTCATTTCGTCAAAATATTTATTTACTTTTTTATTTTTTTTATTGCTATGAATATTTCCTTTTTAACACTTTCAAACAAGGTTGAAAAGGGTTAATGACTTCGGTTTGTCTGTCTGTATGTCTGTGTGTCCGTCTGCGCTCGAACTCCCGTAAAAATTCATGGAAATCCTTGAAACTGATATATGTTATTTATGTTCACTATCGAATGTTCCCTATTGAAAATGGAGTGATAGCTCTACTGGTTTGTGTACAGGGACACTTGAAAGTATTCCAAAGCATTGTGTTCCATGAAAGGTATTTCTATAACCATATTTTAATGCCGTTACTTTACACAAATCTTAATGAAATGTATTATTCAAATTCACTATCGGATGTTCTTCATTGAACATGGAGTAAATACCATCACTGGTTTTGTATACAGGGACACCCGAAAGTATTCCAAAGCATTGCGTTCTATGAGAGGTATAACAAAATTTTAATTACCTTACTTTGTACAAATCTTAATGAAATTGAAATATGTTATTCGTATGCACAACAGAATGCTTTCTATAGAATATAGTATGATTAGCATTACATTTACAGGGCCACACAGAAATAATCAGTTACATTAAGGACTATTATTGGAAATTGGCGGGAATTGTATTTTCGTTTATATTAAACGTTTTTAAATTTTTTTTTTAAACAATTTTTAACTATGAATATGATTTCGATTTGTGTATCCGTCTGTCCGATTGTCCATCTTTCAATCTGTCCGTCTTCCCGCCACCAGCGTCCTTAAATTTTTAGAATTTTAAAAATTGATATATGTTATTCAAGTTCCCTATGGAAGGTTTCCTATATAAAATGACATTAATAGCTTCTGTACAAGTGGTTTGTGTACATGGACATTCAAAAAAATTATAATGGGATGTTATAGGACAGACATTGTTATAAAGCAAATTTAAGTAACTTTCTACTGCAAAAATCAAAAAGAAATTGACATTGATTGTTAATATGCTAAAATAATGTTTTATATAGAATATGACATGGTTTACCTTTCGATTTACCGGGCTAAACTAAACTATTCTGATACATTAAGTCTGTAATTCGTATCTCAGGGCTGCATTTTCTTTTGCAGTAAGAATTTTTAACGCTTTCTAGCAATGTTTAAGAGTGATTATGAATAGAATTAGTCTGTTTGTATCCCTTTCGGTCCTTCTGTCTGTGTGTTATGCGATAATGTAGGCAAAGAACATTGAGAGTTATACGATACATGAACTACGTGCAGTTGGAAAGTGTTAATAATCAATGACTATCGCATGATTTTTCATTCTTATTTAATTATGAATATACACTGTAAATGTTAATTTTTTTCTATAATTGATATATTCTTATATTTTGTTTATTTTGATATTTACTGCTTTTTATTGAATATGTAGCCCGATATAGCCACTTTAATTGCCAGAGATGAGAATTCCGAGTGTTTTGCTACAGTTATTTTTGAATGCTATTTTCTATATGCGATTTCATAAATAAATAAATAAATAAGTAAATAAATAAATAAATAAATATATATATTGTAAAAATACGTTAAAGATAGCTGTATGGGAAAAGTGCTGGATAAAAGGCGAATTTCTCACCATTGAATTAATAAGTAAGTAGTTATAAAAAAGCACGACAGAACTGGTGTTTAAAACTAATAAGTACAAAACTTTGAATAAACACCATAAAATGCAAGAACTCGCAACAATTGTTTCGAGTAGAAAAAAGACACGACTCTTAGCCAGGACAACAAAGTAAGCACCACAGATGAAAACAAATCGGCAACGCAAGCGAACATTTATTACAATAAATATCATAAACAAAAAAATTAAATATTCAGCAGGTATCGATAATTAAAATATTTCGACAAAATAAACAGCTAAATGTTAATGTATTTTTTCAATATCAATTAACAATAATAATAATATTATTAATAATCGTGCGTTGCCGCTTTGTTTGCAGCACTTGCGCCCACTTTGTTCGCCTGACGAAGGGTCGTGTTTTATTTCGAAACAATTGTTGCAAATTCTTGAATTTTATGGTGTTTGTTCAAAGTTTCGTGCTTATTAATTAGCAAGTAGTCTGTCATCCTAAAAGATTGTCTAAAATTACCCTATTCAAAGAGCGTCAGAGAGACACTGTTTACTTCTTCTATATTTCCACTTAGAGGCATTTTATGAAAAAAGAATATTTTCCTCTAACATTGACTAATCGATTAATTACTGTATAGTTTTAAAAATAGGAGAAAACGTGTATACATGCAAATAATCGAATTAAGAAACAATATTTGTGAAAAAAAGCAGTTTTAAATAATTAATGCTAAATTAATTACTCATTTCGATGAAAGCTTTTATTCGTTGGTTAATGTTTTTATTCGTAAAAATAAAGAAATGTTATTAAAAAACAGACTAGATCTGTGTTATTATTAGTTTCACCTTATAAAACTTCATGTAATTTTAAAGTTACGTATGATTTTTAGTTTTATATACTGCTGTATATCTGCATTAAAATTTTGGGAATAGACAAATCACTATCACTTTTTTGACATTGAAAGAATACATTATCAAAATCATGTTCATTTTGAAAAAAAAAAAAAAAAAAAAAATATATATATATATATATATACTTATCGATAATTTTAATTTGAAAATCAGATGATTTTTTATTGTATATGTGTGCTCGTGAACACAATAACGTTTCAATGATTTATTCGATTGAAGACAAAGTTGGTATTTTGTAGATCTTCGTCTTACGAATTGTATAGATTTTTATACGTATGGGATACATAATTCTTTTAAAGGAACACACAGAAGAGTTCTTTATCATTACGGCATATCGTAACAAATTGTTTAAAGTATAATAGCATCTAAACTCCCCATTCGATTACAATCATATGCATGTTAAAAGTTAATGTAGCAGGAATCGGAACAAGTATTAAGGACACGGATAACAAGTATAAACAGCTGCCATATTTTGACTAGGTGGATGACATGAACACGCATGGGAAGGTAGAGAGACTGTGAAATTTGTGCTCTTAATATATATTCCGATTCTGTTTTACTAAGCTCTGAAATCAAATTTCAGAAAGCTATTGCAATTGACAGAGGTTATAGCTCTTGCATTATAGATAAAGCTATATTACAGTTTCCTCGCACTTCTACTAAATCGGTCTCTTCTAATATTAGTATTGTTTTGTCCTATTTTTCTAAATCAAGTTATGCGATAGCTAAAGTTCTCAAATAATATGATTTTAAAAGAATTGTTTCATTTTTCAAAAAACTCACCCTTTCTTAATTAAAAGGTTCTATAGGTATGTGTAATTCTTGGGGCCATTTACAGTATTTCTTGCCAATGGGGTTTATCATACATTAGTTAAGCTAAACGAAGTCTTAAATTATGTCTAAATGAGCATATCAGTTTTGTCCGTAAACAAGAATCCAACAAATTGGCCATCTTTAACCATTGCTGGGAGAAAAAAACATAATTTTAAATTTGATATAGCTAAAATAATTTGCAGGCGTAAATTTACACACGAATTCGATCTTTTTGAAGCTTTTTATATCTATAAGAATCTTAAAAATATTGTTAATTGAGATTTCTCTGTACACAATTTGTTCGATTGTTTAAAACTTTACATTCATTCCACATATTCTTAATTTCCTCTAATTTTTTCATTACTACCGTCTCTCCGCTTCCTATTGGCCAACCGTCCACATTCAACGCAATTATATTGGTTGGTCGGAATCCAATGCCATTCTTATATATAGCAGTATTTCCATCTCCTTCTTTCTTTCTTTTTTTAAATGCATTGTAGACGGTATGCTAAATTCTACCGAAACAACTGTCCGGTATATTCAATTTTTCTCTTTGTCGTTAAGACGTTGAAGGTATTTCCTGGGTTCAGTTATTTGAGCCCAAGACTCCTTTTAATATTTAAATAACGCTTCAACTTGTAATTTTGCATTATAGTGAATAAATTCTGCTGACGTTTTGACAGTCAATGAAATCTGTAAATATAGTCAAATTTATCTATCCAAGGAACGAAATATTCCGCATTTTGTTTCAATGGAGGTAATTAGATTTCTCTTCGATCTTAATTTTTTCCTGGATAATTCGATAGTAGGGAAGGTATGGGGCTTATAACACAGGAGGCTGCACCGCTGCACCGGCGAGCCGTGCGAATGCCACACCATGCCTTCAGGGGTATAGATAGTCTGGCTTCGACCTCAGTGCAGCCTCCGTGCCTCCTCCGTCTTAATCGTGAAACGTGAGGATAGTTTTAATTGATAATATTAAATAAAAATATTAATTAGAGGTTTTTTTGTAAATGGTAACGAATATTTTTAAAAATATGATTTTTCAATTATGGTATTATGAAAAAGAATGTTTGAGAATTGATTTAATGAGAATGATTCGGTAATTAAAAATATTAATTAAAAATATCAATCAAAAAATAACTATGTTTTACGGAAAAAGAATGTGAAATGAGAGTGTTGCTTGAGAAAATTAAGTAAAAAAATCTTATGAGTAAAAAAATGTTTAATTATGAGTTTGTGTAAAAGATGATATTTTTTTTATTCCTATTCATTTGAAGTTGCCAATGATTTTTTAAAGAAAGTGGACTTATAAAATTTCGTTCTCTTTATTATTAAAGACGAGAAATGCTTTTATGAAAGATAATATAAAAAGAATGATTAAAACTTCTAATTAGTTACTTAATTGAAAAATAATTGTTAAAAAATAGTTTTTCCGTAAAGTTTTTTAGTCGTGAATATGTTGTATAAATTTTAGTCTTTTACATCAAAGATGACGAGATAATATTTAAAACAATTCATTACGTAGTTCTCACTAATTACGAAATCGTACCATTAATTCAATATTGTAATTAAAATAAATCATCATAGATGACAATTTAACTATATGCATTCAATCAGGTTAAAAAAAAAATTCCAATTGTTTTTACAGAAAGTGATTTTAAAACAATTAGACTCCGGTATTTATTAATAACAATAACGGTGATATGTGAAAGAGGGTTTGAAGATCATACCTCCGGGGTGTTTCGGGAACTAGATAGAGAAGGGAGATGCTTGTATTTGCGTGGTCTTATTCTTATCGCGGTATAAGATTTTTAATATTATAGCCATAGGATGTTTTGAAAATCGTTTTAAAAGTTTATATAGAGAGATATCTTAAGTGATTTTCTTCATTTGAACGCCAAGATGAATGTCAGAACAGATGTAATTCTGTTAAACGCACTTACCCATATTCTCGACCGATCGCATATACGCAATTGAGAAAAAAAATTATAATTAGATAAGTTACGGATGGATGAATTTATTCAATCCGATTAGTTAGCTATAGTTTACTAAGAAATATTATATTTTTCAGTTACTAAACGGAAAATTATGCAAAATTTATTAAAGATTTCATTAAAGAAGAAAATTATAATAAAATTTTCACAAGAAATATTAATTTCATTTCACATACGCGAATACATACACACATACTTGCAATTATAATCATTGTGAAATTGTTTTAAATATAATTTAGATATCTTATATTTTTGTAAGAATTTACAATACAAAAATTACCAATTAAAAAAAAAATATATATATATTTTTTACAATAATGTTTCTGAAGATTTATCTGACATTGTGTATTTAGTTTTTTTACAATGATGTTTTTAAAGATTTATCTAATATTGTGTGTTTGCATACACGTATGTGAAATGAATTTAATATTTCTTGTAAAAATGTTTAGTGTAATTTTCTTGTTTAGTGATATCATTTAATAAATTTTACATAATTTCTCGTTTAGTAACTGAAAAATATAATATTTCTTAGTAAACTGTAACTAACTAATCTTAAAATACTTTCATTGAGCTTTGTAATTTATTCAAACTTTAAGATTTACTTAACATATGATATTCACATTGTTTTGTAAATAGTATTGCATTACACTCAAACTAAAAACATCTCGAGTAGTAAAGTCTTTTCGAGAAAAACAAAATTAAAGAATAAAATCAGTGTATTGAATATAGAAATAAAGTTTATACACGTTTAAAAACTTTTATGAATAAGAAGATATTTTTTTTTAATTAAAGACTTAAAAATGCATAGAAGATAATTTTTGTAAAATGAGAATTGTTTAAAAAAATAATAGAAAATATACTTTGGTAAAACGCAACTTAGCGATATTTAAAACGAATACAGATCAATTCATGAAATTATATATATGTGTGCAAGCGTATACGTATGAACTTAAACAAATACACACTATTATTCTTCAAGATTAAGTTTTATTTTTGAATGATATATATGAATTTTTTTTAAAAATCATTTATTTGGAGTCCCACCATCACTCGTCACATTTATAGAAAAATGAGTCTTCCCAAATCTTTTTAAATAAGTTTTGAAGATAAATTAATATAACTACTGGCTGCAAATGGATGATATTTTGCAATTTTCAATTCTAAATAATGATTTTTTTAAAACATGCATCCAGAGCCCCTCTGAATGAATTCATGAATTCATTCTTTTATAGGTCCGATAAAACAGGGACATTTAAAATATGTTTGAATCTCTTCCATTTCATCATAACCTCTTTTACTTTCCATGGATACTTATGTCTTTGAAATATTTCCAAAAATTTCTATAGGTCAGTGGTTAAGTCATATCGTTATCTTGGCGAAGCATATTTTTTATAGTAGAAAATTAAAAACTTTCCTTTTACTAAAAAGATGTCTATTATCATTTTATGTTTAGACTGAAAATTTTTACTTCAAAGTGTAAAAACGATAAAGTTTTTTACAGATCGTCGGTTAATACACAGAGTAAAATAATACAAGTCAAGCAAAGACAGGTAGCGAGAGCAAAATGGTTGCTTCTTGTTACATCATGGATTCACGACGCAGTGGATTAGGTGGAACTCATAGCCAATTATTATAATCTTACGTCACAAAACCATTAACAACTAGTTTTGGAAGTATTCTAGGACCTCCTCAAGGTTGTCCAGTTTCGCCTAAACTTGTACGTATATTTATATTTTTTTTTATATTATTACTTCACAAATGCTTTTATGTATATTATGAATTTTATCTGCAAATTTTCTAACTTACCGTTTTGTGTTAGAAATCCTACTAAAAACGGTTAAATTTTTCTAAGTTATGTGACCTAAAGAAAACATTTGACTAAAATGTTTACTACATTAAAAAAAATTGTATAATTTCACAGGTCTTTATAATTAAACTTCCACAAGTTCTTACAAAATATTTATTGTATTCTAAAAAATGTCAATTTATAAAAACAGTCTATGTGAAAAGTTTAAGTCGTTACTCTAAAATTATTTTTACAATCTTCAGAACAGAACTTGTAATTTTAGTTAAAGTAAAAATCACTTTGAATATGCATAACTAAAGTAAGATTCAAACATGATACTTAGTGAAAATGCTAACCTGATGAGTATATCAATAAAAATTTTATAATTTGTCAGATAAAAATTGTTAATAATATATTTTCATTGAAGATTTTATAATTTACGAATGAGTAACAAAAACATTTTCACAAGTTTTTTTCTTCTTCGATGTAAGTTTGGTTGTTTATAAAACTACTATTGCGTATAAATTTTACTTAGTGTTTAGATACTACTTTTATATCAATTCTATTACAATAATGAAAGAATTTAATTTCAACACGTTTGATATAAGTAAACTTTTTACATGTTTTGATTTAAAAAAAAATTTTACTTAAGTTTCTATTACAATAGAAAATATCGTGTAAAACGTGATTTCGTAATAAAAATTAAAACAGACCATTTTCATTGAAATCTTTTTATTGCAAGTTGAGATCTATTTACAATAGTATAAAATAACAGTACAACAAATATATATTACAATAGTATAAAATAATCTACACATAAATCTATATTTTTGGGATATCGTTAACATCATTTATACACTCAACATTAAAATTCATTGTCAAAATTATCTGTTGGTAACTCATTTTGATACATTCTAAAAATTATTCAAATTCGTATTTTCGTTGTTAGCAGAAAAATTGTGAATATCATTAATACATTCGACATTAAATTTATTAAAAAAATTTAACAAGTCCAGACTTTCATTGTCATAGTTCGCTATTTGTAAATCATTTTGTGTCAGGCTAAAATTATTCAAGTCCAAATTTTTAATGTTGGTAGATAAAGCATGAACATTATTTTGATTCGTATACTCAACATTGGACTTATTAAAAAAAAAAAAATTAAGTCTATATTTTCATTTTGAAAGTTGTCGGTAGATAAACCAATAACGTTATTTCATGCATTCAACATTAAAATTATTCAAAAAATTTCACAAGTCCAGATTCTCATTGTCATAGTTTACTGTTGACAAAACATCGGTAGTATTTCGCTCATTACATTTTCTACATATGTAAAAGTCTTTAAGATGAGTTTTTCTTTTATGTTGTAATAATTCATATTTATATTGGAACATTTCAGCGCATTCGTCACATGCGATTTGAGCAGGAGATTTTTTGTGCATAATTCTTTTATGTTTTAATAAATGTCGCTTGTTCATAAAAGTATCGGTACGTTCGTTACAGTAGTGTGTAGGTAATTTTTTTTTATGATTTTTTCGCTTATGGTTTAAAAAAGCACGTTTGCTCGGAAAGGTTATAGAACATACATCGCATAGATATTCAGGTTTACGATGAAACATCCTCTTGCGTTTTACTAATTCATACTTGCGTTTAAAAGTGCCATTAGAAACAGCACATAGATATTCAGGTAACACTCTTTGATGAAATATTCTCTTATGTTTTAATAAATCATACTTGCGTTTGAAATTTTCGATACAATGTCCATCATTGTATCTTATGGGAGTTTTTCTGTAAGTTTCTAAATGTCTTTTTAAACGGTATAAAAAATCAAATGCTTTCTCACACACGTAACAAACATTAGGTTTTACATCGTAGAAAATCTTCACGTGACGAGTTAGATAGAAGTTTTTTTAAAAACGTCTTATTGCAAGTTTGGCAAATTAAAAGTTTAAGCAACTTCGCATCCTCAAAGCTTGATGAAGAAGGTTGTTGAACAGAAACACGCATCTCCTCAGATATTAAACTATTATCCATTTCGCACTTCAGATTTTGAAAGATTAAAAATATTACTCAAAAATGACAACTTCAAAATGTGTGAAAACTATGAAAATTCTTAAGTATGAGAACTTGAACCACAGCGTACAAAAATTGCAACTAATACAAATTTTTTCAGCCGTTCTTCAGTTTTACTTAATATTTGACGCTAAATTCTCTTATTTAACATCAAATCATTTATAAATGTAGCCAATATTATCAGAAATTTCACCAAATATTATCTTATATGTTACTATAATAGCCAAATCTTGTAGAAAATTCTAGTTTACAAACATGTCTAAACAGATAATTTGTTCATTTTCACTCTGTATTTTAATGTAAGTAACATCTATGTTAAAATTTTTGTAAAAATATTCAAGGATCTACGGTAAAGTCCATGCTTTAAACGGTTAGATATAGATTTGTCGGAACCTGAAGTTTAGTATTTCCGTAGAAGATATGGTATTAACACTTAAGTTTTATAGCGTGAATAAATCTAAATCTGCTTATATTTTAATTAGGATTCGCGAAACTTAGGATTAGCGATTAACTTTGGTGAAAGTAATATCTTATAGAAGTGTACTTTAAGTCATTGTTAACAACAGCGAAAAGTGACCAGGTTAAGGATTGAGCCTTGATTCTTGGCATACTTGTTACTTGAACCTACAGTAAATGTAACGAACGTATAGTAGTGAACAAAACAGACAAAATAGAAGTAGAAATCAGCCAGTAAGGAAGCACTAGATATTTAAAATACATGCATACATATATACATACATGCAAATATATGTATATATATATATATATATATATATGTAATTTTAAAGGGGAAGAAAAGTAATGAAGAAAAAAAAAGGGAGGGGTTATAACATAAAAATTTTCAGGCTGGATACAGTATGTTAAAGCCAAAAGTAGGGCATATCTTTAAAGACCGAGTTTTTATGTTAGATACACAATTCTGGGGATATGATTTCCATAGAGAGGATTTCTTCTACGATCCTAGCCAGAATTTACGTGATTTTCAGGAGAAAACCGAGGAAAACCCAGAATGTCTGCGCCGAGGAACGCACCCTGAGTTCGAACTCAGACCCTCCCGGTCTACCAGCTCATGGTAAAGCCAGACATTTCGGCTGTTGACAAGGAATCAAGAAGCCCTTAGAAATATTTACTTTACATTTGTATTTACTTACCAGCTTTTATATATATATATATATATATTGTTTCCTTGTTGAATGACATCTGCTACTTTCCTATTAACAGTTGTTTCTCTCGCCTGTTCAATCTATTTGCTCTTTCCTATTACTTTCCTCTCCTCTTTAGTTTCTGACACTGCTTTGAGAGTTGCTACAAGTTCTCTATTACCTGAAGATTTTGCACTTCCAAAACTGGTAATGTTATTATTAAAATTTGGTGTATCAAGAAGTTCTTTATTAAATTAGTATTTTACACCAGTTTTACCAGCTTCAATTATGTATTCTTTTAAATTTGGGCTTTTCCCTCACAAATAGGGAAACCATTCAAAAATTGAAGTGTACAAAAAAAAAAAAAAAAAAAAAAAAAAAGCATATGTAATTAATTTATTTAAAAAGTACACATTTTACAAAATAATAAAATCGAGAAAAAAAAAAAAGCATATTCAATATAAGAATTAAAAGCAATCTTTAAAACTACCAAAGAAACTTCCAGAAAAAAATATCGCTGTATGAAAAGAAACTTTTATTAATTAAACTCAGCTATTTATTAATAAATAGAAAATAAACGAAAACACACACACACATATATATAAGAACAAAGAAAACTTTTAGTACAAAGGCAAAGGTAATATTTTTAGCTTTCTTAAAAGAGTTTTTTCATTTTTGGTTTTCTAAAACAATTTTCGTTTACCCACAATAAAGAGAAAAAGTTTTCAAAAGAGAGAGATGAAAAAAAAAAAAAAAAAAAAAAAAAAAAATTAAAGATGAAAATAACAGAATAAAAGAGGAGAAATACCCCAGCTAACTAACTGAACATAATTCTAATTTTTTAAGCATTAATTATTATGATTACTCTTGAAAACTTAAGCCTTTTATGATTAAATATTTTGTACTGTGAAGTTTAATTGCTCCCACTCTAAAAAGCTAGCGAGAGAAATGCGCCATCTGGTTAAAGTATGCAGTCAGTAGAAACGGCTCAATAATTAGGGCGCCGTTAATTAAAAATACCGCTTGACTCTTTTAAAGGGACTGTATTTAAATTAAAGAAATAATTCTCTTGTTGGAAAAGAAATTACTACTGGAAAATTATTATTCAGTAAATTAGAACTTTTCCGTTTTGTATAATTTTCAAATTCTGGCGATGCAAATTTCTGCGATTATTTTTAGAAACTTAAATGGATGTTTTAAAATTGAGTTAAATATTGCGTGGAAAAATGGTTTAAATAGTTGTTTGAAATTGATGTTGGATGTCGAACTTCACGCATAAAAAAAGCTAAGTAAGATTGATCTGTTTAAAAATGAGCATATTTAAAAGCTTGTTCTTCATTGATAATAATGAAATAAAAATTTACAGTTAAAAAAAAGGAATCAAAATGTCTGACATTTCATTTCTTTTAATTTGTATTTGAAGGTCATATTATTTATAGACTTTCGAAAAAATAAGGAAGTAAGCCATAGCGATCAAAATAATAAAGGAAAAAAAAAAAAAAAAAAAAAAAAACACGATAGCACAAATTTCTTTCTTTCTTCCCTTTTTTTTTCTCACTTACAGATAGAGAGAAAGTACTTATTTTGTGTCGAATTTTCATAATTGAGTTTTTGCTGTGAAAACACGTTTTGAGATGCCTTAAATATAGAAATCAGGATGGGCAAAGAGGCTCTGCTGTCTAAGCTGTTAGACGGGAGTTGCCGGGTTCAAACAAGAATTGCTGTTTTTTTTTTCTTTTTTTTTTTTTTTTTTTTTTTCCCTGTAGCTTTTCGCGATTTTTTTTTTTTTTTTTTTTTTTTTTTTTTAAACTAGAGTCTGTTATTAGCATAACTCAAAATTTAAAAACAGCAATTCCAAATTCGGTATTCTAAATCTGTATGATATGATGATACTACTAGAAACTTTTTAATCAAATGTATAGAAGCATATACAGGAAAAAAAAAATGTCTATTGGCAGAATTACTTGTTGGTATATTTCACCACTTTTAGACTGGTTTCATTTTTGAAATCAGCATATATTTTTTACACAAATTTAATTCCTGTAGAATTTCCTTGAATTTTCATACTACAGTACGGAAATACAGACTATTAGAATGAAAATACATTAAAAAGGAATAGGGAGCTATAATTGGAAATGACATTTGAAATTGTGTTACGTACTTTATTTATTTATTTTATTCTGTGCTTATAAATTTCACTGTGTAAAAGAAAACTATTCATAGAAATGATTAATAGAAAAGTTTTCACAACACATCATTATATATGTGTTATAGAAAAATGTAGTACTATAACCAAAAGTCTTCTTCTATTAAAATGAAGGGTAAGAAAAAATAGTCTGAGTACTACCCAAAATTATATTTTAATGTAACTTTTTAATCAAATCGGACAAATGTATAGAATCACATACG
Source organism: Salticus scenicus (assembly GCA_963930645.1). Taxonomy (NCBI): domain Eukaryota; kingdom Metazoa; phylum Arthropoda; class Arachnida; order Araneae; family Salticidae; genus Salticus; species Salticus scenicus. Next base: position 267,252,549 of record OZ005652.1, on the reverse strand, counting down.
GGGGGGGGGGGGGCAATATGTCTATTGGCAGAATTACTTGTTGGTACATTCACCACTTTTAGACTGATTTAATTTTTGAAATCAGCATATATTTTTTTGCATCCACACAAATTTGATTCTTTGAATTTTCATACTACAGTAAGGAAATACAGACTATTAGTATGAAAATACATTAAAAAGGAATGCATTAAAAACTGAATACATACATTTAAATATGCTTTTTTAAAAATATAATTTCATATTATTTTATTTAAAATATTTGGTTCTCAAGAGTAAATGCGAATATACAATTCGGAAATATTTTATTCGAATACATTGAAGAATGGCAGTTTCTCGCTTTAAATTTAATGAATTGTATCTCTATAATTGATGTATCGAAATAGCATGTGCGTTATATGTGACCAGTTCCCTCCCCCCCCCCCCTTTAAAAAAAATTTTTTTTTTTGACTTAATTATATACTAAGCGAGTACGTGATAAACAGACCAACTTAATGTAAAAAGAATGTCTGCCTACAGCAGTGTCAAGGCGAACGGCAAAAAGCATACGAGTAAAATTTTAAAATATTCAGCCAAACACCAGCATTTGTATTGTGGGTAAAGCAGGTAATGTGCAAAGTAAGCAGTGCAACATCTGTGGGGAAATGTGTCCTTCCGATTGTCTACCATTTGAGACAAGCGTTATATAATGGCATTTATTTAATACCGGAAATACTTTAGAAAGAGGAATACACTATTAGTAGTTTTTATGAGAAACTAGTTACATCCAAATTTGGAATTTTAGGTTTCTCTAAACTATCCCACAATGTAAAAGTTGAGTTTGACTGTATACTTTATTTTGTCTCACTTGTAATCTGTTGCCGCTGGTTGCTTTTTTTTTTTGTCCCCCAACCATTGCAGGCAGTTGGCGCTGCAGTAGACGTACATTTTTTAGCATTACGTCGTACTGCTTACCCTGCTCTCATTTTGATTGTGGGCTAGGTTAGAGCATAGAATATCATACAGATAGAACAGTGAAGCTAAAACACGAACCGGAGCAATAGTAGCTAGAGTCAACAGACAGGAACTAGTGTTAGGTCTACATAAATAGCCTCTTTTATCGAAAATTGTTCTTCTGCTTCGCGAGTAGTTAGTAGCATGTTAGTATGTGAAGTTTTCTTTTTCTTCACTTTCTATTATTTTTGAATTCACAAAATCATACTCAAAATATTCACAGCTATTCTTGTAAGAAATAAAATTAATTTTTGTAATATTTAAAAATATATTTTGCCGAACACATTCATATTCAAGTACAAATTAAAATTGCAAACTGTAATTCCTGAAATAGCAGTATAAAATCCTTAAGTTTTTAACATTGCTTAGTTTAAATGATACAAAATGCTTTAAGGGGAAAAAATATTTTTGGTTAATGTATATTTTCAAAATTTATTTGCTTAGTATTTAGTAATTGCTTCTTAAAATAAATTGCTTTTGACAATCAATATTGTAAACAATAACAAAACTGCCGAAAGAAAACATATATACAATAAAAATATAATTACAAGATAAAAAGATCTTTTTATATACCATGTTTTTAAATTTTCTGTTCAATCATATAAACGCTACCGAAGGCAGCGGGAACCCGGAGCAATTGGATAAATTTTTAAAAAAATTCATTGCTCTCGTGTTTTGAGCTATTGTAAAAGTTTCAAATGTCTAGCTAGTCGGGAAGTTAGTGAAAAATCGATTGTAAGCTTTGTACTGGTAACGCTGCCGAAGGTAGCATGTACCCGAAACATTTGGTTAAAAATATTTTAAAAATGCATTTTCACCGTATTCTGAACTATTCTGAAAGTTTCAAATGTCTAGCTAGTCAGGAAGTTAGTTAAATAAATTTTCTGTTGAATCATATAAACGCTGCTGAAGGCAGTAGGGACCTGAAACAGTTGACTAAAAGTATAAAAAAAAAAATGTATTGTTACTGTATTCTGAGCTATCCTGAAAGTTTCAAATATCTAGCTAGTCGAGAAGTTAGGGAGAAATCGATTGCAATCTTTGTACTGATAACGCTGCCGAAGGCAGCAGGAACCCGAAACATTTGGCTAAAGGTATTAAAAAAATGCATTTTAACCGTATTCTGAACTATTCTGAAAGTTTCAAATGTCTAGCTAGTCGGGAAGTTTGTTAAATAAATTTTCGTTCGAATCATATAAACGCTGCCGAAGGCAGTAGGGACCTGAAACAGTTGACTAAAAGTATAAAAAAAATGTATTGTCACTGTATTCTGAGCTGTCCTGAAAGTTTCAAATGTCTAGCTAGTCGAGAAGTTAGTGAAAAATCGATTACAAGCTTTGTACTGGTAACGCTGCCGAAGGCAGCAGGAACCCGGAGTAGTTTGTTAAAAATATTTAAAAAATGCATTTTCACCGTGTTCTGAACTATTCTGAAAGTTTCCAATGTCTAGCTAGTCGGGAAGTTAGTTAAATAAATTTTCTGTTGAATCATATAAACGCTGCCGAATGGGGACCTGAAACCGCTGACTAAATGTATTTAAAAAATGTATTGTCACCGTGTTTTGAGCTATCCTGAAAGTTTCAAATGTCTAGCTAGTCGGAAAGTTAGGAAAAATCGATTGCAATCTTTGTACTGATAACGCTACCGAAGGCAGCGGGAACCCGAAAGAGTTGGCTAAAGGTATTAAAAATATGCATTTTAACCTTATTCTGAACTATTCTGAAAGTTTCAAATGTCTAGCTAGTCGGGAAGTTAGTTAAATAAAGTTTCTGCCGAATCATATAAACGCTGCCGAAGGCAGCGGAAACTGAAGCAGTTGACTAAAATTATTAGAAAAATGTATTGTCACCGTGTTGTGAGCTGTCCTGAAAATTTCAAATATCTAGCTAGTCGGGAAGTTAGTTAAAAATCGATTGCAAGATTTGTCCCTGACAAACAAACACACAAACAAACACACAAGAATCGAAGTTAATAAAAAAAAAAAAAAAAAAAAAAAAAAAAAAAACATGGTAAAAATAAGACGGACGATTGCATAAGCTGGAGAGCTTTAGAAACTTACAATCGTTGACATCAGAGTCACTGTAATCGAATTTTGGTTACCACTGAGTATATGGAAGTGTCCTATCTGTGTAATAATCTGTGGGTTAGAGGAGCATTAAAGTCCAAAATTATATGCAATGAGTTAATCACGCAGGAGATTAAAAAAAAAAAAAAAAGATTTACTTTTTATTTCAAATGTTTCTGATATGGAATAAATATTATATATGACACTTGCCATTCAAATAAAGAAAAAAAAAAATAAAATAAAGCAATTTAATTTAGCAATATTCTACCTTACTACCAATTTTCTACCTTAAATTTTCTATTTACCATATATACGGGAAAGAAAAAGTAAAAAGACACAGAAATAACAGAAGTAAAGCATTTCTTTTATATTGATATTAAATATAATGTTTAAAAATGATTATTGATATAAGAATTAGGAAAAGAAAAAAAAAAAAAAAGAGATTTATCGATATATGAATGATTTAAAGAGTCATAGTGAAAAGTTCGTATTCAGTGAAAATGAAATAACTTTTGTTTTCTATAAATTATTTTTTGAAGCCATGATTTATAAAGAAAGAAAGAGGGAGAGAGAGAGAGAGAGAAAAGAAAGGAAAAAAATCACAAGTGATCGTTAAAGTTTAAACTTTTTAATCATTGATAAAAATTAATAAATAATAAATATTCAGTGGATTTTTTTTATCTATTAATTCGAGTTTATTTTTAGGTGGTATTAGATAAAAAAAAAAAAAAAAAAGAGATTGATTGAGAAAAATAACAACTTTCAGATAGTTGATTTCGAGATTTCCAACGAAAAAGAAAATACATCATAAATGTATAAATAAAATATTTTGTTAGTATGAATTTGAATGTCAAAAGTAAAGATGATATAAAATTAAATAACATTTTTTTTTTTTTTTTTTTAAATTTAAAACGATGATAGATACCGAAAAAATAATGAAAAATGAAGTAACAGCACGAGTTTTAGTTTATAATAGTTGGTAGGCATTTTATTTACTATCAGTATATACTTTTTCAAAGATTTAAAAATTAGTAATATTTTATTTTATTTTTTTAAACAAAAGAAAAAAATCTGTGTTAAAACACAATGTAATTTAGTACTCAAATCCTATTTTTAACTCAGGCCTTTTCACTTTACTTATCTTTAAAGTTTTAAATTATATAATGGATTATTTCTCACTTAAGCAAAATTCAAGGTTGTCTACAGCAAATGCTGACGGTGCTTTTTTCCCTCTGTATAACAGAAACAGAAATTTGGTCCTGCAATTTGTGTATATTATAATTTAGTTTAATTTTAATTTTAATTTAATATCTTTAAAGGTGTTTGATGTAGAAACAAGAAAAAGAGCAAATTTGTTGATAAAAATATCAACTTTCAGAAATTCGATTACTATATTTACAATTTAATATATATAATATACCTATATACTTCGTAAATGGAAAAATAGAACGTTGTATTAATATAAATTTCAAAAGGGGGGAAAAAAAAGGTGTAAGATTGAGCGATAAAAATGATTAAATTCAAAGAACCCTAAAGAAAAATTCCATGCTCGGTATAAAATAGAATTAAAATGTTTTGGTATATATTAATTCTGTTTAGAAACCCTCGTAACCGAACACAATTGTACTGCGGAAAAAAAAAATTGTAAAAATGGAGAATTTTTTACTTAAATTTTGTATCTACTGAAACCGCAGAAATTTAGTTTGAAATTACATCACAATAGGTCAAAATAATCATATTTCTGTAACCGTAACCATACAAAATCTGCAATTATTTATACAGATTTAATCTTGTGGTTACATTTTTCTTTTGTTTTTGTATACAGAAAATTGTTATCAAAGAAGGATTAAGAAAAGGGATGCAAAAGTACGTGACTGAGTGGTAATATCTTCGCCTGCAATGCGGGGATCTCTAGTTCGTCCTGGAAGGTAGGACGTGTTATAGAGAAATATTTGCTCAGATAAATTACTTGAAAAATTATGTAGTTTAGGTTCGATAATTCCCCTTCAAACTGGCTGTGAAGAAACACTTCTGAATAAAAACTCAAAAATACTTTTATTTTGCTATCAAAAGAGCTGAACATCAGGATATACAGTCGGCAGCAAAAGTGTCCGAACACTAGCAAAAATTCCTACACACAGAAAAATGAAAAAGCGAATCTTGTCAAAAGACTTGCCATCTTTGTGATACTAGACCATTGCCAAGTACATTGATAAATTTGCACAAAATTACGCAAAATTTTAAACAATCAAAACACTACATGACAATCCTAGTTAGTCATCACTCATCAGACACAAAATCCGTTTTATTTTACTATGTGTCTTTAATAATGTTTCGTCTGATGATCAGTTTTGGCTCTAAAACTTGTCAGACGACCAGTTTCCCTGGTACAGTTTTCATTTTCTTCAAATTTAACTGGTTAGTCAAATGAGAGGATAAAAAGAAAATCTTCCAATCTTGTCAATCAATTAAGAAGAATTTTTCAAGTGTAGATTCTGACTAACTTGCCTTGTCTGGTATCTGCAGTTGTTGACTAACTCTCCTAGTCAGAAAATTACCATTGTGGACTAGCATTCTTTGTCTGATATTATTAACCTTCCTAGTCTGGAGTATTATTTTGGAGAAAAATAAATTAAACACGCGTCATAGTAAGAACGGATGGTGCTGTGTTAGCGTGTTTGACTTTTAATACGGAGGTCATGAGATACGGGTCCCCGCAAGGGTGTTTTGCATTTTAATTTTTTCAAGTGTCGATTCTGACTAACGTGCCTTGTCTGGTAACTGTGGTTGTTGACTAACCTTCCTGGTCAAATAATTACGATTGTCGACTAGCCGTCTTTGTCTGATAATATTAACCTTCCTAGTCCGGGGTATTGTTTTGGAGACTAGTTCAGCTTGTACACTTTTTAACTGAAGTGTCTTAGTCAGCTGTTTCGGTTAGTCAATTCTGTATTGTCAATTGAGCAGTTTGCCTGGTCACAGTTAACCAACTTTTTTTTCTGTGTGTATATAAAAAAAGTGCACTTGATACTGTTTTGTTAAATAAATCCTTATCGAATACAGTTCTTAGACTAACTAAGAACAGGATTCGACAAGGATTTATTTAATAAAACATTATTAAGAGTATTTTTTTTATATAGGAATTTTTGCTAGTGCTCGGATACTTTTGCTGCCGACTGTACGATACTATCAAGAGAAGCATAGTGGCATCATAGTCAAATTTAAAGGAAAACAGTTCCTGTTCGGAAACTGCAAGGAATGAGAGAGAGAGAGAGAGAGCGACGAAGATTATGTAATCCTAATCCAGTATTTAGAGGTCGTTACATGACAGTGGTAAGTGAGAGAGTGTCTAAAGTAAATTTAGCCAAAATCAAAAATCCCGATCATGTTGGCCACAATTTTCACCACAAAGAGCACCCCATAAACGGTTTCTTTCGATCCGTTTTACATTCATTAAGTTAATAATTTTGAATACTGCGAGCAGGATTGCCATGTTATATTAACCCCAGTATGTCGCCAAACTTTAATTATGACAAATGAAAAACCACAGACGGCAAATGCTTAGAAAAGAAATATAATTATTATTATTTTTTTTTTCAAGGATAATTTTGAGACACTAATCAAAAGTATGTTAGCAATTAAACTTTGATTTACGCAGAACATAAGAATGAAATGAGCCATGTGGTATTCCTTTGAAGCCGAATAGATATCATGGGATTTTGCTTACAGAGAGATTTTCTTTTCCACTTTTTACTTTCTCTTACCCACATGGTTGAGAAAGTATTGTTTTAGGGTCAAATTTTCGAACGTGAGTTTTTGTTATATTTACATGTTCTGAGGTCCCCTGAATACGAAAATCAGGTTTTTAGCGAATTGTCTGTGTGTCGGTCTGTGTGTCTGTATGTTATCAGCATATCTCAAGAACAAATAGTAGCAGAAATTCCAAACTCGGTTTTCTAAATGTGTATAATATAGGGATGCTACAGTAAGCTTTTCGTTGAGATGAAGCAAATGGCTCGTGTACAGGGACACTCAAAAGTATTCAAATACATTACGTCTATGGGGGAAATTGCAGGTAAGTAGAGTTTAACGTCTATAGGCTGCACAAAACCAAATGAAACGAATATATATTTTTTGTAATAGAGATAGTTAACTGGGAGAAAAAATTTTGTGTATGTAGGAGCCTTGCCTCCCCCCCCCCTCGAGGGGAGTAAATTTTCATGATGGGTATCTTTCATTAGAGCTCGTCAATATCTTTAAAACGAATGGTTGAACCATCAATCTGCCATAATTTAAAAAAAAAAGTTATAAATTTTTTTCATTAAAAAAAAAAAAAAAAAAAAAAATATATATATATATATATATATATATATATATATTTTATGTAATATTGAGAATAAATTCAACATTTTTTTTGTATATTTAGTGTTATACTACTTCTCTAATATGGAAATCATCTGTATTATCATAAAAGATAATTTTTTAAAATAATAATTTTAATAAATTATTTTTTAAAAATTGAATTTTTTTTTTTATAACCGAATTAAATTCTATATAAATGTAGGTGCATTAGTGAAACGCGAGGTTGTGGGGTCGGTATCCCCCCTCACACAGAACTAATTATCATATAAAACTCTTCCGAAGCCTAATTTGAATTTTTTAACATAGGTTTGCATAACGGTATTTGTTATCTTACCTCTTAATCTTCAACTTGTATTTATAGTATTAAATTTCAGGGTAAGAGAAAGTCATGTGAGTGACACACCAGATTATTTCTTTTATTTTATTGATGGAGAAAGATTTCAGAAGAATTATTGTATAAAAGGTTAATATAGATTTAAATTTAATTAAATAGGAAAATTTAAAAAACATATGTAATTTCAAATTAAAAATATGTGATTTCTACATCACAGGTTGGGGTAATTTTACTTAATGCGAGGATTTTTATGTTGTACAATACAGAAAAAATATGCTATGTACGAACGTCCTCTATACTCTTCTGGTTACAGAAAATTTTTGCCAACGTATTTTTCGCATGACATAAGCAATTTTCTGGCATGCTTGTTGCCAGTAATTTTCTGTATAAAAATGGGTTATTTATTATTATATTATTATTATTATTATTATTATTATTATTATTATACGCATTAGTCTACTATCGTGACGACTGAGGATTTGATTCATACAGATTCCGATGTGTATGCTAGGGTTTCCAGATTTATCTTAAAAAAGAAAAAAAGGTCTAAAATGTTTTTGTTTCTACTTTGTTATGGTTTGATTGCACTACCAACATTTTACACATATTTTGCCAATTTGCATTCAATATGCCAATAGTGCTTTCGTTATAGGTATTTTTTTAAAAGCCTATGATAGTGTTAAAAATAATTAATGCAAGAGAAAATTGCATGAAAAAATTCATTGAGTTTAATCTGTTTACTTAACATTTACTTAAAACAATTGTGGTCTTGATTGGGAACAACTGTTTTTTTTTTTTTTTTTATATATATATAATATGCATGTTCATTACGTTTACCAAGGGGAAAAAAAAACTTTAAGAAATGTAGAATTTTTAAAATAAATTGAAGAACAATGTAAAATATTTATAAACTTCTGATCTGTAAAAGAAAACGGAAGAAAGTGTTGCACGGAAACAATTTAAACGTATAATGTAAAATAAATCTGAAAAACTTGCAACTCAGACGGAAAATGTACAGTTCGGCCAGACATCCAGTGGGTTTACCAAATTGTAGGTTTTAACTGTGAGTTGCATGTTTTTCTGATTTATTTTACATTATACAGTCGGTAACAAAAGTCTCCGAACACTAGCAAAAGTTTCTATGTAAAAAAGTACACTTCATAGAGTTTTGCTAAATAAATCCTTGTCGAATCCTGTTCTTAGTTAGTCTAAATACAGGATTCGACAAGGATTTATTTAACAAAACCGTATGAAGTGTATTTTTTTTTATATAGGAATTTTTGCTAGTGTTCGGAGGCGTTTGTTACCGACTGTACGTTTAAACTGCTTCCATTTCTTCGTAGTGTAATCAATTACTGAGCTATATTTCATGTAAATATTGAATTGTAATAAATCTGTACATTCTATTCATTGAAACTATCGTGTATTTCAAATAGCATTCTTAGAACTATAGATATGAAAAGGATGGATTAAGGCTGATTGTCTACTCAAGAGACTTAAATTTTGAAAGAATCGCCCTTTGTGGTTTTTTTTTTTGGGTGGGGGGGGGGGGGGAGGTCTTTTAAGTTTTCCGAGTTTGCATTTACGCAGTTTCAGAGAAAATGATAGAAAAGTCCGAAAAACTAAACAGATGAGTGCTACCTTAGCACTCCTCGTCTACCAGATCCAAGATTTTAGAACTTCTCACCACCGAAAATTATTACACTGAGAGTTATATTAAAAATCAATACAAGATTAATTCTGGTTTATGTGTTAAATAAAAAGCAGGAAGATAATTCTGAAACAAGGTTGGTCTATATAAGTTGATAACTTTCAGGAAGTTGATTTTGATCTTTATGATGGGTAAAAAAAAAAAAAAAAACCCTTAGTAATTTAAAAGAAAATTTTTTTCTTTGTTTTGAAAAAGTAAACTTAACTAAAACTGTTTACTTGGAAGTTGGTGATCGATATAGTAAAAACTAAAGAAAGAACAAAAAAAAAAAAAAAAAAAAAAAAAAACAAGATTGATCGATAAGATTAATTAGTGTTCTTTATTCGAGGCCCATAATGAGAAATTTAAAAAAAATAATAAATTAAAAATACTAACATCTCGCATTTTGTTCAAAAATTTTATCTTTTTTTTTTTTTTTTAAAGCGATTTGGACACAGAAACAGGAGTGAATTTAGAATTCAGCTTTTGAAGATAATAATGATAAATAGTAATAATAACAATGGTGTTGAAACAAAATTATTTTGTTGTTTCTTAATTTTATTGTTGCTTGAAAGGGATGTATGCAAAAATTAGAGGAAAATCAGAGTAGTTAAAATAAGATTAATCCAAAACTATGGCAGCGTTCAAAATAATGTTATCAAAGTTCATAATAAGAATAATATTAATAAAAAGTAATATTTATAATAATAAATAAATAAAAACAATAAATAGACAAATAAATAAATGAAATGTTTAATTATATACAATATATACAGTCGGTAACAAAAGTGTCCGAACACTAGCAAAAATTCCTATGTAAAAAAAGTACACTTAATACTGTTTTGTTAAATAAATCCTTGTCGAATCACGTTCTTAGTCAGTCTAAGAACAGGATTCAACAAGGATTTATTTAGCAAAACTGTATTAAGCGTATTTTTTTTATATAGGAATTTTCGATAGTGTTCGGACAACTTTTGTTACCGACTGTATATATATATTGGTATTGTTCAATTTATTTTGATATAGAAGCAAGCAAAAATAAAGAAAATAAATTAACCAATTTTCACACACACACACATCACAAGGAAATATGAAAAGACGCAAGAACGTGAAAGTTGCTTGTTTTATACCATTTCTATTTATTTTCCCTAACGAATAATGGTAGTGACCAATTAAAATTGAGTGTATGTATATGGTTTCAGTAATAGACCAGGAAAATCGAGCGTTTATATACGCTTCGGTGATAGTGAGCAGGAAAATTGAGAGTATATATACGCTAATGATACGAATGGTTAATTAATTTAAATAATTACATATATTCTTTTGAAGATAAACAATAAATAAATATGCTTAAAAAAATGGAAGCATGTCTTATTTTTAAATTCTATAAAATAATTTTTAGATAGGAAAGGAGCGAAGAGATGATTCTAATATTTTAGTATTAAAATGCCTGATTTTCTATTCAGATGATATAAGTGAAGTTCTTCATGTATATTCAATGTATAACATTAATAAGAAAATAAACAAGGTAATTGCAACCGCTAATTTCACGTTACACTTGTAATACTTGTAACTACATTTTTTGGAAGTTGCTAGTTTTGCACTGCACTATTTCTGTTTTTTAGCGCTCGATGAAGGGTCGTGCATAATTATTTAAATGAAAAATGATTTTTGCAGATTTTTACATTTGTACAAAATTTTTATTGTAACCTTTTTAAAATACTTAATATAGTATTAATTCCATAAGTTTTATACTATGTATGATAGTTATGCACACTAATTGATGTTATTGTTACTTTTCTCGTTTTTTTTTTTTTTTTTTTTTTGTAAAATTTTCTAATAATTTAAAAATTAATTTTCCAACGAATGCTAAACTTTCTACTAAATTAGTAGTATAAATAATACCTTTTGTAAAAGTATGATTTTTTACTTATATCTTTGTAAAATAATGAGCATCCAAGTGCCAACATACAATGATACGTATATATATATATATATATATATATATATATATATATATATATATATATAAAGAGAAATTTCTCTATTCATTAATTTTAAATTTAAATAGGGAGAGACAAAGACAACTAGAAAATCATAGAACAATTCAAATGAATCTTTTAACAAATGAAAAAAAAAATTATTATGGATAAACTGAAAAGAAGAATATTAATTTATTTATCTCTGAACATCATCATAAACCCACAGCAGAACTCTATGATATTCTTATAAGAATATCAAAAGGGAAAAATTTCACATGTTTTTATAAGTTCTTCATAATTACACTTAATCTGAAATCCTTCCCGCTTTTCTTTTTGTTACATCTTTAAAATGCCTTACATAATTATTTTTCTATATACCTATTAAAGTGACACTTTTATTTATTTTTTTAAATACAAAAGCTGCAGAACTAAAAATAATTTTTTTTTTCAAGGTGACTTCCCACATTGTTTAATTTTATTTTTTAAACAGAGAAACAGGCGGACAGAACCAGGGAAGACGAATTGCCACGAATTTTTCAATAAGTAAAAAATAAAAATACTTCTTAATAAATATGCCATAGAAAATATTTCGTCATTATTCTATAATTCATTTTCCGAGTAGTATTATTTGTTATCTTTATAAGGATATAAAAAGTAAAACTTCACATAATTATTTTTTTTTCATATTTCTCATAATTACTTTTAATCTAAATTGATCTCATGTTTTTTTTTTTTCTAAATTCTTAAACAGTGCCATTAAAAACTGTACAGCTAAGTGAAAAGAGAAATTTATTTTCAAGATCGGTAATTTTAAATTTTAAGTAGAGAAAAGCGGAGAGATCCAGGAAAGCGTAGCTTTGTTTCCATTAATTCTTTAATAAATAAACTAGGAAAAGAACTATAATGAATTAGCAATAAATATTACTTACTATCTAATTTACATCGTCAACCTACTGTAATATTCTATGTTATTTATGTAATAATAATGATTAATTAATATCTTACATAAATATTTCTCTATACTCCTTATGATGATACTTGTTCGAAATACCCCTTTTCTTTCTTTCCTTTTTTTCTTCTTTTTTTTTTTTTTAATGGAAAACAATACAAAATAGAAATTTATTTTCAAGATTAATTCCTGTTATAATTAATTTTAAATTTTAAATAGAGAGACAGAGAGAAAGCCAGAAAACCATAGGACTATTCTTAAAAATGAAAATACTCTACAATAAATACAAAGTACGGCAGAGAACATTTCAAAATTAATCTATATCATGAATCTATTTTAGTATTATATGTTATTTTTTTAATAAGAATATTAAAAATCTGAAATAAAACATAATTATTTCTATAAATTTCTCTCAATTACTTTTAATCTAAAGTGATTCTATTTTTTTTCTAAGTATTTAAACAGTAGTATTAAAAAATTCTAAAGGAAAAGGGAAATGAAAAATTTATTTTCAAGATCAATTCCTACATTGATTAATTTTAAATTGTAAGAAAAAAGGGAGACAGAAGGATGTGGAAAAGGATAGATCGGTTTATATAAATCTTTTAATGAATAAAATAGAAAATAACCTATAATGAATTAGCAACAAATAATATTTTAATATTTCGTTTTTAGCCTATACCGTAAATATTGTAATATTCTGTGTTATTTACAAAATAATATAAAAAAATAATGCATTACATAAATATTTCTCTATACTCCTTACAATGACGCTTACGTTAAAATTAAGTAAAAGTTTTTAATGCAAAATCAATAGAAAGAATAGAAATTTAAGATTAATTTTAATTTTTAAGATTAATTTTTAAATTGATTAATATGGAATTTAAAATAGAGAGAGACAGAGCTTGGGGCTATTGCAATGAATGTTTTCGCGCTGCTGATAATATTTCATCATTATTTTATAATCTATCTTAATATTATGTTTTATTTTTAAAAAATATTAAAAGATAAACGTTTACATAATTTATTGAAATTTAATTTTTCCGACTGAGTGAAAATAATGCCTGGACCGGGAGTCGAACCCCGGATCTTTGACTTACAAGGTCAAGGCTCTACCAATTGAGTTATCCAGGCCGACAAACCGGTCAGCATTACTCACTCAGACAACCTTTTAGGCAGAAAAGGTCAGTCAAAGATCCGGGGTTCGACTCCCGGTCCAGGCATTATTTTCACTCAGTCGAAACTTGACTTTGTAAGTCAAAGATCCGGGGTTCGACTCCCGATCCAGGCATTATTTTCACTCAGTCGGAAAAATTAAATTTCAATAAATATGATTTTCTTCCAATCAGTTGATTGTGTGAATTTAATTAAAATTCTTGACCTTGTAAGTCAAAGATCCGGGTTTCGACTCCCGGTCCAGGCATTATTTTCACTCAGTCGGAAAAATTAAATTTCAATAAATATGATTTTCTTCCAATCAGTTGATTGTGTGAATTTAATTAAAATTGTTTACATAATTATTTTGACGTATTTCTCATAATTATTTTTAATCTAACGCAACTCTAATATATTTTTTTTTTTCGAAATCTTTAAAACAGTAGCACTAAAAAACTCTAAAGCTAAGTGAAAACAGACATTTATTTTCAAGATTAATTTCTGCATTGATTAATTTTAAATTTTAAGTAGAGAAAGAGAGACGGAGAGAATAAGGAAAGCGTAGGACTGTCCCCATGAATCTTTTGTATTTAATTGGTCGTCTCTCAGAAATGCAGAAAGTAATTTCTGGTGCTAGAAACAGAGCCGTAAAACGAGATGTAAGTGACTGCAGCAATTAGTTTTGTCTGTATGGCCGGAGCAAGCTCAGATTGAGAACTTAATTTATATTTATTCTTAATGAGATTGTAAGAAGAGATTAATTATCAAAGGAATTCTGCTTTAGATGTTCCGCCTGTGTTTCATTTAAACGTCCATCTTTAAAAATTATATATAGAACATTTTAATTATTACAACGTTATTCCCAACTTTAAAATTAATCCGATTAAAAAGTAACGACCTTTTATATTAGTCGTTTGGGAGCACTGTTATCGATAATGTATTCTGTTAGAGACAAAAATATCTAATTCGTGACTATCTTTAAATTAATAAAACACTTGTATGTGTTCCCAGTTGCAATGGTATGATTTATATATAAATATATATTAAATGCCATTTAGTTTTGATATTCAGATTAATTTCAAGAAAATATTTTAAACCTTTGAATGCGTCAGGTTCCGTTAGAGGAAAATATTGACGCTATTTTTGAAAATATATTAATGTCTGTGATATTATAAAACAATGGACATTTTTTAAGAGCCTGCCTTCCTCATATTTCAGCCCCCCCCCAATAAAAAAGAAAAAAAGAAAGAAAAATCGAATGCATTGAAATGTGTTTTAAAAGCATTTATAAAATTTTAACTTTTGCATATATGATTTGTAGACTTAAAAAATAAAAATAAAAATAAATAATTATATGAAAATAAATAACAAATAAATTACATTGAAATGTGAACTAAAGTACACAAAAAGTTTAAGTATTTATTACTCAGAAATCTCTTTGTCTCTATTTGTTTTTCCCAAATACAACCCTTTTAAAACTTTTCTCGCTTTCTTTACGCATTCTGTGCTAAAGAATTTTTTTTTAAAAACCACTTATCTAATGATGGTTAGAATACAAACTGTAATTAGACTATAAAAAGCATATGAAATATAATTTATGGAACGAATACCCAAAGATTATTTTTCTTTATGCGTTCTAAACTAAAGAGTATTTTTTTAACCGCAGATATATATTTTAAGGGAAAATCCTGTGCACCAAACAGTAGCTCGAAACTTGTAACAGTTTTGTCCCGTATATTTGACGGAGAAATGCTAGCACCTCAGCTGCCAGTTTTTCCCGTACTTTTACGGGTTTCTTTTTTTGCAGAGGATATTTCGCTATTTCTCGACATCCGATCGACTTACATAAGGTAAAGACACCGGTATTCGCCACCCTCACAAAAGACACGTAATATAACTATTAATTAACATCTATGAATTTGAATCGCCTCGAGCTAGATTCTCCGGTTGTAGAGAATGTAGCGCTGGCTGATTCAAATTCATAGATGTTATTAAACGCTTATCTTAACATGTCTTTTGTGAGGGTGGCGAACACTGGTGCAAATTTTAGGGGTGGTGAATACCGGTGTCTTTATCTTAAATAAGTCGATCGGATATCGAGAAATAGCGAAATATCCTCTGCAAAAAAAAAAAAAAAAAAAAAAAAAAAAAAAAAAACCGTAAAAGTACGGAAAATCACTCGTAGCTGGGGTGCTAGCATTTCTTCGTCAAATATACAGGACAAAACTGTTACAAGTTTTGAGTTATTGCTTGATTTACAGGATTTTCCCTTAAAATATATATCAGTGATGCAATTTTACTGTTTTAAACTGTACTTTTGATTTACGATGAAACTTACAGGATTTTTCAGTAAAATCTATGATTATTTTTTTTTTCAGGGATTGGATTGCAAGACTCTATCCCATTGTTACACAAATACAGCTGAAGCTAATAAAAATGCATAAATAGCAAAAGCACGCAGACATTGTTCCAGGTGAAATGTCTAAAAATATACGTAAAATGTAGATATAGGTTAAGTTGTGAGACGAAACTTCTCAAAAAAGTAAACATAGTGATAAATAAACACAATAAAGTCCATTCTAAATTCTTTAAAGAAGTCTTAATTGTAACAAGGAATTTGTTAATTTCTTTAAAGTGATGTTGTAATATAAATATAATTTAAATTACAACTTTGTAAATTATTTGCAAAATTTAAAAATATCAGTATTATTTTTTACTTAGTTATTTGTTTTTGGCATAAATGAATTAAAATGTTAATAATAATGAAAAAATAAACAGACTTTTTAATTATGTGGTACAATTTAATAATCTGCTGACAACACTTTCATTAATTTTATTAATTTTGGTCATTAATTTAACCCTCTTGGGTAATTTTTGTAAGATTGCATCAAAGTAATTTAAAACGTTTTATCAATAATTGTGTTACTAGAAATAAGTAAAAAAATGCGCTTTTTGAGGTTACAATAGATTTTTAATTACACTTTCAATTAGATTTTCTTATTTGCAGCAAAAATTTTTTAGATAACAAAATATAGTCTATTAATAAATTAATATGTATATATATATATATATATATATGTATATATAAAGAAGTTTTCAGAGGGAGACTAGTTACGATAAAAGCTGCTAAACTGACTTCGAAAATTTAAATTCTTTTACAAATTTTAAACAAATAATTCCATAAATGTATTTAATTATTTAATCCTTCATTTTTTAGCTCTATTACTCAAAAATATTAGTCCGTTTTTCCTTTTCTGACTTACAGCATCTATTTAAAAGGCAATCTGAAAAAATTACTGAAACATATTGTTGAAGCAACAGGATTTATAATAAGATAAACTAGTAAAATTTCAAAATTGTACATGATTCTAGAAAACTTTAATTTAGCTCGCAATTAGTTGAAGTACCAATGAAATTTCTCATGAATCTGTAGACTTCTAAGATTAAGACAAAAAGTACTTCCGAAAAAAAAAAAAAAAAAATTTCTTTTCATTTCCTTTTTATCCTTTCTATCTTTCTACCTTTCACATTCTTTTTTTTTTTTTTTTTTTTTTTTTATAAACATTACAAAGTATTTTTGCCCAGGGTGTTAATTTTTTATGGCATTATATATATATTTCAATTCTCTTGACTGCTGTTTCAAAATTTTATGAAATATTTTCTTTCTTTTTTCTTTATATATATATATATATATATATATATATATATATATATTGAAATTAGTCCCCAAAAGCGTATTTGAAGAAGTTTTAGAGGTTAAAAAATGGGAATATTTTTATTAAATGGGTTATGAAAATAGCTTCTTACGAAACATTTTTAATATTGTTATTTATAAAAGACAGTTATAAATATAGAACATACAGAGTATCACTAAAGTTCGTACACATACTTAAACTAATACTTTAAACCACATTACTATACGTTCATATGACTTTTATGATAATAGCTGCTGCCAAACTACTGTAGTTATCAACATTAAATAGGTATCAAGATATAGTAAAGTGGTTATGCGCTATTAGATGTGATGCGAACCCATTGTTGGATTATCCAGGGTTTCTTGATGCGATACGACCACTTTCAGTGCAACCTGGTCTGAATATAGTCAAATATACGCGAGACGTATTAAACCCTCGACGATAGCTTTAATGTTCCAACCCACCCATTACCACTCTTCGATGTCTTTTTCTAGACAATTTTGTCCTTTTATTCCTTCCCGTTTTAGCCTTTTCTTTTTTTTAACATACTTCCTCGGTTTTTACATTCTAAAGTGCCACCGCACTTTAGAATGTAAAAACCACCGAGATAGTGTGTATGTCTAGAATATAAAAACCACCGAGTGCCACCCAGACATATATTACCTGAAATACTATTATTTTATCTAAATATTCTATTTTATTGTTTTTAAATTGTTAATCATAATTTTTTTTTTCAGAAAGAAGCAAAATATTGACAGTGAAACACAAAGACAAAAAAAAAAAAAAAAAAAACTTATAATATAATTAATTTTTTGTCCCCACAAAAAAAAAAAAAAAAAAAAAATGGGCCGCAGTTGCCCAGTCGGTTGAGTGCCGGGCTCGTAATTGGAAGACTGGGTTCGGTACTTCCGCCAAAGACCGTCGTGTACACTTAAAGGTGGGTTGTGCATGTAAAATCTGTTGTGGCCGCAATGTCTTCCATGTTCCCATCAAAATTATACCTCTGGGGATTACCGAAGCAGGTGGGCCATCCTCTCCGTGTAGGATGAAAATTGTTATGGAATGTCTCCGGACTACCTCTAGGGGTGAGTCTCAGACCGTCGCCCTTTGCCTATTGCGCAGCACTAATGCAACGTAAAATCCAGTCAACCAATCCAACAAAATACAATCCGAATAGGTGAGTTAGTGAGTGGATTTTTGGTCACTCTAATACTACATTATAGGCAACGGTCAATGCGAAGTGAGAATGGCTCTATCTTTCGTGTGAATTATTTATTAATGAATAATAAAAAAAAAAAAAAATCGAAAACGCTTTTAGAGAATTGATATTTCTTCATAATTACGAAAATCTACCACATAAAAAATTATTTATTTTTATTTATTTATTTATAGCTTTGAGACTTATAGTTAACAACGACTTTTGTCTCGAATGATCTATATTGCTTATTCGCAATAACAATTCCTTCATTTTAATACTTATTAGAACACCACAAACATCCATACCTGAATCGGCATTCGAACCCGAGACCTGGTGTTTCAGAAAGCAACTTCCTATCGACAGAGCCACCAGGCCGGTATAAAAAAATTAAAATTGTATTATGAAAAGAGAGAGCAAGTTAAGGTTGGAAGAAACCCCGAAAAAGATGAAGAACAACATTTAGCAACAGAATTCATGTGTAAATACACAGGAAAAAAACTGCATTAAGATTTGAAATAAATTCATACAACATTCAATGAAGTAAATCGATGTTTAAAAAAATGTTTTTTGAAACTCTGTACACGTGAAAGATAACGCTTAAAATTAAGAGGAATTTCTGAGAAAATTTATGTTGAATATCTTAAAAAATCAGACAGACATCAGTAATAAAGTCTGCAGCATGCCAATAGAATTTTAAATGTTGGAAATCGTTCACACGTTATTTTCATTAGGTTGAGTGGGTTTAGCGTTGTAATAGAGCAACTCAATGGATTATTGGAAATGGTCTCGATGCGCACATAAGGGTGGTCCGGAGACAAGCCATCACAATTTTGATCGTCTGCTTTGAGGGGGTGATGCCTCTTTCTTTTGACGGCTCTCACAGGTATTATTTTGCGGAACTTTTTATTTTCATAAAAATAACCAATTTTATCAAATACAAGGAATTTACATAGTGCGATTTAATACACCCCATAGAAATGCAATCTACATAGTTATTTACGGTTTTTATCATGGAAGTTTTATATATTTCAGTGCAATTATCTTGTGATATGAATAAAAAATGATCTGATCAAAAACTTGACAATTTGAGAAAAACATGTGATTCAGAAATTTACTGAATTCGGTATATAACTTATATCATTTTATGTTTTAATAATTGTCATTTGAAAAAAATAAAATAAAAAGTTGATTCATACATTTAGTTATATTTTAAAGTAAAATATTGCATATTTGATCACGTCTCTTAAAACCATTACCTGAACATGCCCGTATTTCATTAAGCATTTGATATATTTATTTCAAATTTTAGCACAATATTGTCTGGATAGTTTTTCAAAATTTCTTAAAATTAAGTGCTATTAAGATTGGAATTTCGAGAACATTCTGTCGGGATATAAAGAATAATGAAGCAAAGAGTTTCACTTTTTAAAAATTAATAATAAAATGTTTTCAGTAAACAATATTTTTAAGAATATTTCAGGTTTTCAAACAAAAATACGTACGAAACTTTCATATAATATGCAAAATCTTTTGTTTCAGATATACAAAATTTTAAGTTTTTACCATGTAAGTAAGATTTAATTACTTTCTTTTTTCACGAATTTTTAACGGGTCGCTAAAAGTTATGAGTGATTCTAAAGAAATAATGTTTTTATATAAACTAAGTTACAGCACATTAAATGTAGTATTTTTCTAAAAGCTTAAAATAAACAAATTAAATTAATTAAAAAAACCTGAACTATGTGCGATGCATTTTGCCTATATAATTCATACATCACATAATAATCATTCACAAAAAGAAAACTAGCGTGTTCAATTGAACAAAAATGTTTTAAACTAAGACAATTTTTATATTTATTAACTAATAAAGTTTTGGTAATAAATGTTAAGATCACAAAGTAATATTTTATAAATTAATATAACAAAAACATGATACTTGTACAAAATACAAATAAATAAACAAGGATTAAATTCCGCCGCAACGCATAAAATAAACATCTAGAAAGACTGCACTAGATTTTCGAAACATTAAGTTATTAACGGTTGTATAAATAAAATAAGAGATGTCATCAAATAAACAAAAGAAAAAAGTGTAATAAGGTATATAAGAATTTTTCTCTATGTAGTATGTTCTTTAAATTAACGGTATTGCCCTTCAAATATTTTAAGCATAGATCATGATTATACAGAAATTTTCGTTGTGTCCCTGTAAAAATTTATAAATGATTCCTCACTAAAATTTATACAGTTCGTAAGACAGTCACCTAAAACAATTATATAAATTTTTAACTTAATCGAACGAGGCGTTCAGACGCTATCGCACTTTAAATAATTTGAGTCTATAAGCCCCAATGATAAACAATTTTTATTTGTGTCACTGTAAAAAGACTGTAAATGAAATATTCCACAAAATTGATACAGCTCGTTTGAAGGTGATCTATAACATGTATATACATTTTCAGCTCAATCGGATATAGCGTTTAGACGCTGTCGAACTTGAACAAATTCGAGCCCATAGGGCATAATGATAAAGAATTTTTCATTCTGTCCCTGTAAAAAAACTATACGCACTAGATTCACCAAAATCAGTGTAGTTCGTGCAACGGTGATACATAACATGTGTATAAATTTGCGGCTCAATCGAATAAGACGTTTAGATGCTACCAAACTTTTAAAATTGTGGTCGATAGACCATAATGATAAAGAATTTTTCTTTGTGTCCCTGTAAAAAATTTATAAGCGCTAGATTCACCAAAATCAATAGGGTTCGTGCTATGGTGACCTATAACATATGTACCAAATTTCAGCTCATTCGTACAAAGCGTTTAAGCTCTATCGTGTTTACTCACATACATACACACATCCATCATCGTAAAAATAGTAAAAATGAATTCAGGGGTCCTCAAAACGTGTAGAAACAAAAAAAAAAAAAAAAAAAAAAAAATCTCAAATTCAGTTTTTTGACATAATTACAGTACTTTCCTCACTATAGTGTTCAAAAAGTAAAAAATAAAAATAAAAAACCAAATACGTTATAGAAAATTATACGTAGAATAAAAATATGTGTATGCATTAACAGTTGCAGATTAAAAAATAATCGAGTAACTGGATATCTTTAAAATAAGCTCGCTTAGAGAGTCTGTTGAATTTACTTTTTTCCATTTTGTATGTATAAAAATTATTACGATACTTTTTAAAATCTCTTAAATTGAAGTCACTATCCATGCTAAATTTTTTCCTTTGATAAACTGAGGCAAAACGGGAAATAACTCACGCAAAGTTTTCAAAATACGAAAATCTAATTTCACGTCAGCCATGCCCTAGCAGCTCCCGTATTTCCGTTTGAGTTTTTCCCCCGATTAATCATATTAACTACCCTCAAAAGTGAATTTACCCAACGTTTAATCTTAAAATAAGAGAAATCCTGATTTTAATTTATTGAGTATGCAATGTTATCTTTTTTTTTTTTTTTTTTTAATACTCAGAGAGGGAAGTTTATTTCAATTTTTTCTCCGAGAAATGTTTATTAAAGATTGTTTTTGCTGCGCTGTATTTTTTTTAATTCAATGAAACTACTAACTTGTGCTAGAAATATGCTGTTACTTTCCAAAAGAAAAATAAATGAAGAAGAAATAATATGCACATGAGGTTAGAGTTTCCACAGTGTTCTAACTTTGTTGTATAAGAAAAAAAAAAGTGTTGTGAAAACCGTCTGTTATTAACGTTATTTTCATTAATTTTACTTCAAGAAGGAAAAAAAAATTTTATAACTTAAGAAAGCAACAACAAGATACAGTGATGTAATTTGCTTTAGCTTAAACGGGAAATGAAAATTATGAAACATTTTTAAAAAAGTGTTTCTTGTTTATCCCCATCACACAGAAACTAAAATATAATATTAAAGAAATTGTTTTTAACACTTAAAATCATTTAATAGACTGAAAGGATTATTTAAAATTTCAAATGTAGGATTCGTTTGATTAAACCTACAAGGCATGATTTTAAATTTTTCTCATAAAATATTTATTTACCATCTTGATAGCCATATAGTAAAGAAAATATTTAAAAAATTAAAATCATTACTGTTTCAATTTATTCGAATTTTTTAAATTGATGTCAATTGGCAACACTATGAATGAAACATTCATTTAAGTGGACATGATTTTATTTAATTTTATTTTTTGTATGAAGACAAGCTAATCTAAAAATGTTTTTATGAAATAATGCTAACACATACATAAAAAGCATAAAATATTAGGCAAAACTCATATTTTTGAAAAGAAAATGTGTTAGATAAAAAACCAAAACGGTGCTAAAACAAACACTAGTAAATTTTTATATCTGTATATTATGATTTTCAGTGTAAAGACATAAAACAGTTATTCTTTTTGTTGAAACATATAGGAATTAATACATTCTATTATTTATACACCAAAATTTTGATGGCATGTCTCTGGTCCACCCTTAGGGGTGAAATGGTTAAAAATAATTTTTAAATAATGACATGAAAGATATAAATATCTTGTTTCTGTTTCTGGCATACTTTTAATAAACCTGCTTACCTTTCTCTTTCTTTCTTTCTTTTCTTTCTTTTTTTTTTCTTTTTTTTTAATATGCTGTGGTATTTATATATATATATATATAAAGTATTATGCTAGTATATTTTTCTCATCTGTGTGACAGAATGAATTCCAATTTATTTCTAATGAACCATATAATTTTTTATCATATCAAAAAATGTATTGTAGTGAGGATTACGATGAAGAAATTTATTTAAAAATATCCAAAGACATTTATTAAATTTTTTTAAGTGTAATAAATTATCAACAAAGTACCCAATACATTTAGAAATTCTGGTAAATTTTAAAATCTACTAATTAAATTAGCTTAATACCGCTTATAGTGTGAATCATACCAATTCTAAAGCAAATTTGAATAAGGTTTAGAAAAATAAGGAAAATTGTAATTTAAATAAATTTAACACGGATCACGTAAAATTGCGTTTCTAGAAAAAATAAATAAATAAATAAAATAAATAAATAGATAAATAAATAAAAATAAATAAATAAATAAAAATAAATAAAATAGATAAATAAATAAATAAAAATCAATCCCCACCTTAAAATATAAAACATCACTTCATTTTTAAAAGGTGTGAGGAATTCGCGTCTGCCATGATCTCAATTCCTCAATCTTAATCTTAAAGATTAACTTAATTACTTAATTAGATAATAAGAAGAGCTCGAGATAAGGTTAATATAAAATAACAAAATTTATTAATGCTTAATTTCAAGGCGGGTGTTGGGCTAACTCAATTTTAACTCTAATGACATCAGGTAATAACTTTAACAAAGCATAAAAAAAAAAAAGTTAGCTTATCTCACCAATACGGATCTTGTCGATGACTGCTGTCTGTTACCACTAACTATTCTCACACCAGAATCGTCGGCTGGATTCCCGAGGCGCGACAGATTCTTCTCTTACTTTATGCTACAACACTACGCCTCTTTACCATCACTTAACCCACGCATAAAAACTATCACCACCAACATTACTCTTTACTCCACCTCCTCACACACTAATCCGCTACAGTTCTCTACCACTACCAATTCACTATATTCATCTACCAAAGCAATCTCGATCTTATACCACATTCTACAACTTCCTTTCTCTTCATTTCAATCACAATCTTTTAAAATCACTTCTAATTCATCTACCTCTCACTGCCTAATTCCTTCGTTTGCAGCAACATGCCGACACAAAACTAACCCGACCAAGACATTCGCCGAGTCACTGGCGACGAAGTGATTTGACAGTCCCAACTTTGGTGATGGTCTATAGTCTCGACCTCACAAAGGGATTTTGCGTATTCGTGTTTAAGGGGACAAAAGATGGTGGAAAGTATCAGAATCGATGCAATAAAAAATACCTATGCAGTTATAATAGAATGCGTTAAGCTACGTAATATTTTAAAAATAATATCCTTCTACAGCTTCACAAACCTTATTTTATTCTATTTTATTTATTTATTTATTTATTACAAAATTTTAAAGTTTAATTTTCTTGGGTTCCTAATTTCGGGAATAATTAAATGCTTATAATTTTCCTTACTAATTTTTTTCAAAAAAAAAAAAAAAAAAAAAAGTTAATGTTAATCAGTGTATTTGTCACAAAACTGGGCATCCATTTTGAAATTAAAACGTTGTTACATTTATTACAAACTCTTAAATTATTGAAGAAAGAGTTCTGCCACCAGTGTTTATATACAAAAATATTTATCTTGTTTTTGCTGTTATTTATGTGATTTTATA
Source organism: Salticus scenicus (assembly GCA_963930645.1). NCBI lineage: Eukaryota > Metazoa > Arthropoda > Arachnida > Araneae > Salticidae > Salticus > Salticus scenicus. The sequence continues at coordinate 267,227,818 of OZ005652.1, read as the reverse complement.
GGGTAAATTTTTTGTAAAAAAAAAAAAATACTGGTGGGAGAAAAAAAAAAGAACTTTTTTATTCCTGTTAAATTCAGTCGCATGATAAAAATTCTTGAAAATTCCAAGTTTACTTATTTATTTATTTTGTTTGAAATTGATGCTGTAATTCAGATATAAAACATTCAATGAGCACAGATGTGTTCAGTTACGTACAAAAGAATTGGAACTTTAAAATAACTTTGAATCAGCATAGAGCATGTTGAAATTGGACAATATTTCGTATTATTATTCCAATAAAAGAAGTTCTTAATATCTAAAGTTACTTTTTATTATTTAAAACACGCTATTATGCATAAAAATCATAGGTTTCATGGCAGAATATGTAAAACAAATATAATTAATTTCAACATTTTTTGTCTCCTTAATACTTAAAGTACCACCGGTGTATATATATATATATATATATATATATATATATATATATATATAAGATATTATAATATATGCTTTCAGTCAAATAAAAGTTGAAAATATGTAACAATAAATTATACAGACACGACATTATTTCATTATTTCAAACATGAAAATCTGACATTGACAGATTTTAATTTAGTGCCAGAGGCCTACTGCTAAACTTGTTAATATCGACAAATTCTTCTTTAGTTAATTCGTGACGATCTAAATTCCATGATAAAGTTTTCATTAAATCAAACCAATGTGTTTCAGCTGCAGATATTGTAACAAATAACGTTGGATGTCCAAACTGTCTTATAGCCGCAAAACAACGTTTTTTCTCTTTTTCTCAATGAGGGGGAGGTGTGCCTTGGGGGGGACTCATGTCAAAGGTGTGCCTTGGGGGGGGGACTCATGTCAAAGTTGTACCTTGGGGGGGACTCATGTCACAGTTGGGCCTTGGGGGGACTCATGTCAAAGTTGGGCCTGGGGGGGGGACTCATGTCAAAGTTGGGCCTTGGGGGGACTCATGTCAAAGTTGTACCTTGGGGGGGACTCATGTCAAAGTTGGGCCTTGGGGGGACTTCATTCAATAAATCCGCATTCAATAAACCGACTGAAATAGGCCCTTAGCACTATTAAGAGTGTATTATAAAAATTCGACAACGCTGTACCGACTGAAATAGGGGTACCTTGGGGGGGACTCATGTCAAAGTTGGGCCTGGGGGGGGGACTCATGTCAAAGTTGTGCCTTGGGGGGACTTCATTCAATAAATCCCCATTCAATAAACCGACTGAAATAGGCCTCTAGCACTAATTAAGAGTGACCTATAAAAATTCGACAACTGTACCGACTGAAATAGGCCTCTAGCACTAAAAATAACTAAAGGTAAACTTACATGAAAATTAATAAATTTGAAAAAAATCATAAGTAAAACTTACTACAAAAACATATAATAAATGATTTAAGCTGTCAAAAATGCCCCGTACGACTTGAGACATACGTGTGGGGTTACAGCATGCTTTTAATTGATGAAAACTATTACCTCAGGCACACACACACACACACATATATATATGTATGTGTGACATATGCCGTATCAATTGTTTAATTTGATATATATATATATATATAGAAGTCAGTTTAACAGGAAAAAAATGTCGACTAGTTTTCCAGTAAAAAAACCGTGTTAAAAAAGAAAAAAAATGTTTTTTAACGAACTTTAATTTTTTTATCAATTAAAACAACATTGTTGTAACTCCCCTCTAATAATAATAATAATAATAATGATAATAATAAAACTATTTTTAGGCAACTTGCATTGACGGGTTTCGAACACACAAGTGTCTATGTTTTGTATATGGATTCTTAAACTCGGCATAAACACATTTAACAACTTTCGTTACAATATCATTACTGACTATACAAAATTTATTCTTTGTTAAAAAAATTAAAGTTCGTTAAACTGAAAGTTTTTCTATGAAACACATGGTGTTTTATTGTTAAAAAAAAACAACAAAAAAAAAAAAAAAAAAAAAACAGATTTTTACCGGAATACCAGCTAAGAATTTTTTACTTTCTCTTACCCATAGGGTCGAGAAAGTATTGTTTTAGAGTCAAATTTTTTAATGTGAGTTTTTGTTATATTTACATGTTCTGAGGTCCCCTGAATACGAAAATCATGTTTTTAGTGAATAGCCTGTGTGTCTGTCTGTGTGTCTGTTATCAGCATATCCCAAGAACAAATAGTAGCAGAAATTCCAAACTCGGTATTCTAAATGTTTATCATATAGGGATGCTACAGTAAGCGTTTCGTTGAGATGAAGCAAATAGTTCGTGTAAAGGGACACTCAAAAGTATTCAAATACATTACATCTATGGGGGAAATTGCAGGTAAGTAAAGTTGAAGATCTCTAGACTGCACTAAACCAAATGAAACAAATATATATTTTTTGTAATAGAGATAGTCAACTGGGAAATTTTTTTTGTGCATTACTGATATTAGAAGAGACTGATTTAGTAGACGAAATACGAGGGAGTTGTAATTTTTGTACAGCTTTGTATATATTGGAAGGGTCACAACCTCTGTCAATTGCAATGGCTCTCATGTCACCCACCTAACCCATAAAATGGCTGCTTTCTATACTTTTGTAAACCGTGTGTGCCCTTAATATTTGTTCAAATCCTATTTTATTAAAATCTGAAATTAATTACCTGAAAGCCATTGCAATTGACAGAGGTTATGACCTTCCATTATAGACAAAGCTATCCAAAAATTACAACTCCCTCGTATTTCGTCTACTAAATCAGTCTCTTCTAATATCAGTATTGTCTTACCCAATTTTCCTAAATCCAGTCAAACCATAGCTAAAATTCTCAAATATTTTTAGTTTTAAAATAATATTTTTGCCTTCCAATAAACTCACCTTTTCTCAGTTAAAAGATTCCATTGATATCCATAATTCTTGGGGCATTTATAGTATTTCCTATCAGTGTGGTTTATCATAGATTGGCCAAACTAAACGCAGTCTTAAATTTCGTCTAAAAGAACATATGATTTACGTCCGCAAACAAGAAACCAATAAATCGGCTATTTCTAAACATTGCTGGGAGGAAAATCATAATTTTACATTTAATTCAGCTAAAATAATTTGCCGACCTAAATCCATTCATGAACTCGATTTCTTTGAAACTTTTCATATTTATAAAAATTTTAAACACCTTGTAAATTGTGAATTCGCTGCTCCCTATTTGTCTGATTGTTGGAAATTTTACATTCAGTCCACATTTTCTTAATTTTTCTACTGTTTACACAGCTAACATTCCTAAATTCCTATTGAACACTCTCCCCACCTTCTCCGTAATCCTATTGGTTGAAATAAATTCGGTCCCTCTCCTATATATACGAGCACTTTTCCAAATTCAGAATTCTATTTGTACTGAAGACGGTACGCTTAAGGCTACCGAAACAGCTGTATGCATCTCAAATATTTTTCTTTGGCGTTTCTGACACAGTAGTGTATTCTGGTTTTAATATTCTAACGCCAATTCTGTTGTTATTATTACCACGTACGTTTATGTAGAATTCAAGGCTGTTATTAAATTAAAAATATTAATCCAGATTATTCAGAAAATTTCACGAGCACCAGTCCTTGAAATGTATCGATCTTGATCACATTTTTCAAGTAGCAACCCCATTTACACTTCAAAATACCACATTTTAATTCATCATAAACATATTTTAAGTTACTCTGATAGTAGACATTCACGTAAATCTGTCGTTCAAAAATTCACTTTAGTATTCAGGAATCACCGAAACATATAATTATACAAAAATCAAGCGGTGGAAATTTAACTTAATATATATATATATATATATATATATATACATATATATATATATATGTATATACAGGGTGTTCCAAAAGTCCCCTCCCCCCTCCTAACTCAAAAATAAGTCAGAATTTGGAAAAATGGTGAAACACGTGTTCAATGAACTCGAGAGGGACCCCTTTTGGTGAAAAGATTTTGGGCCCCCTAGGGAGGACAACTTTAAAATTTTAAATAGGAAGGTGATACATCCCTGAAAACGTCTCTTCAAAACAATGAAGTTGATATAAATAGTTTTGCCCTATGATGATTATTAAAGGAGATACATGAGTTTTTAGACTTTTGAAATGTGTATTTTATACTTATGTATCCCCTTTAATAGTCATTGCAGGACAAAACTATTTATATCAAATTCATTGTCTTGAAGATATGTATCACATCGTCTTTCAAGGATGTATCACAAGACATACTTTACCCAAAAATGTTTGGGCCTGGGCAAGAGGGTGGTAGGAGTGCCGCTAGGGTAGGCAAGTTTAAAATTTCAAACAGGGAAGTACGTCTTGTGATATATCCCTGGAAACGACTCTTCAGGAAAATGAATTTGATATAAATAGTTTTATCCTGAAATGATTATTAAAGGGGATACGTAAGTATAAAATACACATTTTAAAAGTCTAAAAACTCATGTATCTCTTTTAATAATCATCGTAATGCTAAACTAATATGAAATTTATTGTTTTGAAGAGACGTTTACCGGGATGTATCACAAGACCTACCTTACTATTTGAGAATTTAAAGTTGCCCTTTCTAGCGTCCCCCTGTAGCCCCCCAGGCCCAAACGTTTTTCGCCAGAAGAGGTCCCTCTCGAATTCACAGAACACATGTTTCGGCATTTTTCACAATTCTGACTCATTTTCGAGTTAGAAGAGGTGTGTGAGACTTTTGGAACACCCTGTATCTATATATGTGGGATAATTTTTTATGAACTCATTGACAGTAGATTTTCCTAAACTCAAGAAACTATTTAAGACAATATATTATCACGAACTCGAAATACTAGCAGCCGCACGATTAATTTAAAAAGTAAATGTATTAGCAGTTCTAAGATTTTTGATATGTAAGAAGGTAGTAATGTAAAATATAACGTATTTATTGTTAAATTCTATGTGAATAAAATTGCTATATGAGCTATAAATGCTATAAGTGCTGAGTAGGATTTCTTAAGATAAGTAAATCCTATATATATATATATATATATATATATATATATAAATATATAACGTATGGGTATGAAGAATTAATTTTCATTCCTGAACAGTTTTCCATAACATGGTAAAATATAATAAAGCACTTCGATATATTATATTCAATGTTAAAGAATCATTCCGTTTAATTTTTGGTAGCCCTGTATGTCTGCTATAAATTATGCACACACCACACTGTATACTCAAATATAGTTCTATATTAATAACACACAATATAACCTGAAATGCACTTCCTGCAATTTCCATGTATAGTCCTACTACATTCCAGTTCTTTTTACCCCCGTAAACAAATGGTGAAGGATTTTTATATCATATTCTACGCGAAGCATGCTTTTATGCATATAAAAAATCAATTAATTTTGTTTGTGCAGTTTAGGGCTGTTAAACTGTACCCACGAAAAATTTCACCCATAGACGTAATGTATTTGAATTTTTTTGGTTGTCCCTGTACACGAACCATTTGCTTGATCTCAAAGAAAAGTTTAGTATTGCATCGCTATATGATACAAATAATTGGCATCGACCATCGTGAATCCCAATATCTGAAACAGATTCTCATTGATTTTTTCTTTCACAAATCAGTATGAAATCGCCACGAAATATAGTTCTGGAGGTTTGAGGGAATAAATTTTGTGTTTGAACTCTTTCTATTTAAATGTGTAGAATGGTCTATTAAAATTAAAGAACTTCCTTTAGTTTAGCATATTTATAATAAATTATAAAGTGAACAGATATTAATTTGTAAACTCTCATAAATGAGATAAGCATGTTTTCATCTTTGAACCAAAATTACTCATTCCGAAATGAGTAGGTCCCTTTACTCATTTTTGAGCACTTCATTTTTAACAGTGTGCAACAATGTAATAGTTCTGTAATATTACACTGGTATTATTCACTTGACAATACACTTGATTACCACGTAATTGCCTACATAATAGTAAAATTTTTCGTATGGGGATGGAATAATGTAATTTTCTATCCTTTCTGTACTTTCTTTGAAGAGTAACTCGATGGCCTATGGCCAGTGACTATCAGATCAGGATATTTTCTTGAAAGAAGTTGAATAACATAAAACTCCAATTCAGACACGTGCATTTATGTTAATTTAAAATTCTTCTAATCTTTATCAATAATAATAATAATAATAATTTTAATAATAAATACTTATGAAATGTTTAAAAACCTTTGAGGGGCAAAATAATTTCGAAAATTTAAAATAAGCTGCCACCAGAATTTGCGAACAAGTGTAAAAGGAAAGAAACAAATGAAGTTTATATTATTAAAGAAAAATTTTGTTAAAAGTTTCCCGGCGAGTTTTTTTCTGTTAGGAATTAAAATTAGGTGGGATATAATATGTACCATTGTCTCTGAAAATGTTTTTTCTTTAACGTTCACTCCATATTTTCTTTTGGAAATTGCTAAACAAATTTAAAAAATAACTATTAGACACAAAGTCGATCATAAATATGTAAAAAACAAAAATCAGCATTTTTAATTTTTGAAAAATTTTTGCTTTTAAACGTATATACATTAACCTGATTAAATTAAAATAATAATTAATTTAATAAATAAATTACTTTTAACACTGTAAATTTCAAAACCACACAACATGTCTTTCAGGTCAAAATAACACAGGCTTGCAATGAATTTTTTTCGTCAAGATGATGTGTTTTTGTAGTTTATTTTTGGATGCTGATTAAGGAAAACCAATAATAATAAAGCACCACAGAACTGGTGGTTTAAAGTAATAATTACAGAACTTTAAACACCATAAAATGCAAGACATAAACACCATAAAATGCAAGAAACTCGGAACAATTGTTTCGGGTCGGAAGAATACACGACCCTTCACAAAGTAGGCACGAGTGTTACAGTCAAAACGGCAACGCACAAACTCGTTTAAAAGGAAGGGCAAAAATGATTGATAATACGATTGATATAAAGATGATTGTGAATACAAATGCTGGTGTGAGCAAAATTAAGAAATAAAAGAAAACATAAATAAATAAATAACATTAAAACATGTAACAAAATCTAAACGAAGGGTCGTGTATTCTTTCGACCCGAAACAATTGTTGCGAGTTTCTTGCATTTTATTGTGTTTATCCAAAGTTTTGTAATTATTAAGGAAAACCTATTCAAAAATTTCCACCACGGACAGTTTTAGAAAAAAAAAAAGGATTGTTTGAGCTAAAACTCCATTTTTTCAACTCCAATCTTAATTATTTCCCGTAAATTCTAGTTGATGTGAGTGAAGAGCTAATTCAGCTATTTCATCAAAACATCAAACAAATGTAGAGCAGGTATCAGGAACGATGGAGAGTTAACATGCTAGCAGATGCATAAGAGAAAAAGCTCTAATGGGATCTTCTACTCTACATAAAGGAACACATTTAAAAGATAATAATAGCCTATTCTAATGTATTTTATTTATAAATAATTTCGAATTTATTACAGTCTCTGTGTGACATTTTTTCGATCTTCATCCTTACTTTGTGAAAAATCCTGACGTGATTGGAAGAAAAGACAAACATTTTTTAATCCAGCGTATCAAAACACATTAGAGACACCCAACGCAGTGAAAAAAAAAATCTGTCTTGGACAGAATTTAATTTAGTACGACAGGACAAATTTATGTATTGAAATCTTGTAACTAAAAAAAAGAAATATTAGCCACAAGCTCGACATTTCTCACATAACAATCGTTGGCAAGGTCACCGTATCTGCAAACGGTTATTATGTGAGAAATGTGGAGTTAGTTATCAGCCAGGACGGCTCAGTGGAAGAGCATTCGCACGTTAAGCGGAGGGCATGGATTCAAATACCGGCTCTGGTATTTTTCACACAGTTGGTATAAAAAAATCAGTCTTATACTCCAAACTACTAGAAATGATTTTTTACGGTTGATGAGTTTATCAATAAAATTTCTAAATATTTTAAGATAGTTTAAGAAATTAAATGGTAAAATTGGATATTGGCAGGCATCCTGGCATGCTGGAGGTGTGACAACGCAATTAGTTCTGTCGTACTGAAAAAGAAAAGCATGATTTCTCAGGCCTGTTTAATAGCACGGCCTTTCATCAGGGGGAAAAAATAGGTACGAGTGCTTTGTACAAGCTGCAAGGTTCACTCGCGTCGTCTAAGAAGTTTAAAATTACTTCTACATTTGGATTCCTCTGAAACATCATTTGTTTAATTTTTGAGTAGTTCTGCTATCTACCGATTAGAGAATGAACAAAAGACTAAAAAAAAAAAAGATACTAAAAAAAAGAAAAAACACTAAAATATTGTGGTATAAAAAAATAATAAATATTTGTTTTCAGTGCGAAACTAATAAGCGTTAATGGGTTAAATGTAGTTTTCCGAAACAAATTAAAAATTCACATTCCTAAACTTACTGTCATCAAAATTAAAGATTTCCCCTCAACTTCTTCCTGAAAAAGAAAAGAAAAATATTCCAAATTGTATTAAACGCATCAAAACTTTCGAAAAGTAATAAATTTCATCTAGCAGCATTCAAATTCGCTAATTATGCCAAAGTGCTTTCTATTAAGAGGACAGGAAATCTATTTTTCAATGACAGCGTTTCGATCTGCCCTCTTGTTTCAGATGCAGAATGAAATGTTAAATGACGTACAAATCGAATTTCTTTCATTGGGATCGGATTGCGAATACATTTTTAATGGGTAGTAAAGCAAAAAGGAAAAAAAAAAAAAAAAAAAAAAAAAAAACTTCTGATGAAATAATTTATACGATGAAACGTTTTGATCTAAAATTAAATGAAGAGAGGAAAAAAAAAAAAAAAAGAAAGAAAGAAAGAATAAAATAAATAACTTTTTGTACTATATGATAAAAGAAACTGATAAACTAGTGCATTTTAATTCCTCATTCTTTTATGAACTTTTTAATGTTTAAATCAGTTCTTTTGTGTTTAGAAGAAATTCTTTTTAAATATTTAAATTTATTGGCGTGAATTTTCGAGGTTACAGTTTTTTACTGCAAACTCCAGATTTAACATTCTTGTAGCTGAAGGCCCTCTGTGGACGAGTGGATATCACATCACACCGCTAATAATTTTTGTGCGTAGGGAAGTGTTTTGGATTCCTGTGCTGGCCCTGGTTGTTTTATTCAATTCTTTGTATTGTGATCTTGTGTAAAAAATGCACTATTTGTCCTTATCTCGACGAACATTTACAAGCGAACTTCGATTCAAGCATATACAAGTTTGATATATATGTTATCAATAAAACAAACAAACAAACAACAACAACAACGAAAAAGAAACCCTTTTACCTGAAAAGGTTAAGTGATAGAACAAGAGGAAAACTTTTTTAAAATAATAATTTATTTAAATTTTTTTACAGGAGAAACTTACTACTCGCGAACTAAGTGTTCACTGAAATAAGTTAAAAAAAAAAAAAAAAAAAAAGAGTTAAACAAATATTTTCTTAGTATATTGGTAACAATTTAATTTGTTATGACTAACGAGGTATACTTTTCTATACAGCGGTAGATCCATGTTGGAGTTTCTTTCAATAATTCTTTTAAAGTCTCATCAAAACTGCCCTAATAAACTTCTCCGAAAAATATTTTATTATGTTTTCAATGTCTCACTATTTAAATCGATCCTACTAATAATTTTGAACAACTATCGTGACAAAATTTCACATAAAATACATTCCAGCCCAACTAAAATAGAAAAACCTTGTGGAAAGCTATTACAGCCTTATTCACCAAATTTTAACACTGATGTTAACCCGGGAATACGCTAGGTTATCTCAAAATCGGTATTCACCACGCAAAATAACCCTCTTTTTTTAATCCTCCTAAATTGGTGGGTTAACTCTGGTGTTAAATGGGCATGTTACAGTTACAGGGAAAACACTCTTGTTTACTTTTTTAATGCATGGCGTTTTTATTGACCAATCAGCGAGACTTTTACAGATAACTCTGGGGTCAACTGATCCACGGATGGTGAATACGAAAACTTTCTAACCCAGGGTTAAGGGAGTGTTAACTCTAACACAAGTGTTACGTGAACCATGGGTTAACACTGATTTGGTGAATAAGGCCGTTACTCTATTAAAAATCCACTAAAACTCATAACCCCTTCCAAAACTTCCTCCGTAACACTCCAACTCCACCTAATACCTTTACTTTAATAAACAAAACCATTTGGATTAAGTAAACCTTCGTAAAATTTCGCAACTTGTGACATTACTATGACAACTGCTTGTGAGCACTTACAAATTTTATTGAAAGAAGTATCGTTAACTATTTCCATGCTAGAAGAAATTACTATTTTTTAAAATTGACATTTACTTTTATTGGAAACGTCTACGCAACATAAGCTTAAGTTTGTTTGTGCCGCTGTCCAAGATGGTAAATAGGCGATGCCGAGTTTGAACTCGAGTCGCATTCGTTGGAACTGCCGTTCGGGATTTTTTGTAATTTCTTCCGAAACTCGTCTAAATACGGGCTAGATCACCTTTGAAAGACCCCCTAACGTTGTCCATACCACCCAGCATTAGATACCTACAGTATACAATAGGCCTGAAGCTCTATACCACACAACCACCACCGAATAACCTTTGTTTAAAATAAAAACAAAATAAAAACAATAAAATGGATTATAAAGTTCTTTTCAGTTGTAGTTATCGACCAGACTGTTTAACTTCCGATTTATTTTACTGTCGTCATAACACCTTAAATTATATTTTATTTTTAATAAACCAGAAAAACACTTGAATAATATGTAATAACTTCATTATGTTTTATGCAATATAAAGGTAATAAAATATGCTTTAAGGAAATACCTGTGACAGTTTAGGAGTACCTAAATTCTTCTGCGATTCTTTATATACAAATAAGTACTGTTATTTAGAATAATTTCAATGGGCTATAGTGATAGCAAACTAGAATAATTTACCAGTTGACCGATAAATTTGTAAATAGTTTAAAAAATTACGAAAAGTGAATAAATTGATAGATATATATATATAGATACATTAATTCGATTTGCAAATCAAATATTCTCACAAAGGGATTTTTTTTTTTTAACTAATTAAAATAATAATAATAATTAGACTTGTAAGCAAATATTTTGTCAATAAAGGGCACAGTATGCGAAAAAATTTGATATTCAAAGTTCACATCAGTGTGGCGACAAAACGACAGTTGTACTTTGTTGTCAACAAGAGTGTCCAAAACACACATATAGACAACAAATTTGTCCGTAAAATATTTTTATAAACCTATTTTTTACAAATACAATCTGATAATCATAAAATACCAATTTAAAAACATCCTTTTAATAATCGAAATTTATGTTAAAAAAAATCTGTTTATTTTATTATATATATGTATGTATGTATCTTATTTTATTTTATTTATTTATTTTGTAAACATTATTAATAGGTCAATGGTTGATTTGAAGATTTCTTTTACGTTCTAGGTTTGGTACCAGTATTACTTTGAATCTGCTATATTACGTTTTTCTTTTTTTTCCCTATAGCATATCGTCACTACTTTTACTCCTGATGAAGATAATTATTTATTATTTCGTACTTAATTATTTCGACATACATCAATTGTTGTGCATTTTAAACATTTTTGATGTTTGGTTACTTTCTTCTTATTTCACCAATAGTTTTCCCGTTAATTTGTTAAGAATATGTGTTTCCTATGTTTAATTTTTGAAATTAAAATTTTATTCCTTTGCGTGAATTATTTTCTTAATAATAAAAGACCATGTTGCCCGAGACTAACGCTGAAAACGATGTCATAGCTGAAACGATGTATAGGAAGAAAGAGTAAAATTTCATCCGTGGTTTCTATGCTTGCAGTTCAACTGAATAATACAACTACTAAGTATAATTTAACGAGATAACTTACATCACAATCGCAACAATATATTGAGATAAAGAAAATAAGTTTATACGTGGTTTGCACGGTTTTGGGAGATTCTTTTATTGATTCTCAATAAAAACATAATATATATATATATATATATATATATATATATATATAGTATAAATTTCTTTCGTTACTATGCAGAATTTTAGTATTTCAGAGGAAAGAGAGTACCTAATAATGATAAATTAAGTATTTAGAATTCAACTAAGTAACGAGAAATTAATATTATAATAAATAAATAGACGTGTAATAATTACAAACCTTGAATAAACACTATAAAATGCTATAAACTAGCAACAACTCTTTCGGGTCGAAAGAACACACAACCCTTCGTCAGGCGAACAAAGTAGGTACGAGTGCTGCAGTCAAAGCAGCAACTTTAAAACGCCAGTTCTGTGGTGCTTTTTTATTAAATATACATGTGGTTATAAAATTTAAATTAAATAGTAACAGTGTTGTTTCTAATTTATGGGAGACGTTTGGACTTCGAAACATATAAAAATCATGATGTAAAAGATGACGCCAATTATTTTAAATATCACGTAAACTAAAGTTTAGTAATTTGAAATGGCAATGAGAAATAAATTTGGAAATACATATGTAAAAATCGAGCACTAGGTGGGCACAAACCTACCATTTATTTATAAAACAGAAACAGATATAAAACTTGTATGTTTATAGATAAAAAGGAATTTTTTTGTGTGCTCTTTTAGGATAAAAACATTGATATATATCAATTACAAGCTACACTGTAAGCCAATTATTTTAAATATCACGTAAACCAAAGTTTAGTAATTTGAAATGGCAATGAGAAATAAATTTGGAAATACATATGTAAAAATCGAGCACTAGGTGGGCACAGACCTACCATTTATTTATAAAACAGCAACAGATATAAAACTTGTGTGTTTATAGAGAAAAAGGGATTTTTTTGTGTGCTCTTTTAGGATAAAAACATTGATATATATCAATTACAAGCTACACTGTAAATACAATTGTCTGAAATTCAGACACAAATGTGTCTAAAATGGGGTGTTCAATTTTAAGATGTTAAAAAGCGTCTTACTTGTTTCAGACACTTGAAGTGTCTGAAATTCCGCCATTTTTGATCATGTCTACAGCGAATATTTTTCATAAATAAATAAATAAAAAGTTGCATGTTATGTTGTTTATCTGTGAAAAATAGATTGCAATATCTCCTAGAGTAAAAAAAAAGCATTTATAATTTTTACAAAAAAAAAAAAAAAAAAAAAAGGCTATTGCCGGTAATCGAACCGACAAATTCAAAGCGAGCGTCTTCCCAATCAAGCCACTGGGACACACGCTGTAACTTGCTTGTATAATGCAATATATTCTAGTATCCGTAAAACAAATCGAAGTTTTGTGTCTTTGCAATAAAACTATCCATAATAACTAAAGTTTAATACATATTATTATCTTAAATTTTATGCATAGAAGTTTATATTTTTTTGTAAAATGCGCAATAAATGTGAAAAAATAGTAGACTATGGATTTTAAACGATTTTTTTTAAACTGGTATTTTCAGGAAAACAAACTATGTACATGAAAACCAAAAAATTTATTCTTTTACATTTTGAAGTGTAAGCAAACATTGCGAAAGAAAATAATTTTTAAAACGGGGGAAAAAAATTAATTATGTACAAATTGTTTAAGATCGTTTAGTTACAAATTCGCTTTCTTAGCTACAAGTTACATGCTTCGTTTATGTTAATATTTTTTGTTTTATTACATGTGAGAACTTTAAAAAAATTAACTTTGTTTTTTAATTTTTAACCGAATACGTTTCCCATCTAAGTATTTTAAACGAGTTAACTACTTATATTATATAAAATAATATCAAATTTATTTGTTAAAAATTTTTTAAAACAGGATATGCATGCTGCTTAAAGTAGATTCCATATGGAAAATTTGTTAAGTAATACAAATGTCTGAATTTCTAAGTGTCTGAAATTTGAAATGTCTGAATTTCAAAGTGCCTAAATTGTAAATTGTCTGAATTTTTATGTGTCTAAACTGTAATATGTCTTAATTTCAGACATATGAACCTTATTCAGACACTTATCTCAGCTTTTTTAGAAAAAGACACTTATATATCTTAATTTAAGACAGCACATGCGTCTGAAATGTTGCATGCGTAATAGTGTTTCAGACATTTATGTGTCTAAATTGGTATTTCACACACATTTCTGTCTGAATTTAAGACACTTCTATTTAGGGTGTAGGGTCGTACATCTAACCTTTCTTCAAGGTACTTTCAGGGATGATAATTTACCGCTGTTTTTGCTAGAAGTGTTTTCCTACAGAAATTTCTATTGTATTTTTATAATAACGTGTCTTCATTAAAAATTACTGTATAAAAATTGCATTAGCAAAAAGAACGGAAATTTCTTAACCCGAAAGTGTCGTGAAAAGACATGGATATTCGATCCCTGGTTATAAGGTATTTAAAAGTGTTAATAAAAAGTATGCTCAGTGAAACTTGCCACGCACACTGTAAGAAAATTCTGTAAATTTACTGAAATATTTATACGGAGTCTCTGTAACTTTACAATAATTCTTAGTTATAAGTAAGTAATTGAAATACTTAATCTTTATTCTGTATTTTTATCGATTTTATCATTTAACTTCTTAATAAAAATTTAAAATGACTGTTTCTACTTTAGAAAAATCATTCTAACTTCCAAATATATCTCACCAATAATTAATTGGTAATTTAAAGGCAGATATAAAATAGATTTTTTTAAATCTCAGTTTTTTTTCTCTGTAATTTTACGTAAGATTTAAAATAAACGATTACCAGCAGTTTCTGCTGAAATTTTTAACAGTGCATTGGATTATCATCACAATCATTCTTAACTTATATTAAAGCTAATTCATGTTTTCTTCTACTGTTATTAAATCCTGCTTTCTCATTGCGATTATAATTTTCTTTTATGTGAAACAGAATGTTTTTTTTTTTCTTTTCTTTAACTTGAAACTATTAATTTCGAAAATTACCTTTTTTAAAAAGGTAAACAAATAAATGTCTCTTATAGTAATTAAATATTTGTGTTAAAAAACTAAAGCTAAATAAAGATAAAGCAAGACTAAAATACGGAAAGCATGTTTTAGTCCTAAGGAATAAAAGTTTAAAAATAAGATATAAAAATTAAAGGTATAAAACTATCTTGTAATTTTCATACACTTTGACATTCACAGAAAAAAGAAGTTTTCATTATAACACACCGAAATCAAACAAGATAAAATATAAGCAGTATTTGAATTTTACGAAATGTAAGTAGCATTACCTTAATCATATGTTGCGTGGGCAGGCTGTTAAAAGGAAAAAATAATCTAAAATTACCGTAAAAATTTAAAACCGCATTGGATAAATTTGTTCAAATATTATACTGCAGCTTGGATTATAAAAATTATAGATGATATCTCAAGTTAGAGTATAAATTTATTTAGTGTGAGCAAATACAGATATTTAAAATGTTTCGAAGTAGAAAAATTCTGTTTAAAAAAGAAAGAAAAATTTACTAAAGTACTTAGAAAAAATTGCATTTTAAATGGAACACGAAATGTTACAGGTATTAAACCAGCTTTTGCTAATTTAAAGAATCTTCTCATCGAAAAATTTTGTTGTAGAATTAGAATTAATTAATTCAAATAACGATTCCCAAAAAAAAAAAAAAAAAAAAAGAAAAAGAAAAGAAAAGAAAAGAAAGAAAGAAATATATGTATAAAGAGAGAACAAGCTGCGTTATATGATACCATTTTATATTTTAAAGATTTGCAGTATTTATATACATAAGACGAGAGTTTGTGAGTCAAATGCGTCTGGAATTTTGGTTTGCTGTACAATGCTATACCGTTCAAGCGAAATTGGTACTCTTATAAAAATTGGTACTCTTATTGATCAGGACGAAATCTAGAGCTAACGACGTATTTTTTAGTTCAATCGGATAACTGGCTCAAAAGATATTAAATAAAACCTCCATTTTTACTTTAAAAATTATTAAAAATAAAAAACGATAATAAATAAATAAATAAATAAAAATTTACACATTCATTCACGTGTAAATGAATATATTTCTTTTTATACAAAAAAAAAAAAAAAAAAAAAGAAAGAAAGAAAATTGAACGTGTAACCGAATTTTTTATTTAAATTGGATGTTTATATGGGATTTATTCCTTTAAATTCTCTCAGTGAGTTTAAAATGTTACAATTTAAATGTTATTGAGCTATTTAATGAGCCATTTTAATGCTTTATATTTATTTAGTACAATATTTCTTTCTCAATTTCAACGCTTAAATAATATTGATACTAGTACAGTCAGTAACAAAAGTATCCGAACACTAGCAAAAATTCTTATATAAAAAAGTAGAGTTAATACTGTTTTGTTAAATAAATCCTTATCGAATCATGTTCTTAGTCAGTCTGAGAACATGATTCGACAAGGATTTATGTAACAAAACAGTATTAACTCTACTTTTTTTTTACATAGGAATTTTTGCTAGTGTTCGGATACTTTTATTACCGACTGTACTATTACCTCTTGCTGTATAAAAAAAAAAAAAACACGTAAATAATAAGTAATACTAATTGTTAACCTTGCTTTAAACCTGTCACAAAAATGAGTGTCAAAAAAAAAAAAAAACCTAGTTGTTTTATAAAGATAAATGAATTAAACATCTTTACATCTTTACCTTTATATTTTCTTAAAGCTCTAATATACTATGATATCGTATAACTTCAGATGTTACAAAGAAAATAATTATGTTATCTAAGTAAAAGAAATCTTCAGTATAATTTTTTAATGCATAAATATGAAAAATATATTCAGAAAATAAGAAAGAGCAACAAGGAAAAAAAAAATATATTCACCCTTGTTTTAAATTAAATGAAAATAGCTAAACATATTTTTGATGTAATAATACAGAATATTAAATCATGGATTCAGGAACTTAAGTTTTGTTTAAAGTTTATTCATGAATTCGCTTGCATTTAAATTCAGTTTCGCAATCAAATTATTTTTTGTATAACAGATGGTACTATTCCCTGACCGCTATTAAACGCATTTATTTATACAACGTATTAAAGACTACGAAAAAAGTTAATTTTAAATATTAATTTTTTGATTAATGTCAAGAATTCTCAAGCATATGTTTGGTTTGCGAATAAAACATTTTTTTTTAAAATGTTAAATTAAATCAAAATTTAAACTTGTTTTCATTGTAAAATTCTTTATATTTAAATCTTTTAGAAATTTAATTAAAGGAATTTGACCCGATGAACAGAAGGTTTGTTCTCACGTGGATATTTTATCGTTTTGACTTATGTTAAAGCTTGCTTTATATGACTATAAGGTATATAAGAACAATATAAAAGTAACAAATTTTTTATAATAGCTTGAAAAGTCGTGCTAATACATATTATTAGAAAATGTTATACATAAATTATATGCATTATAAAAAAACAGTAATTTATAAATGTATGTTTTAAAAAAGAAAATATAAGGATAATTTTTTTAACTAGTAAATATTAATAGCGAGGAAAAAAAAAAAATAATAAATCGTTTCGAAATACAAGACTAGATACAAGAGTCCTGAAAAAAAAAAAAAAAAAAAAAAAAAAAAAATTACGATGTCAAAATTGAAATTTAAGTGAAATAGATTTATTATTGCACCAATTCGCTTTATGCAAATTAGGACTCTATTTTGAAACTTCTGTTTCTCGAACCACTTTAGCCACTATTCGATTTAAGTAAATAATGATTAAAGATTGTTAATAATCCTTTTTTTTTTTTTTTTTTTTTTTAATTAGATCATTTTGGTTTTCATGAACGTTTCTTGTTATGAAATAGTAACCAGCAATCGTGCTAGCGCTAGCCTTTCTCTCAAGACTGAAACACTGCCCTCGAGATAAGCATTTAGACGCTATCATAATTTAAATAATTTGAACCCATAGACCATAATGATAAATAAATATCTATATATATATGAAAGGATAAAATAAGCAAGAATCTAAATTAATATTTAAATTAATATTAAATGATATCTTAATATTATTAGCTCAGAATAAATCTTAATTTTAAGAACAACTTTGTGAGAATTCTATTTTAGCGCCCCTGTAAAGTTAGTTTTTCAGCAAAGCACGTCGTAGCGCGGGAATCGCGATTAGAAGAAGTTTCATAATCAAAATTATGCAATAGTTGAAATTAGCGGCAATGCATTGCGAAATACGAAATCCTGGATATCCGGGTCAGCCAATGAAAGGATGTGGGTTGGATTTTGGCTGACCTAGTTATCCAATAAGAATAGTTTCGGTTCCCGCCGAAATATCCATATAAAAACGGGAGCACACGAAAATCAGGGTCTCTTTTTCCATGAAAGCTTATGATTAAATAGTCGACGACAGTAATAAGTTTAAGTTAACGGTCCCAGGAGGGGAATTGATTCGCGGTTCCGCCGTTAATGGAACAATTTCGGCCCGACTCGGCTACGGATCTGTACAGCGTGCTCAAAATGAAGTGACTTAATAAAGTGTAATATGACTGTCTTCAAATAAACGACTGCATCATCAATTGTGGAGTATTTCTTTGAGTGAACTTTCTTAATATGGAGTGACTGGAATTCATCAGCCTACAAGAAGGAGATACGTTACATATATATATTGTGTGTGTGTTTGTGTGCATGTGTTACTGTAAAAAAAAAAAACTATAAGTTCCAAAATCATCAAAATCAATAGTTCGTGCTACGGTGACCTTTAACGTACGTACCAAACGTACCAAGGTTCAGCTCATTTGAACAAAGAAAAAGTTTACACGTTATCATGTTCACTCATATATATATAGGCACACATACATATACGTACATACATACATCACCGTAAAAATAATTAAAACGAACTCAGAGACTTCAAAATGTATAAATACATCAACATCTCAAATTCAATTTTTTCCTGATTACAATCTTTCCCTTACTTATGTATGTTCGGAAAATAAAAATCAGCACAATTTTTAATGAACTTTATAATATTCTATAAATATTTCCTTAAGAATAGAGGGAGTCAAAATTTTATTTTGAGGAGTTACGAGTTTGTTAGTTTTTATAAAGATATTTATTTATTATATGAACTTAAAAGAGGCTCTTCTAAAAGCGAAATATATTAATGATTTCGAAAATGCTTTTCAATCCATCTTAAAAATGTGTTTTATTATTATTACTAAACTTGAGTGAGCATTGCAGAAAATTGTGCTTCTATAAAGATCATCATTATTCACATTGTATTAAAAAACAGTGCTGATGTCTAATATAATAAAAAGTGCCATAATGCAGCCACAAACTTTGGAAAATACATCTTTTGAGTTTTATACGTATGTTACTGTTAACTGGATGAATTACGTCACTGGCACCGGTAGATATGGGCAGGTAGGGTAGGGGCCATAGATTTTCCGAAATTGATTTAAATTGTCTTTAGCATTCATAATTTTGAGGGGGGAAAAAATTAAACAATTAAATATTAAGAGAAAAAATTAGGTTTTATGAAGGTATAGTGCTCTTTCTCCCCATTCCCCAAAGGGAAATTATTTAGAGACCAATACAGAAAAGATATCTTGGAACTCCTGATTTATTTATTATTATTATTATTTATTTTTTTTCTGACGGTGCATATATATATTAAGTACCAAAATATCAAATAATTTAAAAAATCCGAGTCAAACTTTTTTCTATCTATTTCTATAACCTATTTGTTCACACATGTTTGTTCCCATAAATATATTCAGATTAATAATAAATTGATATATTTCTTATTAAAAATATTTAGCATTTATAGTCTGGTAGTTAGTAGCGGAAAAGAACATTTGAATACATTTCAATATCAATAGGTGGTTATTCTTTTATGTGAATTTTAAGCCGGTAAGTGCCTCAAGTTCAGTGTAATTGGCATATGATGAAGGAATTTTTTGTTAGATATTTCTTAGGTTATTATAAATTCTGTTTGTCTCAGATTGTATCATGTATCAAATCCCATAAAAAAAAAAAAAAAAAAAAAAAAGGTTTCAATATTTCGTTGGGAAAATGTAAATGTTTCAGTACCCCTCCCCTCCCCCATCCCTCAAAAATAAATAAATAAATAAATAAATAAATAATAATAATAATAATAATAATAATAATGCTTTACATAAAGCATCTGTCGACTGACACGAGTTATTGCAATTATTTTACATTTAATATATTTGTTTTAATATAATTGTTACATATGTTATTGTTTTAATATAATTAATTACATTTAATATAATTGTTTAGAAATATTCGTTTGCTAATACTAGCAGAGTTCAAAAAGTAAGTTACACTCAAACAGTGAAGGTTAAATAATACTTCATTTAGAAATGCGCTACAATACAATATGACACACATGCAACACACAATTTCTGAGGCGCTGCAGACATTTTTCTTTTAGACACTTGACATTGTGAGTTTTTTTTTTTTTTCTTTTTTTCGTTTTCATCTCATGCTTTTTCAGCCCCCCCCCTCGTTTTTTAAGTGCGGTGCAGACATTTTTCTTTTAGACACTTGACATTGTGAGTTTTTTTTTTTTTTTTTCGTTTTCATCTCATGCTTTTTCAGCTCCCCCTCCCCCCCTCGTTTCTAAAGTGCGGTGGTCACATAATAAGCGAGTCGTATTAAACCCTCGATGATAGCTTTAGGTTACGTTACATCTACATTAGATTAAGCGTTACATGTCATGACGGTAAAAATCGCTCCTGGGTTCTAGAGCCAACTTAGAACCGGACAACTTATATCAGGAGACGGACGAAACGATAGAATTACCACAACCAACAGATCTGAACTCATGTATGTGTTTGACGCTCACTCTGCGATTGTTGAAAATATAATGCCATTCACCCGCTGTGCCTTGTCTAATGGGCTCAGCCTTGTTGCCATCCCTCTCCCTGCTAGCACTATTTGATAAGGGATGAATAGATATTGCATGAGCCTATACATACTTCCAATATTTAACGATAATTTTTCATACTCGGGCAACGTTTTGACCACAAACTTCATACTGTGCCACGCACTTCAACATTAGAGTAGTAAGTTTTCAGCTGACGCGCCATTTTTTTTTTTACTCGTACTACGCAGCAACCGTTGCAACTGTTCGAATGAAATTGTTACCATTGGTAACCGTACAACTCAGTTATTGTCTGCGCAAGCTTCAGTCTTGTTTCGCAGTGCTGCCATTTGTAAGAGAACAAGTGTAGCTTACTTTTTGAATCCCTGTGTAGAATCTATGTAAATCACATTTTTGGCGGTATGAATTAATTTTGCGCATGTCTTTTATTGAAAATTACAGCTTTATTTGTAAATATAATAAGTACATATTTCCTTAATATATATATGTTTTAATAAATGATTAAACGATAGCTGCCATTTTTTATGTTTTTAAATACGACTGTTTCTTAACATTTTTTTTTTTTTTTTTTTTTTTTTTTTTGTCTTTTTAACAATTTATTTTCTGCATTTCAGTAAGATTAAAATAACTATGAAAATATGTGGTATTCAAAAACTGTAACTATTTTGGCAGCTATGATAAAGCATTCGTAAATAAATAAAAGAAACATGTGGAAAAATGAAACTAAAAATAAAAATGTGGCATTGTAATCGGTCATTTTAATTAAAGTGCGTAAAACTAAAGATTCGATAAAAATGTGATATAAAAGACAAAATTGTTACGTTTAAAATCTGAAATTGTTATGATACATGTTTGCAAATAAGATTAATGAATTTCTATTATTTCCCGTTATTATTATTTTTTTAACGATTACTCAAATAAATGTTGTATATACATGTACTGTACTTTTTTGTAACATAGTCTTAGATAACAATACCTCAAAAAATATATTTACCTATTTTATCACATTCGCAAACATGCATAGAAAATACAAAATTAAAATTAAATATGTTGAGAAAAACACATATAAGCGATGTACAAGCGAAAACAAATTACCGCTTTTAAAACAAATGCATTGTTTCCTGAGTTTGGGAAAAACTTAAAAAAAAAAGTTAAAATAGAAACAAGGCATACAAACAGCTATTAAAGGAAGTTGCCATGCAAATATTTCATTTCGCTTGGTGTTATAATAAAGAAAAGGGGGCGTGGTTAGGCCTTTTGTTTTTGAATCTAAATAATTGTTTACGCAGTAAATTCTGTTTTCTAGACAAATGCTTCCGTTTCTTACACAAAAGGGTACCAATAATAAAACAAAGAAAAATTGCCGAAAAAAAAAAACGCGATTGAAAAGAAAAAGATTTTTTTTTTTTTTTTTTTAATCCAGCTTGTTAAAATTAAATAAAACAGCGGTAGCCCTTAATTTTATGCTCCGCTTCTATTTTTTTTTTTTTTTTTTAACCAAAATAGTAATTAGCTACTTTTTTTTTATTCCAGCTTCGAATTAATTGAGTCGAATAATCTCAAGGAAAGTTTCGCAGATATATGTATAAAAAAGAGGGGAGAAAAAAAAAAAACGACTAATTGCCGTTACTTAAAAAAGGTGGGTTGCGATAAATTAGCAGGGCTAATAAGTGATTCAACGTTTATGAAAGGAAGGCAAACAAAAGATGTTTTTATTTGAAATCCATTTCGTAGAATGCTAATTTTCGAATGTTTTTAGAATCATGCAATTCATCGGAAATGTTAGAATGTGTTAGAAATGTTTTAGCTGAAATTTTATGTCTTTCCTTCACAATCTAATGAATTAGATTAGATTCTTACGTAATTTTAACACTAAAGCTATTAATATGCATTTCAATAATATTTACAAGAAAATAATTCGAATATTTAGCGTCACTATTTTATATTTCAATGATATATTTTGTTGACAATTTGCCAAAATATTAAATGGTAAGTGCTTTGATAAACAAATCACGGGTGCCTGGTTCGAGACCCAGGTTATCCGATTTAAGCAGTGAGCCCCTGTAATATTAACTCTAGTTAAAAAAAAAAAAATGACTTTAAGTTCAAATCCTAGCTTGATCATTTTTCCTTCTTGTAAAAATAAGTTAGAACAATTTATGAAACATCTATTTGTTTTATTTTTATATATCCATGTACAGTCGGTAACAAAATTGTCCGAACACTAGCAAAAATTCTTATGTAAAAAAAGTACGCTTTAGACGGTTTTGTTAAATAAATCCTTGTCGAATACTGATCTTAGTCAGTATAAGAACATGATTCGATAAGGATTTATTTACCAAAACCGTATGAAGTGTACTTTTTTTACATAGGAATTTTTGCTAGTGTTCGGACACTTTTGTTACCGACTGTATGTAATACAAGAATTTGTCTGCGTATATCATATATGACAACTAATAATTTTTTTAATACAGCATTAATTAATTATTTTTTTTTTTTTTTTAATTTTATTTAATCGGGGAAAATTGTTAAAGAAATTTTTTAAAGATTTCTACTCGTAACAAAAAAGTGTACAAGTTAGCAACTACGGTGCATTCTAATAACACGGGTCTACATCTAAAGATCTGATTTCAAATCTAAAGATTACATCTATCTAAAGATTGATCTACATCTAAAGATTTCATAATTTTGTCTGATCTTTATGTTTTTTCTGTGCTGAAACCGAAAATGAAGCCAGTTTTTATCTATCACGTATTGATTTTTGTCAACACAGGGAGACGATTTCTTCCGTGACTCTTCCACTAAAATATATTATAGGGTAGTTTTTATAGTATAGTAGTTCCCTGGTTAATTATAATTAATCATGGAAACATACTAGAAACTACTGAAAATCTAGAAGTTGTGTCTGTAGACGCCCTGTATTAACAAAAATTCTGTACGCAATAGAGAAAAACTAGCTTCATTTCTGGTTTCAGCACACCAAAAAACTTGTATCACCTAAAATTATCAAATCGAAATTTGTCAAGATTATTTTTGTAGACCTGTATAATTTAAAGAAATCACGGAAAACTAATTACAGTGAAACTTCTCAAGTTGGACACCCCTCTAAGTTGGACACTTTTTCTCGGAACGGAATGTATCCATAGGATTAACATTATGTCCAACCTCTATAAGTTGGACAGTGAACTACTGTAAATAGAAAATAAGACTTCTTCACACACCGTAAATTTTAAATCAGCACAACCGGTTTTGAAAGGACGTAGTCTTTCTTCATCAGGTGCAAAAAAACACGTGCTACTGCCTTTGAGGAAAAACAAGACTGCTTTTGCCTCCAAGGCAGTATCTCGTGTTTTTTTGCACCTGATGAAGAAAGGCTACGTCCTTTCGAAACCGGATCATATGTATCAAAGACTTGTAATATAAACACGTATTTTATTGTTTTAAACAGTTTAACTTTGTTAAAATGAACTTCGAATAGTTTGAATAGACTGCTGTGCATAAGAATTTTATTTTGCAGCTCTATTAAAAATAAATAAATAAATAAACATAATTAAACTCTTACAGTGGAGTAAATATGATAGTTCTTCCGACGATGGCCAACAACATGTCTTCCCAATTTTATATAATTAGAATTTAGAATTTAGACAACAGCTCAATTCAAACGTTTAAACCAAGAATTCTTCTTTCTGCTCCAGCTGAAAAACTGAAACTTTTCCCATCCATGACAATTTATCTTACAACGGCAACCCTTCCCTTCTTTAACAGCTAGAAGGAGGGAGGGGGGGGGGTAAAAAAAAACCACACGTTTTAAAACATAACTCTAATTCAGATAATATCAAGATCTCGATTTTTTTAATACCCGGTTAGGTATGCGTATGCAACATGCATTATAATGGAATTTCGCGAAATTACACCCTCCCCCTATGAGGCGGACAAAAAACACGTTTTCAAGCTTAAATATACTTCAGATTATCTTAGAATGGTGAAATTTGACGTGTGGGTGCTGATTAAGTGTACACAGTATGCACTTTGATGGGAGGGAATTTTGCAAAACGTTGAACATTATCTGCAAGGGAGGAATAAATAGTAAGTAAGGCACTGCCGAAGGCATTGGGGCTCCAGATTCAACGTGCGGTGAGCGGGAAAACCGCTACCGAAGGTAGCACAACTTTAACTTGTATTTTAACTGATTTCAATTTATTTTTTATTTATTTATTTATTTGAGTTTTTTTATTATTATTAAAGATATGGAATTTTGAGAATTCGTTTCAATATAATGACCAGCGAAGCGGGCAAAGGCTACTAGTTATTTTTAAAAATTCAAGAAAAGGTGTAATGATAAAAATATTAGCAAAATAAGTACTCCAAAAATATACAATTTTTTATACAGGAAATTATGCAGTAATAATAATAATAATAATAATAAATAAGTAAGTAAGTAAGTAAGTAAGTAAATAAATAAATAAATAAATAGAAAGTCCATGTCTAACATGGAGACAAAAATTTAAATTCGTCAAGGGGGAGCTATAATAAAGAAATACCATGACCAGGTTTGCGTATTTATTTTTCTATATACTAACCACTATTAACAAACCATAAAATATTTAAAATGGAAAATATATATAACCACAAAAATATTAGCTGTCTCATGTGGTAGAAGCTGCGCAGATCACATATTGTAAGTTTAGGTTTGGCATGACATTGCTGTCATTTTATGGTTGACCGGATAAATCAAATAAAATATAGGAAATAATATGAAAGTGAATATCATATATAGTACGTATAATATTGTCCATATGTAATTGGGATTTAAATATAAAAGTTATACGTTTAAATATAAAGTTACACTTTACGTTTCGAAACTGTCATCCCATAAGCACCTAAATTGTCCACGGTTGCATTATCGCAGACAATAGAGAGAAGTACCCGAAATTTTGCGGGTGAGGAAAATGCTGCTGAACGCAATATTGGACCCAAAGCGAGGTTTTAACCAAGTTTAATAGATTTCCTTTCTATTTTTTGTTTATAAAGCGATATAAAAAAGTGTGAGTCTGTTTTCTAATTTATTTAAACATATAATGACCAGTAAAGCAGTCGAAACCTGCTAGTTTAATATAAAAAAGTTTGTGGTGTTTAAAATGAGAAAACTTGTCAGATATGGAATGATTAATCAAAATTATGAAAATAGAATAGCAAATGAAACAAACTGGTTTAGATAAATTAATTTGTTTGAATGTGCGTTTTGTGAAAATGTAAAATTCTTCATTTCAATTAAATAAATTCTGGGTTTTCTAAGAGTAAATTTTTGTATATCAGTTCTCCTTTTTGAATTCTCATTGTAACATTTGCTTTCCACCATGTTGTATAAAGTTTCCGAATTTATGCATGCTTAAGCTACTGAATTAACTTACTTTTTCATCAGATGGTGATTAAACTTTATAAAATAAAATAAGTAATGAAGCAAACCGATTGTTGTGATTAGTTTGTTCACATGCGTTTTGGTAAAATATAAATTTCTTTATTCCGAGAATAAAATTTCTGGAGTTTTGCTGAAGTATAAAATGCCTTTCAGTTCTAATTTTTTTTTTTTTTTCTTTAAATACTAGGGTAAGGTGAAAAGTTCTCGGCCTGACACAAATATAGCAATCCAATCAACAAAAATTTGTGTTTCCTGCCTTGGTGCACGTGTCATTAGTTTATATGACAAGTTTTAAATTGTTCTCTCAAATAGTTTGTTTACACGATTTTTTTTTTTTCGTTAAAATGGATAAACTTGAATATCGTGCGGCCATAAAATTCTTCGTTTTGGATGGATTAACCCCTAAGGAAATTCATCCGACTTTAAAAAAGGTTTATGGGACTCTGATCCTTCCATGTTAACCATTAAAAAGTGGTCAGTTGATTTTAAACATGGTCACACGTCGCTTGAAGATGACCCACTTGAAGGACTGCCAAAAACGGCCACCACACCGGAAATCTTCGAAAACGTGCATGATATCGTGTTGGACAATTGGCGAGTGAAGGTGAGTGAGATAGCTGAGGCTGTGGGGATATCGGAAGAAAGTGTGCGAAATACTTCGCACAAAGAATTAGGGATACGAAAGCTCTGCGCAAGAGGGGGGCCGCATTTGCTGAATGCCGATCAAAAGGAAATGCGCAAACAATAGTCGCAGCAATGTTTGGGACGACTGAATAAAAATCCGCCGATTTTGTGCAGCGATTTGTCACCATGGATGAGACATGGATCCACCATTTACGCATCAAAAACGATAGAACATGCCACAAGGGCAGTAGAGGAATATTTTCACAGCCTTTTAGACTCTCCCTTCCGGGAAGGAATACTGAGGTTCGAGAAACACTGGACCAAGTGTGTTGAAGTCAATTGAGAGTATGTAAAAAATTAAATCATTTTTAAAATAAAAATCGCAGTCTTTCACTGTCAGGCTGAGAACTTTTCACCTTACCCTCATATATTGTTTGTAATTTCCCCACATAAAGTTTCAGAGATTTGACGAGCTCAGCTATTGATTTCAAACTCATTTTTAGCGATTTGGTCATGAGATATGATTAAAATAGATTTTCCAGTGGAACAAGATAATTGAAATAATTAGCCTTTTTTACATGTGCGTTTTATGAAAATGTAAATTTGTTTATGTTACGTATAAAACTTATGAATTTTTATAAAATGAAGTGTAATTCTTGGCTCATTTTCTTCTTCTTCTTCTTCTTTTCTTTTTTTTTGGGCAATGTTTGTGTATAATTTCTGAATTTTTCGAATTGCGGCTGAGTTTAGTCTTATGATGATGAGACTTTATTAAAATCCAATAGCTAATGAAACAAATTGATTGAAATGATTTACTTTGTTCACATTTGCGTTTTCTGAAAAGGTATATTTGTTTATTTTAAGTAAAAAATTTCCGAATTTTTCTGAAAGGAAAGTGTCAGATTAAATTCTCATTTTCGGCTGTTGGATAGTCATGTTTAATCAAGCTAGAATAACCGTAATAGAGTAAAATTTTTGAGTAAACGCCATAAAATGCAAAAAAACTCATAACAGTTGTTTCTGGTCAAAATAAAACACGACCCTTCGCCAGGATAGCAAAGTAGACATGAGTGCTGAAAACAGAACAGCAACGCACCTTTTTATATTTTATGAAGTTTTTTCAAAAGTGTGTTGCCGCTGTGCGGCACTCGTGCTTACGTTGTTAGCCTGAAAAGGGTCGTGTTTCATTTCGAGATGAAATAATTGCTGAAAGTGTTTTATTTTTGCATTTTATGGTATTTACTCAAAGTTTTTCACTCATTACTTTTCAATGCCATTCCTTTGGTGTATTTTTTTTTATTATTTTTTAGAATAACCGTAATCCGACTTAAATAGTTTAATTTCTGTTGTTGCATATTTTATTACAATTTTAAAATCGATTACATTTCTAGTGTAAATGTTTAAAGAAGAAAAGAATGGATTAAATAATAATTTCTTTGTTTCTCTCGACTTTCAAACAAAATTACTTGCGTGGTAACCGAAGATCTGATATACTATGCCTTTTTTTATTTTATTTTATTTTACTTTTTTTTAAAGATTTGCATTAAATTTTTTGGTGTACTTTTCTTTACATTTGATTTTAAGATAATTTTTTGAACACAGATCAATATCTACGTCATAAAAAAATAATCTAACAGACTTTTTTCTGATTTTATCACTAAGTACTTTATAGTTTGGATCTGATATTTAACATTCTGTTCATTAAATGAATTAGTAATTTGTTTCAATCGTTGCAGATTGTAAATTGGGTAATTTTCAAATTTTTAGACAAATTAAAATTTTACAAAGCATGATAATAATAATAACAAAATAATAATTAGTTTAAAATCAATAACTAATTTTTCGTTATTTTTCTGATTCTAGATCAAATTAAAAAATCTCGTAAACGTAATATGTAGAATATATAAGTAATATTTTCGCTCCCCATGTGTGATTCCCAAAAGAATAAATCTAGAAAATTATTTATAAATTGCTTCAAAGAAAACATAATTATTATCTACAACCAATAACAACATCCAATTTAACTTTTACGTTGTTTCCTTTTGTTACGAAAAAATATTTTATTAAGTTTATGAATATTCAACAGCATAATACGGCGTTATTTACGCTTTGCTTATTTTATGTATTTGCATTAATTTGAATAATTTTTATTTATTTTCTTGCAAAACCGTATGTTACTCCGAATAAAAGTTGTCAGCGTTAATGAAATATTTATCCCATTTCCTTTATTAACACTAGAAAAAGTATAATCATATGTTTTTGTTTATTTTTTAAAATATGCTCTTTATGTAATTTATTATGCATGGTGCAGCTAAAACAAGTCTGGTTTTGAATTTTTCGCTTTTGTCTGCTAATAAATATAAACGAGTACCTTAGGAAATGAAGTTTTTTTTTTTTTTTCTTGCTTTATCAACTGTATTTAGAATTCCAACTACATTACTTGAGGTTGGATGCCCAGGAGTTTTCGGTGATAAATTCTTTTAATACATTTTAAAAAGCGGTAAGAGCGCTAGTGTTATTGGCATTATATATCATATTTTAAAAACATGATGTAAAACTTTTTAAATTTGTTGAGAGAAGAAAGTAAAATGAATAGACGACAATGCATTATTTAGTTATTTATTTTTAGTACTTAAAACAATTGCGGTAAAATAACATAATACACCAAGTAATTATTGAGTGTTATTTCCTATAAACTTTAATTCGAATGTAATTTTGCAATCAAATCTATTATTTGGTTGCTGTAGTCTAGCGTTTTAGCTAATTCTTCAAGTGCATGATGCACGTTTTCCGGAAATTCTCTTTTGGTTTCTCCTTTATTCTCCTTTTAGATAAAATATTCTGTTATTAACAATTTATTTATTATTAATAGTACAGTTTATAAAATCAAAAGATTGTTTTACATTCATAAAAAAAAAAAAAAAAAAAAAAAGAACAACTGGTATGATACAACCACACGATTTCCATTACCTACTATTTCACCTATTATATACATTTTTTAGAAACAATGTGATCAGAAAACATAAAATTGACTTTACAAAATAGATACTTAAAATTTTTTTAGTAAAAGGAACTTAATACACGTATAAAGGCATATGGAAAAGCGTTTACACAACGAGTGAAAAAATAAGAAAGGAGAAAAAACTAGTATGTTGTGGCCACCACAAGACTTTCTTCTATATTTTCCTATACATATTCAATCAGTAACAATATTTAAAAAAAAAAAAAAAAAAAAAAAATGCGAATTTTTTTCTAAGTTTTTTTTTTTTTTTTGGTTAAAAGTAAAAAAAATCGATAAATTTGTTTTAAATTATCACAGATTTATAGTTCAACCATTCGTTTTAAAGGTATTGACGAGATCTTTCGAATGATATCCATCTTCAAAATTTACCCCCCACGGGGGGGTACTTCCCCCCAGGGGGGGAAGCGATGCCCCCCCATGCACAAAATTTTTTTCCTAGTTACGTACTACTATTATCAATAATTCATATTAATTTTACAATCACAAGTGTAAAATAACTCTTATTATGCACATTTATACGAATTTTTGTCCTATTCTGCCATGTTAAAAATTTAGATAAAATGCTATCACAGCGCCTCCTGTTGAGCTATTTATTCCCAAATATAATCAGCACCAGTTTATGTCGGGGACCAACTAAATACCAAGTTTGGTAAAATTTCGTTAAAAAAAAAAAAAAAAAAAAAAAAAAATACGATTTTTTTTTTTTTGTTAAAAGTAAAAAAATTCGATAACTTTGTTTTAAATTATCACAGATTTATGGTTCAACCATTCGTTTTAAAGGTATTGACGAGATCTTTCGAATGATACCCATCTTCAAAATTTAACCCTCCCGGGGGGGTACTTACCCCCCAGGGGGGGGGGGGAACCGATGCCCCCCCATGCACAAATTTTTTTTCCTAGTTAACTACTACTATTATCAATAATTCATATTAATTTTACAATCACAAGTTTAAAATAACTCTCATTATGCCCATTTATACGGAATTTTGTCCTATGCTGCCATGTTAAAAATTTGCATAAAATGCGATCACAGCGCCACCTGTTGAGCTATTGATCCCCAAATCTAATGGGCACCAGTTCATGTCAGGGTGCAACTAAATACCAAGTTTGGTTAAATTTCATTCATTGGTTCGTGAGATACAGCGTCCACAAAAAAATGATACAGACAGACACACAGACAGACAGACAGACAGAGAGACACACAGACAGACAGACATTTTTTAAAAACTATCAATTCGTGTTCAGGACATCCCAAAACGTGTAGATCCGTCAAAAAACGGAGGTCGAAAATTTTCGCGAATCCAATACTTTCTCTATATTACATATAGAAGAAAGTAAAAAGTGGAGTTATTTTTGAAACCCCAAGTTCCGAAATCTAAAACTGACCTACCTAATCAGGATGACTGTTAATTTTCCTGTAAAAACTACCTAATACATGATAAAGGATATCTAAAATTGATTTATGTAACAATTTTCAAGAAAATCGTTAGAGCCATTTTTACCAAAAACTTGGTATACTCAATTATTGACCGGAAAACAATATAATTACTTATGCAAAAGGATACTTAAAAGGCAAGCAAGTTTGAAAACACTCCGTAGAGCCGTTTTTAAAAGAACGCACTTGTGAGATCTGAATTTGAGCTATTTATACAGGGCGCCTATCAATTTTTCTGAACTAACTAACTATATCATTCGAAATGGCATAATAGAGTTTTTATATAGCAAATTTGAAGAAAATCGTCGGAGCCTTTTTGGGATACGGACGTACGGTCCTAATTCCGGTTTCCGATGTCCCACTTCCGGTTTTCCAATTTTCACCAAAATTTGGAAAATGCATCTGTACACCAGTCCTATTTCAATTCTGAAGTTTCGTATTGCTATCATTATTAGTTTCAGAGCTATGATAGCCAGAAGATTCCACACATACATGCACACTACATACATACACACACACTGACCAATTGCCAAAACTATTCTTTTGGACTCAGGAAAACTTAAAACGTGTCAGGTGAAAACTCGACATCGAATTTCTGGACCGAATACAACACTTCCATTACCTACGGTAGTCAGTAACGGAAGTAAAAATCTATTGAATGCTTTTGTACTTATTAATTCTCAAGTTGAAAAGCTATAAATTAATCACTATAAAATAAATTTCAATTATTGTGTTTAAAAAGTATAAGGATGCGTAATTTAAGATTGAACACTTATTTTACATAAAATTTGTGTATTGTACTGCGGCAGAAAGATGAAAGAATCTCTTACATCAACTACAATAAAGGAAATATGCAAATGGTTTTTGAACAAAGTTGATATATGGTAAAATGTATAAAAGAGGCTCTACTTCGGTCTTGGAGATACTACACAAACAAAATCTAAGGAAACAAAAAACAAACAGCAATGTACGCTCTGGCCACCACAAGACTTTCTTATGGATACATTCCTGCTCAAAAGTTTAGCAAGATTTGCAAACGATCAGTTTTTTTTGGGTCTATCTCATGCTTGTCAGTGAAGATCGGTTTAAGACAACAATTAGGGGGCCGGTAACAAATTGAGCAAAATCAATAATGCTTGTGATCACCCTGTATCGTCAAGAGAACGAAGTGATATGTAACTTTAGGATATGTTAATATACACTCCGTACAATTTGTAGATGAATTTGTGTGACGATAGATATTAAATAATGGAGATATAAGCTTTTATTAATAAACTAAAAAACTTAAAAAAAAAAAAAAAGTCTGCAGTGACTCCACTCGACTTTCCGAACATTGAGTAATTAACAGTTTTTTGGATAAAGTAGAGAAAGAGGAGTTGTTAAACAAACAAAAGAGATAAAACCATAATAAAGTGTTTGAGTATTTTTCTCCATACATATTTTTCTCCATACACGATGTTTTATTTAACGCTACTGAACTTTGAGCGCATAGATCATAATGATAAAGAATATTTGTTGTGTCCCTGTAAAAAACCTATAAATGTTAGATTCACCAAAATGCTTATAGTTAGTGCAACAGTGATTTATAATATTCATATAAATTTTCAGCTCAATTGAATAAGGCGTTTAGATGCTATCGCACTTTTAACTAGTATGTTGTGGCCACCACATGACTTTCTTCTATATTTTCCTATACAAATTCACTCAGTAAAAATAATTTATTAAAATTATTATTTAAAAAAATTATCTTCCATGATAATGCAGATGATTTCCATATTAGAGAAGTAGTATAACACTAAATATTCAAAAAAAGTCAATTTTATTGTCAATATTACATTAAAAAAAATCGATAACTTCATTTTAAATTATCGCAGATCTATGGTTCAACCATTCGTTTTAAAGGTACTGGCGAGCTCTTTTGAAAGATACCCATCAGGAAAATTTACTCCCCTCGAGGGAGAATTCCCCCCCAGGGGGGGGGGGAGGCGAGGCTCCTACACATACAATCACAGTTGACTATGTCTATTATAAGTAATTCTGGTAAATTTCATAATGATTATTAAAAATTAATTCTCTTTATGCACATTTATACAATATTTTGTACTATACCACAATGTTAAAAATTTAGAGAAAGCGGGAGGGCAACGCAACCTATAAGACAATTTTTACCAAAAGTTGATAGGCACTAATTTATGTCAAGGTGCAACTACATACCAATTTGTATGAAATTCTGTGAAGTAGTTCCTGAGATACAGTTGCCACAAAAGTTTGTCACACACATCAGAGACTGAGAGACAAACAGACAGACATTTCTAAAAATGGTCAAATCGTATTCTACAGCTCTCAAAACGTGTAAATCCATCAAAAACCTGAGGTCGATAATTTTTATGAATCCAATACTTTCTTCTATTGAATATAGAAGAAAGTAAAAATTTGGTCCCACAGACCATAATGATAAAGAATTTTTCTTTGTGTCCCTGTAAAAAAACTGTAAGTGCTAAATTCACCAAAATCTATACAGTTCGTGCAACTGTGGCCTATAACATGTGTACAATTTTTTTGTTCAGATTAAATATGCGTTTAGACGCTATCGCACTTTTAAAAATTTGGCCGCATAGGCCATAATGATAAAGAATTTTTCTTCGTGCCCCTGTAAAAAAACTGTAAGTGTCAGATTCTCCAAACTCTATACAGATTGAGTAACTGTGACCTATAATATGTGTATAAATTTTTTGCTCAATTTAAGAAGTCGTTTAGGTGCTATCGCACTTTTAAGATTTTGGTCCCATAGACCATAATGATAAAGAATTTTTCTTTGTGTCCCTGTAAAAAAACTATAAGTGCTAGATTAACCAAAATCTATAGGGTTCTTACTATGGTGACTTACAATATACGCACCAACTTTCAGCTTATTCGAACAAAGCGTTTAGACGCTAGCATGTTCACTCACAGACATACACACACACATACATACATCATCGTAAAAATAGTGAAAACGGACTCAGGGGACTTCAAAACGTATAGAAACATCAAAATCTCGAATTCGGATTTTTGACATGATTACAATACTTTCCTCACTATAGTGTTCGGAAAGT
Organism: Salticus scenicus; assembly: GCA_963930645.1. Classification (NCBI taxonomy): domain Eukaryota; kingdom Metazoa; phylum Arthropoda; class Arachnida; order Araneae; family Salticidae; genus Salticus; species Salticus scenicus. Next base: position 267,193,353 of record OZ005652.1, on the reverse strand, counting down.
AAAAAAACTTGATAATTTTGTTTTAAATTATTACAAATCTATAGTTGAACCATTCGTTTTAAAGATATTGATCAGTTCTTTTGAAAGATACCCATCTTGGAATTTTATACCCTGTGGAGGTACGCCCTTCCCAGAGTAGGTAGCGATACCCCCACATATAAATATATTTCTTGCTGGTTGACTATAACTTTTATAAATAAATAAATATATAGAGATGTTGGACAAAATAACGTGAACACTTTCGCTTTTTTACGTTTCGTCGAACATCTTGAAAAATACTTTACGCGTTATTCTTGAATTTTGGAAATAAGGAAAACATGTCTTTCCTCATATTTTTCAGCAAAGATCTTCTCAAGAAGGTCCTTAGGGGATGAACAACAAATCCAATCAAATAAAAAGTATTTGTGATAACCCCGTGCATGGAAAAGCTTCGATTGATCTACAAATTTTAGATATGATTATAAATGTTATATTTTATACGTGTGTAGAGTTTTGTGAGGATATCTTGAATATTTAAGGAGGTATTAATATTTTATTAAAAAATACAAAAAATGTTTCGCAAGTTTTTACTTTATAACTCCAAAGGTTTTCCTTCAAATTTCATGAAACTTTCGGAAAACAGGACAACATATGCCTAAATCATTATACTATAGTTTAATATAAATATATTTAATATTCAAAGAGATATGGACAGTTGTAGTAAATAATTTATTACTGCGCATACGCGGACTATAGCAAATACAAAACTTTGACATAGTTTGATACCCAACTGTAAAAAGCACCTTATAAAAAGCATCCAGTTGAATATCACAAAAATTCATAGAAATATCGGTGATTAAATGAGCTGTTTTTTAGTTGTTTTCTACAAGGTCTTTACGATAAGGGGCCATTCACAAATGAAAATTTGTATCAGAAAAAATTATGTTACAGAATGAAACTTAATACGATATTTGCGATTTTTTTTTTTTTTTTTTTTTTAAATAGGTATGTACTACACACCTATAAAAAAAAAAGAAAAGTGAAATGTTTGAAAAGAACAGTTACATTTTTTCTGATACAAATTTTCATTTTTGAATAACCCCTTATCGTAAAGACCTTTTTAGAAAGCAGCTGAAAAACAGCTCATTTAATCACCGATATCTCTATGAATTTTTGGGAAATTCAACTGGATTTTTTTCAGTAAGGTGCTCTGTGCAGTTAAGTACTAAACTATGTCAAAGTTTTTTTGCTACAATCTGCGCATGCGAAATAATAAATGATTTACTACAACTGTCCATATCTTTTTAAATATTAAACATATTTGGTTTAAACTATAAAACAATGATTTAGGTATCAGTTGTCATGTTTTCTGAAAGTTTCATGAAATTTAAAGAAAAACATTTGGAGTTATAAAGTAAAAGCTTGCAAATTTTATATTTTTTTATTTTAAATAAAATATTAATAACTCCTTAAATATTCGAGATATCCTCAGAAAACTCTACACACGTAATAAATATAGCATTTATATCCGTATCTAAAATTTGCAGACCAATCGAAGCTTTTCTATATAGAAGGTTATCACAAATACTTTTTATTTTACTGGATTTGTTGTTCGTTCCCTAAGGGTCTTCGTAATAAAATCTTTGCTGAAAAATATGAAGAAAGTCATATTTTCCTTATTTCCAAAATTCAAGAACAGTACGTTTAGTATTTTTCAAGATATTCGCCAAAACGTGAAAAAGCGAAAGTGTTCACATTATTTTGTCTAACACCTGTATATATATATATATATATATATATATATATATATATATATATACATATATATATATATACATATATACATATATATATATATACATATATACATATATATATATATATATATATATATATATATATATATATATATATACATAAAATTTCACACATTAAAAATTTAAAAAAAACTTTCAAGTTACTTTTAAGTTTTCGAATATTTTAAAATACTTAAAAATATTTTTGTATAAATGTACAAAATTCTCATTATGTCCATTTATACGAAATTTTGTAAAAAAAAAACATCGGCTGACAACGCTACCTGTTGAGTAATTGGTTGCCAAATGTAATCAGCACTAATTTACTTCAAAGTCCAACTAAATACCAAGATTGATTAAATTCCATTCGCTGGATCGTGAGATACAGCATTCACAAATTGTGTGATACACACGCATAGACACACAGACAGATATTTTCTAAAAATAGTCAAATCGTGTTCAGGATATCTCAAAATGCACAAATCTATCGAAAACTGGAGACCGAATATTCTCACGAATTCAATACGTTCTTCTTATGCGTATCGAAGGAAATAAAAAAAGTAATTTTTTTTTTATTATATATATATAATACTAGCAGGCTTCGTCCGCTTCGCTGGGCACTATATTTAAAGGTTTTCTTTTTAATTGAATAATTTAAACGTTTGAATAAATGTATTTCGATTGGCGACTATTTTCTTCACAGTTTAAATGTGGGATTTCCTTGGGAATATCAAACATTTTTTGAACTTCTCGAATCTGGGCAACAAAACTATTTTTAAAACGAATATTCTTGAAAACAGTCAAATAGAAATGTTAATTCTTCGAATATTCTGGAAACAGTTGAAGCTGTTACTCGTACAGTAAAAGTCACTTTTCGATGAATGGTCGAATCATAGAACGCACGTAAGTCGTTTTCACAGCAATCTCTAAAACGCACGTATGTACGCTTCACGCACATGAAACAAAAATAAATAAATAAATAAATAAATATATCATTGGACAGCCTTACGTCGCTGTGCACGAATCTTAGAACACACGAAACTTGGTTCCGGGGCAATCACTATCGACATGTTAAAAAAAAAAAAAAAAAAAAACACTGGACACCCGTACTTTGCTGTGCATGAATCGGAAAACGCACGAAACTCGGTTCCGCGGCAATCACTATCACGCATGTTAAAACCAAAAAAAAAAAAAAAAAAAAACTCTGGACACCCTTACCTCACTGTGCATGAATCTGGAAACGCACGCACGTAACTCGGTTCCGCGGCAATCACTATCAAGCACGTTAAAACAAAACAAAACTACAAAAAAAAAAAAAAAAAAAAAAAAAAAACTGGACACCTCTACCTTGCTGTGCATGAATCTGAAAACGCACGAAACTCGTTTTCGCAGCAATCACTGTCAAGCATGATAAAACCAAAAAAAAAAAAAAAAAAAAGAAAGAAAATCACCGGACATCCCTACCTCAAATCAATGAAAATGAAATAAACCAATCAAATCACTCGTAATTCCTCATAACGTAGCTCTAGTTCAACGTAAAATACACTCGAATCAATGAAAATCAAATAAACCAGTAAAATCTTTCGTAATTCCTCACAACGTAGCTCTAGTTCAACGTAAAATACACTCAAATCAATGAAAACCAAAACTACCAATCAAATCTCTTGTAATTCCTCATAACGTAGCTGTAGTACAGCGTCTAGAATAAACAGTGTGGAAAGCGGCAAATAAAATTGTACTAAAAAAATTAAGCCTGTCACCAGATGTCATTGTAATTGAAGCTATTGTCACGTCATCAAAACCGAGATTCTCTATTAGTTAATTATGTGCTTAGATCACGTGATTGAGCTGACGAAACTAGTAAAAGCCAATCAGGTCTTCGATTTGAGCAAAAGCTTCGATCACAGCGACATCTGGGGAAGCTTAATTTTTGTAGCATTATTTTAACATTACGGTTATAGGCGATTTCCACACTGTTTATTCTAGACGCTGTCGTTCAATGCAAAATACACTCGAATCAATGAAAATCAAATAAACAAATCAAATCTCTCCTAAGATTCTGCGTCATTATAGAAATGGGAAGTTATATTTTCATATTTTTATTAATTAAAAGAAAACTAATCAAAAATTCGAAAATCTGACTTCGATGTGCACAATGACCGTTCAGAGGGCACATTTGTGCTAAATCACGTGACTGTCCAAGCTACCGTTTTCGAGAACAGTGAAATATACATATATATATATATATATATATACAAATATTGCTCACTTAATAGTATAAGATAAAGAAAGGTGAAGATTTACCAGAAATTAAACATAGAATTTGTCAAGGAAGAAAGGCTGTAAAACTATTGAATTCTATTAGGTGGAGTGAGGAGATCTCTAGGCAGACTTTGTATAATATATATAATTCTACTGTTAAAGAGGGAGGGAGAATTATGAAGAATTATGAAGACAGATAGAAAAAGAAATTAGCCGCTGTGGAAATAGTAAGAAGATCATGCAGGATATCAAGGACAGAAAGAATATGAAATGAAAGAATTAGAGAAATTATGGAAATAAAGGAAACCGTTTTAGACGATCTTAAAAAAAAAAAAAAAAAAAACTAATCTGGTATGGTCATATTAAAAGAATGAGCGATGCAAGGTTACCTAAAACCGCTTTTAACTATAAAACAAATCAAAAAGGGAAGCGAGGAATACAAAGAAAGAGTTGGATGAATGATATAAAAAAAGCGATGAGAGATAGGGATCTGGAGAGGAATGGACCCTGGACCTTGGGGCAGACTTCTTGTGGATTCTGTCGGAAGGTGACTCTTGACGCCATGAATCGAGTTTATATATATATAATTGATGGTAAAATCTTCAAGTGATATATAAATTAACCCGTTAGTAGTCGCTAGTTGGTCGATTTGCCGCCCATCCTTCAGTTTTGCCAGATTTTTTTATTCAATAGCCACCAAAAATTGTTAAAAGTGGCATTTGATATATATAAAACGCGAATAAAAATCGAAGAAACGTTGATCACATCACTTTTTAAAATTATTGGTGCGATTTAAATAAAAAGTGCGCAATCTGTAATAGATGGCGCTGTCTATAGCGACTACTAACGGGTTAATTATGACGCAGTTGAAGATAATGAAAAATGCCCGTCAACAGAGCAACATAGTACTGTAGAAAGTTCTTTCTTGAATATTAATGGCTTCCAGTAGCATCTAGTGTCATGTATTGAGATGGAACAAAATATATATGTTCGTTAATTATAAGTAGTTTAGACATTCTTCCACGAATTCGATTTTATATGCTTTTTAATATAATGGTACTTTAGTACCATCGGTGGATAGAGGGTTAACAGGTACATGAATAGTTTTTGATAAAGTCTTTTAATTTTGTCGCATTTAAATCTTTACGATTTGCTTACAATGTTAAGAAAATAATTTGTTTATATTTTCATATTAGTTGTTATAATTACGCTTAGGTTTAGTAAAAAGAGCGAATTACTCCTCAGGCTTAATATTGTTTTAAAAGAAATCTGCGGAACAGTGGCTTCGATAGGGTAAAAGTATTTTAAATTCTTTAAATACTTTTGTCGATCATTACATTACCGAGAAATGAAATTCAATCAAGATATTTACTTTCTTTCTATTTAATTGAGAATTCGGAATTCAAATTTTTATTCTAGAATTTTTTTTTTTTAATCTTTATGATTTGCAACTGGAGTTAATTTAGCTACCAAAGTTTTTTATTTGAATTAAATTAAGCAAATGAGATTTCTTTGTCTGCTAATTAAATATATGTTCCGAAAACTAACACATATTTAAATATTAATTTTCTCCTTTCTTTCAAAAGAATAATCGATAAGGAAATAAAATGTGGATTTTTGAATGAATAAAATTTTGAAAAAATAAGGAGAATGAGTAATTATTTTTAAAAACCTAAGTTAACTTAACTAGAAGTGAGAAATACAATAAAGTGAATTTGCAGCTGACACGTATTTTTACACTAACTCTAATGTAAAATAAAACTATTTTGCTTGTTGTATTACGCGTTGCATGAAAAATTGCCAAGGAAAATTGTAAGTACTAAACAAAATCTGTTTATACGAGTATAGCCAAAATATAATATTCACACACATGAATAGAATTTTCAGATAATATTTTGAATTTTTAACAACGAAAATTCTCTATAAACGTGATAGAAATTTAAAACTACAACGAGCCTTGAAATTAAAAATAAAATTTAAATTTAAGTATAAAAAATTCGGATTATGGGAAAAATGCCGAGTGGGTAATCAGCCAGGGTGGCTCAGAAGTAGAGCACGGTAAGCGGAGTACCTGGATGCGATTTTCGGCTGTCATTTCCCGCACACTTGGTATACAATTTCAACCTTACGCACTGCAACATCTCTAATAAAATCGTATATTAAATCTGTTAGCAATAAAAGTATTATTGTAGAAAAAACTGGTATGTTGAATAAAGATTAAATAAAATTGGTGCAATTTAAAAGACTCATGAACGTAAAAATACCTGAATTCTATAATAAAAAATATAAACGATAAGTCCAACGAAAACATAAACGATATGTGCATAGGATTGCTTTCCGATATTGCATCTATATTAGCCTTTTTGTACTTAACCTATATAAATACCCAATTAAAAAAACAAATTATTGATTTGACATATAATTTTAAGACATTTAGTGACCAAGACTGTTATTTCGAGTGATCGTTTTACATAACTTTATATCTAAACAATGCATAATTTGATTATAATTTAGTTTTAACAGAATAGATAGGGCAGAATTGCATTAAAAAGAACTAACTGGAAGTGTGAAAATTCGAGCATCCCCATTGAGATCTTCGTCGAATTGCCTACGACTGTATTCGACGTCTTGATAGGTTAAACATGGAAAGAATGGATGCTTTCACTGCTACCAATATTATTTTCTGCTCTAATACCGATTACTACCAATATTGCTTTCCATTCTGCTTGAAAATTTTAAATAACTGAGGCAAACCAACGTCATCTCATTCGATGAATTTTAACTCTTTTTTTCAATTAACGAGCTATCTTACAATAATGTCATATACATTACGTTACCACAAATGACTAGACACTTTCGATTTCAGACGTTTTGTCAAATAGTATCTCGAAAAGTACTAAACGATTCATCTTCAAACTTCAGCAGTGAGAAGAACATGTTACACATGATATATTTAGGTTAAAGTTTTTTCCGAAAGTAAAAAAGGGACCATAAAAAATTAAAGTAAAAAGAAAAATTTGGAACCTCTCTGTAAAAATGATGCTTGCAATGCATTTTGGCTGTAGCATGTGATTATGAGGCTTCTTCTTATTTTCTTACAAATTTTTATGAGGCTAAAACATTTATTGATGGAGACATAACGGATTCTTTACAAAACTACCACATTACTTCCATTACCCACTATTACACGTATTATATGCATTTTTGAGAGATAATGTGATCAGAAAGCATAAAAGTTACCTAAAGAAGTAGAAACCTAAAATTCTTCCGGTAAGAGAAACTTTATACACACATAAAGACATATAAAACGAAGCTTACATATAGTGAGGTCAAAAATAAGAGAAATAAATTCTGTGCAGTAGTTCCTGAGATACAGTTGCCTCAAAATTTTGTCACACACACACACAGAGATTGACAGACATTTTCTAAAAATGGTCAAATCGTATTCTACAGCTCTCAGAACGTGTAAATCCATCAAAAACCCGAAGTCGAAAATTTTTACGAATCCAATACTTTCTTCTATTGAATATAGAAGAAAGTAAAAATGGGAGAGTTATTTTTTGAAACACAAATTTCCGAGATTTGAAGATGGCCTACCTGAGCAGGAAGACTGTTAATTTTCCTCTAATAACCTCGTAATACACGAGAAAGAAATGGATTTATGTAACAATTTTCAAGAAAATCGTTAGAGCCGTTTTTGAGATACCAACTTTTACAAAAAATAAATTATTGACCGGAAAACAATAATTACATGCAAATGGATATTTAAAAGTGAGTTAATAGGGCGAGTTTGAAAAAAAACCTTACAGCCGTTTTTAAAGGAACGCGCTTCCGAGACTTGAAATTCAGCTATTTATACAGGACGCCTATCAATTTTCCTGAACTAACCAACTATATCATTCGAAAGGACATCTAATAGAGTGTTTATATAGAAAGTTTGATGAAAATCGTTAGATACAGACTTACGGTCCCACTTCCAGTTTTTCAATTTTCACCAAAATTTGGAAAATTCATCTGTACACCAGATCTGTCTTAATTCTGTAGTTCTATCTTTATTAATTTCGGAGATATGATAGCCAGATGATTCCACACATATATACACACATACACACACACACACTGACCAATTGCCAAAAACCACTCTTTTGGACTCAGGGGACCTTAAAACGTGTAAATCAGGTGAAATCTCGATATCGAATTTTTGGACCAAATACCAATTTCCATTACCTACGGTAGTAGGGTAATGGAAGTAAAAATGTCATTTTTAAAACTTGAACATATAGGGTGTTAAATGCAGTGCAAAAGCCTTTTTAGGAAACCTGACATACTATATTAGCCCCACTGCAGCCTAGCATTGGGTTTAGAATCCTGCGCATTATATTTAAAAAATGACATTTTATTTTACAATAAAAAAAAAAAAAAATTATATCTCCATAAAAATAAATGGCATTCTTATAAAAAAATTTGCAGTTTTTTCCTTTTTCTTTATTTTTTTACTGGTCCTTTTTTTGTTTCGGGGCGAAACTTTCAATGTGATATATGAGATATAACATATTCTTTACACTCCTGAAGTTTCAAGATGATTCGTCCAGTACTTTTTGAGATATTTGACAAAACGTCTAAAATCGAAAATGTCAGAGAAATGAAAGAAGTAGTGTACTTCCTCTTCTGGATTTTATCAATGGATTGATATTTCAAAAGTACGGGAATTATTTTAGAAACAGTCAGTATTGATAACATTTATTCAAGTAACCCCACCCCCACCCCCCACCCTCCCAAGAAAAAAAAAATCCTTAAAAGACTATACTTTTAAATGCTAGGAACAAAATACTGAAAATAAAAAAAATTAATACATTAAATCATATTAGTAAAAATTCTGAAAAATAAAAGTATACTTTAAAAATGAACTTTTTCAAACGCTTCGTAGCAGTGCATTCAGAAAAACCACAAAACAACATTTTTCTCATATAAATCAGATGCTGTAGAATCCAGGCGAAATTAACTATTAAAAGTAGAGTAATCTTATCAATATATATATTTTTTTAATTCCGTACATTTCCATGTCAATTCGAAAATTTGCATTGTTGCCCTTTTATGAAATATTAATTTAAAAAATCACTAGATGAATTTTTAAATTTTATGTACTCAGCATTTTCTAGATTAAAATTTTCTAGCTATCAAAGTGATGACTTAAAACTTTAATATTAGTTATTGAAATTTTTCGAAGCTTAAGCAAAAGAGCAATTTCCTCTTCGCTCTAAATTAAGCTTTGAAAGAAGTTTATATAACGGTAGAATTGATAGAGTAAGCTGCTGTAAATTCTTTAAATACGCTCTGTGTAGATCATTACAGTAAAGTGATATAAAATTTAATCAAAATATTTACTTCATGGTTAAATCGCCAAATTTGAATTCAAGTTTTCTTTCATGTTTGACTTGCACATTTTATCATTTAAATATATCACATTTGTATTTGGTTTTAATAAAGTTAATGAACTTTGTGCTCTAGTGGGATAAACAAATACTTTTTGATATTAATATTTATTATAAAGAATAAAATTTTAAATTATTATAGAGTAAATTAAATTAAATTTTCTTTTCAAAGAATGGCATAAAAATGATAAAATATAGAAAAGATTTTATAAACTAAATTAAACCAATACACTTAAAAAGTTCAACAAAACAAGTATCACAAAAAATGCCATTATTTTAGTTTTATATATCCTACGGTAGCTTTAAAAATATTTTTATGGAATAAAATCAAAATGTTTATAGCCATTTATTCACACTGAATAAATATTTAGAGTTATCCGAAGTATAAAAAATATTAATTTTGAACAGTGGGTTGATAACTGAAATACATTTTGTTCAGACATAAAACTGTTATATTTAATATTAATAATTTCTCAAATATTAAGGCCTACTTTAGGAACATTTTAAAGTAATATTTCATTTTTCTTCATACTAAAGGCCTGTTTTTCTCAGCCTTAAATACACCTCATACAACACTGCTAAAATTTTACGTTTAAAATAATATGTGAATACTGAATTTCCAGAAATACGAGTTATTAAACGTAAACGCCAATAGTGGCCTAAGCACTCCATTCGCCAAGCTGATCGACTGAAGGTACTAGGTTCAAACCTTGATCGCTTTCGTTGGCTTAGCCAATAGGGATTTTCTTTCTCCGAAACTCTTGTGAATGCGGGCTTTAGAAATGGGCCTTTCAGAAAGACCCTCCTCTCTCCTCCACATTGAGCATGCCATAGAGTCAGTAGTCCATGGAGCAGATAATGGATCTTAAATCTAACTCCAAACATATTGAACATAAACTTAACTAAAATTCTAGTCACTGAAATGCACAAAATGTTCTTAGATTTTATGAAAATCAGTTGAAATATATTGAATTTCCCCATAAGTCAAGCTGAATATAAGTTAATAATTCTGTTATAAAGTGTACCTTAGAAATGATTGTCTCTAACAGGTGATAAAAAATTTTACACAAATTTACTGATATATATTTCACTGACACTTAATTATTCTTACTTCGTGCAATTAATATTAAGGAATGTTTACTAAATAGTGGTATTTAAATTTCTTTTAATAATCAATTTTAATAATCAATATAAAATTTTCGAGGGTGGAATACTTTTTAGAAAACACATACCTAGATGGAAGTTCAAATATACGTCAACTATTATACAATCATAAAAAAAACTTTGAAACTAGATATTGTCAAAACATTCTAACTTTAATAAAAGAAATAAATTTATTTTAATAATATTACAATAAATCATTGCAAATTTTGATACAATTTCATAATTAAGCATTTGTAATTATACGTAATATTCGAATGTTCTTATTTATTTATTTATTTGTTTTAAAAACATAAAATAGGGGAAAAAACTTTGTGACCACAAAAGTTACAACACCAACTTACTTTATTATATTGTTTTAAATAGTACTTCGTTTGTACTTTTTTTCAAACGAATTACTTCGTAAATATGACTATAAAAGATTTTTTCTAAGATACTGCATGGAAGAAGTGATATTTCGTTCTAAACAGTTCATTCCACGCAGATCTAAGGTCCTAAACAGTTTGATATTGCTTTCCATTTCCATAAACTTTGCGTACAATGATCAACCACGTGATTTCTACAGGATTCAAGTCTAGATTTTTATCCGGAAATTCCTTAAAACTGATATTATTTTCAGATAACCAAGATATGGTTGAAGCGGATTTGTGTACCATTTTGGGTGCCATTATTTTTCAGCAAAAGTAAGTTTTAATTCACCAGATGATCTCTTAACGGGATAAAATGGATACCAAGTATTTCTCGGTAATCGAAAGAGAGTTCATATTTCTTTTAGTGAACAAAATATTAGTTTTACCTCAAATATTGAACCAAAAATAAACTATATCTGATCTACCACCCTGTGCTCATTTACAAAGTGCTTAGGATATTTAGCTTTAAACTATGTCATTGCAATCCAAGTTAATTTTTTTTTTTTTATCCCGGAACATAGTTGCCGATTTAGCACCTTTGGGTTACCGGAAAAACTTAATAGAAAAATTTATTTTATTTAATCAGTGAACTGTAACGGTTTTCACTGATTAAGTTAAATAAAAAAAAGTTATTGAAAATTTCCGGTAGCTAAAAGATGCTAAGTTGGCAACTATATCCGTGAATACTATTTTTTCCCACAAGTTGGTTTTTAAAACATTGGATATTGCAAATTTTGCCTTGCATCAAATATATCATTTTATAAGATTAAGTTTGCTTTTTAATTTTGCATATTAGAGTTTTTTCGCTCGATTTGAAAAATTACGAACAGTTCTAGAAGTAACTTGGAGATAAAGAACAGATTTTATTGCTGTAGAATATGCAGGGTCTTCAAAAGCCATCATTATAATGTTTCTTTTTATTCAGGCCGACAATTTGGTGAACAACAGTTTTTGATTAGTTAATTTTTCTGACAATTTGTCTTTTACGCATTCTTTTTTGGTGACATTCTTAGATTTTTTTTTTTTTTTTTTTTCAATATCAGTCAATACTTTTCGGCTCCTTATACTTCCAATTATCTGAATAGCCAAACTAAACTAAGTAATCTTTTTACACACTTTATCTAAGTAATCTTTTTACACACTTAGGCCCCTTTGGGCAAATTTTTTAGACATTTAGCCCCCTTTGTCACAAGTGTTCGGCAAAAAAATATTCAAATGTGATGCCATCTCATTATGCAAATAGACAAAGAACAGATTTTAAAACTAATCTGAAATATTTTTTCCATTTCATTACTTTGTACATTTTACTTTATATTTATTTTAAAATTATTTAAAATTTGAAATTCATTTTTTAAAATCTTTTACATTTTATGTAAAAAGAATTAATTTAATTTACAAAAAAGATTCCAATTTTTAATTGTAAGGAGGAAAACTGATTGTGGTGTCAAAGTTTCTTGCAGCATACTGAAAAAATTACGAATTCATCTTATGAAAAATTTTATAGAAGAATATAATAAGTCAAAATTAATGCAATCTTATTGTGTTTTTGAGAAGGTTTGCTTATAAAATTAAATTTTCGTTGAATAGTGTTATATTTTCTAATTTTGTAAATTTCAGGACATAGTCTGAATTTCACATTATAGAGTAAAACGGTCATAGTTAAGTGTAATTATGAACTATTTCTTTCAACAACAACGCGTAAATTTTCACACACATATTAAAAATAAATAAATAAATAAATAAATAAAAATTAAAAAGAGCTCTGTAACACAATCATACTACTAAAGAATGTTTAAAGTTGGGTTGGACTGAATTGGTGTTGCCACCCTGTGATCATTTTTTCTATATTAAAACTGCACATCCATTCTTTTCCCTTTCGAAATAACTCATGAATTCTCACACACATGTTAAAAATAAACAAATAAATAAAAGTAAATAAATGAAAATTTAAAAAACTATATGACTGAATCATACTACTAAAGAATGTTTGAAGTTGTGTAGTGTTGCCACCCTGCAGCCATTTTTTACATGTTAAGTCTGCACAAAATCTTCACATAAATCAAATTCCTTCTTTTCTCTTCCCCGTATAATCCTATGGGGGATTTGTTATGTCATAATTATAAGGATATCTCATTAAATAATGGAGTTTTTACGATTCTGTTTTTTTAAGTTTTAGTCTTTGAACTTACCACCTTTTAGCATAGTAAGTTTTATTTATTTATTTATTTATTTTTTAATTTAAACACTTTTTTTAGAGATAGAAAATTAGAATGCTAAAGTTTATATTTAATAAAACAAAATATTTAAATTTATGTTTTCAAAACATTTTTCACTAAGCTAAAAAGTGACATGTTAAAAAAAAAAAAAAAAAAAAAAAATGAATGAAATGTACTTCTGATACGAAGCAACAAAAATCCCATAAGATAATTTGGGAAGGAAGAAAGGGTGAATCTGACTGATGAGAAGCTTTAAGGCTTATTAGACTTCGGTACCTAAGACTAAAAGTAGATTACGAATCATTACAAACACCCATGCCTGAACAGGAAATTGAACCCGACACCTAGGAACAAGAACATTTTCAAAACTTATAACAAATCGTTTAAAATATTATTAAAGTGAGCTTTTCAAATAAAATACATCGGTTTCTAGAATGCCAAACAAGTGAATTTCAAGGACTTTATATGAATAAAAGGTGCTTGACATTTATTGAACTAAATGAAATTATAATATTTCAACTATTATAATAAAATTAATAATCTTATAGTTTTATAAAAAATTTTTATAATATTATAAATAAATAAGTTTAATAATATTACATTTCATAATATTACTGAATATTAGAGTAATAATGATAAATTATAATAGTTATTTCGTACGTGAAAGGGAAAAAAAATACTTATACTGGTAAAGATAAAAATTAATACATAATTCTGCCGCAAAACTTATGTTAAAAAAGATATTCATGTGTGGTAAGTAATACAAAGTTTTAGAAAAATCTTAGTGGTTTAAATTGTACTTGATTACAAAGCAAATGTACCTACATTGTACAATATATAAACTAAATATGTATTCCCATTAATAACGTCAAATATTATGATTTTTTTTTTTTAAATATAGATTTTTTAAAATCTGGAACGCACTTTTTACCTATAGTGAAATTTACCTATAGTGAGGTTTTTAAAACTTTCAGCAATAATAAGTTTCAAATAAACGCGTATAAAAAACAAACTTAAAGAAGATCTTTATAGAAAATGATAATGGCGTTTAATTACTATTTTTTCTAACATGTTTGAGTGAGGATTTACGAGTTAAAAGTTTTGCGCTATTGTGATTTTTTAAATATTCTCCATTTTTATGATAATCACTATTTTAAGATTAACTCTACATGATATTGAAGTTCATTCAAAAAAGCGAAATTTTAGATATCTTTATATATATTTTTTAATATAAAAAATCCATATATCACACTTCAAAATATGTGAACACGTCAAAAAAGGTATGTGCGGTCGGGGGACCCCATCAGGAACGAAGTTCCTTACGCCTTTCCTCCAATTCCGAATTTGATTTGATATAAAGATTTAGATTGTGCATTCTCCCTCTCTCTCACACATTATTTTATTGATTATTTTCTATCTTTTTTTTTTTTTTTTTTCTCTCAATGCAAATAATGTAAAGTAAGGAATCAAATTTAAAAGTTGCATTTAATATTTTAGCGAAAATATTTATTTATTAAAAATTAAATACAAAAAAAGCAAATTATAAATTATATTAATAAATAAATAAATAAATAAATAAATAAATAAATAAAACTAGTATGTTGTGGCCACCACAAGACTTTCTTCTATATTTTCCAATACAAAGGGCAAATAATTTATTAAAACTATTATTTATTAAAACTATCTAACATAGTGAATGCGAATGATTTTCATCTTAGGGAAAACTAACACTAAATATCCAAAGAAAGACAGTTTTATTGTCTATAAATAACATAAAAAAAATGCATTTTTATGATGGTTATCTCACATATCAAGTTTCGTACAGTTTTATGCCATACAAGTTGAGATACAGCCTTCCTGTTATCGAGGAAATTTCTCGTATAGCCTCTCCATCTATTGACCTATAAGCATCTAACTTGAATCAGTATAATGTCTGATAATGACTTTATCACATATCAAGTTTTGTTTGATTATACGCCATAAAACCTGAGATATAGCCTTTTTTTTTTTTTAAACTGCAGAAATCGCTGTGTGGCAGCGCCACCTGTTGAGCGGTTGACACCAAAAGTTGATAGAAACTAATTTAAAGGTACATCTACTAAGGTACATCTACATATAAGTTCTTATGAAATTTTGTGCACTAGCTCTGAGATATAGCCTTCCCTTAAATTGCAGAAATCGATTATATAGCAGGGCCACCTGTTGACCGATAAGCATTTAAATTGAATAAGCATAGTTGTGAGGAATAAGTTGTCTCCATAGTCTCAATTCCTCAATCTTAATCTTAAAGATTAACTTAATTACTTAATTAGATAATAAGAGGAGCTCCAGACAAAGTTACATATAAATAACAAAGTTTATTTAACGTTCAAAATCAAGGCGGGTGTTGGGCTAACTCAATTTTAACTCCCTCAGGGAATGACCCCAGGGAATAACTTCAACAAAACATAAAATAAAATGTACTTATCTCACCAATACTGACCTTGTCGACAACTGCTCTTTGTCGACCACTAACTATTCTCACACCAGAATCGTCTGCTGGCCTAGGCGCGACAGATTCTTCTCTTACTTTATGCTACAATACTACACCTCTCTACCACCACTTACCACCCACATAAGAACTATCACCACCAACATTACTCTCCTACTATCCACTTCACACACACCACTCTTTACTTCCACTCTAATCCACTACAATTCTCTACCACTACCAATTCACTCTTTTTATCTACCAAAACAATCTCTATCTTATACTACATTCTACAACTTCCTTTCTCTTCATTTCAATAAAAACCTTACAAATCGTTTTCCATTCATCTAACTCTGAGAACCTAATTCTTTCATTGCAGCACCATGTCGACATAAAACTCATCCGACCTCAACTTTCGCCGAGTCACTGGCGTCGAAGTGATTTAACCATCCCAACTTTGTACTTTGCTGGATCCAGCTTAAATTTCAAAAAACTGTGGTGACGTTCTGTAATCCCAACCTCACAGTCCCCCTCCAAGAAAAAAAAAAATTAGTCCGGAAAATCCCCAACGGGTTTTACCGAGTAATTTTAAACTCCTTACTTGTATATCTAACTATAATCTTTTATCTCGAAGGTGCGAGTGCAGCCACAACTTAAATTTCGAAAACTAACTTTAGAATAAGTTAGAAAAAAAAGTGAAAGTTTAATTTGCTGAGCAATGAACTGCTTACAGCGTAAAACACAATGGCGAGTAAAAAAAAAAAATCCTAAGCGGAAAACACCCCGAAAAAAGAAATTTAAATTTTAAATTAAAAGGGAGACCCTTTATGTCCGGAAATTCCGGAAAAAAAAATCTTCAGCAAATAGGTTAGCCCCACGTTGGGCGCCACTGTGAGGAATAAGTTGTCTCCATAATCTCAATTCCTCAATCTTAATCTTAAGGATTAACTTAATTACTTAATTAGATAATAAGAGGAGCTCGAGATAAAGTTACATATAAATAACAAAGTTTATTTAACGTTCAAAATCAAGGAGGATGTTGGGCTAACTCAATTTTAACTCCCTCAGCGAATGACCCCAGGGAATAATTTCAACAAAGCATAAAATAAAAGGTACTTATCTCACCATTACTGATCTTGTCGACGGCTGCTCTCTGTCGACCACTAACTATTCTCACACCACAATCGTCGGTTGGATTTCCTAGGCGCGACAGATTCTTCTCTTACTTTATGCTACAATACTACACTTCTCTACCATCACTTACCACCCGCATAAGAACTATCACCACCAACATTACTCTCCTACTATCCACTTCACACACACCACTCTTTACTTCCACACCAATCCACTACAATTCTCTACCACTACCAATTCATTCTTTTTATCTACCAAAACAAACTCCATCTTATACTACATTCTACAACTTCCTTTCTCTTCAATTCAATCAAAACCTTACAAATCGCTTTCCATTCATCTAACTCTCAGAACCTAATTCTTTCATTGCAGCACCATGTCGACATAAAACTCATCCGACCTCAATTTTCGCCGAGTCACTGGCTTCGAAGTGATTTAACCGTCCCAACTTTGTACTTTGCTGGATCCAGCTTAAATTTCAAACAACTGTGGAGACGTTCTGTAGTCTCAACCTCACATAGTGTCTCATAATGACCTACTTACATATAAAGTTTTGTTTGATTATACGCAATAGAACCTGAGATATAGAGTCCCCTTAAATTGCAGAAATCGCTGTATAGCAGCGCCACCTGTTGAGCGGTTGACGCCAAAAGTTGACAGGCACTAATTTAGGTCAAGGTGCATCTACATATAAATTTATATACAATTCTGAGCAATTATTCTGGAGATACAGTTGCCACAAACAAGCGTAACGGTATTTCGTTACGTGACGTTTTCTGCTAGTTAACTACCTACCGTAACTCTCGTTAAGGAACTTCGTTCCGAAAACTGAAATCGGAATTTTCCCAGAATACCTAAGTGCGACATAGGTATAGCAAGATGGAGAACTAAAAGTCATATTATAAAGTATTTTTTGATGATGAAAAAACTGTGAAAAATTTCAAACTATGTGAAATTAGTATTATTCAAACTTTTATGGAAGTGATTTTCTGTGATAAATGATCTGCTTGAAAACATTTAATACAGAAGCTACCTTTGCAAGCATGTTTAAATATCAATAAAGGACTGTTAATAAAATATTGTATAAAAATGATATTATCATTGTAAATATTTCATGTACATAGTAAAAATAAATCTTCCTAATGCCCCCTCTGCCCCCAATTACAACTACTATTACTTAAGGAAAAGAAAAAAAAAACTTTGATCCTTCTTGGTCTAATTTGGAACATTCTGTAGAAATGCATTTTTAAAGGATTTTAATTAGTTCATTGAAAGTTGAAAGGAAGTAGTGTAAATGCCACACCAGATTATTATAATAAGAATTGATTAGTTACAATGTAATCTTGAACTTTTAATGATAATAATTTATAAAACTTTTGATACCCTTACGAAATCCGATTACGAAAATTCTCTACAGGAAATCATAATAACATTTAATTAATGTTGTTTTAATACTTCATGACGGTATAAACTCTGATAATAATATATTACATATTTCAAATAGTGTATATTCTATACCTTTTATTCAAACAAAATTCATAATCATACACACATTACTCCATTTCAAAAATAGCATAAGGAGTATCATCATTAAATTTGTTTTTTTTTTTCGACTTAATTTTCTGGTAAATTCTTAACTTGGCGTTCTTGTCATTTTTACGATATACCTATTTGGAAAAATGTTCTAGGAAATTTTTTAATTTAATAGACTCAGAATTTTAAGATTAACTTTCCACGCCATCGAAATGATTACTTAATACCTTAATATTAGTTATTAAAATCATGCGAAGATTAAGTTAAAAGAGCTATTTTCTCTTCATTCTTAATTAAGCTTTCAAATAAGCCTTTAAAACAGCGGCACTGGCAGAGTGAGCTACTTTAAATTCTTTAAATACTTTGTAGATCATTACATTAAAGTGAAATAAAATTTAATCAAAATATTTGCTTTATTTTCGTTTAATCGGCAACTTTTAATTTCAGATTTAGTTTAACTTTTCTTATTATGGGCATCCATGGGTTATTTAGATTAAAGAAAAAAAAAGTGCATTTTATTATTAAACTGTGAGTTTTAATGCAATTTAAGATCTTTATATCTAAACAAAATAAATTTGTATTTTTCCAAGATAAATATATGGAAGACATTTTTTTTATTATTGCTTATAATTCAAAATGAAGCATGGAAAAAAAAAAAAAATGCATTTTCGAGTAGATGAAGTTTTAAATGTATATCATTTCGCTAAATACTTATTTAAAAATAATTCAGTTATTTCGATTTTGTTTCTACTTAATTACTAAAATAATAAATACATGTAACTATATATGTTAGTAAAAATGATTTTATTTGCAATAAGCACTTGGAAATTTTTTTTTGAATGATATATACATAGAAGGTTGTAGAATTTGTTTGTTCATTTATACATAAAAAAAAAAAATAATAAAAAAAAAATAAAAATAAATAAAAAAATAAGTAAAAAAATAAAAAATAAATAAATAAAATAAAATAATTTTAGCCATCAATTGAAATATTTTTAAATACTTGTGAAGTTGAATTTTTTTCTATGAGTGCAAGCTTAAAAAATGAAGCTTACATTTTTTAAATATAAATGAAACATTTAAATTTATTTAATACTTGTATTTAAAAAGGCATTTTAAAATACAATATTTTTGATTAGATGGTAATGAAACTGCTTATCTATTTCGCAACTTATGGTAAAAGAACTCGTTCAGCTATTTGAAATTTTCATCAGATTATCAAAGAATGTAATGTATGCAATGTAAAGTAAATAAATAAAGAAAAAATATTGAAAACACGCACACACAAACAAAGAAGGTATCTGCAAATTCTACTTTATTTTTATTTATTTTACTTTATTTATTTACTTTTTTTTTACGGAAAATTTCCTTTTATTTATTTATTTATTTGTTTTTTGTTGTTGTATTTTAAGGGCAAAACTCATAAATATGAGTTACATCCCTTTTTCCATGGTATTTTCTCCAAAAATTTTAACGATTATTGTAAACTCCTTCAAAACGAAGAAATGAAAGAAATTTTCCAAGGCCTCTCTGGTATTTTATATTGCTAGATCTACAGCTTGAATAAATTTTAAGTCCCGTAATTCAAGTTTTTTTTTTTTTTTTTTTTTTAAATCCAGTGTGTATGAATATTTTTTATTCATTGTCAGGAAAACATAGCTTAAAATACAACTTTTTAAAGTGAAAGATTGTAATATACGCACAACAAAATGCAGATTACGTTCATTGATCAATCCACCAGTGAGGAAAAAAAAGTTATTTAGAATGAATTAAACTATGTTCAAATGCATGTTACGGTGAAATTTTTCATGCAATAAATACGACGCAAAATTTAGTTTTGTGTTGAAAGGTACTAGAATAGGTAGTAGAAATGGAATTTATTTTTGTTATTCGTTAAGATTTCGTTTTCATAAAGTACTATGAAATTTCAGTGTTCTAGAATTTTTAATCCTTATTTCATTAGTTGTAAAATGATTATGGAGAGGAGCAATGCTCCTACACATACACCCTGGCTATTCGAAATTTTTTGTAGTTTTCTCCGAAACTTGTGTGAATACGGGCTAAAACCCTTCAGATAGTCTTTCCACGTAATTCTGAATCTTTATTACATTAGTTAAGAAAGGATTATTAAGGGGGGAGGAGCAATGCTTCTAATTAAAAAGGGTAGAAATTCATCTAAAACGTAGAAATTCATTTTCCGTGTTTTTCCGCGAAACTAGTAATGACCTCAGTGGGGTCTTTCTGAAATGTCCTATCCAATATATAATGCATTGAAAACATTCAAATAATAATTGTAGAAAAAAAAAAAAAAAAAAAAAAAAAAAACAAGCGTAGAAAAAGAAAAGAAAAAGAATTTGCCGTAAAACTAACTTTTGAGACTTTAAATTCGGAATGACAATACTAGACATTTTGAGCATTGTGCATTTACCAAGAATTTGAACAAATTTGAACCAGTAAATAATTCTCTAAATAAACAAAGTTGAAATGTATAATAGAATGTTTGAATATTTTTTGACAAATTGGTATATTTCTGCAATTAACTTATGAATATAGCTCCATATATCTAAACTCTTTTGCAATTTGTCTCTACACCAGAACTACAAATTATAACACAATTTCCTGCAATGACCATACTGTATAAAAACTCTAAAACTATATCTTTTAAATAATTTAATGCAATTCAAATAATGTATCCCTGTAGGATTTAAAATGGTGAATTTATTCATACATCACTGAAAAAAAAAAAAAAATATATATATATATATATATATATATAATAATTAAAAACAAAATAGATAAATAAATAAATAAATAAATAAATAAATAAAAATAAAAATAAATAAATATTACGTACATCATCTCCCATAACAACCAAAGTACTGCAATATATATCAATTTCAATAATTTAATAATACTAAAACTAATTTCAAGTAAGTTGAGTCCATAGATAGTAATGTAAAGTAATTATATTTAGTATATCTGTAAATGAATTATGAGTTCTACGATTATTAAAATCTATGTATTAGTTTTTACAGTGATGAATTATAGCATATTTCACTCAATTAAATCTTAATTGAATGTAGAATTTAGACTGTAATATTTTTCAAATTATTTTAATCCTCAGACGATAATTAATAAAAGTTGTTCTTTGAATTACCGTAAAATATTTATATGTCCTACGTTCATAAAAATCTATAGACAGTTCGAACAACTGTGGCATGTAACATTACTACAAAATTTGAGCTCAAGCGATTAAAACGTTTAGACGCTATCGTGGTCATATGTCCAAATACGTAGGTCACCATGGAAATAGTATGAATGAAATTAGAAGACCTTGAAAGGTATAAATTCAATAAAATATCATTGCAAGATTTCTTTTATGATAACAATGCTCTCTTAAAATAGTATCTTGTCTTATTAAGAAAAGCAAAATTGCGTCTTTCTTTCATTCTGTGTCAGCTGTCTCCAGAAAAATCTATCGTACTTACGGACATGAAAATTGGCACACACATAGTAAGGACTATCTCAGTGTGCACCTGGAAGCCGGATTTTCAAATTTTTAATTAGGAAGCAAGTTATTAATTACAATGTATTAATCTATTAATTTTCTTGACATTTTTACTTTCTCTTACCATAAGGTAGAGAAAGTATTGTTTTTGGGCCAAATTTTCGAACGCGAGATTTTGTTATATTTACACGTTTTGAGGTCCTCTGAATACGAAAATCATGTTTTTAGCAAATGGTCTGTGTGTATGTCTGTGTGTCTGTGTGTCTGTGTGTATGTGTCTCTCTGTTATCAGCATATCTCAAGAACAAATAGTAGCAGACATTCCAAAGGTGACATTCCAAAGGTGACAAAGTATATTCCAAGGTGAGTCTATACTTTAAATTATATAAAAAAATGAAATCTAAAAACTTTAGATATTTTCTTTTTTTTTTATATAATTTAAAGTATAGACTCACCCGACGACGAGCGTTCAACATTAAGGTAATCCAGAATTTGGGCATCAGGCATCTGTGGCTATTTATCAAAAGAACTTTCACCAAAATTTTCAGGTCATCATCACTGTGGCGAGGGTCCAACCTTTAATTCAGGGGAGCATTTCATTTCCAGCATAATTCACCTCCGAAGGCTCCATTCCTCCGATGATTTCTGCTTCTGGAATCTTGTGCCTACCGGCCTCTTCCCCGGTCTAGCATCGGCGAGGGTCCAACCTCTGATTCAGGGCTTATAATTCTTCTTCAAAAATTTTCGATCATCTGACGATATTTTGTATTTTTCACTTACAGGCCCATTTTGACTCTGCCTTCTGCCACAAACGGGGCCTTTCCCTTTTTTGTTAGTGGTCGTTTTTTTTACCAATGTTCTTCTATGCTTCTCTTCTCTTGATCCCCTCTTCTCTTCTTAGAAATCTCGGTCCTTGAAAATCTGCTCCATCTCTTTTTTCCTCATTTATAGCTGCAATAAACCATTTTTGTGAGCTTTTGTCGTTTAATGTCAAACGCTTTCTTCATTGCGTCGCCGGACCGTCTCGTAGATTCCTATCAAGAACACATTACAATTCTCCCTCCTTCAATTTTATAATTATGGCTTCCCGCTTTTACATCTAGCAATTTATTGCTCATGTTGAAAAAGAAACATTTTTATCTGCCCATATTTACATACAAATCACTTTTTAAATTGTATTATATAAACATAAAATATTTTTACATATATTTAGATTACACACATGTTTGTTTTATAAATAAATGTGTAATTTTAATTATACACATTTTTGTTTCATTTCCGTTTATAAATAAATGTGTAATTTTAATTACAACATTTTTATTTCTAAAATAAAATAGCTTTTTAAAAATTATTATTAATATTTATTTAAATATAGTGACCAGCGAAGTGGGCAAAGCCTTCTAATATGCAATAAAGCTAACTGATCGAAATTTTGATTAAAAACTAGTTTCTAGATGTAACAATTTTTATATTTTTCTGTATGTCAATACGATTATTTACCAATAAATTCCTTAATTAGTCTTTTCATCAAATCATCAATTAGTTCCTTACGTCAATTATTTTTAAAATCTATCTATTTTCCAATTCATCAACCCACTTATACATTTATAATCCATTTATACACTTATTTATTTAATAAGTACAAAATTTCGAATAAACTCCATAAAATGCATGAAAACTGTTGCAGCAAACAAAGCGTAGCACTCATGCCTACTTTGTTCTTTTGACGAAATGTCACATTGTCTTTCGACCAGGAAACAATTGTTGCAAATTATTGTATTTTACGGTGTTTATTTAAAATTTTGTACTTATTACTTTTAAACATGTTTATTAAAAATTTTGTGATTATAATTTTTAAACGTATTTATTACTGTTGTGAATTTATACAACTTATTTATTTACACGTTATTTTTCTTCACTTTATTTTTCTTTCTTCAATTCATCAATTCATCAGTTCTTATCATATACTTATCCATAATTATGCATACATGCATATTTTACCGTACTTTCATCTTACATTACATCATAGCTGCCAAATGTTTCTGATTTTCGGTTCGAAATCTTAAATCTCCAAAAGTTAATATAAGAAGTTTTTTTTTTTTTTTTTTTTTTTTTTTTTTAAATATAGTGGTGATTATCCTTATTTTAAAGTTGAAAAAGTTGTCAAGTATGAATAACATGTAACATGGTAGTACATTTACGAACATTAAATTAAAAATCAGAATTTTATTTATATACAATACAAAGGTACATGCATACAATTTAATCAAACAGTTGTCTAAAGCAACCATATTGTTAATAACAATTAAAATCCTAATAAGAAAATTAAGTAACAATAACAGTATAAAGCATTTAAAATTATTACACTGAAAAGTTAAAATAAGGGAATTTTATTAGTTGCGTTTTATTCAAAATCCTTCAAGCAAATATTTGTAATTTAAGTTTTCGTTATGACGAAATATCCTTAAAAATGTAAACTGGTTTATCATGGTTATTTTAAATAAAATATTTTTAAGGGCTTTAGTGTTTTAACTTTCGAACTAAAGCTGAAGTAATCCCAAATAATAGATCAAATGTTTCGCTTCCTATATCGTTCATCTATCAATAGCGAGTAATAAAAGTGATTTTTAAAAGATATTTTTGGATCTCGTAATGTATGCGATTCTTTTTATCTCCATTTCAAAGTGAAAATATCTTTTTATTGGATAATGATGATTTATTTAACTTTTCTTCCAGATCAAGGAAATTTTCAAAGAGATTCCATTTCAGCTTTCATTAAAACGGAAATGATAAACTCTTTTCTTCTCTTTACATAAGAATGATGCCGCCTCTGAATGTATTTTTACCCCATATTATGTAATTTTATGCACAAAGTAAATCTAAATTAAAAAAAAAAAAAAAAAAAACTATTATACATGGAGTATTTTCTGCTTTTTCTTTCTGCTTTTAATGAATCTTGGTGGTTATTTTATAAGCTTTATAATGAAACATATTTGCCCTTTAAAAATACTTTTTATAAGTGTGCTCTGAGAGTGTACAATCACTTTTCTCTTTAGAAAAAGAGGGAAACGCAGGTAGACCAATGCATAATTCGCGCAAAAGTATACAAAATAATAAATAAATAAAAAAAATATGATATACTTTCTATAGTTTTGTTTAAAATCATTAAATTAAAATAATATATATCTGTTAATGCCATTAAAACTTATAAAACGCAACAATTAGAATGCATATTTACAAAAATAATCATTAAACTATAACATTATACGTCTCATATTGCAGCACTTAAGCTATCAACGACAACATTTTACGCATAATCATTTTTATACCATATGCATAGTTTACTTTCAAGTTACATAACGGCATACACTTTTCTACCAGTAATTAATAATAATAATAATAATAATAAAAATAAAAGTACCTAAATGCTAATGAAACATCTCATTAATAGGATAAATTTTTCAGATGTAGAGGAACTTAAAAATTACGTAAAGTAAAAGATTCAGAAAAGTGTGAACAAAAAATAACTTGTTCGCTTCTCGGAAAAAGGACAGGTAGGGAAGTAAAATTTACAGGCAAGTAATTAGGATTTAAACTAAAGATAAACCTGAGCAACAGTTTGTAATATCTACGTAAACAATTTAAAGTAATTGTACCAAAAGTAAACGCTTTAAAAATATTTTCCGTGTACTGTTCTTAATTTGAAAGAATATAACAAGACTACATCAAAGAACTGGTGTACAATTAATATTAAAACTTCTTCAGACACCATAAAATTAATGGAAGCACTACCAGTTTCGAAATAATTTGGTTTTTCTTCTTCAAGTACGAAATACATGCTACTGCCTTGAAGGCAAAAGCAAGACTGAAAACAGGTTAAAATAAAAGAGGCAGGAGCAAGAAACCAACTAATAGGAAGAACCCTGTAGTAGCATCCATTTTAAAGGCTGAAATGACACACATAACACATAAGCCTAACGATGAGATAATTTGCATAATCCATTAATCCAATCGAAACATTCATCAAATAATATAAATGGAAAGAGATAAATTAACCAAAAGGACCTGTTAAAAGAAAAGAGAATTCATGAAATGAAAAATAGAATTTAAAATGCTGAAAACCAGAAATGATCAAAATCAGGAAACTTGCATCTCTGTCAGCATTATGCAAGATTTCGGATCGCTGTATAGCTAATTCAAGGAATATACAACATATATATATATTTAAGATTAAAAACTGTTAAAAGTTTAAAATTATAAAACAGTTCACGTGTATAAATAATACATAAAAGGTAACAAACCACTTTAAAACACGTAAATAAAGTATTTTTTATTAAAAACTACACAAAGCTTTTCGCTATTATAGTAATAGCATCATCAGGTGTAATTGCGTTACATAGAACTAGCAATATATAAATAAATAAATTCAAACGTTTTAAAGCGTTTGAACGTTTGAATTTATTTATTTATATATTGCTAGTTCTATGTAACGCAATTACACCTGATGATGCTATTACTATAATAGCGAAAAGCTTTGTGTAGTTTTTAATAAAAAATACTTTATCTACGTGTTTTAAAGTGGTTTGTTACCTTTTATGTATATATATATATATTGTACAAATGTAGGAATGTGGAACTTTAATTTTATATATATATATAAGAGAGAAAATATGCTTTTTTTAATAAGCTTTCGAAACGCATGTAAACACTAAACATAAATAGTATAACATTTGAAACAGACCGATTAACCTTCGCATGTTTTGAGTTTTATAGCAATATTACATTTTTATGTTTGAACATAAAATAATATCATTTAATAACGCTTAATTACTAAAAATTTAAATCATTTAGCATAAATATTAAATTATTTCTGCTGAATAGATTTTGGTTTTAACAATGAAAGTCTATTGCTAAATCATACAAGCTCATACATGCACGCCTCAAAATTCATTTATTTAAATATTCTTTTCTCTTTTACACTTGTAAAACACTGAATTGAAATCTGATTTACTTAATAGGACCTAAATGTAAAAAATCAATCAAAATATACATAAAACATACTATATCTTAATCATTGACTATAGCATAGTAAATCAACGTAAATAGTATATCATTTGAGCCAGATCGATTAACCTTCACATGTTTTGAATTTCAGTTTTTAACGTTTTCTTTTATTAACTATAATAAGCAGGAAGAAACGTCCTATAGCACACTTATACATGAATTCGGTTTTTGAATGCTATACTTAATACTACTCAAAATCAGTGGAATATTACTTGAATTGCGCGGATATTCTCACAATAAACTTCTTTGGAATATGCAGAACGTGACATTCTTCCTGATTTGTATCTGAAGTTCATGATTGGTGTTTTAAAGAAACGAGGATTTTATCTTTTTGCTCAGTGGAAATGTATATAGGACGCTACTTGTTAAGCCTCTTCCACGATATTCGTCACTTTAATTGGTGTGCAATTAGCTTGCTTTCCTGAAACATGTTTCTAAATTTAGACTATTAGAGAGAGGGAAACGATTTCTTTTTCTATATTACTCATGAGTATTTACTACTGTATTTTGTTTCTTTTTTTTTTTTCTTCTTTTTTTTTTCTATCATTAAATATGTTTCTGTGGACATTGGAATCATTGTAAAAGGGGAAAAAAAACAGAAAAATTATACAACATGTTTTATGATAAAGTGTAAAATTAAATTAAAGGAAATTGTATTGTATTATTAACATTTTTTATTTACACAACAAAGATTAATAATTTAAAATAAATTAAGAAATATACAACCAATAAAAAAAAAGAAAGAGAAATCTGTTAGAGGAAGGATTTCTTTTAGTACGACTGGACTAGTTTATATTTCTGGCATGTGATAACTGCACACACTCGTACAAACCCTCGTTCGAATACATTTATTGGAAAAGAAGCCTCTTGTCGTATATTAATTCATAAATTATTGCCAATAATTTTTTATTATTCGATTAGTTAGTTCTTTCCTAATTTTTGAATTCAAATCTACATTAAAATCCCCTACCAGAAAATAAAGGTTTAAGCAGTAGGAGAAGAGGGGGGGGGGAGGGGGGGAAGGGTTCAGGAGATATTCCTGATTTAAGGGCCTTTGAAAGTTTTATTGTCTCAAAATTTCTCAATAATTATTTATTTTTATAAAAAAATCATTATTTTGAATGTTTAATTTGATTTATGGTGCATTAAGATTAATTCTTTAAATATCACGTATTATATGTATAAAAAAATACTTTTAATATATTATACTTTTAATAAGAACCGAATGCTATATTTTTAATAATTCTCCTTTTGTTATTCATCTTGCAGTTTTCAGAATTTTTGCATGTTATATAATTTCACCCCTGGTTTAAGTTATATCTGCATAAGTTAACATGTTTAATGATAGTTAAATTTTTGGTTCCAAACCTGTACAATTTTTTGAATATTTCTCAGAAGTAAAAGCAGTATTCACTTATTAGCCTAAAGGCATGATTCTGGCTCTTAATTTTAATTATTAATAAAAGACTGCAGCTAACTTTTACAAATTTTAAATTTAGAGGAACAATTAATTTCTATATTTGTAAAAATTATGTTTAAAAAAAATTAATTTCATATACTGATTCAATTTAAAGAATTTATAAATTATATAAATATAAAGAACTAAGAATTCTAGGTAAACATTTATTTAAAAAAAAAAAAAAAAAAAAACAACATTTTGGATTTTAAGCTTTTAAATTTTAAGGGAAACTGGCACCTATGACTTGGCACCACTGGAGTAGGATTTATATAAAAGCTCATGTTTCCATTTAATATTTATAAATTGAACTGTATTAGTTCTGTTCAATAAAATATATATTCCGGCAACAATTCTTATGGTTTTTGATATGTATATATATATATATATATATTTACAAATTTGAAATCTTTAAATTAAAAGTGCATGTCTATGTTAAAATTGTCAAATATATATATATATATATATATATAGGTTATATATTTTTTTTATTTTTATATTTTTTCTTTTAAAGATATTAGAAAATATATCCCTAATTCTTTTAAGAAGGTACTGTTAAATAAATAATAATAATAATAATAATAATAAGTACTAAGTCTTTTCTCAAATACCTCTAAAAGTTTTAGCATTTTGAATTTCATGAATTCATGAAAAAAATGCACACTGACAAAATTAAATTTACGGATTTCAAATCTGTACAAAATATATCAAGATCATAAGAATTGTTGCCTGAATTGGATTGAATAAACCTATTATGGTACAATTTATAAATATGAAATCGAAATATAAGCTTTTATATAAGACCTATTTCAGTGATGCCAAATTTGCCATTTAAATGATTTACCTATTAAAACAAATATGTAGTTAAACAAATGCATTATCCTAATACAAACAGAAGCAACTCATATAATGCGTTTATATACAAGCACTAATATCAAGAATATGATTTAATTAACATTATATATATATATATATATATATATATATATATATATGCGCTATATGTCAGTAATAGTTTAAATGTTAACACAATTTAATCATATATAAAAGGTAACAAACCACTTTAAAACACGTAGATAAAATATTTTTATTAAAAACTACACAAAGCTTTTCGCCATTATAACAATAGCATCATCAGGTGTAATTGCGTTATATAGAACCAGCAATATATAAATAAAGAAGTTCAAACGGTTTAGAGTAACGGTTACAATAAAATTTTTTTAAAATTACGGTTTCAATAAAAATATATTGAAAAAATTGTTGTAAAATACATAAATGAAAAATTTTTTTTTTATTCTAACCGTAACTTTAAAATTTTTTTATTGTAACCGTAACTTGCTGGTTCTACGTAACGCAATTACACCTGATGATGCTATTGTTATAATGGCGAAAAGCTTTGTGTAGTTTTCAATAAAAAATATTTTATCTACGTGTTTTAAAGTGGTTTGTTACCTTTTATATATTATATATACACGTGAAATGCTTTGTAATTTTAAACTTTTAATAGTTTTTAATCATAATTACAATTTATTCAGTATATATAATGAATGCGGACATGGAAGCAATTTATTCAGTAGAAACATAAACAAGTAATAAAGCTTTATTACTTTCAATTTTTAGCTGTTCATAACAGTTTGAAGCATAACACCTTTACTCAACCCAGAATTGTTCATGGAATTTTGAAATCATTGTGTTATGAAGAAAGAAATACTTGATTATTATTATTATTTATAAAACTATTACTGTCTTAGGTTTGGGTTACTATAAAGCTTTTCCTATAGGTATTCGTCAAAACGTCTGAAATTGGAAGCGTGCGGTCATTTATGGAGAGGTAGTGTATATTTACATTTAGAGAAAATGTAAATACCATTGAATTTTTTCGTATACAAATGCATTTTTAGTTCTTTATGTATAAAAGCATGAGTTATTTTTATTCAGACAACCAGAAATCGAGAAAAGTGTTTTGTTTTACATAAATAGGATGTATATTTTATTATAATCAAGTATTACCTACTTTTATTACTTTCTTCTATGTTCTATAGAAGAAAGTATTGGATTCGTAAAAATTTTCGACCTCGGGTTTTTGATGGATTTGCACGTTTTGAGAGTGGTAGAACACGATTTGACAATTTTTAGGAAATGTCTGTCTGTCTGTGGGTGTGACAAAATTTTATGGTACCTGTATCTCAGGAACTGTTGCACAGAATTTCATACAAATTAGTATGTACTTACATCTTGACATAAACTAGTGTCTATCAAGTTTTGGTAAAAATTGTCTTACAGGTTGCGTTGCCATTCCGCTTTTTCTAAATTTTTAACGTGTTGGTATAAGACAACATTTTGTATAAATGTGCATATAGAGAATTATTTTTTAATAATCACTATGAATTTTACAAGAATTATTTGAATTATTTATAATAGAGATAGTCAACTGGGAAAACATTTTTGTATATGTAGGAGCATTGCCTCCTCGAGGCAATGCTCCTACCCCCCTCGTCCTACCCCCCTTAAGTCCCCTTCGAGGGAAATAAATTTTCATTATGGATATCTTTCAAAAGAGCTCGTCAATACCTTTAAAATGAATGGTTGAACCCTAGATCTGCGAT
This sequence comes from Salticus scenicus, assembly GCA_963930645.1. Classification (NCBI taxonomy): domain Eukaryota; kingdom Metazoa; phylum Arthropoda; class Arachnida; order Araneae; family Salticidae; genus Salticus; species Salticus scenicus. The sequence continues at coordinate 267,162,326 of OZ005652.1, read as the reverse complement.
AATTTAAAATAAGGTTATCAATTTATTTTTTATTTTATTTTTTTCATTTTTAGCAAACAAACAACAACAATTTTTTTTTTTTTTTTTTTTTTTTTTAATGAGAACAAAATGACCTTTTTTTGTATATTTAGTGTTATACTATTTTTCTAATATGGAAATCGTACTGCATTATCATGGAAGATAATTTTATTAAATAATGATTTTAATAAATTATTTTTACTGAGTGAATTTGCATAGGAAAATATGGAAGAAAGTCATGTGGTGGCCACAACATTCTAATTTTTTCAGTTGCTTCTTTCTTTCTATTTCTTATTATAAACTGTTTCAAAATCCAAATATTTAACGAAATTTTCATAAAAATGTGATTACCCCTATGGGTATTTAGAATGATATTTACATACTTCTCGATTTCGTAAAATTTCAATAACAGTATTTACAGTCCCCCCCCCCCCCTCTTTTTTGAATAAAAATAATTTTGTAAAAAAAAAAAAAAAAAAAAAAAAAAATAGAATTGAGAGCAATTTTGAAAATATAATAGGCGTTTTTTATTTAGCATATTGCTTTATTCGTATCGTTGTTGTCGTTTCAAATCTTAAATCTGAAGGAAACGATCCTTTATTGTGTTTTATAAATTAATATAAATTGTCATTTTATAGATTTTCCTTTAGAGTAGAAACATATATATATATTTAATATTTTCAAAAATTGTAAGTTATTTAATTTTAAAATTATACTGTTCATCACCAAAAAATTTGTTAAATCAACCATTTTTTTTAATACCCTTAACAAAAAATCTTGTTACCAGAATGAAAATTGCTCGCTCATTGACTGTTTACAGAGAGTTCTATGACGTAGTTTATTGGACTATCCAATGACAGTGTATGATTTACCTTTCAACTACATTCTTCTGGCCAATCGAATCAAGTTGTTTTGTCTAACAGTGCAAAATTATTGTTAAGACGACAAAAAAAAAAAAAAAAAAAAAAGAAAAGAAAAAAAAAAATCTACAAAATCAGTCAACAATTTTTTTTTTTTTTTTTTTTTTTTTTTTAAGAAAATATTTTTTTCGGTGTACTTGCATGTAATGAAGTGCTTTAATAGTTTCAACAGACAATTGTCTAAATAATTGAATTTCAGATAATAATAATAATCGTAATAATTTAGCATAATACTAACAACAGATACAATAACAATAGTAATAATAATATTTTGCCATAATAATAGATCACTTTAAAGTTAGCTCATTGAAAAATTAAAATAACACGTTTATTCATCGAATAAATAGCTAACAATGCATACGACATATCAATAATATAGCTTAAGTGAAATACATGGATGTATATAGTCTATACAGTTATACATCTATTTTATTACAAAAAGTTAAGTATTGTTGATTATATTCAAGCCTTTTTGAAAAAAATGCTTTCTTAAAAAACTTAAATAATCGAAAACTTCTCTTAAAGTAATAAAAGTACTCATTTTTCTAGTTTTCCGAATATATATTTTTAGACGAGGTTTGAGTTTTTTTTTTTTAATACACATTTGAAATAGTGCATGGTACTAAATTATACGTAGCATGTTTTAACTGTGCATCCATATGTACGCTTTTAAGCATCTTATTGGAAAAAAAAAGTAGCTGTTTTTTCGCTAATTATTAACTTTCACCCTATCCAATTATTTATGGTAAATTTATGAAAGTAACAGTGACTTTCAAGATGATTTTGACGTAAAAATTAACTACTTGCGATTTTATTTTATTATCTTCGGAAAAAATAATTTTAAATAAAAAAAAAAAAATCACTAAAAAAGGCAGTTGAATAACAAAAGAGGCTAATAAATCAAGGAAAAAACAAGAGAAAAGAGAGAAAAAAAAATTCTTTCCTTAAAAATTTCCATAATTCAACACAATAAAAAATAAAGAAAAAAAAATTGTTTACTTTAAGGATATAAAAAAAAAAAAAATAAAAAAAAATAACTGTATTAAAACAAAAAGAAAATTAATTAAAGAAAGAAAAAGAAATTAATAAACCAGGAAAATAAATATTCAACTTTTCTAATTGAATAAAACGCACTTTTTCAAGCATTAATTATAATGATTACGCATAGAAATGCTATTCTTTAATAATTAGGCATTCCACATAATGAAGTGAAGTGTACCACGTTAAAAAATGTGCAAGGGAAAAACGCCATCTGCATTAAGTGCATAGTCAGTGAAAACAGTGACGTAAACATTGCAGAGTTAATTAAAAACGCCGTTTTTGCGTCTTTTGAAGGAACTTTAATGAAGAAATTCGTTTGTAGAAGAAGAATAGTATTTTACAAATTAATTACTTGGTGAATTTACAGCTTTTAATTTTTTTCTTGTTTTGCTTTTATGTTTTAAATGCTCTTACGAATTATTATTTTTCTAATAGCCTTTGATGACTTAAGACTAATCAGATATTTAAAAGAATTTAAGTAAAATTATTAAATGACGTTATTATATTCTCTTAGGCATGTATGGTAGAGAAAGCATTGTTTTGGGATTAACTTTCCTAAACTTAGCTTTTGTTACAGTTATTCGTTTATAGGTGCCCCATACCTGAAAGAAAATGTTTAGGCTTTCGGTTTTTGTGTTTGTCTACATGTATGTTTGTGTATCTAGGCGCATTTTATTAGCATAACTCAAAAACTAATATTAGCAGGAAGTCCACGTGTTTAAAATTTGTATCGTATGGGGATATCACTTAAAATTTTTGATCAGACCTAATAAACATTTCGTGTGCAGGGAAACACAAAAATATTCAAATGCATAATGTCATTTTAAAATCTTGTTAAATATGTTAATTTTATTTTGCATAAACCAAATGAAATTAGCATATATATTTTTTATATGCTCAAATGCTCAAAAGCATGTGTGGTATATCGCATAGAGTGTGGTATGAAAAGCATTCATCTTTCTATTGAAGAGCTTGGTAAAAGAATTAGGATATATTAAGTTTATAATTAGAACTGGTTGGCAGTGCATTTAAAGATGTTGTAACGTGATGGGAAAATAATAATAAATACTCTCTTTTTCTTTCACAAACTAAAAATATATTAAACATACACAGATTTGAATATGCGTTGAAAACATAAGGTGCGATAAAAGACCGCTATTGAATAATTAACATAAAACAATATAATGCAAGTAATAAGGCGAAAATAATAAAGCGAAGTAATAATTGCGAATAATGCGAAAGGTAGCATGCAAGCTAAGGTGCGGATGAAAAATATATCTTAAGCTCACGGAGTAATATTTAATAGGAGAAGAAGGTAATGCTGAAATTTTGTGATGTTGTTTTCTAATGTTTACAGAGGGCGCCAGCGTGCAATCCTTCCTTCTCTCCAGCTTCCGCAATGTTATTCAATGGGGAAATGTCTCGTTTTAATTATTTTTTTAAAAATAATATCAAGCTGAAAAAATTTCGATTGAAAGCAAATTTCATTAAATAGAGTATTCTACGCAACATGTTTTTTTTAAGAGCGATTTTATGCTAATTTTACTTTGAAAGAGAGCTTTTAAAAAATGACGATCTTTATGAACCGAAGCTAGCGAAAACAGACAATTGGGAGAAAAGAGAATGGAGATCGTTTGTATGTGTCGTTTGAAAATGTAGATTATTATAGATGATTATAATTTTTCATTACTAGTATATTTGACGTATAAAAAAAATGTAGTAAATAAGTTTCTAGCGATTTGATTTTTGCATTAATTTCCTTTTACCAACATCAAGCTTGGGATAATTCTTTGTTGAGCAAGTTTTTTTTTTCATAACCTATTTTCTGTTAAAATTACATACGATTTTCATAAATTTGCTAGTGTTGGCATTGTATTATTTTGTAAAAGAAAAACAATATTTTGGTTTACCGTTAGAATTTAACACTAGTGTGAGAATTCAAAATGCAGTTTAGATCAGGTGTTAAAAATCATGTCAAGAAATTTAACTAGACATATCTGAAAGCCCATTTATTTTTTGAAAGCTCTTCAAAATTGGGATCTTTAAGGTTATCAATATTTTAATAGCTACACACATTATACAGATTTCAATAATACTTGTAGAATTTAATTTATTTGTATAAAAATTAAACTTTCCTGACAATTGTCCTTTAAGTTTTAAGTTATTAACAGATTCTTAAAAGCTCACTCTCATTATTGCAGTTTCTTATAACTTTAAAAAAGCAAATTTACTTCTGATTTTTATTTTCTTAAAGTTGAATATTAATAAAAAATTGTTATTGTATAATTTTTAATTATTTATATATATACTTTTTTACTAAATATTGTATGAAGTAACTAGCATAGTTTATCTGGAATAATTTAGTAATATGAAATGAAGTTTCAGCTTATTTATAAGATAATGTAACTATGCATTTAAAAACCACAATGCAGGAGAAGTATCTGAAGATGCTTAAAGCAGTTTATATTTTCTGCCAATTGTGAACTACTAAAAGAAATAACATGTTTCCCCCCCCCCCCCAAAAAAAAAATATATATATATATATTATTTATATCTAAATAAATCATTCCTTTATTACCCATTTCAAACTTTTTTCCTAAAATGTAAATAACTTAAGCTTATGCATTTTTTATATTTGAGTACATAGTTTCAACCTAATGTAATAAAGTAAATAAATGCTTCTCAGATATTTATCACATAATTTGTAGTGCTTTTCTTTATTTATGTTGTATCAATTGCCTTTAACTTAAACATTGAATTTTCTGCCATGACAAATTCAGAATTAAATAAAGCAGTAAGTATTGTGTTGTTATGAAATTAGCATGGTAATTTCACAAATATAAAATTGAGCAGAAGCTAAAGAGCAATTTTTTTTTTTTTTTTTTTTTTGTAGTTTTATTTCCTATTTCTTTGAATCACTTATTATATAAGATTGTGTCATTGCATCAGATAATTAGAATAAACATGGCGAATCATACAGCAGAAACATTCAAGATTATTTGTTCGTATGAAATAAATTAAAATATCAAATTATATTTATTCATAGTTACAATTTTTGATTAGCACTCATCCTTGTAGTAGAATTTAGGTGACACAGCGACATTGTTGCAGTAAAGAAATTATCACTTGCACATAAAAATTAAAGATACTTCTAAATTTCAGTAAAATATAGAAACTCGTGTCTTCTATTTAAAGATTCTTCAACAGTCTATTAATAATGCTGATATCTTTATATTTATGGGTGCATATTATGTGTAAATTAGAAAATATGTCAATATTGTCTTGCAGAAAAGGTTGCACGAACGAGGCTTATCACAGAAAGCATAAAAATTTTCTGTCACAGGGACAGTCGTTGAAGCACATTGTCATGAAATAACTCATTAGCATATTTCAATTTGTTAGTAAAATTAGTTTATGTTGAATAAATCATAAGCTTGTCCAGCATCAACCATCTTGTGATTTAAAGCAAGGGCTATTCTGTTTAAAAATTTTAAAGCTGTTTGTTCAGAGAATAAAAAAGGAATTATTATTTTCAATACATTATTGAAAATAGCTCGCTTCTATTGTGTAATAAAACATTTTAATTTACAGCAGTAAGCTCATATTCAAAAGCAAGATGAACATTATTTATGTATGTATGTATGCACATACATATATATATTATGCATTGGAAAAATGCATACTATTTATTTTTAGGCTTGTGGATTTCCAAGAATATTTACAGTTTTTTCTAAATATGTGGGTTTTGTAAAATAAAACTAATACATTGAAGTAAACAAAAATATTCAAAGAAAAATATAAATAATTAATCAATTCAAAAAGTAATTAATAAACAAAACATAAAAATTATGATTTAATGGTTTAAAGCATGCATTAAGGTAGAAAACTATGGTAATTTTTAATGACTGTTATATATGTAGGATGGTTGAGTAATCGACATAAATATGGTGTGTCTGTGCATTCTGTAGCTCTCGAAGACTCGCCACATATCATTGACAGTAGCTCAATCCCATTTAATTATATCAGAGAAAATAGTTTTAAGAATTGCTCACAAGGAAACATTCAAAAGGTGTCATCTTCAAAAAATATTGAAAAAAAATTGGCTGAAATGAGCACAATAGAGCGAGCACAAAAAATTATCAAAATTAAACATATTTGGCGATTTCACACTGTTAGGCGATTGATTTTGACATTTTGAGTACTTGGCACAGAAGCAAAACACAGTTCTGTTCATACACGGCAACCTCGGTGCTAGCAAACTTACAGCTTAAGAGTGCTAAATCGCCAAAAATGCATAATTTTGATAATTTTTTGTGGTCACTGTAATTCATTTCAGCCGATAATTTTTCACTTTCTGGTGTTTTATAAAGAGTAGCATCACATATATTTTTTACACAGTTACAACTTACACATAGTTATTCACATAGTTACAACTTTGACATGAGTCCCCCCAAGGCACAACTTTGACATGAGTCCCCCCCCAAGGCACAACTTTGACATGAGTCCCCTCAAGGCACAATTTTATTTTATTTATTTATTTATTATTTTTTTTTTTTTTACGTATGCATGCATTTTTTAAAAATATTTTTAGCCAACTGTTTCGGGTCCAGTGACAATGTTTTTTAACATTATGTATATTTCTAAAAATGTATAAGGAAGTCATGTGGTGCCCACATCAGATTTTTTTTTTTTTTATTATTATTCTGTTTTTCTAATAATAATAAAAAAAAATCTAGAGGTTGAGAAGTATTCATGTGACACTAGTGCTATGCTATCGGTGAATGACACCCTAAGAGTGGTCTGTAGACATGCCATCACAATTTTGATCCTCTACAGAGGGGATGGCTGCCCCGTTTTAAGCTAAAAATTCCAGAATTGAATTTGGTTTTTGCTTTTCCCAAAATTTGCTTAATTTTTTATAATTCATTTTGAAGCTATGAAGTGCAAAAAAAAATTAAACAAAATTCCTTTTTTTGCACTTTATAACTTCAAAAAGAAACATAAAAAATTAAAAACAAAAAACTGTTTTAGAAAAACAAGAAAAAATATAACAGTTATAAATTTTTGAATTTAAATTTAAAAAAAAATAAAAAATTGAATAATGAGTAATTTTCATAACAAATTTCTTCATAGAATAACATGAGTTTTAGCTGCCATTGGCAGAGAAATTGTACAAGGTGATTGGCAAAGGATAGAGACCATGTAATAGTGCATTTCATCAAAATTCTTTTGATTTTTAATTTATTTGTTTTATTTTTAAGCATAACTTGCAAACACAAAATCCAAGTTCTACTAGTATTGGATAATGGATCTAATTCTCTATCCCCTCCCCCCCTCCATAAAAAAAGGAAGGAAATTTTAAGATTTTGTTTCTACTTTTTTATTGTTAATTTTTAAAAACCTTTAAATGTGAAACTCAGTATGAGTTTTTCAAGTATTACTCAATTTTAGGTATTTTAAATAAATGAAGTGCTACTTTCTTTCAGGTAGATTTCCAAATTTCTAGTTATAAATTATGGTGACATTCATTTAATATATTAGACCAAATTTTATTTAAACTTAAGCTTTTTTATTTAAGGTAAAGACACCAATGGTCACCACCCTCACAAAAGACATGTTAAAATAACCGTTAATTAACATCTAGAATTTGAATCAGCTCAAGCTAGATTCTCCAGTTCTAGGGAATCTAGCGCGAGCAGATTCAAATTCATAGATGCTATTAAAAGTTTATTTCAACATGTCATGTAAGGGTGGTAAACTCTGAGACAAATTTTAAGGATGGTGAACACTGGTATCTTTACCTTATTTAGGCAATTGTATTTCCTGTTGCTTGCATAAAAAGCACAATTGGTTTTTTAATTTTTTCTCCCATTTTAGAAATTAGTTTTAAAAAGAGATTTAAAAAAAAAAATGTAATTTTATAAGATTTTTCTCTAAAATTTTCAACATGCATATTTTGTGATTATGGATTTTATTTTTTTAAGTTTTCTTTTTAATTGAAAATTTGACCAAGATCATAACTAAATTTCAACTGGCTGAGACATTTTCAGAAGCAGAGACCATGAAATGACCTAAATCAGAATTGCTGCCATAGTTTGAAAAGCATTGCTGTATCATCATTTATCAAATGAATATCTTGAAAAATAGAAACTCAGCAGTACCGCAGTGACTAATATTTCAATATTATATTTATTATGTCGCCAAATGCTTTATAACTGCATTCACACAAAGATGTTGTAAGGACATTCAAAACTCTAATTAGCAACTATAGATAACTTGTATTACATTAACCTTCTCCTTCTGGAGCAAGTTGCTCAAAACATATATCTAGTAATATTTTAAATATCTAATTAAAAACTTTTGTTTTTCATACTATATCTAACATTACTGAAACTTAACTGTACTGTGATTAGTGTAAAAAATTTACTAAAATAATTGCTTTGGAAATTTTCCTGAAAAACACAGAAAATTTTTTAGCCTCAGATCAGTACTCGTTTTAGTTTATTCCTTTATTATATACATCTTAATGTGGCACAAGAATGTAGAAAGAGAAAAATTAAATTGTACTTAAACATAGTAATATTCCTCCCCCCCCCCCCAAAAAAAAAAAAAAAGAAGCAGAGATTTCTTACATGTACTACTACAGTGAAATGCTGCTGTAGTGCACTTTCTTCATTTTGTTAGATTTATCCAATTTTTCTGGCTTAAATATAATATTTATTTTATGAACTGAAATTAACAAAATTTGAGTTGTGCAGATTTTGTAGTTCTCAATTGCAGGGTTGTTATTTTGTCCACTTTTTTGTCAAAAGTCTGGGACACCGGACAAAACTGGAAAAAACCACACAGAACTGGACAAAATAAAATCCATTGAACTGTACATGTTTAGTGCATAAAAGTATTCTGTTAAAACAATAAATTGCAGTTTTAACTTTAAATTACCACTTTTAGCAATAGAAATAGTTTTTTAAAAATTAATAATTTAATTAATAAAAAGTGTAATTAAAAAAAAATGAAGAAAATGCTAATTACATTGGTTATGTACAGTTTGTAGATGTAACAAAGTAAATATGTTGTGGTGGACTATTATAATATTATCATACTGGATATTAAAAGGGAAAAAAAAAAGTTATTTAATGCTATATTTAAATCTTTAAAAACAAGCCAGAAAAAGAATTTATGCATAATGTTGAGTTATCTTCAGTACATAATGTTGACAATAAAAAAAAAAAGAACTTAATCCCCCCCCCCCATGAAAGAGATTATTTTCAATATTAAAGTTTTTCACAAACAACATGATTGATCAATACATAGACGATTATAATCTTAAAAATAATTTGTTTCTTTGTTATTTTTGTACTTAACATGGAAATGTCTGATTTAATACTTCTATACTTGGTTAAAAAAAAAAAAAAAAATCTCATAAATGTAGATAGAATGTTTTTATCAATTTATGTCTTCATGTCCTTTCAAAGCTAAGCTTTCATTTCTATATAACATTTCATTTGCATTATGCCATTTTTTTTATCCAAGAATTTAAAAGATCAAATTTACATACTTAATCATTTGATAATTTTATATTCTTATTTTAATTTTGTAAAAAAAATATTACTTGGTAATAGAAATTCCAAATGAAAAATATACAAAATTAAATTTTACTTCCACATAGAAAACTTATTTATTTTTTCACAAGAAAAGTAATGTCTTTAACAATATATGCAGAAGCTTTAAGAGAAATAATAGAAATGTTGAGTGACTCCAATCGAATTTCTGAACATTAAGTAATTCACTGTTGTTTAAATAAAATGAAGTAAGAGAAGTCATTAAATAAACAAACGAGAAAATGATAATAAGTGTTTGATTATCTGTTCCCAAATAGTATATTGTTTAATGAAATGGTATGTACACAAATTCTTTTGTGCATCTCTGTAAAAGAACTAATAGTGTTAGATTCACCAAAATGTATACAGTTTGTGTGACATATAACTTGTATATGAAATTAAAGTTCAATCAAATGAGGCATTCTGGCACCATCATGTTTTTAATAATTTTCAGACTATATAATATTACAGAATTTTTCATTATTCCCCTTAAAAAAAAAGCTATAAATACTAGATTCACCAAAATAAATCAATACAATTCATTCGACAGTGACCTCTAACATGTATATGAAGTTTCAGCTGATTTGATTAAGGAATTTAGATGCTATCACACTTTAGATTATCTGAGCCCATAGGCTATAATGATAAAGAATTTATCTTTGTGTTCTGGTAAAGGAAAAAAAAAAATTGTTCTGGATTCTCCAAGATGTATACAGTTTGTGCTGCGATAACCTATAACATATGTACTAATTTTTAGTTCATTTGATCAAAGCATTTAGACAATATTGTGTTCACTCTACTCAGACATACATACATCATTGTAAAAATAGCAAAAATGAACTTATGGGACCTGAAAACATATAGATACACTAACATAACAAAGTCAAATTTTTGTCATGATTACAATACTTTCCTTACCTATGTGTTTTCAGAAAGTAAAAAATGCCATGAAAGATATGTGAACCATTCATTTCATCGTTCACAGTAACTCAGAACCCGGTGACAACACGGTTCTGACTTCAAAGTCAGATTTTCGAATAGTTTTCTTTTAATTAATTAAAATATGAAAATAATAAGCTCTTAATAGCAATAAAATAGCCATTAAAAAATTAGCTATGATTTAATTGTTGCCAAAAAAAAAAAAAAAAAATTACGAGTTCATTTTCTTTCGACATAAAAATAAATACTTTTAATTCAACGTGAATGTGGAAAAATGATAAAAAGTTAAATTATGCATTTCACAAAAATTGATGCCATTATCAGTTTTAAAATTTTATACACATTGATAAGTGCTAATGTACGTGGCTAATATACATTGTTCTAAAAGGAGTAATATTTTATTTTTAAAACCAACTTTTTTTTCACTATTATTTCACTGAACTGATTTCACGTGCTTAAATATTATTTTTTAGCCTCACGTATTTTATTAATGACTCATCAGAAAATTTAAAAACATGGTATATAAAAAGTTTTTTTTTTATCTTATAATTATTTTTTATCAAACTTTTAGCATAACCCTTACTTTGAAACACAAATGGAGAAGGGGGGAGAGTAACATTCTATTTATTATCCTGCAATTCATACAGACTGACGCTGAAAATAAACCACTATTACATGAATGTTTAACAAAATTAATCAGCGATAAATATTATTTCCAGACTTTCAAATATATTTTGTTTCGTATTTTCTAAATATGTTTGTTTACATTTTATAGGTACTTATTATTTGAATATGCTTAAATTATTTACCATCATATATGAATGTGATAGATTAGTTTTATTAAATATTAAAGAAATGTTTATTCTAAAATTTATTAAAAATCGTCTTTCCGTTTTGATGTCTAATTAATAATAACTGACTTTGCATCTGTAAAAGAAAACTGTAAACAAAGGCAATGATCTCTAATTTGCAAATTCCTATTATCTGCACAACCTCTGGACAAAACTTTTGAGAGTTAGAGGGAGTTGACTGTAAAACAAACGAAAAGTTTTTTCGTAGTTCAATATTGCACTTTTATTTTTCAACTTAAAATAGATAAATAATACAAACTATGGATTTTTTTTTTTTTTTATCCTAGAGAGCTTGCAGGACAGTTTAAAAGTAGGTATCTTACTTATTGATACAGTTCATTGGGTACCAGCTTCGAGTTTATACAAAAAGTTGTATCCTTTAAAAAAAAAAAAAAGTGCAAATATTATGGCTAAAAATTCCATAATTATTATCACTTGTACTGTTTGAATGTATAATAATATTAACATTGAAAAGAAAAAACCCATCACCTGTATATACTTAGTATTTGTTATCAAATAACTTATTTTTCTAAAGATATTTTTAATATTAATTGAATTATAGTTTAGATTTGACATTATATTTATACTTTGAGTTTATATAGTTCATAAATTTTAATATTGAACATCTGGTTTTGTCTTTTGGTTGGTTTCTTCCGGTTTTTTCCAGTTTCTTCCACTGTCCTGGAAGAAACCCAACCCTGCTTTAAAGTAATATAAACATCATCAAATCTCTCTTACACATATCAAAATAGAGTATCTTTAAATTCTTCAGGAATTTGGGCAGATTTTAAATTTCATTGTTAAATTTACTTTATAAACATAGCCTGTATATACCTGGACCAAATTATTTACTTTATCACTAATTTTTGTAATTATTGTAATACTAGCAACTTTTTCATTTAAAACCTCTGAATTAAGTTGATAAAGAAAAATTAATACATCAGATTTTGTCTTCTGAGCTAACAGTTTTTCACAACGTAAATAAAGTGCATCTTAACTGCGAAAATTTATTGTTTATGTCTGAAAACTTTTGCATTATTATAGAATTGTGTTAAGATCTACATTTTATGAAATAATAAGCATTTTTCCTAAATAAGCTTTAATTTTGCATGCACAAAAAATTAACAAAATCTATTTTCATAATTTAATAGCCAAATGTATTGAGCAACTTATTTGAAAATGATGAACAAATATCGTGTAAGTTTTAAGCAATAATACGAAAATCATATACAGTTCCTCTGGGGAAAAAAAAAAAAAAAAAAAAAAGATGTATTGTAAGGTAGTTATGTGAATAAATATTGATAAAACACTCACCATTTTCTTTTTTTTAAGGAATTGAAATTCAGGTAATTCTTTTGAATACTAACTGTTTGAATTTACACAATATTTATTTGGGGTATTCATATTAGTTCCTAGTTCAATACATTGGGCTATTCAATTATAGAAAAGAAATTTTGTTGAAGCTTGCACATGCATAATTCAATATTTTGTAAAAATGCTCATATTTCACTGATTAGATATTTAATAATTTTGCTTTAGGTGTACCTTTTAACAGGATAATCCTAAACAATTTTATTTTCTTACTGGTCTCGTTTTTGCTTTCGTGGCAAAACTTTCAATGCAAAAGGAGATGTAGTGCTTTCTTTACACTCTTAATATTTCGATATTATTCAGCCAGTATTTTTTAAATATTTCACTAAATGTCTGGTAATTTATGTTAAAGTAGTATACAATGAGTATAAAAATAAGACAAACAACAATGTCTAAAACACCAAATAAAAATATTAGTAGAACAGCCAGTTATTTCAGTAGCATTTATCATGAAGACTGTACGCTAACCGCTACTGAAACAGCGGTCTGCTCTACTATTATTTTTATTTGGCGTTGTTGTTTGTCTTATTTTTATAATCCCACGCCAAGCACTATTAATATTTAATATACCATGAATCTAAGGAGAAATATAATAAAATTTGAATATCACTATCACACATCATCTAATGTTGCAGATTATATAGAAAGAAAGCTCTAAATAATGGATTATCTTCTTAATTTTTTCGTACATATATACTTAATTGGGCTTTTGCCGGCATTTTTTGCCTGACACCTGGAGGCTTCATCTGCAATTTCACTGATCAGGGTTTTTGTTGTTATCCCAGGTGCCAGCCCCTTCCCTGATCTCAATTAGCAGAGTCATTAACCCGATCGGTGGTACTCGGAAAATGTTCCAAGTTTTCTAGATAATTTTCAAGACATTATTAGTAACAAGTTATGTAATCATATAAGGGCAATGCTATGGTTTGATTTCCCACTATTAAAATTCCATAGTTTAAAATGAATCCAGAATTCTCAGAGTCTCTGAAGATAAATTTCCTGCTAGGGTGAGGTGAAATAAAATTGGGTGGAACTTTAATGTTAAAAAAAAAAAAAACTTCGTTGAGAAAATATAAAAAGTTGGGAAGTTGAGAACTAAAAACAGTTTTACTAGAGGCAAAGTCACAAACAAGACACTTGTCTTGGACCCATCTGTAAAAAATTAAGCTCAATAATGAGAAGTATAATGAATCTGAGAAAAAACAAGCAGTCATATTGAATTTTTAAAAAATCATGTTTGATGCTGGAATTAATAACTATGAACACATTATACTTCAAAAACTTCATTAGTTATTTGTAATGTATAATTTTTTTAAAAATGGAAAAATAAGAAAAAAATTCCACATAAACAGGAATTATGAGGAATATCTTAATCATAATGATATTAAACTAGTTTTAAATACAATTCATGACAGTTGTATAGAAGTCATTGTCTCTGAATATTTTAATTGAAAATTTCATAAGATGTTAAAATTTCAGATTTTTTTAACATAGGAAAATAAGTCAAAATTTTGCACAATAATGCAGTATTATGAGAATTTATGCAAATAGTATACATATGGAGTTGTGTCAAAACAAATATAAAACTGTATCTAATAAAATATTTCAAAATGGAAAGAGAAAGGGTAGCCTAGTCAGTGAGGCATTTCATTCTGAGATCATGCCAGGTTAACAATACATTTCATTTCTTTTAACATTACTGCAGTATACTGTATAATAGAAATTTAAGAAAACAATTGGTACTTTTTTTTTGGGGGGGGGGGGGAGTCCATTAAATTCTAATATTTATGTTTAGTGCACATTAAAAACTTCAGTAAAAATTTTATGAAGTCACTCATGACATAAAATAAAGAAATGCAAAAAAGTTTTCAGATATATGCAAGGAGGGAACTGCATAGTTGCAATGAGAAGAGAAAGTTTAAATATTAGATTACAAGAAACTTTTATTCTCGTAATTTGATATATAAGTTATAAAGTACTAAAATAGCTTAAAAATCATTTATGATTAGCGGGTCGATGTTATCTCGCAAAGTTAGTTTTTAAATTCCACTTTTATATAATACTTAATACATATCTGAGTAAATCATTTTTTATTTAAATGCTGCACCACATTAGATTGCATCTTATAAATTAATGAAAAATTACCAAAATTTAATTAAAAACGCCATTCATTTTTATCATACACGACAGAATGGCCTGAAATCGATATAGCACTCAATAATGAAAAAAATTATGCCAGTGTTGTAACCTTTATTATTGTGAACAGCATTATTTATCCTGTGAAAAGCGGGCATTACATGCGTAAATAAAGTTCATATGCAGGAAAAACCAAAGATTTTACTGATGAAATTTTGTAAAGAAAAAAAATAAACTTACTTTAGGTGCAGAAAACGAACTCGGACATTATTTCTCTCCTAGGGCTTTTTTTTGTTTTTCTTATCACTATCATAGCCTGTTTTACAACTAGGAACGAAGCATTTATTTGAAACATCTCAATTTTGAAGTTTTAAGCACTTACAAAAAAATTAAATTGCTTAAAATTAAAATTTTAAAATGCACTCCAGCAAAATTCTATTGAAAATAACAGTATATCTGCGCCGAGGCAAGGTTCTTCTATTATAAGGTTGGGCCATTTGAAGAGTAGCCAATCAGAAGCAAGCAGAAGTGAAACGTCACAAGGCGGAATACAGAAACAAACTACGATGCAAATATACAGCTGTTACTAGCCCAGAGCTAGCTATTACTTACTAAAAAATATATCTTATAATCTGATATAAATATTACCCAAAAACGAAAATCATGTATGGTATTACATGAAATAAAAGTACATTCGTTAAAATATTTATTTTAAATACGTATAAGTTCATAAAAAATTATAAAGCTTTCGCGTTTTCGGCAACATTGCTATGCATTTGTTTACATTTATAATACTTAAATAAAACGATGAATTTCAATTATATTAAAATGAAATGAAATAAAAATGCAGTTATTTAATTGTTGTGCTCAAAAGAAAGCACATATATTTTTTTAAAAGAATGTAAAATATATACATTTTACTATATGATCGCGATATGTTTGTTTACATTTCAGATATTTCAGTAAAATTATGAATTTTAATTTTATGAGTAAAAATAAAATATAAGTACATTTTTTAAAATATTTGTTCAAAATAAAACACTTATATTTTTCAATTTAAAAAGAAATACACAATATATGAAGTTATTTGTAATATTGATATGTTTGTTTACCTTTTAAATACTTCAAAATTGTCATGAATTACTTCAGTAAGACGATGAATTTAAATTACATCAAAATGAAATAAAAATGCAGTTATTTAAATGTTTCGCTCAAAAGAAAGCGCACGTATTTGTTTAAAAAAATCTAAAATATATAAATTTTGCTGTACTAGTGTGATTTGTTTGTTTACATTTCAGATATTTCAGTAAAATTGTGGATTTTAATTTTATGAGTAAAAATGAAATAAAAATACATTCTTTAAAATAGTTTGTTCAAAATAAAACACTTTATAATTTTCAATTTAAAAAGAAATACATAATATATTCAGTTATCTGTAATATTATGATATGTTTGTTTACCTTTTAAATACTTCAATATTATGAATTTTAATATTAAAAGTAAACTAAATATTGGAAATAGGAGAAATTAATATTTATGTCAGACTTTAAACTCATATTAAATTTATTATTTCCCCATTTAAAAAAAGTTTCAGCATAACAATATATTTCAAAGCAATTATTAGTATCAGTTTACAAATAAAATAGGTTCCTTAATAACAGAAATTAGAAGGGTACTAAAATCACTTACTGAATTTTTGGTTGTTGAACTCCAAGTGTATTTTAATTATATTACAATTATTATTTCGTCCCATGTAACATGCTGAGTGATTGGTAATTGATCAGCACAAATTAATAATTGATTTATCTTCTAATACAGCTAAATTTTCGCAATCCACTAATCAACAAATCAGTTGTGACAGTGTTTGTTTACATTGCAATTGATATGTGGACTTCAGAGAATTGTGGATTTTTGAGAGATGATTATACTTAACTTTGCATGAAAGAAGAAATGTATGAAATTTTGTACTGCAGCAATCAATAATATGCATGTATGTATCATATGTATTTATGTAATCAGTAATATGCTTAATGTACATGAAAAAAAAAAAGATCTTCGGATACAGCTAACTTGTCTTGCATGAAAATCTGTACTGTAGCGGAAAGTAATATGAATATACAAAAAAGTCTGATATGAGAATGGACTCATGATCACTTTTTTCATTCTTGCACCGAAAAGGAGGGAAGGGCAGTTGATAAAACACAATCCAGAAAAAAAAAAAAAAATGATACGTGGTGGTGGGTCTAACATTATGATAGCACAGTTTAAAAACAAAGCAAAATGATTTTGCGCTTTCATGTTTAAGCTACAAATGAAAATTTATAGTAGTACTGAAAATTATTTCAACTGAATTATTCATTTGAGTATTCACTTGCTGTATAAATACAAATTTTTCGCATATTTTTGAGTAAAATTTGATAGCATATCAAATACGAAAGAAACGCCTCTCTCTCATTGAAATCCGAGACAGACAGTTGGATGATGTTCCTTGTAAGTAAAAGAAATCACTGGTATCCAAAGAATTAATTAACTTTCGAAAAAGCTAAAATAGTGCTTGCCTATTTTCGCTAAAATGCTAAAGTAATTTTTTTGCCAGGTTAAACCCTGTCAGTAAATATACTCCAAATTAATAAATACGAAACTTTGAATAAACACCATAAAATGCAAGAACTTGCAACATTTGTTTCAGGTTAAAAGAAAACACAACACTTCATCAAGGCGAATAAAGTAGGCAAGAGTGCTGCCGAAGGGTCATGTTTTCTTTTCACCTGAAACAATTATTGTGAACTCTTGCATTTTATGGTGTTTATTCAAAGTTTTGTACTTATTACTTTTAAACCTCAGTTCTGTGGTGTTTATTTATTTATTTTTTTAATATATATATATATATATAATACTCCAAAATGTTTAAGCAATGATCAACATTTTTTTACAAAAGAAAAATTATATTCATTGTTTAAATATGGGGTATGACAGAAATAGTTTCAAAACATTTTGCTCATGTTGGCTTGTTGGTATTTTTAAAACTATTTTCATTGGAAAACATGTGCTACTACTGACACTTTTAACATGTTATTACAAAAGTTACATTGAAATGTGTTACTACATAAAAACAATTTCATAAAATTTTCAATTATCCAGATACTTTATACAGAGGATTAAAGAAAGAAAAAATTAAAATAAAAAAAAGTACTAAGATTTTTTTTTTTTTTACGCACAAGTTTATTTCATTTTAATTTTAAACTGCAGAAATATTTTTGTGTGTACTCATTTTTATCCACTACATAACTTAATGAGATACCACAATTTGTTTCATGTTTTATAAAGATAATAAATTTTAACAAAATATTAATTATGTTCCTATTTGAATTTTAAAAAAAGGTCACTTTAAACAGCAGACAACAGGCATTGGCTACTGCCTGCTTTCAAAAGAGTATACTTGAAAATTGAAGGGAAGTAGCATAAACATTTAACAAACATACTTAATACATGATTATTGCTAATTTAATATCCCTTTGATTTATTACTTCTGATCTGGAAAATGTATGATGTAATATACACGATGATATTACTTACATGATTTGATTTTATGAGCAATCTATGTATTGCTATTATACATCACAGTTTTTCAGCAATGTGCTATCACTTTCAATAATGTATTCTTTAAAAAATATATGTGCTCTAATGCGGAGCATGTCAAAGAAGCAACAAAAGACGTAGATTAAGATTATCACACGGTACATTTAAACAAATTCGATTAAAAGAAAAAATAAATAAATAAATAATTAAAAAAGCAATTTAAACACAGTTATTTCAAATGTAAACAAGATTTGATATGTGCTCTAATGCGGAGCATGTCAAAGAAGCAACAAAAGACGTAGATTAAGATTATCACACGGTACATTTAAACAAATTCGATTAAAAGAAAAAATAAATAAATAAATAATTAAAAAAGCAATTTAAACACAGTTATTTCAAATGTAAACAAGATTTGATCGATCCGCTTTATGACGTAGTGCGCGAGAAATCTCAAATAGCTAAAAATTCGCGCATCTATGAAATGGCACCCCCCTGCGCCGAGGTAGGAAGGAATGACAAGTGGCGCCCTCAATATTTACCAAAAATTTAGATCACAGTTTTCAAGTTTTCTCCCATTGGATCTTCGTCTCCTATTAAATATTACTCCGTGCTTAAGCTGTTCGTTGCGCGCTTTCTGTTTTTGTAGAGTTTAGATGTTCGTGCCTGTTGAACAGAAAAAAAGTAAAGTTGAGATGAAAACAGTTAAGTCGAAAGTGTCATTGAGTGCGGAGTTCGATTATGTTAGGAATCGAATATGACTGGATGGTGGGAATCGAGCGGAGTTCGACTATGTTAGGAATCGAATATGACTGGATGGTGGGAATCGAACAGATGTGTCCTGAACATTTTTCGTTGCTAGGCTAAATTTAAGTGCATTATTTGGGGCGTATACTATTTAAAGAAAATACAGGGTGATCAATTTAAAAGAGTACCCGTTGGTTTTTCTTATTACCCTTAAATCTGACGGATACGGCAACTATTCTAACACTGAACTATAATTGTTTGAACCTTGTTTAAATGTGGG
Source organism: Salticus scenicus (assembly GCA_963930645.1). NCBI lineage: Eukaryota > Metazoa > Arthropoda > Arachnida > Araneae > Salticidae > Salticus > Salticus scenicus. Next base: position 267,142,846 of record OZ005652.1, on the reverse strand, counting down.
AGACAATTTCCAACACTGTTGGACTGTTACAACTTTATTTGTGAGGTAAAACAGAAATGGATACGCACAATTTTTTAATACTGTAATAATTTTATTTATGAAAAACAAAATTTAATTAAAATTTTTCACATTTTCATTCCTACATTACATTTACATTATCATTATCATTTTTACATTATCATTTCATGGGCTTTTCCAGAGAAGTCCTGCAAACATCGATGAATTAAAATAGATCATAACTGAAGAAATCTGGTCAATAACACCTACAATGCTGCGAAGTATGCACACTTCGAACGTTGAACACGTTGAACCAGGCTTTTGACATGGCAAAAGCCTGGTTCAACGTGTTCATGTTTGCATTCAAAATGGTGGCGAACATTTTCAGCATTTTCTGTGAGGAATCAAAATTAAAAAAATTGAATTAAATTACGTTTTTCAAAAATAAAATTATTACAGGATTAAAAAAAATGTGCGTCTCCATTTCTGTTTTACCCCACAAATAAAGTTGTAACAGTCCAACAGTCTTAGATTTTGTCTCACAAACTTAAACAAGGTTCAAACAATCATACTTCAATGTTAGAATAGTTGCCACATCCGTCGGATTTAAAGGTTATAAGAAAAACCCGCGGGTACTCTTTTAAACTGATCACCCTCTATACAGGGTTAATAAAAAACTTTGTTTTCCAATATAATAGTTGCTAGTTTTTTTTTCTTTTCTTTTTTTTTTTTTTTACTTTATATAGTTTACAAATATTTTTTTTTTCTTATTTATTACTTTTCAGCACCAGTCCTCCGGTGGATTCTTTTTCTGCTACCAGTATACGAGGATATTCGAAACTAGTTGAATAAGTTTCAAAAAGCGGTGTGGGTGAAAATTCTTCGAATAATTCGAAATAAATTTCTTTATTTGATAACAGATTTATTTATTTCTTTATTTTTTACTGGAATGTACCTACAATATTCAAGCTAGTTGCTGATGAGAGTGGCAGCCTTCACATACTAAAATGTATGTTAAATAAACCTGTTTATAAAATTATTTTGAACAATTTTAAAGCATTTTGGAAATGATTTACAGTACTTCTTAATCCTATCGTACACCTTAAATTATAATAAGATGTCCATATTTAAACTTGAAAAACTTCTTCACACACCATAAAATTATCGGAAGCACTACCGGTTTCGAAAGGACGTGGCCTTTCTTCTTCAGGTGCAAAATGCGTGCTACTGCCTTGGAGGCAAAAGCAACACAGTCTCCAAGGCAGCAGCACGTATTTTGCACCTGAAAAAGAAAGGCTACGTGTGTGTAATTTAACGCTAGTAGCCAAGAGTACGCCAAAACCTTCTGTTGTATTGACTAGACTACGAAATGTCTATTGAAAATTATGTAGCATATAAATAGTATTTTGTGTACAGAGAAATAGACAGGTATGTGGGTGCATTATGATCTGTCATAAAATAATGTTTCTAGTAGAAAATAGTGTGAGTAAAATTAATTTGTTTACAAGGCCGCAGTAATGAAATCAAATACAATACGTGTAATTGGTGAGATTTAATGGAAATGTATTTTCAATTATATTGAGGGATTTTTTTCTTTCAGTATTACACTCTTTGTACACTATATGGCGCTTATGCAAATTTTAGATTATAAATAGGTGTATAAAATACAACCTAATGCATCAAATTGAAATAAAATTACGATTTCTGATAACATGTTTGCCTTTTTATGTACACTTTAACGTTCGTAAATATATTTGGTTTAGTAAGAATTTGATTTATGTTGTTCATATTTACTATTCTATGACTCCTTTTGAAAAAATCTGTGTGAAACAGCCACACAACTGCCATTACCCACTATTACACGTATTGTATGCATGTTTTGGAGATAATGTGATCAGAAGACATAAAAGTGATCTTAAGAAGTAGTGGGAACCTAAAATTTTTCCGGTAAGAGAAACTTTATACACATGTAAAGACATATAAAACAAAGCTTACATATAGTGAGGGAAATATATATATATATATGGTAGGGTTAATTTTTGAAACACCAATTTCCGAAATATAAAACTGACCTACTTAAGCAGGATGACTGTTAATTTTCCTCTAATAACCACGTAAAAAAAAGAAATCGAATTTTATAATAATTTTCAATAAAAATATTAGAGCCGTTTTTGAGATACCAACTTTTACCCTTTTAATGACCTGAAAACAGTAATTACATACAAAAGGATATTGGAAAGTGAGTTAATATGGCGAGTTTGAAACAACTTACATACAGCCCTTTTTAAAGAATCACGCTTGCGAGACCTGAAATTGAACTATTTATACAGGACGCTAACCTATTGGCTCAATTACACCTGTTTTAGGTTTTGTATAAAGTGGTTGTTTTGATATGAAATTAGTGGTGTTAAAAAATAAAACAGTAGTATTCATCTGGCAACTTTGCTCCCGCATTGTATGGGAATCTATTGTAATAGATGTTATGTTAGAATTCCGGTTCAGGCATGGGTGTTTGCAATGGTTTGTAATCCGTTTTACACAGCAGCTCCTGCGTCTAATTTTCCTTAGCGTGTAAATATGACCATCGATTGTCAAGCGACAAACCAAACTAGCTGAAAATTATATATTTTTTTATATTTCTGGAAATCATACGTATGCTGCATTAATTAGAAAGAAAACCAAATTAAAAAGATTGAACACTAGCTAGTTATGACTTTTTCAGAGCCTCCAGTTCTTTTAGTATCATTGTGTATATAGTTCACAAAATATTCAGTTATACTCAAATTTTTTAAATACATAGAAAAAGGTGTGTTATTCTTTGTTTTTCTAAGAAAAGTGTGTTAGAAAGTATTTTTAGTTCCCCATCATACTATAGGTATGGGGAACTTAGGTAATCGTGAAAATTTTCGACCTCGGTTTTTTGACTTTTCTACACGTTTTCAGGTGTGAGGAATCCGAAAATGACAAAATTTCTATGGTGTCTGTCTGTAGGGTGTCTGTTAGTGTGTTAGTGTGTTAGTCTGTTAGTGGGTCAGTCCGTTAGTTTGTTAGTCTGTGTACACGATATCTCAAGAACAAATTGTCGCAGAGAGGTCAGATCAGTTTTAAAATATTACTTTCGACACTGGCAAGAATCCTATTTATTTTCAGCATTCGAATTTAAAAACTTCGTAAGTTATTAGAAATTTACGATTTTCTTAACATGGGAGAATAGGACAAAAATTCACTTAAACGTGCACTAAATGGAAACTTTTTACTGTAAAAATGTCAGACCAGTTTTAAAATATCCGTCTTGATGCCGGAATGAACATCAGTAACTATAAATATGCTACTTTGAAAATTTCGCAAGTTATTGGAAATTTACGAATTTCTTAACATGGCAGTATAGGGCAAAATTTCACATGAACGTCAATTTTGAGAGATATTTTCATCGTAAAGAAGTCAGACTACTTTTGAAATATTATTTAGGACACTGGCATAAATATTAATGACTATGAATTTTCCAATATAAAGATTTCGTAAGTTATTGGAAATTTACGAATTTCTTATCATGTCAGAATAGAGCAAAATTTCACATAAACGTCAATCTTGAGGGATATTTTCATCGGAAAGATGTTAGACCACTTTCGAAATATTATTTAGGATACTGGCATGAATATCAGACTATGATTTTTCCAATTAAAAAAAAATCGTAAGTTATTTGGAATTTACGATTTACTTAACATGTCAGAATAAGGCAAAATTGATCATAAACTTCCATTTTGAGGATCCTAAATACATTAGACAACTTCAAAATTAAGTTTATGATATTTTTTTGAACATGATTGAATACAAATATTCTACTAGGAAATTTTCGTAAATTATTCGTAATTTACGATTTTATCAGCATAGCGAAATTGTAAATTTTTCATTTAAATATGAATTTTGAGGTTTATTGCATTGGAATATAGTAGCATGAAAACTAAACAACAGAATTGACCCTGATAAAATAAATTAATAAATTAGAATAAGATAATTATATCCAAGTGAACGGTGGATAGCCTATTAGGCGGGGATTTCATTCTGTCACTGTATCAAGTTTTGGTCAAATTCATTTCTTTTAACATGATTATAATATGTCTCGCACTAGAAATTTCTGAGAACATAAATATGATGGGGAACTGAGCAGAGCCCACCTGTGCCAACTAGTTTAATTTATGAACCGCATGATTTTACTTTCTTGTTTAATTGTCGCATCATTAGTGAGACCTTCTTGTTGTAACTTCATCTATTTCTGGTGTCTATTCACATATGTATGTCTGTCAGTACCTCAAATTACTGACACCACTTGAAATTTGGTTCATATAGTTACCTGTTATATGGAATTGATATAAGATTTTGTATATGTAGTATTTGTTCCTCGTATACAGGAACACAAAAAGTAGTTTTGATACACAATGTTCTATGTGCGTAATTTCTTTTAAGTGCATTTTAATAGTGGTAAACGGCTTATAAAATATTAAAATAACACGCATTATTAAGATATTTAAAGTTACCGTTTCTGTAGAAAATTATGTGCTTAGGATACGTATTTAGTATACATGGGAACAAAAAATAATTCTAATGCGTTGTGTATTACGCATAGATTTACGCATAGGTGTAGTGTTACGGTTAAGGCTAATTTACTTTGCGAGGATTTTAGGCCTATTTAGTCCACACATAAGAGGAGTTGTTCCTAACGTGTCCTAGCGTGTATACATGCGAGTTTCGGAGAAAACTATGAAAAACTTCTAATGGATAGACCAAACGAGCGTGATTTGGGTTTGAGCAAGGCACATCCTTTTTAGCAACTTAGAGAACCGTAATTCTCGGCTATTGTTGTTCAAGATCCATGTCGAATCCTGTTCTTAGATAGTCTAAGAACATGATTCGAAAAGGATTTATTTAACAAAACAGTTATTAAGTGTACTTTTTTCACAGAGCAATTTTTGCTAGTGCTCGGATACTTTTGCTGCCGACTGTATTACAACTGCTGGCAGCAACATCGAAATACTGCTTTAAAGCTTTCTTTTTAATAAAAATGTTCTGTAAACTCGTCTTTGTGTTCTAATTTATTACTCTTTGTGACTTGTCTCGCATCTTTCAGTCTCAAGGTTTCTGGGCATCTAACGCGTGTGAATTGCGCTCGCGAATTTATATTCCTGTATGATTCTTGCTTGTTATCGTATTTTCATGTACACGTACATGTAGATTTTTTAACGATAATTCTTAATCACCCTGCATATATATATATATATATATATATATATATATACAGCCCTGGAAAAAACGTTAAGGCCAAGCGAAAAACTTAATTTATTTCGCAACCGCTGATATGAGTTTTATAAAAATTTAAATACAACACAAGAAAAGACAATTTTAAATATATCTATAAAAATTTTGCAAAAAATTAAATTATTTCTTATTTTAAAATTCATTTTCTTTTTCCATATATGTAAAAAGCTGGAAAAAATATTATGACCATATTAAGATATTACTTAAAAAACAGTTAATAATCTTAAAACTTCGTCTGATTACGAAATAATTTAATCCTTTTTGAAATTATAAAATTTAAAAAACTTTGAAGTCTGCGAAAAAATTTCAAAATATTTACAAACAACATATTGAAATTTTACGCATTTTCAAACACAATGTAATGAATGGCAGTTTTAAACAAATCTATAAAAATATTTCAAAAATTGAAACTACTTTTTATTTTACAATTCATTTTTTTCTTTAATACATGTAGAAAACTGGAAGAAATGATACACATAAGATAGTATTAAAAGAACTGCTAATAATCTAAAAATTTGCCCTTCTTTGCAATTAACTGAATCCTTCTCGAGGTCATAGATTTAGAAAGTTTCTTCGAAGTGTCTTTTGGTATGCTTTTCCAGCTCTTTTCAGTGGCCATTTTCAGGTCACCTAAATTTATGGGACATTCTGGTTGCTGACATTTATGGAAATGGGAAAACTTTCAAGACCATAGTGAGCTGAAAATGGGCATTGAAAAGAGCTGGAAAAGCATACCAAAAGACACTTTGATGAAACTTTCTAAATCTATGACCTCGAGAATGATTCAGTTAATTGAAAAGAAGGGCAAATTTTTGGGTTATAGCAGTTCTTTTAATACTATCTTACTTGTATAATTTCTTCCAATTTTCTACATGTATTAAAGAAAAGAATGAATTGTAAAACAAAAAGTAATTTTAATTTTTGAGATATTTTTATAGATTAATTTAAAATTGTAATTCATTACATTGTGTTTGAAAATGCATAAAATTTCAATATGTATTTGTAAATATTTTGAAGTTGTTTCTCAGACTTAAAAGATTTTTTAAATTTTATAATCTCAAAAATGATTAAATTAACTGAAAATAAGTCAAAGTTTTTAGATTATCAGCTGTTTTTTAAATAATATCTTATGTGGCCTTAATATTTTTTCCTGCTTTTTACATATATGAAAAAATAAAATAAATTTTAAATTAAGAAATAATTTAATTTTTTGCAAAATTTTTATAGATATAATTAAAATTGCCTTTTCTTGTGTTACATATAAATTTGAATAAAACGAATATCAGTGGTTGTGAAATAAATTAAGTTTTTCCCTTGGCCTTAACATTTTTTCCAGGTTTGTATATATATATATATATACATATATATAGGGAGAAAATATAAAATTAGTAAAAATTAACTGCTAAGCAATGAGTACTAAAAATGGAACACAGTCTCTTGATCTGTAGATACATTAGTTTTATTTTTATTTTTTGTCTTAAATTTAATGCTCAGAAGCAACTTCGGTCTTAGAAATTACAGAAGTGTTTCCACAAATCTTTTGGATTTAATTGCTCGTCACTCAGAAATGCAGAGTGCAATTTCTAGAAAGTCGTAAAATGGAATGAAAGTGGATGCACCAATTAATTTTGCCCATATGGCTAGTTCAAGCAGTGATTGGAAACTTAATTTATATTTATACTTAATGGGAATTTAAGTAAAGATTAATTGTCAGAGGAAACTCATTTAAAATTCTTATTGATTGGTAACATTTTTAATGTTCTTTTTAAATGTCATGTTATACATATACATATATAATATTTTTTAAGACTTGTCAATTTTTTTTTTTTTAATTTCAAATACATTAATATCAACAGTATAAAATTTTAGTTACTGATACAAAGTAATTTCAGGTCAGTGTGTTAAATAAAGGATTTCATAAATGTAGGTTTACATAATCATTATTTTCTTTAAAAGTTTTAATAAGTTAAATGATCAACAACTATACCAATTTTCCAAATTTATACATTACCACGTGAAGAAAAATCTTTGTACCCCTTTTTAAGAACATTGTGTTCACGGAGGAGTGGGGGATTTGGCATAGCTCAAGTTCATATGGAGCAGGAATGCAGAAAGATAAAATTTATCTATAATATGTGTTACAAATACGTTTTTAATTACCTAAAATATGAAAATATTAACCTAATATTAGCTTTAAAATTAGCCTTTTAAATAATAACTTTGAATTTAACTGTTACCAAAAATAATTTACGAGTTCATTTTTCTTTTTGAAGTAAAAAGAAATTAAAATCCCAGACAAAATCAAACAAGTCTTAGGTCTGAAGTTTACAACAATTTAACAAATTATTTAGAATCGAACTCCAATGCCAGTAATGTTGGCCGTAGAGTAATTTTACCATTTTCATTCAATGGATCTACAGAAATATGTATCAAAATTATTTAGATGCAATTAAATTGAACAACACTTTTTCGGGGAAAGCCTTTTTTGTTTATCTCAATGACTTGCAAATACATGTTGGCCTGAAATATTTAGTAATTTTGGTATAAGTGAGTTAGCTAATTTTCAACCTGATATTCCGCGTGTATTTAAACGCAAACTGAAAGCATTATTTGTGGGCCTTACACTAAAAAATATCTTCGGCAAAGTTGAATCACTCATTTATGCAGTTGAGTTTCAAAAGATATGATTGCTCCATGCTCACATTTTACTCTTTTTAAATGAGCAAGTTAAAATTGTCAACGATACCGATATTGATAAGGTTGTATCTGCGGAGATTTCTAGCATTCAAATGCATCCTCCATTACATGAATATGTTGTAAAACATAAGATGCATGATCCATGCTGCGTACTTAAACCAAATTCTGTGTGTATGAGAGATGGAAAATGTACAAAAGATTATCCAAAACGATTTAATGAATTTACATATGAATCAAATGGATATCCATTGAACAGAAAGCGTGATAATGGTATTAATGCTGAAGTTTGCGGTAGTTACCTTGACAATCGTTATGTTGTACCATACAATACATATTTACGTGCCAAATTTAACAGGCATATAAGTATTGAACTATGCATAACAAGTTAAAAGTGTTAAATACATTTATAAATATGTTTATAAAGGCTATGACAGTGCATCTGTTGAATAAGGTTCAAGGAGAAATGAACCAGGTCAAGAAATACAATTCGAAAAATTTATTATTATTTTTTTTAATTAGTCGTTACGTCAGATCAACTGAAGATATATAGCGCATCTTTCAGTCACATTCACAGGCGCATTTTCAGTCACATGTTATCATCAGACTTGATATTCATTTATCACGTAGGTAGAATGTTTACTTTTGAGAAGGTCAAGAGTATCAAGCAATTGAATTACAAGACAAACAAAAATACTACACTGTTAAAAAAAAAAAAAAAAAATCTTGTAAGATTACGGGGAAAGCCCGGCAGCAGCAATTCCAAAATAAGCGCGTAAAAAAGAAAAAAAGGTTTTTTTTTACGGACATAATGTTTTTTTTTTTTTTTTTTTACGGGCATGTAACATAATTTAAGGTCATTATATACTTAACTTATGGTTTAATTTTTTTTTTATTTTTTTTTTTTACGGTCTTTGTCTAGAATCTCTGCTGCCTGGCTTTCCCCGTAATCTTACATGATTTTTTTTTTTTTTACAGTGTAGTATTTTTAGAATTGATTCGACCCGATCCACTAGCACGTGAATTTAAATATATTGAAATTCCTCAGCATTACGTATGGGTTAAGATTTCCGAAAAACATAGACATAGAGAAAGCGTGCAGGTGATAAAATCATTGCGAGCACGCATGTATGTAGTATCATGAAAAAACATCGAACTTTTCCATTTAAGATTGCTTTTATTACATGCCTGTGGTCCAAAATCATTTGAGGATGTTAGAACATACAACAGAATTATATTCACTTCTTTTAATAAAGCGTGCTGTGCTCGCGATATTGCTTCAAACGATAAGAAATGGAGTGAACATTTAAATTAAGCAAAAGAATTATATACACAAAACGAATGTGAAGTATATTTGGTTATATTTGTGCATTAAATGTGCCATCAAAAGCATTGGCGTTGTGGGATGAATTTAAAGCATATCTTAATGAAGATTTTTGGAGAGTTTATAACGAAGAAAAATCCTTTAATAGAGCTCTATTAGAAATTGAAGATATTTTGAAGGTTTATAATTTCTCATGTCAAAAACCTTGTTTGCCATTTGACACAAAGTATTCGTAAAGAATGGAAGAATAAAAGGCTATTGGTCGAATAGAACAAGAGTTCCTGTTCTGTGAGCATTACGAAACTGAAAATATTGAACAATCATACATGAAAAAATTCCGCTTTTTCTGCTACCAGTATTACTATACAGAAATTTGTACAATACATTTAGTGTTATTTTTGTGATTTTTTTTAAGTTAAAAGTTTTTGTAGAAAAACACTGGTGGCAAAAAAAGCGGAGCTCTTTCCTCCCTGAGAACGTAATCTAATTGATCATGTGATTCGCAAAGTTTTGCATCATGATACGGGATCTAATGTTTTTTGTTTAACCGCTCATGTAGCTTGTGGCAAAACATTCACACAAACAACGATCATTCACAAATTAAATTCGCTTAATCTTCGTTATAGTGCAACATGTTCAATGGCACAGCTTCATCTCTGTTACTTGGAGGTACAACTTTACACAATGTGTTTCAAGGTGCCTGCCTACTGTCGGAGGGGATTTTTTTTTAATAATTGAAAAATTGCCTATATATTTGCATTACATAATAGAATATAGTTAAAAACAGTGAATGGAAACAGTGAAATATACAAGTTTTAAAATATTTTGATATTTAGGCTCAAAATATGCGTAAAATTTGCAAAAAAAAAAAAAAAAAAAAAAAAAGCACTTTTTCAAAACATCATTAAGTCAAATTTAAATAAAGATATTTTTATTCGGTAAATTTTATTTCTATTATTGAAAGGTCCTTAAAGGAGTGAACTATTCTCAAAACTATAACCATGTTATTTAATATTTTAGAGAAGATAACATTTTACAGGCTGAAAAAATCATGAATATACATGGCGGTTCATAATTTCTATCTACAAGAAAAAAAAAAAAAAAAAAAAATGACTAGATTCGTTGTAGTAGTTCAATCCCTAAAAGATCTCCTCTAGAGTACTTTGTCAAAGTTTCATAAGGTTTCAATTATAACATTTGGAGTAATGATATTTTGCGATAAAGCAAAATGTTAAAAATCTCATTTTGAGAAAAAGCGAAAAACCCTATTAAAAATCAGATTTTACCTATTAAATAAAAAACAATTTTAATAAGTTCCTAATTTATTTCAAAGTTTTTTATTTTATTTTTATTTATTTTTAATTCATTTTATATGCAGTAACAAATTCTGGTGCTTATATTGAGTAAAACATTTATGTGAACGAACATTTACGGTCACTTCCGGTTTCAAAAACTAGCGAGTGACTAGTAACTTAAGTTCTAAGCAAGATAGAAACAAAATTCAAACTGCTTTAGAAAGCTAAAATTTCAGGTTTTAATATTAAACCGAAAATAGGAAATCGGATTTTTGACCGAAAATTGCATTCTAAAGGTAGACAGGCACCTTAATTGTCCATACCCATTTTGGAAAATTCTGTAGAGAATATTATTGCCGCAAATAGTAGCTATGGACATCACATAAATTCATCATCATTGACAATTTTTGATGAAGTTTCTATATGCCCACTGCAAGAGTTGAAAATCATGGATAGATTATATGCAAGCGAATAATGCCGTAAGCAAATGCCATTGGGTACACACACCCGACTTGCTAATGTAAATGACAATAGAAAAATTTTTAATAATTTATTTTTAAAATATTTTTAATTTTCAGGTGATTTCATTTTCTGAGTTAGGTACTTTGAAGTAAGATTTAAAATATTTATTTAGTACAGTCGGTAACAAAAGTGTCCAAACACTAGCAAACATTCCTATATAAAATTACGCTTAATACTGTTTTGCTAAATAAATCCTTGTCGAATCCTGTTCTTAGACTGACTAAGAACAGGATTAGACAAGGATTTATTTAACAAAACAGTATTAACTCTACTTTTTTTATATAGGAATTTTTGCTTGTGTTCGGACACTTTTGTTACCGACTGTACTTAAATAGATTTTGTGTCCTAAATGAGTTTTCTCTCTCTCTCTCATTTTTCTTCTTCTTTTTTTCGGGTTTTAAAATTAAAACATTCATATCTCGTTGGAATTGGAAGCATCTTATACGTAAACAAATATTCTAGCCTTTATATTATGCCTTGATAAACTTGAATAGATGTTTAAATTGACATATGTTTATATTTTGCAGACGTATGAGTTATTATTTCTCATCTGCATTTTTTTGAAAAAGTAAATTATTAATTAATAATGCTAAAATTATTATTATTATTATTATTTTTGGTGAAGAACTTGTTGCAATGTATGTATGTATACATAAGTTTTAGTCACAATAAATAAATAAATAAATAAATAAAATTTAAATAAATAAAAATGTAAAACAGATCGCCAAATTATTTGAAAACACGTTTAATTCCTTTCAAAAATCATGGTTATTTTAACAACGCATATTAAGACAGCAATTAATAATATGAAACTATATTTTGTACAATGTATATTACGAGAATATATATCTGGCATGTATATTTCCGTATCACGTTTTTGATCGTCAAATACAAAAAACTCAAAGGACGTCAGATATCAAATCTATGCCCATTTTGTTTCTAGAGTTTTGAAATTTAAAATAAAACTTTTGTCAATTCGACTGCAAAATAACTTAATCTATCACATGTGCACGATAACTAATTTATAATTATAACCAAACATGGAGATTAAAATCGGGAAATAATTTTCCTTAAATTTAAATTTTTTTACAAAATTTTCAATGGACGATTAACATAGGGAATCTTTTGCTTGTCCCCATTGACGGTTAGTGACGTCATGCGTCGCTTGCGCATGGTGGGATCGATGCAATGAAAATGATAAACATAAACCATGTGGAAGAAAATGATACTTCTATGCGGTGATTTTCGGCAAATCTTACCAGTTATCTCACACGAATAACGTACAACTTTAATTGAAAATTGAGTCACAAGTTGGCATAAATTTGTTTATTTCCATAAATTTACGTTTACGCAAAATATGACAGCCTTAATGAGTGAAGTCAAATTTGTCAAATTTTTGAAAAAAATTGATAATGATGAAGCCCTACAATTATTTCAGTTTGATGAAAATATTATTGAAACACCTCAGCAATTAATAAGAATGAAAATAATATTATTAATGAGGTGTATGGAAATATTTCCAAAAACTATTCTCGGATAACATTTTGAAGTCACTTATTTTAGCACCATAAAATGATGATTGTATTTTTATTAATACTGTTATACTTCATCAAATACCTGGTCAACAGAGATCATATAAAATCTACGATAAAATAATTTGTGATGATAAAAATGAAACCAATAACTATCCAGTAGAGTTTTCGAATTCTTTGACTTTTAGTGGTTTGCCCCACTTAGGTAATTATTGAAAATTAATTGCATTGTTTTACTGATCAGAAACTTAAATACAAAGGAAGCATTAGTCAATGGAACGAGAATGCGCATTAAATTTATTCATCGTAATGATACTAATTTCGAAGTTTTAACTGGAACTGTTAGAAATAAAAAAAAATTGATTTTTGTATAAGTTTAACATATTACGGTACAATTTTACCATTTAACCTTTAAAGAACTCAATTTCTAGTTATACTCTTTGTTTCTCGATTGAAGTCTAATGATTACTATTACGCATGCGTCAGGCCTGCTGCGATTTTTTCAAAATAGGGGTGGAAGGAAACCATCCGTGATAAAACTTCCAGAAATACACATCTCAATGATAGCGTCCACCGCTTTTCGGGAATAACCTCTGTCTGTTTTAGAGTCTAATTGAAGAATGGACATTCCTTCCAATTGTGATGGCAATAAATAAATCTCAATGAAAAATATTTGAAAAAGTTGCAATTTTATTGAGGTAGCCAGTTTTTACACATGGTCAATTGTATGTCGCAGTATGCATAGTTCGATCATTCGATGGTTTAAGAATTTACATTTCCAAATATATCGGAACGGTCAAGGGCATTTAGCAAACATTTAAAGAGTTCTTACAAAAAACATCGTCTACGAAGAAGTTTTGAATCATCAAATTCACTTTCACACTATTTTAAGTTCAATGGATAACATTTATTTTTTAACCCGCCCTGTTTTTTTTTTTGTTTCAATAAAAAATATATAAAAAATGCGAAGAACGTATTTTTTATTTAATTTTTCCTTTTTTTGCATTAATTTTTTATTTAAATTTTATGTAATTAAAAAAAAGGCAAATTAACTGTGTAAATTTGACAAAACCTGGCAGTATAGCAAAAAAATATTTAATTTTTCCTTTTTTTGCATTAATTTTTTATTTAAATTTTATGTAATTAAAAAAAAGGCAAATTAACTGTGTAAATTTGACAAAACCTGGCAGTATAGCAAAAAAAAAAAAAAAAAAAAAAGAAAAGAAAAGGAAGGTTATGATAGTGAAATTAAATAAAAAATTACAGAGAATAGGTGATATTGACAATTATAAAAAAGTACACTTACTATTGTTATAAAATACTACTCTGTAATAGATTTACGAGAAATTTTAGGGGAAAGTAAAAAATAAAATTTTCTTCAAAAGCTTCAATGGTCGTGTGGACCACTAGAATTTATATTTTGCTGGTCCGTTGAATACTTTTGTAGTCCTGGATCAACGGCCACTGTTAATTTCGATTAAAAATTCCTATATAAAAAAAGTAGAGTTAATGCTGTTTTGTTAAATAAATCTTTGTCGAATCATGTTCTTAGACTGACTAACGGCTGTATTCACCAATAACTTTGACTTCCGGTCGAACACGAAAATTTAAAAAGCGTATAAAGTCAGAGTTCAACAAAATTTGACGTTTTGCATCTGCCATCTAGCGGAATTTTTGTTTTCAGATTGTTTAGCTGAAAACAACCAATCAAAATTCATAAGAAAACTTTGACGATAGATGGCAGAAGCAACGTGCTAAGTTTTCTTGGAAAGCTTTACTCAGCCTTTAGACGCTTTTCAAGTTTTTTCCGTAGAACCGGAAGTTTAAGTAATGGTGAATAAGGTTATTAGAACATGATTTGACAAAGATTTATTTAACAAAACCGTATTAACTCCATTTTTTTTATATAGGAATTTTTGCTAGTGTTCGAATACTTTTGTTACCGACTGTATTACTCTCAATTTCAATTGAAAATTTTAAATTCTTACTTAACCCTTTCACTACCAATATAAAGTGCCCTTGGGACCAGTGTTGCCAGATTGAGGGAATTCTTTGTATTTGATATCTACCACTAAATTTTAATTGCCTAATAACTTCGAAGACTTCTTCGTTAGATGTTTTCCGGAATGATTATACAACCGTTGCAATTGAAATTTATTGATGGATATTCAATAAAAAATTACCCCAATCTGGCAGTACTGCTTGGGACGTATATGTCCCAGTGGTAGTGAAAGGGTTAAACCGGCGTTCTAAACTATTCACCACAAACAATATTTTTACTAAGACTAACGTATTATCTTAATTTTATATTTTTAAATGATGAATTAAAGCTGTTACCATGGTTTATATATTTTCAGTGATCTTTTTTATTATCGCTTGCACGTGACGTAATCATCAGATTATAAATTTAAGCAATTAAAGCTAAAGAAAATGTTGGCTTCATCACACTTGACGAAGAATCACTTTTTAACTTATAACTTTTAAGCAACTGAAGCTAGCGAAAAAGTTTAAGTACGAAAATTGTTCTTTACGGTAAGGCGGTAATTTACCTGATTTAAAGTGTTTTCCTATTTTCAATATTAAAGAAATTATGGGCAAATGAAAATTTCCAACCCTCACCATTTCCACCCCCTTTGAATTGCATATTCCATCTACGAACTCGACCGAGATTTTTACTGTCCTGACAACACATCCCAAGCTGGTTAAATTTAAATAAAAATTACTCCAGTTATCGTGTTCACAACTTAACATGGGAAAAAGCGTTATACATATATATATACGAGTATAAACTTTTGAACGGAGGGTGGTTTTGGGTTCTAGGGGTCATGATCGGGGAAGATATGAAGAAATTTTCCAGACGTAGTGTCATGAGAACCATTGCAATAGGTAGATCTCCTATAAGGAATCTACCTAAAATACAGAGTTGCTAAAAATAAGTCAAAGAATTTTCCATCCTCAGGAGATATTTAACAGTAAAAACAATTCTTTTCCTCCTCCAAATCAAATTCATAGCTATAAAATTACCGAACAGTGATTTAAAAAAAGGGTTAAAAAAAAAAAAAAAAAAAAAAGTTGGATGATAAGACAAAATATGTGTCATATTCGAAATCAGGAGGACATTTTACATAAGAATTTGCAGAAATAGTGTCGATTTTCATGCAAATATAATTATTCACTATGTGAAATATAGGGAAATAAACGAAAATTAGATTTTATAGAATGTAAAGAAAAAATAAATAAATAAATAAATAAAAAATAAGTGAAATTTAATTTTCTTAATGTCTAAACATGATAATAGTTTGCAGACGATAAAAATATAACAAATATAAAAATTAAAATTCTATCCTAAACAGAATTTAATTTTGATCAAGAAGCCTATTTTTATTTTTATTTATTTATTAATTTTTCTATTTGTGTGTTGCGGGACTTGTTTTCGAAGTATTTATAATAACAACTCTTTTTTACTGCTTGAATCTTATACAATAGTTGATTTAAATGTATATGTATTAAAACAAAAACTGATTTTTTAACTTACAATATCAAGTTTCTTATCAATGGTTCATTTCTTAAAATATTTTTTGCACGCTTCCTCTCAATTTTATTTTTAATACTTTTTAACTTGTTGTCAAAGGCAAAAAAAAAAAAAAAAAAAAAAAAAAGAAAAAGAAAGAAACACTTTTAATTTAAATTCTGAAAGAAATAAAGCCCTAAAAGGAAGGATAAAACGTTACCAAGAGGGAACTTTTACTTTCCGAACATATATATGCAAAGATAAGTATTGTAATTATGACAAAAATTCGACTTAGAGATTTTCGTGTATCTATACATTTTGAGGTCCTCTGATTTCAATTTTATTTTATTTATTCCGTGTGTGTGTTTGTGTATGTTTGTATGTGAATGAGGGAACTAAACACTTTGTTCGAATGAGCTGTAAGATGGTACATATATTATAGGTTATTGTATGGCACAAAATGTATAGATTTTGAACTGTGTAGATCAGTACCTAGAGTTTTATTTTATTTTATTTATTTATTTATTTATTTTTACAGGGACACAACGAAATTTTTTTTATCATTAGGTACTATGGACTGAAAATATTAAAAATGCGATAGCGTCTAAATGCCCTAACCGATCGAGCTTTAAATTTTCATGTTATAGCACGAACTGTATATGTTTTGGTGAATCTAGAACTTATATATTTTTACAGAGATACAACGAAAATTTATCATTATGATCTATGGGCTCAAATTATTTGAAGTGCAACAGCGTGAAATTAAACAACATACTATATGAAAAAAGTACTCATACACCCTATTATAATTTTATCTTATTTATTCAATGACTTTTCCTACTTTAATTTATTTGAACAAACCTTAATTATTTAACGTTCGGGAAATCAAGTGGAGTCACTCTAGATTTTTTTTTTTTTTTTTTTTTTTTTATGTACATTTGAAGTCATTCGGCAACACCATTTTATAATATAGTTCAAAGAAATATCTGAATTAATTGATAACACAGCGCTGAAAAAAAAAAAAAAATTCTTTTTCGACCCCTGATACCATTCTTGCTGATTCTTATGTAAAATGACCTCCTGAATGCGAATATGACTACCATTTTGCCCAGTCACCCACCGTTTTCTCGGGACATCACCCCACTCCACCAATTCTTATCACTGTTCGGTAATTTTGTGGCCATGATTTTGATTTCGAGAATGAAAAAGAATTAATTTAACACTTAAATACAAAATATATATATATAATGTTTAATAAATAACATTAATAATAGATTAAAAAAATATAAAAAATGTAATACGTAATTTTAGTGACAAATCCCCCCTAAATTTTCCCCTTGCCGCAAAAGTTTACGTTTTAGAAATTTTCAACTCTGTAGCCCCTCAGAAGATATTTAACAGTTAAAATACCCCACCCCCTCTAAAAATCAAATTTATAGAGCATTTCTTCATGACGTCTGGTGGTTGGCAAAAAAGCGCGCTCGACTTTCCCGCGCCCCGCCCACCATTGCTAACCGCATAGCGATCCGCCATCGCTATGCTTTTCCCAAGCCTTTTTGCCAACCACTCATAAAAGTTGAGATGTTTGTTTACAAACAAGGAACTGCCCTATAGCCATAAAATTACCGAAAAGTGATAAAAATAGGGGGCCGTCCATAAAAAACTGTGGGTTATAGGGCAAAATGGTCGTCATATTTGGATTCAGGAGGTCATTTTACATAAGAATTTGACAAAATGGTGTAGGGGCAATGGTGCTGGGGTTTTATTTTATTAAATATTAAAAATTTATTTAAAAAACATAAAAAGAAAACCATGTTTTATTTAAGTCCAAGTTTATCTATATTCAAAAGTGGAAAAAAAATGTTTTAAACATGCTTTTATAATTTTATTTATGAAAAGGTACGAGGGTGTGGGGTATCTCCTGCTCATATGCCCCAATGAGGAAAATGCCACTGTTTTTCTGAAAAATAAATGTAGACCTTCGAAACACACAATATATAAATAAACATACAAATAAATAAATATTTCTACCGATTTTTATTATTTATAAGGCAAATATTTATGAATTTTCAAATCTTTTACAACAAAACGAAACCATTAAGCAGGAAAATTAATATATATATGTATATATATATATATGTATGTATATATATATATATATATATACATCGAAGAATGCATAAGGTAAAAAAAAAAAAAAAAAAAAAAAAAAACATTACAAATACTTTTATTTTTTATGAATATAGAATATGAATCTGAATACAAAAATTTAAAAGAAAAATATTTTTTATATCAATTAACATTATTTATTTTTATGGAAAAGAATAAGTTTTAAAGAAAAGAAATTTAAAGAAAAAATTGCAAAATGTAATTTCCTCTAGTTAAATGGACTATAAATTACATTGTTTACTTCTATTTAAAAATTTTAATTATCTATTGTGCGTTAAACAATTTGCTGACATGGGCGTCGTTAATTTCATTAATTTTAGTAATTAGTTTTACCTTTAGGGGTTATTTTTTAAAGATTTCATCAGAGTAATTTAAAACTTTCTTACAGAGCACATTGTTATTAAAAATTAATTAAAAAGTTGTTTTTGTCATCCACACAAGGCTTTTTAATTGCAATTTTTTAACACTTAATTGGATGTACTTCTATATAAGAAGAATTTTTCTAAACCATGTTGTTGTACATTTATTAAGCGAATCAGATTACAGTTTAATGCGAAAGCATAAACATGCTCTAATTGTTATTAAAGTAAGCAAAGGAATTTCTTATGGTGTGTTTTTGACTATTTTGAATTAGTAAATATCATTTATTAAAATTGAATAATAGTTTAATAAAAATAATTCTGTATTAATCTGTTTTTGTAGTAATATATAATAAAACGTATTTCAAAACTAATTACTAATAGCTTGAATATAATATGCTATTTAAAATTATCTAATACATAGAACTGATAAAACTTATCTACTTATGAGTTAAAAATTGTGATTTAAATATAAACAAGTTAAACACAGACATTTATTAAAAACATATAACATTTAAAATCGAAGTTACATATATTTCGGGTTTTAAACATCATCAGTATACAACAATAATATTAAGTTGTAAATTTTATAGATGCAAAAAATACCTCACAATTAATAATCACACACACATATATATATAGTGTAAGTGCACCAGTGATTGACACTTTTAGAGCAATCTCTGATGTTTTTCACGTTCTAGTCATCAGAAAATATTTTTAAAAATCTTTTAGTACATATGGCATGAAAGGCATTCAGAACCACATATATGTTAAAATATATACATTTGATAACAATTATCTTTTTTATGAATTTTTATTTGACACCCAATGTTCCAGTAATTGACACTGCCAGTTTTTCATTTTATCAGTAATTGGCCCCCTAAGTTCCAGTGTTTGACACTGCTAGTTATACATTTTACCAGTAATAAGCACCCTATGCTTCAGTGTTTGGCTTAAAATGTTAAAATTATTATATGTAAAATATATGATTTTATTATTTTTCTTATTTATTAACTATTTCAGGATAGATCTCAATTACTGGAGCATGCCAATCACTGAAGCACCTACCCAATATATATGTAACCATCTAAATTATATTACTCACTGAAATTTTTACTACTATGTCTCCTTGATTCTTCCACACTAAACTTTTAAATCATAAAAACATAATGATTGTTACTAGTTATAATTTTATCCTATTTTTACGCACATAAATTTGATGGTTAATATAACCATTGTGTATGCTCTAAGGGTTCCTTTAAAACCCAAAACATTAATAACTTTCATTTTAAATGTTTTTTGTGTTTAATGAATATTTGTATTTTTACTTCTCGGTGTTTAATTATTTTAATCGACGTTATAAAATGTTTAGTTATGTTAAAATATAGAATTGCTATTGGAAACGCTGATCAGATCTTCTTTCTATATATATTCAAAATATTACAAGATAAACCATTTGTAATAGTTAAATATTTGTAGTTAACGCATCTACAGTCGGCAGCAAAATTATTGAAGCACAGCACAAACCCACACTTTTCATGTATATATATATATATATATATATATAGAAATACAATAATATAATATCAGTGCAAAATTTTTTTTGAAATTTAAAGATGATTTAACTTCAGTATTAAAACAATTCCTCGGATCATAAGCGAAGACTACCCATATCAAATCAAAAAAGAATTAAAGAAAAAGCGAAATGAATATTGGAAATTGGAATGAGAAAAAAAGCATAATTTGCATTCTAACGTTTTCAAGGGCCTGGTAGAATGCAAATATGCTAAAATATGGATGTTTTTCTGCCACAAAGAAAGCAAAAGCTAAGAATTTCTTTGTTCACAGGCCCGAAACACCCATAGAAAATCCATTAAAAATGAAGATCAAAATAAAACTATTACCTAAAATGATAATTCAAAACCATATATAATGTAGATTAAAATAAAAATACAAAAATTCAAAATTACTTAATAAAATATATTTGAAATGAACACAACTCAAACGAAACACATGTAAAGAAACAGACATATACAATTCAGAAAAAACGAAGATCATAATAGAACGAAGATCATAATAAAACCATTACCCAAATATGAAAATCCATAACCATTTAAATGTAAGATTAAAATAAAACCCATAAAATTGTAGAATAAAATAAAGTTTACTTTAAACTTTATAATGAAATTGAAGCAATAAATGTTACACATGTAAAAATTTACCAATCAGATATCAGTTAAACACACAGATAATTAGTTCAAAATTGCAGTGACCATGGAGTAATATACTATTTTTTATTTTGATCGCTAATTTTTATCATCAACTTATTTTTTTATAAACAGTGTAAGACTGAGATCATGACTCGACAAATGTTTACTTAACAAAACAGTATTAGGTGCCTGTTTTTTAAGTAGGAATTATTGATAATGTTACAATTCTTTTGCTGCCGACTGTATATATATATTTTCCCGAACTTTCTTATACTTTTTTTAACTAGTTAGCATAGGTGGACTCTGCTCAGTTCCCCATCATATGTATGTTCTCATAAATTTCTATCACAAGACATATTATATTCATGTTATGAGAAATGAATTTGACTAAACGCTTGAAACAGTGACAGAACGAAATCCCCGCCTAATAGGCTACCCACCGTTCAGTTCGATATATTTATCTTATTCTAATCTATTAATTTATTTTATTGGGTCAATTTCATAGTTTAGTTTTCATGCTGCTATTTCCAATGCAATAATCTCCAAAATGCATATTTATATGGAATATCGCCCCATTTTGCTATGTTGATAAAATGTTAAATTTCGAATAACTTACGAAATTTCCCTATTAGAATATTTGTACTCAATCATGTTCAAACAAGTACCATAAATGTTATTTTGAAGTTATTTGATATTTTTATGATCCACAAAATGGATGTTTATGCCCAGTTTTGCCCTATTCTGCCATGTTAAGTAAATCGTAAATTCCAAATAACTTACGAATTTTTAAATTAAAAAAATCCTTGTCAGGGATGCTCATGTCAGTATCTTAAATGATATTTTAAAAGTGTTAAGAACATTTTTACGATGAAAATATTTCTCAAAGGGGACGTTTATGCTAAATTTTGCTCTATTCCGCCATATTAAGTAAACCGTAAATTTCCAGTGCCTTACGAAATTTTTAAATTGGAAAATTCATAGTCAAGAATATTTTTACCAGCATCTTATATAATATCTTAAAGGTAGTCTGACAACTTAACGCTGAAAATATCGCTCAAAAGGGACATTTATGCGAAATTTTGCTGTATTCTGCCATGTTAAAAAATTCGTAAATTTCAAATAACTCACTGAAATTTTTACTACTATGTCTCCTTGATTCTTCCACACTAAACTTTTAAATCATAAAAACATAATGATTGTTACTAGTTATAATTTTATCCTATTTTTACGCACATAAATTTGATGGTTAATATAACCATTGTGTATGCTCTAAGGGTTCCTTTAAAACCCAAAACATTAATAACTTTCATTTTAAATGTTTTTTGTGTTTAATGAATATTTGTATTTTTACTTCTCGGTGTTTAATTATTTTAATCGACGTTATAAAATGTTTAGTTATGTTAAAATATAGAATTGCTATTGGAAACGCTGATCAGATCTTCTTTCTATATATATTCAAAATATTACAAGATAAACCATTTGTAATAGTTAAATATTTGTAGTTAACGCATCTACAGTCGGCAGCAAAATTATTGAAGCACAGCACAAACCCACACTTTTCATGTATATATATATATATATATATATATATATATAGAAATACAATAATATAATATCAGTGCAAAATTTTTTTTGAAATTTAAAGATGATTTAACTTCAGTATTAAAACAATTCCTCGGATCATAAGCGAAGACTACCCATATCAAATCAAAAAAGAATTAAAGAAAAAGCGAAATGAATATTGGAAATTGGAATGAGAAAAAAAGCATAATTTGCATTCTAACGTTTTCAAGGGCCTGGTAGAATGCAAATATGCTAAAATATGGATGTTTTTCTGCCACAAAGAAAGCAAAAGCTAAGAATTTCTTTGTTCACAGGCCCGAAACACCCATAGGAAATCCATTAAAAATGAAGATCAAAATAAAACTATTACCTAAAATGATAATCCAAAACCATATATAATGTAGATTAAAATAAAAATACAAAAATTCAAAATTACTTAATAAAATATATTTGAAATGAACACAACTCAAACGAAACACATGTAAAGAAACAGACATATACAATTCAGAAAAAACGAAGATCATAATAGAACGAAGATCATAATAAAACCATTACCCAAATATGAAAATCCATAACCATTTAAATGTAAGATTAAAATAAAACCCATAAAATTGTAGAATAAAATAAAGTTTACTTTAAACTTTATAATGAAATTGAAGCAATAAATGTTACACATGTAAAAATTTACCAATCAGATATCAGTTAAACACACAGATAATTAGTTCAAAATTGCAGTGACCATGGAGTAATATACTATTTTTTATTTTGATCGCTAATTTTTATCATCAACTTATTTTTTTATAAACAGTGTAAGACTGAGATCATGACTCGACAAATGTTTACTTAACAAAACAGTATTAGGTGCCTGTTTTTTAAGTAGGAATTATTGATAATGTTACAATTCTTTTGCTGCCGACTGTATATATATATTTTCCCGAACTTTCTTATACTTTTTTTAACTAGTTAGCATAGGTGGACTCTGCTCAGTTCCCCATCATATGTATGTTCTCATAAATTTCTATCACAAGACATATTATATTCATGTTATGAGAAATGAATTTGACTAAACGCTTGAAACAGTGACAGAACGAAATCCCCGCCTAATAGGCTACCCACCGTTCAGTTCGATATATTTATCTTATTTTAATCTATTAATTTATTTTATTGGGTCAATTTCATAGTTTAGTTTTCATGCTGCTATTTCCAATGCAATAATCTCCAAAATGCATATTTATATGGAATATCGCCCCATTTTGCTATGTTGATAAAATGTTAAATTTCGAATAACTTACGAAATTTCCCTATTAGAATATTTGTACTCAATCATGTTCAAACAAGTACCATAAATGTTATTTTGAAGTTATTTGATATTTTTATGATCCACAAAATGGATGTTTATGCCCAGTTTTGCCCTATTCTGCCATGTTAAGTAAATCGTAAATTCCAAATAACTTACGAATTTTTAAATTAAAAAAATCCTTGTCAGGGATGCTCATGTCAGTATCTTAAATGATATTTTAAAAGTGTTAAGAACATTTTTACGATGAAAATATTTCTCAAAGGGGACGTTTATGCTAAATTTTGCTCTATTCCGCCATATTAAGTAAACCGTAAATTTCCAGTGCCTTACGAAATTTTTAAATTGGAAAATTCATAGTCAAGAATATTTTTACCAGCATCTTATATAATATCTTAAAAGTAGTCTGACAACTTTACGCTGAAAATATCGCTCAAAAGGGACATTTATGCGAAATTTTGCTGTATTCTGCCATGTTAAAAAATTCGTAAATTTCAAATAATCTGCAAAATTTTCAATATAGCATATTTCTAGTTAATGATGTTTATCCTGGCATCAAAACGGATATTTAAAAGCTGTTCTTACATCTTTACGATAAAAATATTTCTTTTCATACACGTTTAAGGGAAATTTTGCTCTATTCTTCCATGTTAAAAAAATAGCAAATTTCGAATAACTCCTGAAGTTTTTTAATTAGAGTGTTTCAAATGAACTGGGTTCTTGCCAATGTCATAATTAATACTTTAAACCTGGTCCGACCTGTCTGCGATCATTTGTTCGTGAGATATCGTGTACACAGACTAACATACTAACACACTAACAGACTAACGAACTAACACACTAGCAGACTAACAAAATTAACAGACACCCTGCAGACAGATACCATACCCATTTTGATATTTTTGGATTCCTCACACCTGAAAACGTGTAAAAAAGTAAAAAAAAAATCGAAGTCGAAAATTTTCACGATTACCAAAGTTCACTATACCTACTTACTTTTTTATAAACAGTATAAGACTAAGATCATGACTCGACAAATGTTTAATTAACAGTATTAGGTGCCAACTTTTTAAGTAGGCATTATTGCTAGTGTTTCAATTATTTTGCTGCCGACTGTATATATATATATATTTTCCTGAACTTTCTTATACTATTTTAAAAATATATATTTAGCACAATATTATTAAAATATACAGTTTTTAAGCGAATATATCAGGGAATTTAGCGGTTCCTTAATTGAATATAATTTTCTTTTTCCTTCCTTTTCTTCTTTCTTTTCTTCTTCTTCCTTTCTTTTCTTCATTTGAACAATAAAGCAGGATTGGCGTAAGTGATTATAGGGTCCCATGATGCGTATGAGACACATGATGGGATAATAGAAATTCTTAAATGTAAATTTTGAGTGTTATAAGAATATTTTTAGTGCGTGTGAAATTTGTAGATGATATACAGACTACACAAAAGCGATCTTATTTCGAAGACCAAAGGCTAACTGATTTCGAATGGTTTTGTTTATTAGATGAAGATAATAGGTAAAATTGGAGTTTTGTGAAAAAAGTTGTGTATGGTGTTGCGAATTTTAGAGGTGTAGTGGCTTTCGGTTGAAGTTTTGGCGCTACAGTTGTATTCAGAGGTAATTTGGTGAAGTTAAATTAGGAGAGTCATGCAAAATGGTTCTCCAGTGTAAGTGTAGTGTGTTTAATTAGCGACATTCGAAGCAAAGGACTTTTTTCAGGTAGGAGCAATCATAGTCTAAGATAAGTTTTAGTGCAAGTTTACTTTGAATCTTATGTACTTCGTAAGTGAAGGCGAACCATACATTCTACTCAGTTACTTTTCATGCATTACTATTAGTAGGTAGCCGTTAACCCTGACTGAAGTACTAAATAAACAAGTGTATATTTTAAATATTGCTCTTTATTGTTCAATGTCTCACATTTTTAACATCAAGATATCAAATCAGGAGATTATTCAAAACAACATAACTTTACACACTTTTTATGAGATGATCATTCTTTTTAGGTGTTTTATACGTGGTGAAGTTTGCTGCAGTTTACTTCATCCCAGTCTTCTTACCATTTTATTATTGGTAGTCAATTTGATATTCCTGTTAAATTTTTGACCTTATCATTCTATTTCTATTTTCATCAGTCTGTATCTTTTACAGCAGTGAGGATTGACTAAGTATGGAGGGCAGAGTTTATGTTTATTTCCCTGAAAAACGAAGATTGAGGTCAATGAAGAGGCGAAAATCGTCGGATCTTCTATTCAACAAAAAGGGTGGTTATAATTTATCTTCTTCCAAAAACAGCAACCTAGAGCTTCTCCGACGTGTAAGAATTTCCGACTCAAAACGGAACACTGACACCAATACTTTTTATCAATAATTTCTATCATATTCACTCGCAGTAAAGTACCGCACAAATATGATAAAAATTGCTGATAAAAAATGCTGGTGTAAGAGTTCAGCCTGGAGATGGAAACTCTTGTACCCCTCGGTTTTTTATTAATTAAGTATAGAGACAATTCAAGAAATGTGCGAAATAATTATTACAAAAATGTCTTCTAGGTGGCGTTTTGCAAGAAAAAAGAAAAATATAACAAAAATATAACTCATCAGTGACTTTTAAAGGTATTGATGAGATTTTTTTTTTTTTTTTTTTTTTTTTGAAAGATGCCCATAATGAAAATTTACACGGGTTTTACCCTTTTGGAAGTACCTAGTCAACGCCTATTCCCCTCCCAAGAGAGAAGAAATGCTCCTACATACATAATTTTTTTTCCTGGCTAACTATTACATTATACATAATTCTTTTTAATTTCAGAATGATTTATTAAAAATAATTTACCTTGTAAACATTTACATGAAATTTTGCCCTATACTGCCTTATTAAAATTTTAGGGACATAAAAGGGATGACAACGTCACCTGTTGATTACTTTTCACAAAACGCTGATAGAAAGAAATTCATATTAAGGTATAAATTGTACTACATATAATATACTTATAAATTATAATATTTGATACATAGAATATACATAGAACACACTAAGAAAAAATTCTGCAACTGATATCTAGAATCTAAATCGTGATTCTA
Source organism: Salticus scenicus (assembly GCA_963930645.1). NCBI lineage: Eukaryota > Metazoa > Arthropoda > Arachnida > Araneae > Salticidae > Salticus > Salticus scenicus. The sequence continues at coordinate 267,115,963 of OZ005652.1, read as the reverse complement.
GTAAAAATAGGTCCATGTCATCTTTATAAATTCTGATCCCCTTTAAAAGCGAGTTCTAGAAACTCCTTTTAAAATTCTAGAGCGTTTGGTTATATTATGAGTTTGACCTGAGGTCAAACTCATTTAAATCTCTACAAATAAATGCGAATACAAGAAGCGAGGCTAAGCAACTATGAACTTGGTTTAAGACACAATTCTAGAAGCGAGAATTTCTCGGAATACGAAGGATTCATGATATTCAAAATATTGTTCCACCATCTAGAAATGTGTAGACTATAAATTCTCGCTAATTTCGTTTCTTTAGCTCATTGGCTTGCCTTATACGCATAACACAAAAATCTATATTTCTAGTTTAGGGATTTAGAAAATGATCACTTATTCGTTTCAGGTGAATGCTGTATATATTCTTTTTTCTCAGTATAATACATATAAATTATAATATATTATATTACATATAAATTTGTTTGAAATTCTGAGCATTAGTTCTTGAGCTAGTACTGCCACAAAATTTTATTTCATATACAAACAGACATTTTTTAAAAGTGATCAAACCGTGTTCTGGGCATCTTTAAACGTGTAAATCCATAGAAAACTGGAAGACGAAAACTTTTACGAAACCAATACTTTTTTTTTGTTAAACATATACAGTAGAACTTGGATAATTCGAAGTTGAAGGGACCAGAAAAAAATTCGAAATATCCAAAAATTCGAATTACATATACTATTTTGTCAAAAAAGTGATAAATTAAAAAATTAAAACTCTACGATCAGAGATTTAACACATAAACTTTATATCTAAGAATACCGCTACATTACTCCTCCCCCCCCCCCCCATTAAATCAATATTTTTTACGAGCTTAATTATTCAACACTTTTTAAAAAATAGTCAAATATTTTTTATTTCTTTTTTAAGTAGAATCTTTGTGTCATAGCATATGACCTGATACAAAAATAGAATCTTCTACATTAAACATGACTTTCAATTTACAAAAACCTCGAAGTTCATACGTATGCACCATAACTTCTGGTGCACTAGCTAGGAGCTACTATTGTATTTTCTTATCCTTCTTTTGAAAGACTATAAAAATTGATAATGCACTTCAGATGAGTAAAATCTCGGGAACAAATTTTACTGTAATATTTTAAAGGTATGAAAAATTCGAATTATCCAAAATAGAATCGAATAATCCATGAATTTTTAACATTATTTTAATACAAAATTCAAGGGACCGTGTAAAATATTCGAATTATCCAAAATTTCGAATTAAACAAGTTCGATTTATTCAAGTTTCACTGTAATAAAATAGTTTAAAAAAAAATAAGAAGAAGAAATTGTGAAACTCAAGTTAATTATATATGAGTTTATTTATTTATTTAGAAAAGTTATATCCGAAATTTCCTTTGATCCTCAGTGGATTTAAACCAGGAAATTTAAATATTTTGGCTTATTAGTCGTGACAGTCAGGCAAGAATAATGCTTCACAAAATATTAAATCTAGTCAGTGACTGTGAAACAAAGCACCCTCACTTACCACGAAGATGAATTATTTTCCTTGAAATGTTTTTTCTAACATATGAATTCTTTTGACGTGGTTTATGCATCCCGCAGATTAAACATAACTTTTCATTTATTCAAGAAAGAATTTCCATTAGCAGGCAGGGGTAAAAAAAAGTGCAGTTTATCACTTTATTCAAAGAGTTTTTTCGCTTTCGAATATGGATTCCAGAGTTGCAGAAAAATGAGTGAAAGGGGAAAAAAAATAAAGATAATTTTTCCCCCAGCTTTCCTTTCAAATTAAATATGTTGCATAGTTTTTGCTTTAAACTATACTGATTGCTCTTGAAATTTCAAGGAGTAAACGATAAATCATCGTCATTTTTTGAAATGCTTCAGAAAAATAGAATATTGAAGGGGGAGGGGGGGACTAAATGAGATGGTTAGGAAGTAACTTTAATTAAATATAAATATCAAAGTTAGGGAAAATATAACATTCGAAGAAATATAATTAAAGGTTCGTGCTTACAAATTCTGAAACCACTCTTGGAAGATGAGAAGAAATGAAGCACTTATCACAGTTCTTTCACAGGGATATAAAAAAGAATTAATGTACATTACAAATAAGGAATTTAATTACAGAAGTATGTTTTTATTATGTGAAATTATTTAAAGAAGAACAGGACTGATAGACACTACCTTGCCATAAATGACCCGACACTTCACTTTTTAGATATTTCTCAAATATATAAAAAATTCGGAACAAGTTATTCTGAAACTTTGGGTGTGTAAAAAAAACATGTTATAATATCTTATATTCCTTAAAAAGTTTCAACTCAAAGACAAAAATGGGACTAGCAACAAATTAAAAAAATTAAAATGTTTGGGATCACCCAGTAAAAAGTAAAGGTTAAAATGTGTTATAGCTGTAAAAATAATGTAATGATGAGGTTTATTTTAATTGTTTGTATTAATTTGTAAATGAGCGTTTTTACTAAACAATTTTTAACTGCGCAAGCGCAAGCGTAAAAAAATTCTTTTGTAAAATTTATCGGACTATATTGAACTACTTACATGAAAACTCTAAACTAATATCGCGAAAATTAAAAAAAATCTGGAGTGACTCCACTCGACTTTCCGAACATTGAGTAACTAACAGTTTTGTAGATAAAATAAAGAAAGAAGAATTGCTAAACAAACAAAAGAGAGAAAACCATAATAGAGTGTTTTTTTCTCCATATATCACACGAGGTTTTATTTAACGCTACTGAACTTTGAGCCCTTAGATCATAATGATAAAGAATTTTTCGTTTTGTCCCTGTAAAAATCTATAGATGCTAGATTCACCAAAATGCTTATAGTTAGTGCAACAGTGATTTATAATATTCATACAAATTTTCAGCTCAATTGAATAAGGCGTTTAGATGCTATCGCACTTTTAAAAATTTGTTCTCATAGGCCATAATGATAAAGAATTTTTCTTTGTGTCCCTGTAAAAAAACTGTAGTGCTAGATTCACCAAAATCTATACAGTTGGTGCAAATGCGACCTATAACATGTGTACAATTTTTTTGCTCAGATTAATAAGGCGTTTAGACGCTATCACACTTTTAAAAATTTGGCCCCATTGGCCTTAATGATAAAGAATTTTTCTTTGTGTCCCTGTAAAAAAACTATAAGTGCTAGATTCTCCAAAATCTATACAGATTGAGTATCTGTGACCTATAATATGGGTATAAAATTTTTGCTCATTTGAATAAGGCGTTTAGATGCTATCGCACTTTTAAGATTTTGGTCCCATAGGCCATAATGATAAAGAATTTTTCTTTGTGTCCCTGTAAAAAAACTATAAGTGCTAGATTCACCAAAATCTATAGGGTTCGTACTATGGTGACTTACAATATACGTACCAACTTTCAGGTTAATCGAACAAAGCCTTTAGACGCTAGCGTGTTCACAAACATACACACATACACACATACACACATACACACACACATACATACATCATCGTAAAAATAGTGAAAACGGACTCAGGGGACCTCAAAACGTATAGAAACATCAAAATCTCGAATTCGGATTTTTGACATGATTACAATACTTTCCTCACTATAGTGTTCGGAAAGTAAAAAGTTCTTGTTAATTGAAAAAACTAAATTTTAATTTCTCTCAAAATATAAATAAATAAATAAAATAAAATAAATAATAATAATAATAATAATAATAAAATGTGAGGGATCCCAAATGTACCAGATGATCCAAAAGTCACAGAAAAAATAAAACTTTTATTATTTAGAGCATTGAGAGTAGCACTGGGTTTTCCCTAAAATGCTTGGAAAACATGGGATTTTTTTTTTTTTAAGTACTAAAGATTTATTGCCGAATTAGTTTTTTTTTTTTTTTTTTCTAGCAGATGGACATTTGATAGTAGTAGCCGTAGTACATTAAATTGTGTAACTAGGACTATAAATTCTCAGTATGACGGCCATCAATCATGAAAAGTGCTATCAGACGTTGCGCATTGGGAATTCCTATAATAAAGATTACCTAACAATGCTTTACTTATTAACACTATATCATGATTTTTTTTTAGAACGATTAATATCAATACTAAGCAATAAATATTTAATTTACATATTCGCTAACATTTAAAATAGTATGCAACACACCAAAGTTATATTAAACAGAATTCGCAATATGGCGTCATTTGAGAAGGCGAATCTGCTTAAAATGTGAGAGAATAATGTAAATACAACTCCATGTGTCAGTAAAAATTTATTTAATATTTCTTTTCTTATATGTAACAAAATTGTTTTTCTGCACATTTCAGTGAAATCCACATAGTGATATGTTCAATAGTTTTTGAATAATATATAGCTTCTTTTTTTTTCTGTGATTTTTGGATCACCCTACACACACACACACACACACACACACACACACACACACACACACACACACACACACATATATAGGTGACCAATAACAATAAAAATTTATATATTGATATTGTTATTGGTCACCAAATTGTTTTTGGAATAGTTTTGTTTCAATATATGAGGTCATAACACGTCTTTTAGACGCCAAAAGTATCAGGATAATTAGTCAAACATTTTTTTTTTTTTTTTTTCCAGTCGTCAAAACAGCTAAAATCAAAAGTACATGGTAAAGTCTTTTAGCTAATTTTCGGTAGTAAAATAAATCACTTAAAAATAAATAATATAAATAAATAAATAAATAAGTGAGTAAAATGTTGTAATACAGTCTAATGTATCATTTGCTATTATTTAATTTATGCATATAAAAACAAAAATAACAACCATTTCCAATAAATGTCAAAAGACAGTTGAAGAGATGTTGAATGCTCAAATTAAAAGTTACTCATTAGACTTTTCTTTTCTTTTCTTTTTTTTTTTCTTTTAAAAATTTTCAACTTTGACATTTTATAATAATAATAAAAAATTGCATTTATGTACTGAAATTAATAATTTTTTTTAAACCGCATAAATTCCTTTGACGGCACACATTTAAAAAAAAGTTCTTTTATAAGCCTTACTGATTTTCTGTCAATTTTAAACTTTAACAGCAAAACTGTAATTAAACTGTCTTCATTTCCCTTAAGATTTTAACATATATCTTGAGTCTTATGGGATATAAAAGTTTCGGATCTAATTAAATTTGTCAAATTCCTTTATAACTTATCATGCGAATCTCATTTTTATGCGTGTCAAGTAACTATGCTTCACATGGTATTCTAAATCCCACTGTCCAAATGTCGCTGACATATTTCGCTAATAATAAATGAATATAATTGTTTTCATTACAAAATTTCATTTTCTGTTCTGTAATTTTTTTCTTTTTTTCTTTTACAAACTTTCCCAAAATAAAGAATAGCTAGGGGATTCACGAATAGAAACTTCGAGGAGTGTCAAAACGATAGTGACGTAAGAAATTTTAATTAGTTTGTTTATATAGCTGAAGAAACGTCAGCAGTCAGATATAATTTTGTCAGATAAAAATTAATTTCTTAAATAATAATTATAATTTGAATAATACTTTATGAAGCTTATTTAGAAAAATTATTATTATTATTATTATTTTAACTTTGCCTATAATATGAATTATTTCTTTGCTAATATAAGATAGTTTGTTACTGAATTAGTCAATTACTTGACAACTTAAAACATTTTTACAAATTATATAAAATTATCATGAGATAAGAGAAAGATTATTTTTGGCTAAAAGTAAATTTTAATTAGAATTTATTTAAATATTTTATATAAAATCTCTATGTAATGATTTGAAACACATTCACTGAAAGAGAGAAAAATATAAATAGTATCTATATTTAATATGTACTTAAATATGCTGTATAGTATTTTAATTAACAGAACTTGGTATGGCGTACATTACAGATAAATTACAGATTAATGTGTAAGATAACAAGTACTGCATATGTATGTACAATAAAAACAGTCGAAGATAATTTTAGGAGCAGTTGTATTTGACAAATACTATTTCTGTGTGAGAAAAACCCCTCCCCCTCTTCAATCCTCGTTGGAACATAGTAAATGAATTCTTAACAAATTTAAGCTAGTTATCAAATTTAAAAGTTTATTGCGAATTATTTAGACAATTTTCAAAAACAACCCTTTTTAAAATTAACCAATCTTGGTCAAACTTTTTAAATGTTAACCTTACATGATGTTGAATTGTAAATATCAAATTTGAATTTTTTTCAATTATTTGTTTTTAATCTGTGCTGATAGAAGACATAAACACTGACTAAACGCTAATAAACTTATTGTTGTATCCCGAAAATGCGTAACTATAGGGAAAAATAAAATATAAATAAATAAATAAATGAAAAAATAAATAAATTAGTGTTGAAAATTGTAATTCAAATCAATACTTTGTATAACGTATGGGTATGAAAAAGTAATTTTTATTCCTAAACTGTTTTTCTGGATTTGATAAAATTTAGTAAAGTACAGCCATCAATTAGAAAATAATCTAGTCACTTAATTTTAGTAGCTTCTATATTGTCGATAAATTATACACACACACCACATAGTGTATTTCATTTTAGCACGATATGAAAATCATATAATATAACTTAGTATGCAATATCAGCAATTTCCATGAATAGTTATTAAAAATTTTTTGAATGGCCCTGTAAACGAATGGTGAATAATATTCATATCATATTTTGCAAGGAACATGCTTTTATGAATGCAAAAAATATATCTTAATATTATTTTGTTTAGAGCAGCTTAAACATGTTAAGCTGCACCTATCAGAATACCCTTTCTTGATCTTAACGAAAACTTCAGTGTAGCATTCCTATATGACACAGATGTATGATTTAATAAAAAAGCACCACAAAACTGGCGTTGTAAAAAATATTACTTACAAACTTTGAATAAACACCATAAAATGCAATAAACTCGCAGCAATTGTTTCGGGTCGAAAAAACACACGACCCTTCATCAGGCGAATAAAGTAAGCACGAGTGCTTACTTTATTCGCCTGATGAAGGGTCGTGTGTTTTTTCGACCCGAAACAATTGCTGCGAGTTTATTGCTTTTTATGGTGTTTATTCAAAGTTTGTAAGTAATACAGATCTATGATACCGAGTTTGGACGTCATGTTATTATTTGTTTCTGAGTTATTCTGGTAACAGACCACGCAGAGAAACCCCCCAAAAACATGATTTTCTGATTCTGGAGAATTCAAAACACATAAATATGTTAAAAATATAATTTGGAAAGTATGACACAAAAACAATATTTCCTCTACCATTATATTGGTAAGAGAATGTAAAAATGAAATTAGAATATGTTTTAAATATTTAGGATATTTTTTTTATAATGAAACCGTTGACAATAGAATATCCTAAACTCAATGAACTATATAATGCCATTATATTATCAAAATCTTGAGATACTAACAGTCGCACGAGTAATTTAATAATTGAATGTATTAGCAGTTTTAAGATTTTTGATATGTAAGAAGGCAGCAATGTAAAAATATAACGTATTTATTACTGAATTCTATGAGAATAAAAATTGCTATATGAGCAAAGTGCTGAGTAGGATTTCTTAAGATAAGTAAATTCTACAAATATTTCTTGTAAAACCTACGCAATAAACCTAAACAAATTATTAAGCGAAAAAATATTTCAAAAAGGTAATATTATCCAAAAGATCCTGAAATACTATTGCATTTCATTACTTTCAAAAACAAGAACTTAGTTTATTTATACTGCTGTAAAAACGTAAATAGTCAGACATAATTTTTTAATACAAAAATTAAATTTGTAAGTGCTTATGTTGGGAAATTTTTTTTTGTAAAAGTTGGAAAGTACATATTTCTTTTATTTTGCCTATAATTTTCTGCAATATTTTTTTTTACTGGGAGAAGATAATTCGTTATTAAATTAGTCATTTGCTCATTAAGGTATAACATTCTTGCGAAACATTATAAAACTATCATGGGGAGAGAAATTATTATTTTTCATTGAAAGTAAAAATTGAATGAGAATTAAGTTTTAAATGAGAATAGAATTATGTAAAATTTACGGAATAACTTTAGAAAAATTAAATACAGGAGGGAGATATAAAATTTTAAACAATATCTATGTAGACTAATACACTGAGATATTATTATCATTACTAATGAAGTGATAATTACGAAAGAAATGTGAAGAAGGTTGTTTATACTGCTGAAGAAAGCCAAAATGTACCTAAGTTTTGTATGCAAAAAAACAAATTGTAAACGATTATCATAACTTCAATATTAATTTATGAGTCTCATTGAGAAAATCCCCTTGTAAAAAATAGACAGTGGGTTTTTACTTTGAATGTAATTTATTTAATTTTGTCTCGATTAAAATAAGATAATCAAAAAAGATTTTATGCTAAATTAGTGGATTACTTGAAAGGTTATGCACATTTTATAATTTCAATAATTTGAATCTTATTTCAAAAAGCTTAATTATAGAAATCCGACAGGGATTTTTGTACTTTCCCCATGGTTTTCCGAAACATTTGCTGTGATTTTTATTATGAAAACCTACTTTTATTAATTAGGAAGATATATCTTTTGTCTTAATTCTTTATCTATCGACGGTACAGTCGGTAACAAAAGTCTCCGAACACTAGCAAAAATTCCTATGTTAAAAAACGACACTTAATGCAGTTTTATTAAATAAATCCTTGTCGAATCCTGTTCTTAGTCAGTCTAAAAATAGGATTCGACAAGGATTTATTTAACAAAACTGTATTAAGTGTATTTTTTTTATATAGGAATTTTTGCTAGTGTTCGGAGACTTTTGTTACCGACTGTACATTAAAGTACTATTAGTTTAAAAAGCTTATAAAATCGTCTTTCTAGAAGATATGTCAAAGATATTTATAATCGAATGTATGTACCACACTTTAATCTCACTACAAGACACTAGACGCTACATGTAGCCATTTTTGTTCCAGAAAGGATGTTTAGAGTGCTCGCGCTGTTTTTACTTGGCATTTTTCACGATCTTCACGTACGTTATAATTAATTACTATATTACTTCAAGAATCCAAACCAAAGAATCCCACCAAACTTAGAAAAAATACATGGAATATAAAAAATAAATACTTTTTTACACTTTTTTCATGGTTCAAATGTCTTTTCCGACACCTATGTACAGTCGGTAACAAAAGTATCCGAACACTAGCAAAAATTCCTATGTAAAAAAAAAAGTAGAGTTAATACTGTTTCTAAGAACATGATTCGACAAGGATTTATTTTACAAAACAGTATTAACTCTACTTTTTTCACATAGGAATTTTCGCTAGTGTTCGGATACTTTTGTTACCGACTGTACCAGTGGTACACTAAAGTAACATTTCACAAAATCCTCATTAACTACTATTATGAGGATACATAATGTTTTTTGAATACATAAAAAAAAAAAAAAAATGCTCACCCCCCCCCCCCCCCTCCCGAAAAAAAAAATAGTTTCAAATACATTTTTGTTTCTTTCACAATGAGGTAAATAAAGGGTTAAATAATTTGAAACATTTTTACAAATTTTCCATTCTCTATTTTTCTAGCTTCTCCTAAATCAATTCAGTTATAAGGAAATCAATATATATGTATGTAAAAAAATGTAATGCTAATATCTATCTGTTTATCATGTATTTTTATCAGAAAAACTCTCTACCGTCATTCCTCACATGTGCTAAGATAATTCGATGAGATGCTGCTATGATTTGATGGATAAGGGATCAGAATCCCACATCTCATCAATATAAACTGATCAATGAAAATTTTGCTTGCCGTACTCTCTTTTTCTTGCGATTCAGTATGTGTTATCGCTTATTGCTTTTTTGATTTACAGTTTTCGGAAAAAAAAATTAACTATAAATCTATGTAAAAAAGCATTCATTTTAAATATAGTTTGTTTTTAGAATATTACAAACACACATGCATTTTTTAAGCACATGATATTTTTTCTAATAATTTAAAAGCATGTTATAGTAAAATAATGCATCACAACTTGTGTCGACCATACGTTAATATGAATAAAGAATCTTTTTAAAGCATAATCTGATACTGTACCTCACGAAACACAAATTTATTATCACATAACAGTAAACCTCAAAATATACCATAAACAATGATGAATGAATCAAAAATATTAACAAATGACAATAAGCTATTAAATTCATAAAGCAAATTAATAAATTTAAATGACAATAAATTGTTAAATTCATAGTAAAACATAATCTCTTAAAATGAGATGTTTTTAAAAACACGTGTACATTTTAATTATTAAAAAGCATTAAAAGCTAAAAATACACTTCAAAACACGTTATTCATTTATTAAAATCAAATTTTTACAATATCTAAAGAACAAAACTTTTCGCCATTAGTTACATGGCATCTTCAGGTCAAACTGAGATTTTTACCAAGGAATAAAGAGAAAAGTCAACGACTCTTGATGATGGTTACAGACATAAGAAGCGTGACAGAATGCAGGTACTACCTTGAGGAATTCACTTGAAATGTCACTTGTAGTAGAATCTTGTTAACACTTCGTAACTTTATTTCAAAATATTGGAGAAAAGAGATGTTGAATAAAAGGGAATTCACTTGAAATGTCACTTGTAGCAGACCTTGCTAATACCTCGTAACTTTACTTCAAAATATTGGAGAAAAGAAATGTTGAATCAAAAGGAATTCACCTGAAATGTTACTTGTAGCAGAATCTTGTTAAACATTGGAGAAAAGGGACGTTAATTCTAAAGCAATTCTTCTTGGATTCGCAGTTGTGGCTTGGTTTGAGAAAGGCTGTAGTATGCACACAGGATTCAAAACAACTGTAGAAGGTTTCTTGTTTTCTAAAAGTATACTTAAAAATACATGAATTATTTAATTGTTGGATCCACAAATGAAATGTAAGATTTTCTGTAAAATTGTGGAGTCTTTGTGATTAATTGCTTTTTTACATTTTAAAATATTTATAGCTTCAGATAAAAGTAACTCTTGACTTTATTAATTATATGACTGTTGCGGGATGCATTGGTTATTTGTGCTTTAGACTACAGCTCCTGGATTATTGTAGACCACAGATTATTATACAGATAGGACACTCCCGTATATTCTTCGGTAACCAAAATTTGACTGCAACGACCCTATTGTCAACGGCTGTAAGTTTTCTCGAGCTCTCCAGCTTACGCAATCGCTCGTCTTATTTTTATTGCATCTATGTCCATATCGTAATATTAGTGCAACGTTAAACCCAACATACAACCAACTAATTATTGCATTGATGTTTACGTTTGGCAACTTTGTTATTGTTTACGAATTTGATTGTCGAAAGCAATTTATTTTAAGAAGCAAGTACTAAATAATAAGCAAATAAATTTCGAAAATATACATAAATCTATAATATTTTTTTTCATTTTAAAGCATTTTGTATTATTTAAAGCAAGCATTGTTAAATATTTAAGATTTCACACTGCTATTTGAGAGTTACAGTTTGTTATTTTAATCTGTACTTGAATAAGAATATGTTTGGCAAAATATATTTTAAAACATAATAAAAATTAATTTTATTTCTTGGAAGAATAGCTGTGAATGTTTTTATTATGATTTTGTGAATTGAAAAATAATAAAATATGAAGAAAAAGAAAACTTCACATACTAACCTGCTACTAACTAAACGCGAAAGAGAAAAACAATGTTCGACAAAGATGCTAATCATGTAGACCTCACAAATGCAGTTTCCTTCTGTTGACACTAGTGGTGCCACTATATTTCCGGTTCGTGTTTTAGCTTCACTGTCCTATCTGTATAATAATCTGTGTTGTAGACAAACTCAACTAAAGCAAAACTTTTTTCTTCTTTTAAGTTGTGCATATGTTCTTGTATTTATCTATTTATTTGTTTATTTAAGAATGCGTTTAGTTTGACAAATATAAGAAAACAGATCATCATTGACTTTTATGGGGATTTTGTGAACCCCTCCAGTGGGTCTAGTAGAATCTCGATCGTTAACACATAACAGCTTGATAGTAAAGGTAGAGTTAAATGGGATTAAAATTTTAAATTTTCGGAGAATAAAATGTTTAAAATTTATAAATTTACTACAAAATGACAAACTATTAATGCATTCAATTTTAGTAATTTAGTTATTGTGAATAACTTTATTATCATAGAATTTATTTTTAATATTATTAATGATGGCGCTCATGATGAAAAGCTGTGTTCTTTAGATATTGTAAAAATTCGATTTTAATAAAAGAATGACACGTTTTAAAGTGTGTTATTTTAACTTTTAATGCTTTTTAATTATTAAATTCATATCAAGCCTACGATAAATTGACAAAATGCGTTTAAAACCTTTAGCTAAAGTAGAAGCAACCTTAGAAAAATTAAATAAAATGATTATAATAAACTTAAATAATAAATAATTTGATAATAATGCTCATAATTTCATAATAATATATTTAATAATATCTATAATAAATAATTCAATAATAAATGACTCGATAAATAATAAATAAATTAATATATTAATATTAGTAATAGAATGATAATTGGTTTATGAATTTCGCTGTAAAAGAAAATCTCAAATGGTTAAGTCCTCATCTTATCTCGCTGTATTGTGCATATGATTTACCAAATGCGTCAAATAACGTAGGACTCATGAAATCGAAAATGTGTTCACTTTTCAAGCAAACATTATCTATCAAAATACTAGTAAACTTTTATCTTGCAGTAATTTTTCTTGTTTAAAAGATATATAAACACAGAATTTTAAGTAACTTCAATAAATTAAGGAATATCGGAATAATAGGTAGTAAAAATTTTAAAGAAAGTTAGAAATTATAAATTTAGTATTAAAAATAATTTATGTATTTATTTTATAAAAGTATTAAAAATATTAAAAATAATTTATGCATTTATTTTATAAATATTTTAAAATTTTTTAATGTTTATAAAAGATTTAAAATACGTTATGTGTAATACACACACGCACAAAGAAAAGAAAAGAAAAAAAAAAAAAAAAAAAAAGCTGCAGGAAATATAAGGATAAAAATCGATCACAAATTAGTAATTATTTTAATAACCTAAAAAATGAATCTTTTAATTACAGTGTGAAACAGTGTAATGAAAAGAATATATTGATTATTTATAATTTTAAAATCTTTAATTAACATAATGAGTATTGTTTATTTTATATATTTTTTTATACTAATGATTTGAAAGTCTTAAACATTTGAAAGTCTTAAAGTTAAATGTTTTGCAGCAATATCATGAAAATGATACAAAAAACTTTTTTAAGCAACAATTTTTCCTATTTTCAAAGAAAGTTTTTCTATAACTGTTAAGTGAAAAAACCAAACAGAAAAATTATCTTTTTCATTAATGATTTTGCTATAATTCACATTAATTATGAAATTTTAATTACAAATATCATTATTTATTTTTACTAATTATAATTTGTTTCTTAATAATACCCCATTTCCTTTAAAGAAGAAGAAGAAGAAAAGAAAAAAATGTTAGAAAATAATTACCTCTAAAAAATGACGGTATTATTTTAGAAATTAATTTAATTAATGATACTTTCTATTTTTCACGTCTATTATTAATTTATTGGTTTTTATTTAGTTTATGAAATTATATATATGTATATTTTATTATTAATATATATGCTTGGAGATTAAAAATAAACTTTTGCTAATTATAGAGTGAAGGAGGCGCAAGCAATCTCATCTCTTAAAATGTTAGATAAACTACCGCCATCTAGTCACTAAATATTGAACTTTTTTCTGCTTCATCATTTCGATATTCTTCACGTAATAAAAAGAAAATAGTTGTACGACTTATCTATGCATTGACGTTTTTACGAAGCTTCAAGAATAAAAGTGTTTAAGTTACATTGTAAGAGAAAATTTTCCAGGCTTCTATTTTTAATTTTCCCAAAGGGTTTAAAGCTTTATTTTATAAATAATTCATCTGCCGTTGTATTTGTTTCGTTAAATTAAAAAATGCATACATGTTATCAGGAGGAGAAAAACATGTTTAAAAATATGTACAGATGATCTTTAGACAATTATAGTCAAACATTCAATTCATTTAAAGATTTAAATATTAAAAAATAAATAAATAAATAAATAAATAAATAAATAAAACACGAATAAACGAGTTGACACATGTTTTCTGCAGACAAAAATATGTACGCAAGTTATGTTTAAAAAAATTACTCTGCCTGGAAAAAAAAAAAAAAAAAAAAGTTACAATTTTTGCATGCTTAAATTTACATATAATTTATTGTGTGTGCCATGAATAAATTATTAATATTTTAATCTCCCCTAAGCAGTTAAAAAATGTGTAGATTTTATAATAATTATTTGGAAATACTCTTAATTTAATCAGGATTGTGTATAAGAAAGTTTTAACATATATTCAAATATAACATATAACGTATATTCGTAATTTGACAATGCATGAAAACTGAACTGTAATTGGGTATAAAAATATGTATCAAATATTTAAGAAAATTTTTATTATAGATAATTCCTAAAAACTACTTTTATTGACTCTTAAGTTATATGAACCCCATATTTGAAATCATATTTAAATTGCATTTAGTACAAACCATGCATGTATGAAATTTGTATCTACATCAATGAAATTATAAATTATTCTATTTTTTAGTATTTTTTTTAAAGAACTAACAAATCCTACTGAACAGCACATGGTAGATCAAGTTTCACTCAGAGCCTGTGAAAAAAAAAAAAAAAAATGCGGAGTAAATAGAAGGATTAATTTTTGGAAATCCTTATTATAGAGAGATTATTTTATTGATTAAGTTTTATCATTATGTATACATATTTTTGAGAATGATAACTATTTTCTAATAATTAAAGTTAATTTATATGCGATGAAATTGAAGAAAGGTAATGAAAAGATGAAGCCGAATATAACTACTTTAATTAAAATTAAAATTCTTATTCCTTTACGTTAAACGGTAACTACATTATTAATAATATACAAAACATATTCTGTTGATGAAATTTTACAAAATTCAGTCCATTTTACAGATCGTTATTGTCATTCTGGAACTTGGAACTGGATATTAATTAAAAAATTTAATTTCATCAATATTGATGAAAATAATTACATATATGAAAGAGTGCTGTCCTAGTATAATATTTCTATCATAAAAGGGCGAATTGTGTAAAATATATAAAAATTATCTTTTCAATTTTTTTTCCTCCACAAAATACAATGCACCTATTAAATGCAAATTTTTTTTGAAGATAAAGGTAAATAAGATCAAATTGTCATTTCAAAAATCTCTTAAATGTAACTTTTTATGAAAATCGTTTGAGTAGTTTCCAAGAAAAGAATGTTCTGCAATATTTTGCCCTCTCTTGAGTATGGGTTGACGGAAAAAGCTAATTTCCTTGTTAATGAGGTTAATTCACATCAGTTTGTTATCTCAAAATACCCTTAACTATAAAATTTTATAAAAATTGTCAAAGCTAAATTGTTTAATAATAAGGAGGTCATATTTAATTTAACCAGATATTTAACAACTTCTGTCATGAGTTACGTAATGCGAAGTGCAGAATTTTACGCATTTAATATTGCTAAACTTGATTGTTATAAATTTTAAAGCTAGTGATGATACATTTAAAGAAAACTAATTAAAATGGTTAGAAACTTGTAAGCAAATATTTAGCAATAAAACAGCTATTCTAATAATATCAAATCATCATTCGAGTTTAAAACTACAATATATATATATATATATATATATTCTGTCTTTGGTACGACAGGACTAATTTATATATTACTATCTTGTAACTAAGAAAAAAAAAATATATATATATATATTTAATAGATGTATAGAAACCTTTACCAACTATTCGGAATACATCACCATTAAGAAGATCTATACAGAAGCCATTATCAAAGCATATCCAGAAGAAATAGCCAATAAATATTTAGAAGCCATAATCCACGCATATCCTATAGGTTTCGACAACAAATATTCAGAAGCCATCATCAATATATATTCAGAAGGTATCGCCATCAGATATTCCGAAGCCATCATCAATATTTATATTCGGAAGATATTGCCAACAAATATGAAAAAGCCATTATCAATATATATTCAGAAGGTATCGCCAACAATATCCAGAAACCATCATCATTATATATTTGGATGATATAGAAAACAAATATTCAGAGGCCATCCAATTGAAGAATACTGATGGTTTCGTATACTAAGATCGACAACTGATTTCTACATGCGATTGAGGAAGAATCTCTAACTAGTGTAGGCTTTTAAAAATGTGAAAGTTTTTATGGATTTGACAACATATTTTAAGTAGTTTGGAGTGTAAGGTTGATTTTTTTATACTAACTATATGAAAAATGCCAGAGACGGGAATCAAATCCGGGACCTAAGCTTAACATGCGGATGCTCTTCCAATGAGCCACCCTGGTTGATAACCAGCTCGACATTTCTCACATAATAAACGTTGGTATGGTCACCATATCTGTAAAAGCAGATCTTGGCTCAGGGCAAGAGCATCCGCACGTTAAGCGGAAGGCTCGAGTTGAAGTCCCAGCTTTGGCATTTTCAACATAGTTGGTGTAAAAAAAAAAAAAAATCAACATTGTACTCCAAACTACTTAAAAGGAATTTTTACGGTTGATGAGTTTATCAATAAAATTTCTGAATATTTTAAGATAGTTTAAGAAATTAAATGATAAAAATTGGATATTGGCAGGCAACCTGGCATATTGGAAGTGGAACATCACTAAATGTTAACAAAGCAAAATATATTATATTGTTTAATAACAATAGTTAAGTTAAAAAATATTTAACGTAAAATATATAAAATATATTTAAAAAGTTTGAGCTTCTTTTACTATTTCACATAATCTCAATTTAAGATAAAGAAATCATTGTACGTCAGGTATATCTATTTTAAATAATTCATAAATAAAAGATATAACATATATTTAAAATGTAATTACAATCACTAAAATACCAACATTAAAATAATAATAATAATAATAATAAGCAAAGATAAATAATTTAACCTTTATTTTTAAATGAGACACCACTCATTATTTAAGTAAATACTTACATTTATACAAATATAAAATAATTAACTACGTAACGTATGCACTACAAAATATTTCTATTAATCATAGAATAAAATTTAATATTTCTTTTAAAAATGAATAAAATTTGAATAGTTTCTGCATTATTCAAGAAGCTCTTTTTTTTTTCATTTTTATAATTTTATATGAAGAGTTTTAGGAAATGGAAATTCAAACATCTGTTTGAAGGAAAAGGTATATTTTTAAATATCATGTAAAATTTAAATTCTTTCATTTCAGTATAAAATCAAAGTAAATATTATTGACTGCTCTTTTTAACTCAAAAATTATTTTGAGTTATAATAACTTCCTGTATACTTTAAATTGTATTTTTATATTCTATTGTAAATTTCAATTTTTAAAAGAGGTGAAATTAATCTGCGTTTGAAGAGATTGAAAACTTCGTGTAAAGTAAGTGCAAATATCGTTTTCATATAAAATAAATAAAATGTTTAAACTTTACTCATGTATATTCAATTTTAAATAATGATAATTAATAAAAATCAGGTAAATATTGGATGTATTATACTTAAAATTCACTTCATTAAAATAACATTTTTCAAAGTCTATTTTTAGTTTATAAATTAAAGATCAAACTCTCATAAAATAAAAATATAGAACTCTAAAAGTATAAAAAATAATTTATAAATTATAGTTTATTTATTTATGTATTTTTCCGTAACTAAAGTTCAAATCTACATGACCGAATTCTTGAAATTAAATCAAATAACTTTAAGCAGTGTCTTTCTTTTAAAAATCGTTTTGCAACATTAAAAAACTTTTTTAAATAAAAATAGAGAAGGATTTATTTTATTTTATTTCATTTTTCTAAGGTGGATAATGAAAGATATTTTACAGAAAAAATAAATAAATAAATAAATAAAATAAAATAAAAAATAAATAATTTTCAAGTTTGTATATATATATTTAAAAAAAGGTTTATATATGATATATATATATATATATATTAATTTATTGTAAGTATTTTCCTACATTATTTTTCTTTAGATAATTGCTATATGTCTGAGGGAAAAAAAATATGTTTACATTTCAAGGCACAGAAAAAACATTTCATGTTTTTATTTATTAATTTTATCTGTGTAATTAGCTTTTTTTTTTAAATAATATTTTTCAACCATACATTTATTTAAAAATATGCATTTATATTAAATAAAAAATAAATAAATAAAAACCTAAAATAAATTTTGCTTAAGTACTGAAACTTAACAGGAAGATTTTTTGTTTTAAAAAATAAAATAATGTAACTGAATAAATAAAAATAACCACATGTTATCAGGAAAATAGCAGTCATAGAAAATAGCATCAGACATAAACTAGTTGTGACAGGTGGACCCTGCGTAGTTCCCCATGATATGTATATTCTCATAAAGTTTTATCAGAGCCCATACTATATTCATGTTAAATGAAATAAATTCTCTCGACTCGTTCACAGACTTAAATGCCCCATCTATTATGCTACCCACCTTTCAGATCGATGCATTTTTCTTATCCTAATTAGTTAATTTATTTTATTCGAGTCAGCTTCGTATTTTAGTTTGCATGCTGTTACATACTATTTTTAATGCAATGATCTTCATAATGCAAGTTTATGTGAATTATAAATTAAGTTTCTTTGTTAAAAAATTTTATTTTTCGAATTATTTAAGAAATTTTCAAATTAGAATATTCGTATTCAATGATGTTCAAATCAGTATCATAAACGATTTTTTATAAGTAATCTGACATTTTTAGGATGTCACATATCTCTAAAAATGAATGTTTAAGCGAAATTTTGCCTTATTCTACTACGATAAGGAAATAGAAAATTTCACGTAACGTACGATTTTTTTTTTTTTTTAAATTCGGAAATTTGTAGTCCATAATGTTCACGCTAGCATCATAACTGATATTTTTGAAGTAATCTGACATCTTTATATTGAAAATATCCCTCGAAATAGACGTTTATGCGAAATTTTTGTTTTATTCTGCCATGCAAGAAACACGTAAATTTCAAATAACTTAGGAAGTTTTCAAAGTTAAATGTTCACAGTTAATGGTGTTCATGCCGGCATTATATCTGATATTTACAAGTTCATCAGACATTTTACAGCCAAATTTTACAGCCAAAGCATTACAGACATTTTACAGCCAAAATATTTCTTTTAGTGCACATTTAAGCAGAATTTTGCCCTATTCTGTTATGTTAAAAAAATCGCAAATTTCGAATAACTTACGAATTTTTCAAATCAATAGAATTCTTTCCAGTGTCAGAAATGATATTTTAAAACTGGTCTGACCTCTTTACGACCATACGTTTTTGAGATATCGTGTACACAGATTAACAAATTTACAAACTAACACTTCAATACGTTAACTGACACCCTACGGACGGACACCACACCGATTTTGTGATTTTTGGATTCTTCAGATCTCAAATGTGTGGAAATGTCAAAAAACAGAGGTCGAAAAAGTTCACGATTACACAAGTTCCCCACACCTATAACTAAAACATCATTTTTTGGAAAAAAAAAAAAAAAAAAAGAGCAAAATTTAAAAATTTGGCTCTTTTAATTTTAAATGTGACAACGCTGTATTCGTTTAATAAAATAACTAATTATATAACAATATAAAATAAATTTTCTAAAAGTATATCTTACAAGTTATTTCAATGATATGAAGGGTACAACATACAAAAAAGAATATAATTTTAATTTAATTTGCATTAATGATGTTAATCGATTTTTTTCTTTAAGCAGTTTCCATTATTTATATGAATTTTTGAAGAAACAGAAACTGTACACCCTGTCCCAAAAGTTTAGACAATCAATAAAATTTGCATTAACACAAAAAATAATAAGGTACAATTAAAATTCGTGAGATAGGTAATAAACAAAAACTGTTTTGCTGATATACACATATAAATTATGATAAAAGGTTTGAAATTATAAAACGTACATTAAATTATATAAAAATGTGCTGTCCCAAAAGTATAGACACCTGTAAGCGTTTTTGGTTTTACATTTATAAAAGTAACTAAAAACTTACTTTTAATGTTGAATTGTATTGCCACGATACTTTGTAACATCAAATACACGTTGTTCCATAGAATTAATTAAGTATTGCATTACAGAAGGAGATATTTCATACCACGCTTTATCAATTGCAGTTTTTAAGTGATTTACACATGTATATTGCTTTCCATTTTCATATATTTTACGAGATAACATCCCCCATATGTTCTCCATGTGATTCAAATCCGGACTAAGTGCTGGCCAGTCTAATAGTGTGATATTGTTTTGCATAAACTACGTTTTCGTTGATCTGGAGGTTGGATGGATTCCCCATCTTGTTGGTAAACACAGTCCGGTCCTGATAGCAAATCCATAATTGGAAGTAAATTGACACGTAAAATATCCTGATAATCCTCTGATGTGTGATTTCATTGCTCTGTCCACAAATCCTAGAAATGTTTGCCCTTTGAAACAAAACCCCTCCCCAGGTCATTACGGATCCTCCGCCTTTTTGCCTACTGAAACAGTTTTCCAGTTCTTTTCTTAGGTCATGCCAGTAATTCCTGGCCTCTGATTGGCTCTTAGTTTGAGGACAAAATCCTCTCGTTTTTTAGCTTTTTACTTTCAGTGAGGATCGTGGGTTTTTTGTAGGCTTCTGATTGGTCAACGGACTTAGCTCGGAACTTAGGTTCTGGCTAGGCACCGAGATTATTGAAGATGTACTATAATTAACTTCACTATTTATTCTCCTGAATTTCAATTACTTTTTGATAGGAAAAAAATTGTATGGCCCCCCTTTTTTTTTATTAATTGCGGGACTCTGATTATTATTAGCGGTTTCCTGTGCCCCTTTGGACGCCCTGCTCAACTCTTAATTCCTTTTCGCCGTGCAGACCGTCTCGTCAACGCACGTAACAGTTTCACTGTTACACTTAGGTTTCTTCAAGGAGTTATTTATTTATTATTTATTTTATTATTTATTTTTATTTAATTTTTAATTAATTAATTAATTAATTTTTTTTTTTTTTAAACTCCTGGTGCTTCACTCTGATTGGTCTCTGCTCACGTGGAGATTTTTTCATAGATCAAAATTCTAAATTCATCCCTTTGGCTTTCAATTATTTTATGGAAAATTATTTTTATGTTTTTCGCATTTTTCGTTGGAGGTAAGCATTGGTTGCGACCAAATGCAGGTACTCCGAAGCACATCGTTGACTTGACATGCCAGTAAAATTTCTAACCGTCAGGGCCGTCCAAATTCCATTTCTTTTCGCCACTGAAGATGACAGAAAACCACTTTCCACCGTATGATATATGTTTTCTAGTCCCCTTTAGGCGTGCATCTGTATGTCTCTGCTTTAACCCTTTGCGGCGCAAGACAATTCAGATCATTTAAATTATACTGCCACCGGAATTCCGGAACTAAATTAAGCTAAAAGAAATTTTAAATTTTCAGGTTAAAAAAACTGGCCTTTTCTACTATGTTATAAACGTAAATTTTTGCTAAAATATTTCCGGGATGAATTTTTGCAGCTGGATCTTAAATTTTGCGTCCTTGCAGCGAGGACACCGCGCGTTAAGGGGTTAAACAAGGTTTTGCTTTCCTTCTCCTGTAAACAATGTATTTTGAAGCTTTAATTCTTCTGTGTACAGTACTTTTTGAAATTCTGGATGTTGATGCAATTGCACACACACATAAAGTATCAACTAAAGCCTTTTTTAATAACATTCTGTCATCACACAACGTTGTTTTCTTTGGTTTTCTTACTCGTTTTTGAGTATTCCATGTTCCACCTGATCTCAAAACTCTATAAATACTGCTGAAGGATCTCTTTACTCTTATCGATATTTGTACAGGATTTTGTCCTTGCGCTTTTAACTGTAAAATCTTAATAATTTCATCTTTAGAAATTTCTTTAGAACGTGGCATTTTTATCAGAATACGCAAGAAATGTCTTTTCCGAATCACAAGCAAAACAATACATTGAACTTATTAAATTATTATGCTAAAAATATAGCAGACAATATTTCAGTTAAAGGGAAAAATTATTCTACATTTATAGAAGCAGACGACAATAAAAATATTTTATTCTGTGAACAAAAATGTAAAAGAAAACATGTAACCCTGTATTGTGTCTATACTTTTGGGACAGCACATTTTTATATAATTTAATGTACATTTTATAATTTCAAACCTTTTATCCTAATTTATATGTGTATATCAACAAAACTGTCTTTATTTATTACCTATCTCACGAATTTTAATTGTACTTTATTACTTTTTATGTTAATGCAAATTTTATTGATTGTCTAAACTTTTGGGACAGGGTGTATTATCTGTTTGAAGAAACAAGACAATTATGTTTGTTTTTTAAAATTTCAACCACTCAAGGCATTATAAAATCAAAGTAAATGTTATTGAATGCTCATTTGCTCATTTTAACTTTAAAGAATCTGATGCTATGTTAATTTTTTATACATAGTTTGAGTGTATGCTTTAATGTGTCTCAATAGATTTTAAAATAAAATCGATCTGTGTTGATAAAGATTAAAAAAATTTCGTGTTAAATAAGCACAGATATTCTTTTTATATAAAGGAAATAAAATGTTTAAAATATATTCATATCGGTTAAATTTTAAATAACATTCATTAAAAAAAAATATATATATATATATATATTTAAAATTCATTAAAATTTTATTAAAATAACACCTTATATATATACATATATATATATATATATATATATATAATAAAATAAAATTACACTGAGCAATGCTGAAAATTAATTATATAAGTCCAGTTTTTTCCCTAATTAAATAGTTCTATAAAATTCGCTATAAATTCAAATCTACAAACACAATTTCTTTAAATTAAGTTAAATAACTTTAAAGATCGTCTTTTCTTTTATTAAAGGTTTCGAAACACGAAAAAATATTATGTATATAAAAACCATACATATAACAGAAAAAGACTTTTTTTCTTTTTAAGTGGATATTTTAAAATATTCCAAAGAAGTAGGGAAAAACAAAAATCTAGCTCGTACATTTTTAAAGATAAAATAAACTGTAGATGTGTAGATTATATTCATTTGTATAGAAAAAGCATTTAATTCAGAAGTTCGTTCAAAAAAAAAAAAAAAAAAAAAAAAAAAAATCCCTTTCTTTTATAATCCATTTATTTAAATTATCTATTTAGATTAGTTCTATATATTTTTATTCAGTCATATATCTAATCAAAATTAAACAGTTGTAGATTTTTGTTTGAATATAATTCACACGTTATCAGGAAAAGAAATAGTGTATATATATAAAAAAAGAAAAAGAAAAAGAAAAAGATAGAAAGAAAGAAAAGAAAAGAAATATTTAGGTTACTTAGAAAAAAGTGCAAAGTTCAGCAATTCGGCCTTTATAATTTTAAACTTTGGCAGAACTATTTTGTTATTTAAGCAAATATGTTATCATATAAGCGTATAAAATAAATTTACTAAATCTTATTCCACAATTTTTTTTTTCAATTACATAAAGGATGCACCGTTACACATTTTATAAAATGATAAAATTTTAATAATTTTCTCATTAATTAGAGTGGGTAATTTTTTCTTTCTTTATGAAATATTCATTATTTATAAGAATTTTCTGAAGAAACAGAAATTATAATATCTGTTTGAAGAAACGAGGAAATTTTTATTCGTTTAACATATTTTCAACCTTTTTATGCAGGATAAAATCAAAGTAAATATTATTTAACGTTACTGTTATCTTTAAAGAATTTGGAGCAATATTAATTTCTTACAAATTTTTAGTGCATGCTTTATTAAGTTTCTGTAAAAAGTAAATTTTAATTTTTAAATAAATTAAAATTAATTTGTGTTGGAAATAATAAAATTCTTTCGTGTAAAGGATGTGCAAATAGTTTTTTCTGTACAATGGAAACGAAATGTGTAATATGTATTCTTTTGTACTTAATTCTAAATAATGTTCATAAAAAAAAAAAGAAAAAAAAAATCAGGTAAATATTTAAGATATTACATTGAAATACACTTCTTTAAACTAACCTTTTTTAAAAAATAAAAATAATGTTTACTTTCATTTTGTAAATTAAAGATCAAACACCGAGCAATGCTGAAAAATAATTTATGTAAGTCTAGTTTTTTTTTTTTTTTTTTCTTAAGAAAATTTCAAATCTACTTGCAAGCTCTTTAAAGTAAATCAGAGAGCTTAAAAAGTTATGAAGCATATATATATACATTCTTTTTAATTTGTTAATTCAAGCTATTACAAAAAAGTGAGGATAAATAAAAAAATTAAATTAAAAAGTAGCGCATACATTTATAAATATAAAATAAACACAGTATTTTTTTTTTTTTTTTTTTTTATAATACTGCTATCGTTTTTCTACATTTATTCCATATATAATTGCTATATGTCTGAAATAAACTTAATGTTTACAATACATTTAATTCAATAATCTCTTCAAGTTTTGTTCTTCTCTTTTATAACCCATTTAGTGATATTTTTCTTTTATATTGTTATTCAATAATATATTTATTCAAAATTATGTAATTTTTTAAAACACAATTTGAAGCAATAATATTTATTTATTTCTAAGAACTTGTAGAATTTATTTTTTCTTTTTCATTTATTTATTTTTTCTTTTTCCTTTCCTTACCTTTCTTTCTTATCTTTTTTTCATTTTTTAAAATATAATTCGTGTGTTTTGTTTAAATGACCTTTCACATTTTTTTTTTCGTTGAGTTATGAAATTAAAAAGTATTTTTGATATTTTATTATAAATGTTTCGGATTGGTTTTCCCGCAAAAACAATGATATAAGAAAGACCCAGCATGCAAATCTGTTTTTTTTAAAGAGGTGCGTTACAGTAACGAAAGCTTTTGAAATTACTTTTTGATATAAAACTTGATATGGATTAAAAATGAAAATAAAAATATTTATCGCAATGAGATAAGATACAAATTTTTCTATATATAAAAAACATTTTAAACATTTTTGAGGTGAGTATAAATTTTACTTTAACGGGAGGAATTCTTTGTTAATTCCTAGGAAAGGCTTTTCTCAAAACAAACATATTTTGAAATATGTTTTGTCTTTTGTCTTTTGTCTATATGTTTTGTCTTGACCATTTTATTTTATATCTGATTAAATATACTCAAGTAAACCTCACCTTCCTATTTGTATTTCAGCGTCACGTCGAAATTTCTGAGAACTATAAAAAAGGTATTCAATGACCTTATGACCTCGATTGATTCCATAAAATGATGATGTGGGGGTATAGGGTTTATCTAAGGAGTGAGTAAAAAAGATTTCAAAAACTTCAGAAAATGCAAAAAACTCGCAACGATATTTTTGGGTCGAAAGGAAACACAACCCTACATCAACCGAACAAAGGAGGCACGAGTGCTGCAGACAAAGTGGTAACGTAAATAAATTATTCAAAATTTTTTGCATATTACTTATAAACGCCAGTGCCAGTCTTCAGATGCATTTTTATTATTATTTGTATATAAGAAAGTTAACTTTAAAATTTTAAATATTAGGAGTCTGTCACCTATTGGAAAGATATTCTTAAGACAATCAATTAGCAAAGCTTTATGGTAAATTTTTGAAAGTTTATAAATAATTATATTTTTATTTATTTTTTTAAATCGTGGAAAACCTTTCTGAGTTTATGATAACTGCAAATTTAATTTCAATCTCTGAGAAGATCTTTCAGTGAGCTAAGAATCATCTTCCTCCTTGGGATT
This sequence comes from Salticus scenicus, assembly GCA_963930645.1. Taxonomy (NCBI): domain Eukaryota; kingdom Metazoa; phylum Arthropoda; class Arachnida; order Araneae; family Salticidae; genus Salticus; species Salticus scenicus. Next base: position 267,090,011 of record OZ005652.1, on the reverse strand, counting down.
TCAAAGTTTGTCTTCTTAGGAATCCCTTATGCCTCCATAGCCCCAATTAAAAAAAAAAAAAAAAGGAAAAAGAAAAATCAAAACTCCCCATTACATTGATGGAATACATTCTTTGTTTATAATTTTAAGATTTTTTCGCTGTGTTTCTGAAATCAGGGGTCGTAAACCGCACCTCTCCCCCCACACTTTTTGTTTCTTTTTTCATGTTCTTTTGCTATCACTATTTTTATACAATAATATCTATCCAATTCAGTCACGGTACATGACTTAAAAATAAAATAAATATTTATGTATGGAAATAGTGGTAGCAAACGAGGAGGAAATTTCTCCTGCTTGAATGTGTCCTGTAAAAAAGACGGCAAATACGACTTCCGCTGAAATAGGGTGCGACATTTTGTAAAATGTTTAATTAGACATAATCATCTTAAAAAATTCTTAACTGGTTAGGCTTTTATCAGATCAGAGTTTTTAAAGTTTTCTCAAGATTCAGAGAGAAGAGGGGGGGGGGGAGCAGACCTTGACCTTTAGAATTTCAAAATGAGACATCGTTGTACTTATTTAAACGAATATTAAAACATACAAAAATATAAAATAACTTTACTGCTTATGTATGTTTATGTATGCTTATGTATTTTATTTCAATTAAATAATGGGTAAAATGTTATAATTCTTTTATATATGGACAACATTTTAATTATTTTCTCGTTACTTAAGATGCCTTCTCCTTCCTTCATTTATTTCGCATTTATTTAATATATGAAGTGATTCAAGAAACGAAAATTTAAATATGTGTATGATGGAATAGATAAATTTTTATTTGTAAAAAAAAAAAACCTCAAATTATTTCAAATAACACTAATAATGTAGATTAAAATTAAAGTAAATATTATTAAAAGTTCTTTATATTAAAAAAATCCATAACTAGATTAGTTTTCTGCGTAGTTTCAGAGTACACATACGTTATTGCATTTCAGTCAAAAAATAAAGATTTAACTTGCAAATAAATTATTGAAATTAATCTGCATAGGAAGAGATTAAAACTTCTTCACCTCACTAATACAGGTAAATATATTCCTTTTTCAAAGAAATGTAAAGGTTTAAATAAATAAATAAATAAAAAAAGTTTAAAATTTAACTTCAAGTACTTAAATTTAAATACTGTTCATTAAAATGGCCAAATATTGTAAATATTACATTTAAAATTCACTTAAATATAATAATTAACTATGCATAACTAAAATTGTCTTTTTTTTTAAAAAACAATCTTTACTTTTACTTCGTAAATTACAGATCCAAAATTCAGTAATCATGAAAAATAAATGATAAAATATCAGCTCACTATTAGTTAACGAAAATTTAAAAGTGCGTACATGAGATCATTAAAATTATTCGAATAGCTATAGAATACTTTTTACTTCTAAAACCCGACTACAGTGGGTAATGGGAGTATTGTATTCGGTCAAAAATTTTGATATGAAATTTTCATATGATTTGCATGTTTTAAGGTCTCCTTAGTTCAAAAATGTAGTTTTCGGCAATTCATCAGTGTGTGTGTGTGGTTCTATCATATCTCCAAAACTAATGAAGATAGAAAACAGAAACCCCATAATCGAGACATGTCTGGTCTACAGATGAATCTTACAACATTTGGAGAAAATAGGAAAAACAGAAGTAGGACCGTGAGCCGGTATCTCAAAAATGGCTTTAACGATTTTCTTCAAAGTTGCTATATAAACACCCTATTAGATATTCTTTCGTATGTATTAGTGGGTTAGTTCAGGAAAATTGATAGACGACTTCAAATTAATTACAATAGCCTCTTTTTTCTCCTCTGTTCCCACACAACCACTTACCTCTATAAGACATCTATAAACACGCATAAAAGTTAAAAAAATTATCCATTAACTTCTATAAATATCCTACAGATATCTATTAGTCGACAAATGTCACTCTTTTCTACATACATTAGATGTCTGTTATATATCCAATAAATCTCCAAATATCCAATAATTGGACTTGTTAGATCTAATAGATATTTAAATACCTAAATCTTTTTTTTTTATCTAACATCTTACATCTATTAGACATCGAAAAAGGCACGCCTAAATTTCGGCTATATTTAAACATCTAATAGATATCCATAATTAGTACAGGATATTCTGGATTTTTAATAGACATTCTTTAGATATTTCGTACCTTTTATGGATTATTGGATGTAATTTAGATGCCTAACGGATATCACTGGCTGTATGGGTTGTCGACCCACCAGGCTACTGAGTCCTCTGCATTTCTAAGTTAATAGATTCCATATCAAAAAACAACTTAACTCATGGGCTACGATTTCTCATTGCACAAGGGATAGTATGATTGTATGTAAGTATGCTATACTTGAATAAATAAATAACTATTTTTTTTTTATCATCTACTTATTTATTTGTTATTTCGTTAGATTTAATTTTATTTATCTACTTAATTATTCAGTTCATCATTCGCAATCTATTTAATACTTATCATTATGTTTAGTTCTTCCTTAGGGACCCTTCAGAGACTGGCAACTTAAGAAAACTGCAAGTCGGCTCTATTGATATTTCTTTGATCTGGTTTAGGAGATCGACGCTCGCTGCAATCGAAGCTACCAAACCTCCTTGTGCGATAATTGCATGAGAAGGGGGTATCTTTTGTAAAAGAGCAGTAAAAAGTAATGTCCTTCATTGTAAATGTGTGCAAAATTTCAAGGGTCACTTTCGGACAATAGATAATTTATGAGTTTTGACGCGCTGTATGTTGCCAGTGTCTGAAGGGTCCTTACTCTTATTTCTGTTTATAATTTTTTCTTATGTTTTTAATAGTGTTGTTATATTTTATCTTATGTTTCTCTCGCAAGTTACCGAGGATATGCTGGTGACTGGTCCTCGTTAAATGGTTTTGCACCATCAAGTGAGCAATTCGGTTGTTATCAGTTATCGGGCTGTCAACACGGGAAATCCCCCCCCCCTCGTGGTGGATTTAAATTATGATGGTTCCTATTTTCCCCCTCCCTTCTTTTCCTTCTATTTCCTGTGCATGATTTCCACTTTTTTATTTTTTTTTTTTTTTATTTTTTTTTTATGGTTTGTTATTTAAAGCTGTTGATTTCGCTAATAAAGTTAGAGAATGCTTGGATACGCTTTTCATGCCTCCACCACAACTGAGCATCAGATTAAAATACTGGTCAAGAATAATTTAAACTAATTTCCTGTTATTAAAATAACCTTTAAAAAATAATAAATAACGTTTACTTATGTTTGTAATTTAAGCAATCAATATTCACAAAGGTTAAAAGAAATATCCTTTAAATTTAATTTTTTTCTTAATATTAAAGTCGGAGCTACATGGGAAAAAAAATCCTCAAATGGAATTTAAACAGCATTAAAAAGTATATCCTTTCTTCATTTCAAAAGCAGTTCGCAACATTAAAATGTCTTTTTCGATGAAAAGCTGTGAAAGAGTTTTTTCCTTTTTAGGTGAATGTAATTTTTATTCAAAGAACTGAGAAAGAACAGGAAAAAAGAAATATTTCTCGTACACTTTTTTCAAAAATATGTAACATATACAAAAAAAAGGCTTACTTTTAATTATTATTATTATTATACCTATTTTGCGTATAATTGTTCCAAGTATGAGAAAAAAAAAATTAAAATAATGTTCATAATTCACATAAATATTTATTTAGTACACTCAAGTTTTATTTCTTTATTTTACGGCCCATTTAGTTAGATATTTTATATTGTAATTAAATCAGGTATTTTTTAATACTAACTAACTAAACAGAGCAAAAGCATATAATGTATTCTAAAAAATAACTACAAACACAAAAATGCCATTATTTAATTAAAAAAAAAAAAAAAAAAAAAGCAAACATCAACAATTTATCCTTTTTAGTTTTATAATGAGGCACTGTTGTACTTATTTAAGTAAATATTTAAGTGTATAAAATTATAAAATTACTGCTTACGTATATCCTGTTATTCATTTCTATATATATATATATATATAAAGCATTGCTCATTATATTTCTTTTTTACTAAATTAATAAAAATTTAATCATTTTCGTATTGTAACTTAATTTTTTTGCTTAATTTTAAAACTTATATGTAGAGCTTTAGGAGACGGAAACTTAAACATCTGTTTGAAGGAAAAGATAAATTTTTATTCGTTAAATAAATTTTAAATCCTTTCAATGCAGCATAAAATCAAAGTAAATATTATTGAATGTTCTATTAATCTAAAATATTTTCAGCAGAATTTATTTCCTACATTGTTTGATTCTACATAAGCTTAAATATACAAGAATAGAAATAAAAAAATTAATTTTAATTTTCAAATAAATTAAAATTATTCTGTATTCGAAGATATTTAAAACAATTCACTTCAGAAAGAGTAAATACTTTATTATTATTACCATTATTATTATTATTATTATTATTACTATTATTTTATTTTATTTTTATTTTTATTTTCAAATGAAATGAAATGTTTAAATCGTATTCTCGTGTATTTAATTTTCAATGATGTTTGCTTCGTTAAAACAACTCAAAAATTAATACACAAAGAAAGTTTACATTTATTTTGTAAATTGAAGATCTAAAACTTAGCAATGCTGAACAATAATATATACATACATATACATTACACACACACACACACACACACACACACACATATATATATATATATATATATATATATATATATTTAAGAATTCAGTAGAGTTATAAAATTTAGCGTTTAATACATACATGATAATACCAACACAACAGAGACAAAACTGATTGTAACACAGTTCAAAAGCAAGCACAGAAATTTTACGATTCTTTTTTAGTACAATTAAAAGACAAAACCAATTTAAATTACTTACACCAACATGAGTAAAAAGGCTCATAAAACTTTGACAGCAAAAAATTTATGAAGGTTCCCAATAAATTTAATAAAAATATATCTGGAAATGAGACTTGAATTAAATAGTATGAAAAAAAGACCCCAGGAAATAAGAATTGAATTAATATATTCTTAATATATATATAAATTTCTTATTATATGTTTTTCAGTTCGGTTCAATTTTCTAAATTTATTCTTATTAACAATACCTTTAATTTAAATAACCTTTCTTCATTATAGTTCTATACTTTAATATAAATGCATAAATATTCATATAAAACTCAATAAATTATTTTGGTCAAATTTAAACATGGATTATGCTTACTATAAATTATTTCTTAATTATTAAAAAAAAAAAAAAAAAAAAAAAAAAAAAGAAAAAGAAAAGAAGAATGGTTTGTTTAAAATCTAGAATACGCTCACAAGGCTTTATTTCATTTATTTCAATAAAATAGTTATTACATTAATTTATAATGAAACTTAATAAGCAGGCTTTGACCACTTCGCTAGTCACTATACTTAAATAAATTCTCAAAATTCCATATCACCTATTAAAAAAAAATATCAATAAATAAAAGAATTAAATAAATAAATGTTAGTTAAAACCTCGATTTAAGTTCCTACTACCTTCATTGTGCGACTTTCATTATGCTGATTCCACTGATTGAGGCAGCGCCTTAAACGAGTATGCTCGCAGAAACAAACTTATTCACACACGAACATCCATTGTATCATCAATTTCTTTGGCAGCGCCTTTCCTGCCAGCACTATGTCGGGTTCTAGTATCACTAAATGAGGTAGCGCTGTGCTCGCCTTCCTCTATCTACCCATTTTAATTTTACAGGCACGGAAGCAATCAATTCTCAATTTTCCAATCCATTCCGAGATAGGAAAATCAACCACACACCAAAAGTCCTCTTCCTAAGGTAATTTGGTACGGAGTTATGATTGGAAGGATGTTCTTGCCCCCACTCCCGACAAAGTGAGAAAAGGGGAAATTTCATAAAATCCCTTTATAACATGTGTTAGGAACACATAACCAATCCATACATTAAAAATTCGACTTCCTGAGATAATTTAAAATAGAATTACGCTTAGAAAATTGTCCCCCCCCCCCTTCAAAGGGGCAGACGAATTTCATAAAATTCTTTTTTGTGTATTGGATACATATAACCAACCAACACATAACAAAATCCCGTTTCTCAGGCAAATTGGAGTAGAATTACGACTCGAAACATATTTTCGCCCCTCCCACCGTCCCAAAAGGTGAAGGTGCAAAATTCCTTCGTATACATAACAAACCATACACCGAAACTCACCACCTTGAGATTATTTATAACAGTTTTACGCTTGGAAATAGGATTTTTGTTTTCCCTCGACCACAAAGGGAAGAAGGAGGAATATTTCGCAAAATCCCTTTTCAGTTCATGTTCGATTCACATAGCACACGCATGTACCAAAAATTGCCTTATCATTTGGAATAGAATTATGCTTCGAAAAGTGTTTTTGCCTTCTGCCCAAAGGCCTAAGGGGGAAGAACGGATTTTTAAAAATCCCATCACAATACATGCATCCCATCACAGTGCATGCAAACACATCACCGTCCTGTGATATGTTTGCATGCACATAACCAACTCACTCACTTTTATTTTTTATTTTTCTCAAAACACACACTGGGGAAGAACTGCTCCCCCCCCCCTTTTAAGTATCAATTAACTTTCCTTGAAGTACCTTTTGTAAGAAATTAGATATTTTCAATAATTAGTTTAAAAAAAATAATTAAATAATAATATTTTTATTTTATAATGTTTGGTTTATTATTGTACTATTTTGTTATAAAACTATTTCTTTTTAAGTTTATATGAATACTCACCATAAAATAGTTAGTTTTTTTTTTTTTTTACAAATTGCATTTATGTCAGCTTTCATAAATATTTTTTAAAAACTTTCTTTAAAGTACTTTAAAGTTCTTATTTTGTTTTATGTAAGTTATGATTGTTTTCTGTAAGTAAGTGACTTTTTCTTCATAGTATTATTTTATTTTCTTATAATTTTTGGATTATATTTACTTTACTTTATCGTTCAATTAATTTCGTTTTAATAAAAGTGAATCCGGCATTAATATCTGTTATTTCTTAGCTTTATGCTTACAGATACACATAACTTCCCTTATATTTTCATGCAATTATTTACCCAATGCTCCTGTTGAGTGTTCAATTTCGTATGTTTTCATTTTTAGGACTTTGTCTTTCTTAATTAAATATAATATTTTTCCTGTGATATTCTTGAAAAGCTTTTAACACATGCACATAAAATACTTGATTATTGATAATGCACTTTACTGTCTTATATGCTCGATAGATGGCGATATAACACTGTGTACGTTAATAATTTTAAAAAATCGAAAAAATATAGTTTCAAAACTTCAATTAATCGTAAAATTTAATTCATGTTATTATATTCTTTAATTTAACTAAATATTTTTGTCTTGAGGTATTAATTATCCATGTAAATGAAATTACTCAATATATTCTTTTATTACGAATTTTTACTAAGAATCCCTGTACAATTTAAATGTTTGAATATTAAAAGTAAATAAGTAAATAAAAATAATAGTCTTTAGTTTAGTAATGTCTTTCACAAGTTATCTATATATACTCATGTTCAAAATTATCTTTACATTTATAAATTCACGGATTTCTCAGTAACTCTGTAAATTATAATTTTATGAATATTTTCGGTATGATACATAACATTATGGCACATAAATACAAAGGGAAAAAATTAAGGTCACTGCATATGATATATAATTGTTGCATGAAACAACAAAAGTGAAAATTAGATGTAACAAAGAGAGTTCAGAATAAAATGGAACAACTCAGAAAGAAAGAAGCTTCGGAATTTAATATGGGATGTAATCTCCCCTACTTTTGCACAAAAAACACAATGCGTTTTCATGCTGGTGATAACGTTTTTAACCACAGTTAAGGGAATCAACCTTCACTCTTCCACATATCTAGGAGGAGCATGCCTACGTGAAATTTCTCTTCTAAGGTAGTCCCAAAAGTTCTCTATCAGGTTAAGATGACGAAATTTTTCTGGCCACGGTATTCGATTAATATCTTTACTTACAAGAAATTCGTCAACGAGGTTTGTTCGCTGTTGACGAGTATAATCTTCCATAAATAAAAAGTCAGATCCATATACACCTCTACACAAGAGTTTTACACAAGGTTATCATATTGTACACCGGTGTATCTGGCTTGTCATAGATCCGCTGTTGAAAATGAGTTGAGGAGGTCCATCGCTTATTATTCCTCCCCATACCATATCAGACCTCCGCTACGGAAACGTTAATGTTCCATAATATTCGAGGGATAATTCCGTGTTCCTACTCCCTCTAAACATGTTTATACATGTAAAACCTTGGACGAATGATAAAAGAGTAGATGACATGTCCGGAAATTCATGAAGTCAAAGTTATAACTGCAGAAGCGACTAACAAGGAAACATTCAAAAGGTGTCGTTTTCAAAATTATTGAAAAAAATATATGTGATTCTACTCTTTATAAAGCACCAGAAAGTGAAAAAATTATCGGCTGAAATGAATTAGAGCAACCACAAAAAATGATAAAAATTGAGCATTTTTGGCGATTAAGTGCTGAAAGGCGATACGTTCGCTAGCACCGAGATTGCCGTGTACGAACAGAACCGTGTTTTGCTACTCCGCCATGTCCTCAAAATCAATCTCCTAACAGTGTGAAATCGCCAAATATGCTTAATTTTTATAATTTTTTTCATATCATAATTTTTCCGTATGTCAACATAAATTTGGGCATGAGTGTAATTAAATTAATTTCAATTTATCCTTAAAAATTTGAATATTAAATATTAATGCCATAATTTTTTCCATTAAATTAATTATATCCTATACTTCTACTTTAATCTTTATATTACATAAAATTCTAAAGGAATTTAAACAATTAAAAGAAAAAGGATAAATCAGGTTCCTCCCCCCCCCCTCAAAAAAATAAAAAAAAATGAAAATAAAAATAAAAAGTTTATTTATTTATTTATTTATGTTTTATCCATCCAATTCTACATCTCAGTATTTTGTATGATTTCATTAAAGCCTCAATGAATATTTTATTGAAGCTTTATCCAATCAATGTGCAGTCAAAATTTTCATTAAATGAGCGATAGGAAAAAAATAATGAAGTAAAACATACTTTTTTTTTCTTTAAATATTAAACGCTATTAAACGAAGAAGCAATATTCAATAAAAGTGATTTCCGAAAATAATAATAATAATAATAATATTCAGAAATAGAGAAATCGGGGAAAAAATATCTTTTTCTTTAAAGAAAAATTAAATCACTGTGAAATATGCAGAATGTCTTTGAATGGAAGCATTATTGCAAGACAAATTGACAAACCATGCATTTATCGTTATTAATTAACGTGACGGACTTTCTGAAGCATATGATTAAATATTTTATCGTTCTATTTAAATTGCATGAATTAAAATTAATGAGAAGTTTGCGGATTTTTCATTTTTGATAAAATAAAATACAAAAATGGATATAATTAAGATATATTGTTAAATAAACACTTTTGATGTAAACAAGGGCATTAATGTAAACTTTTTCTAACAATTTATTTACATTTTATAGACTTGTATTTTACATTATGTTCTGTTTTTTAAAGTGTACATTTTTTATATCCTGTGAACATAACTTGAAATGCTCCCTGTTTAAATGAATCGTTCTAGTACTAGAATATTTAATGCCAAATTGATAAACTTGTATAAAATTTTTTATAGAATTAAGTAATTTATGAGGTGAAAATTCGACCACTCCATTAACAACCACTCCATAAGAATGTGTTTAGAAGACAAACCCATTTGACTTGTTCTCAACATCAAGAAAATTAGCGTTCACTGTTAACCCTCACTCTGCCCGATTCAAAATATAACAGAAGCTTGTTTTCTCAGAAATGGATGAAATGATTTTGATAAAAACTTAGAATGAAGGGTATGTGTGGAGAATTTCTGCAATTTACCCGCCAGTGGCGAATGAAAATTTAAGCAGTTTGAAAATATACCAAAAACTCCCATATATTTTCAGCATAATCCTTGTTTTTCCTAGATCCCAAATGCTTTCGGAGATGGTTTACGGAAGGTGCTAAATTCAAACCCAGATAATTCGTCGGCCAGGCCGTTCTGAGATTTCCACGTTTTTCTCCGAAACTTGCGTGAATACAAGCTGGGTATCTATAAACAGACTCCCATGCAGGGGCACTTAATCCAAACCTAGAAAACTTGTGTTGTTAATCGGTCTTAGACCCAATACACCCCTCCCCCCAAATGTGGCAAAGTAAACATGATAATAAGTTTCTTTTTTTAATAGGCTAGATAGCAAAGTGTTTTTAATTTTTTTCTCTATGAATTTACAGCATGGTAACAGGTGCTGCCGATAATTAGCGGCTTAAAATTGGTTGATTAGAAAAATATTCTCAAATATATATTTTGTTTCTAGATTACCGTAACTATATTTTTCTTTGTAAATGCTAATTTTGCTTTTTTCATGAGTAGCTGTTTCTTATTAGGATTACAAGCCTGGTTCAACATTTTTCTGTCGCAGATAAAGTTAGAGTTGCTAAATTGATACATAAAGTTCTCATACTACTGGGCATATCGCATTCACGTATTTGTTTACGTATAGCAAGATTTCAGTTTTATATTGTTGTCTATTAAAAAAAAAAAACCGTTCCTGGCTGGTAAGATTTTCAGTAAATTACCCAAACCTTGTTATGGGTTTCTTGAAAAAATAAACCCATCTCTGACATATCCTCATCTTTAAGAAAATTAGCGTCCATTGTTAACTACCACTCTGCCTGGGACAAAATATGGCAAAATTTGCTTTTTCCTTTCTTTTCTTTTTCGTAAATGGCTCTAAAAATTTTAATAAAAACTTAGGATTAAGGTCCATTTTTGTTCACAAAACCGTATCTCTTATTTCCATCGTCAGGGAAATTAGCGTTCACTGCTAACCCTCATTCTGCCTGTTGCAAAATATAGCAGGAATATAGTTTTCTGATAAATGACTATGATGATTTTGATTAAAAAAAAAGTGTGTGTGTGTGTGTGTGTGTGTGTGTGTGTGGAGGGGGGGGGGGGTTAAGGGTTATTTGAAATAATAAACTTATCTGACTTATCATCATTTTCACGAAAATTAGCATCCACTATTAGAGCTCACTCTGCCCGCTTTAAAATTCGACAGAAACGTGGTTTCCTTGAAATTGATCTGATAATTTTGCTAAAAACTTAGGGTTAAGGGTTCTTTGATATAAAAAACCCATCTGACTTGTCCTCATCTTCGCGATAAACTGTGTTCACAATTAGTTTGACTTTCACCCCGTCCATGGCAAAAAATATGCCAAAACCTTGATTTACACGGATATGGATCTAATAATTTTGATAAAAACTTTGTATTAAGCTTTTTTTTTGCGATGACAAACTCACCTTTTCACGAAAATCAGCGTTCATTGTTATCGCTTATTCCGCCCGTGGAAATATAGTAGAAGCATGGTTTTATTTGGAACTGTTCAAACAATTTTGATAAATATTTATGATCTGCGGATTTTGAGATTACTATTTGGTATGAATTATCCTCATGCTCATGAAAATTAGTGTTTACTTTTAACCCTCGCTTCGATTGTTAAAAAATATGACAGAAACTTGATTTTTCTCGAAAATGGATCTAACAGTTTTTTGACAAAACTTTGGATTAAGTGTTTTTTGAGATAAAAAACCTGTTTGATTTACCTTCATCTTCACTAGCAATCATTGTTTACCTTCACTTCGGCCGTGCAAAAATATGCGAAGACTTGATTTTCTTAGATACTACCTGAACGATTTTGATAAAAATTTCATTAGGGCTTTTTATGTTTACAACCAATATAATTTGCCCTCATTTTCAGGAAAATTATTTCATAAGCAACCTGCGCTTTACCCGAAGAAAGATGAGAGAAATTTTATTTTCTTCGAAAATCCTCGTGGATTTAAATAGAAATTTACAGTTAGAGTATCACTGAGATGATAATTCTATCTGAAAAGTCCTCATCTTCAGAATTATTAATGCTCATTGGTAACTCTTCCACCACTTAGGGAAAGATAAAACAGAAACAACTGTTTTAAAAGAAAGTTAGTGTTAGAGCTCTCTTATCTTCTTCTTCAGGGGAAATAGCAGTAATTGGTAACTTGTGCTTTACTTTGAGAAAAAAATAAATTGAACCTGGTTTTCCCGAAAACTGTTCGATGAACTTTGATATATATTCAGAGAGAGTTCTTTCAGATGTCAATTTGATCTGAATGTCCTGTATCTTCAGGAAAATGAGTGTTAACTGATAACACCCACAGCGCCCGAAAGAAAAAAAATCCAAAATATATTTCTGAAAATAAATAGCTGTATTTACAGTACAAGTGACTTTAAAACAAGTCGGTCATTCAGGTATTTTATTTAAAAGGGAGATTAAATATGGAAAACAATGTAAATAATTAATGAATACACACATGAACTTTTTGTGCTTTTTGCAATTCTATCTTCAATTAAAGGAGACATCTGTTTAACATCATCATTCGATGTTTTAATGATAAGTAAAAAGATTTGTGCCGGAAAAATAACTTTGATGTCTTGAACTTTAATAAATTTTGAGGCGCCAATGACTTTAAAAAATCATGTTATGACCTTTGTTCAGAACTGATAATCAAATTCGCAAATAGCAACTGGTAAATCCAATTTCTCTTATCGCTGTATTAACCAATACCTCAAAATAAAACTAGTTTTTTTTTTTTTTTTTTTTAATTCTATTTTCCTATTAAAATTTTGTTTCTACATTTGGAAATTAATTTTGTACAGGCAACAATTTTATATTCGCAGATTGTGAAGAAAAAATACTGAACAATTCTAAAAGAAGTTAAACAATTTAAAGGGGAGTAGGAACTCCTAAAGGAAAAAAAAAAAAAAAAAAAAAAAAAAAAAGATACAGAGGAAGCAACTTGAAATAAAACATTTTCCTCGTGATATTAAATTATTTTTAAATTCATTTGATTTCTTACCTCAGTATGATGTTTAATTTTGTTAAAGCACTCATTAAGTATTCTAATTTTAATTCAGTCAATGCATATTCAAAATACTTCACCAAATGAAGGAAAAAAAAATTTGCCGTTCAACATACTTATTATTTTAACTATTGTTCAACGAAGTAGCAATATTGAATAAAATGATTTCTAGAAAAAGAAACTAATAATCAGAAATAGAGAAATCAGCGAAAAAAAAAAAAAAAAAAACTTTTATCTTTAAAGAAAAATTAAATCACTGTGAAATATGTGGAATTTCTTTGAATGGAAGCATTAACTGGGAGACAAGTTAACAAACCATGCATTTCTCTCTATTAATTAACATGACCAGAAATTCTGTAGCATATGATTAAATATTTTGTCTTGTTATTTAAATTGGAGGAAATAAAATTAATGAATAAAGCTGCGGATTTTCATTTGTTGTGAAAGTAATATAAAAATTGATTAAATTAAGGTATATTGTTCAAAAATCTCTCTCGGTGTTAAAAAAAATAAGAAAAAAAAAAAAAATAAATAAATAAATAAAAATAAAAATAAATAAAAAATAAATAAAAAGCGCCCATTATAATAAATATTTTTCTAGAAATTTTAATTACATTATTTTACGTATCTTCCTTTTCCCTTTTAGCTTGAAAAAAAAAAAAAAAAGTCTTTTGAATTATATGTTTTTTCTAAATTTTCAAACATATTCCATGTTTAAATTAATCATTTTACTAATATCGTATTTATTTGTTGTCAAATTAATAAATGTGCATGACATTTTATATATCCCAAGCAATATCTAATTACAATTAAATTTAAATAGAGAACACAAAGTAAATATATAAATGAAAACACATAAGTTTGCTTTTTTATGATTCTTGCAATTCTATCTTCAATTTAAAGGGAATAACTTGGCATGGAACTTCAATGTTTCTAGCGGATTTTAAGGCGCCGATAAATTTTAGGAATGATATTATAATCTTTGATTAGAGCTGATAAGCAAGTTCTCAAGTAGAAAACGGTATTTTTTATTTATTAATTTTTATTTTTTTTAATCACTGTTGTTATTTTTAAATAAATCTTGATTCTTTTAATTCATCCTTCTATTAGAAAAAAAAAAAAAAAATTCTACTTTCCCCAATTAGAATTTTTGTAAAACTAAGATTATTTAAAGAAAAAATAATTAAATAATAATTAATTCTTAAAGAATTTAAGTAATTTAGTAATAAAAAGAAACACCCCTTCCTTCATAAAAGAGGTAAAATTGTTATTTGAATTAATATTTAATAAAATTATTTTCATGATAAATGCAGATAATTTTTATCTCAGCAAAATATATCAATACTTGTGGAAAGAAAGTCAATTTTATACCCTATAAACTACATCTTAAAAATTTTTAAATTGATAATTTTGTTTTAAATTATCGCAGATAAGTTCTTAAACCATTCGTATTAAATATATCGACGTGTTCTTGTGAAAAATAATCATGATGAAAATATGCACACTCCTCCCATTCGAGGGGCACTTTCCCTCCGTGTAAAAGCGATGCTCATAAATAAACAAAAGTTTTATTCTGGTTGACTATAACTTTCATAAATAAAATATTTCAATTTTCCAACGGATTGTTAAAAATGATCCTAATTGTGTACATTCGTACGATATGTTGCATTATAGTGCTATATTGCCACAAAGTCAGCTTTCTGTACAGCCGCCGTGGCGTAGAGGCATGTCTTTGGACTGTCAAGTAGATTTAAAGACTCTAAAAAAATATTTCAATATTTCTAAATTCTTATAATTATCTTTACATATTTGATTTCTTATTCTAGCAGTTTCTATAATATTCTAATTTATGTTAATCTAATATTCTGGAATATTCGAATATTGTATTTAAACGACTTGTTCCTCAGTTTGAGTATGTTCTCAGCCGAGTGCAGCTGTATTACAAGTCCGTTCTGCTAATAAACTACGCTTGTTACTTCACTTCGAGTGCTCACTTTGGCTCTTCACAACATCTACGTGACATTTTTTAAGGAGGCGTCGGGTAAAAAACCTTGCAAACGTGGACAACAGTGACAATCTTCGCAGAAGTCTCCATTTAAGAGGACAATCCCCCGAATAAAGACTTTATTTTCCAGACAGCAAAAAGAAAACGAAAATACTGGAAGATACCAAAATGCCCAAAATACCAGAAAAGACGAAGCCCGTCGTATTGATTCCTACCTACCAGCAACAAAGGAGCCCATCGACCTTCCGACGAGTGCCTGGAGAAGACCCTCTGAAATGGCTTAAAGAATACGATCGAGTGGCTAAATTCAACAAATGGGATGACATGATGTGCTTAGCCAATGTTTATTTCTTCCTGGATGGTACGGCAAAGCAGTGGAACATAAACAATGAAGACACTCTGAATTCTTGGGAGGTGCTCAAGTAGGAATTAAGCGGACTTTTTGGCGACCGACAAAAGTATACCAGGAAGGCGGAGGAGGAATTGAAGCACAGAGCACAGCTGTTAGGAGAGAGTACGCAGTCCTATGAACAGAGTGTCTTAGGTCTGTGCCAAGAAATTAATCCTTCAATGACCAAAGACGAAAAAGTGTCTCACCTAATGAATGGCATTGTGGAGGACAATTATCAGACCCTTTTGACGAAAGAAATTAGCACCACAACTAATTTCATTAAATGGTGCAACTACTTCGAGGACATTAAGCAGAAGAGGGTTGGACGACGAAGATTTGAGAAGCTTCCGAACGTCGTACCAGTGGCAGCTATGGAGGAGGAACCAGATTTGGTCTCCCTTATACGCCAAATTGTACAGGAGGAAGTCCATCGACTGATCAACCAGACGAAAGAACCATCAGAGCCATGTTCGCAATTCCTGGAAGAAATAGTCCAAGACGAAGTTCAAAGGGCTCTAGCCCCCGTTTTAGCAACAACAACCAAAACTCCACGACGACCAACATATGTCACTGTAACCAGGGAATCCAGAGTTCCTGTCCAGAGATCACCCATGCAGCCGAGAAAAACAGGCTCTGGAAAACAGCTGACAACAAACCGGTCTGCTTCCACTGTAGACGCCCTAGACATGTTCTGCGTTATTGCCGAAAGATAAAAGCTATTTTCGATATCTATCGACGCCGCCGACAGAGCACAGGCGAAATTGACGCAGAAAAAGAACTTCACCGACCAAGCTTCACTCGCCGTTCATCTCCTAATCCAACTAGAGGCCGACCTCCAACACGCCGTTTCAGATCACCGTCGCCATATCGTCGATCAAGTCGATCTCCAAGCTACAATAATGAGGAAAACTAAACGGAGCGACCTTCCAAGGAGGTGAGGCCGCACGTAATCAAAATCCTCCGTCGGCCGCAAAGATGACTGGCAATCAACTAGACGTAATCGTGGATAAAAAGCCGATACGAGCCCTAGTGGTTTCTAGAGCCTCATTTTCTGTCGTCTCCGATAAATACCGTCGATCTCTAAAAAAGATCTGTTTTCTGAAGCCAAGAATGTTATGCTCAAAGTCGCCGATGGAAATTTTGTCCGGCCGATGGGAAAATGTATTTCGTGTTCACATAAACAGCAGAAAACTGCCATTTGAATTCATTGTTTTGCTGCATTGTAGCCATGACATAATCCTTGGATGGGACTTTTTGGAAGCTTCTAAAGCCGTGATAGACTGTGGACAGAGTGAACTACTTTTAGAAGACATTTACCAAGACCTCGCAGCGATGGACGCGTGGAAGTTGTACGCCAAAAGAGACTACACTCTTAAGCCCCAAACTTTAACTAAGATAGTTTCAGGATGCCAAGTACGAAGAGACGTAAATGTAGCCATAGACGGCAATAAACATCTGCTCTTCGAGAAGGATTTCGCTATACCATCCATGATATCCTTATACCATAATGGTCAAAAAAGAAATCTGGGTCGCCAACCTTCTGTCCAAGAATCGAGTCATTCCTAAAGACATGTGCTTAGGCCTAGCCGAACCACTGAGTGAAGGACATTAATGTGCGGTTGTCGACACGACGGATGGCCTGAATACGCGAGACACGTAAAATCCCCTGATGAATTGCTCCCGGATGATGGCTCCCGAGTTGAGCAACGAACAAAGAACCAAGCTAGCCGAACTGCTTCGAGAGTTTCTGGAATTATCGAGAAGACTGACAAGTCGACAGCCTCACGGACAAATGTGAAACACAGGATACATAGAGGTGATCATTCCAATCAGCCAATGAACCTACAGAGTATCATCCACCGAAAGACGAGTTACTCGTGAGGAAGTTCAGAAAATGCTTGATAAAGGTATCATCCAGCCATCTGAAAGTCCCTGGTCTTCACCCGTGGTGCTCGTTAGGCAAAAAGATGGAAGCTGGCGTTTTTGATTAGATTATCGGAAGCTCAATAAGATCACGAAAAAAGATGTATATCTTCTACCTCGTATTGACGATACGCTAGACTGTTTGAAAGGCGCCAAGTTTTTTTATTCCATGGACCTCTGCTCTGGATATTGGCAGATAGAAGTAGACGAAGCGGATCGAAAACAGACGGCATTCGTAACCCCCGAAGGCTTATACGAGTTTAAGGTCATGCCGTTTGGACTCTGTAACGCACCTGCGACCTTCAAAAGAATGATGGACAATTTGCTACATCATTTAAAATAGACTGTGTGTCTTTGTTATTTAGACGACATCATGCTATTTTCCGAAACTTTTGAAGAACATCTCACCCGTCTAAGGCTTGTTTTGAAATGCCTTCAGGAAGCTGGTCTTGTACTCAACCCAAAAAAGTGTCTATTTGCGGCCAAAGAAGTAAAAATACTGGATTATCTTGTTTCTAGTAATGGCGTACATCCATATCCCGACAAAGTGAAATCCGTAAGCGATTTTCCAACTCCAAAGAATGTACATGATATACGAAGCTTTCTTGGACTTTGCTCATATTTCCGAAGATTTATTAAGGGCTTTTGTTATCTCGCTGAACCAATGCAGTTGCTTCTAAAAGGTGATGTGAAGTTCCATTGGGATCATGAAGAGGCCGAATCCTTTAACAGCCTGAAGTCAGCCCTCACTTCTGATCCAGTATTAGGAATGCATGACGAAAGCGCACCTACAGAAATTCATACAGATGCCAGTGGGTATGGTATTGGGACAGTCCTCGTTCAAATTCAGAACAACTCCGAAAAAGTTATAGCTTACGTATCAAGAACCTTGACGAAAGCCGAAAAGAATTATTCCACCACAGGACGGGAATGCCTTACCATTGTATGGGCTATCAACAAATTCCGGTCGTATCTATTCGGAAAACATTTTACTGTTGTAACAGATCATCATTCACTATGCTGGCTTATGAGTCTAAAGGATCCTTCAGGAAGACTGGCAAGATGGGCCCTTCGACTTCAAGAACATGATTTCTCAGTGATATATAAAACCGGTAAGAAGCACAGGGATGCTGACACACTCTCAAGAAATCCAGTGGACGAAGCTGAGACGCCAGAGAAATTTCTAGCTGTGACTACGAGTATGAACCTTGCGATTGAACAGAAGAAAGACACAGATCTTGCAAAAATTATTCTTTGGAATAACCGCTCCAACGCGGATAAAAGAGAATTTGAATTAATTGACGGAATATTATGCAGAAAGAATTTTGACCGTGAGGGAAAAACGTGACTGCCAGTCATCCCCAAACATCTACATGCGGACATACTGAGACATTTCCACGACGCTCCCACCGCAGGGCATCTTGGTTTTGCGAAAACTTATGACAGAATCCGCAAAAGGTTTTACTGGCCTGGGATGTGCAGAAATGTCGTTCGATATGTGATGCACTGTCGAGAATGCTAGAGGAGAAAATCTGTTCCTCAACGACCTCCTAGACGCTTAGTTTTCATCCCTCCAGCTATAGCACTTTTCCATCGCATTGGTAGCGATCTTCTAGGAAGATTCCCAAAATCTACTCTTGGGAACAAATGGATCATAGTCTGCACGGATTACTTAACGAGATATAAATGTTTTGTTGTTTTTCTAATGAAAACTTTTTTATTTAACATAATTAGGGGGTTAACTTTAACCCAATAAATTTTTACTATTCTAGTCTACTTTATTTCAAAGTAATGGGGTGCTTATAATTACAAACCAAAAGCACACACACACACACACACACAAAAAAAAAAAGGTGATTATGATAGTTCGTAGGGAAATTATAAATCCTTTGTTTTATCTTTATACTGACTAATATAATTTTTGCTGTGAGCTTTATTCCACTACTGTTGTTTTGATTTAGAGTTAAAGCACTTCTAACTAGGCCTAATTCTAATATGTGTTGTTTGGAAAATTATTTAGCGGTTAAATACAAAAAGGTACAAAATGAATAATATCTGTTTATTAATTCAACTTAAAACAAAATGAAATCTTGCACTAGAGGTGTTATAAATTATTTTAACAAGTCAAAATAAATAGCTAGGATTGTTCAGATACAGCAACTGTTTCGAACAAAACATACATAAATGTCCATTTCCCTCCCCCCCATCCCCCTTCTTTCGTTTGTAGATGGTCTCTATTTATTTCCAAAATCCAAAACTTCAATGATTTTTTGTTTTTTGGAACCATATAGAGACGAGGAAGATGGGTTATTTCTAAACATAGATTCATCTGTATTAAAAACAAAGGTTCTTTTCAAAGGTACTTATTATTTTTTTTCTGGTATATTGATTGCAACTTCTGGTACAAATCATAAATATATTCAGGTTTTTTTTTTTTCCATATTATTTAATGATTATATGCTATTTTTAATAATAATAAAAAATAAGAAAGAAAGTCTTTGATGTAAGGTAAATGATACAAATATGGCCAATGCAGGTAATATAGCCAACACGCAATAATGTTATTAATTTCAATGAAATCCGAAAGAGGGCGACTGAATCTAATCGCTCGAAGTCAGAAGAACATATTTTAGTACTGCATTTCCAGCAAAATCTTGATCACGTGCATGGGGGAACAGTCATTGTTGATTTGTTGTTAGTTGCATTGGCATTTTATAAATTTGTCACTTGCAAAATTGTTACTTTTTTAGTTGAAATAAAGTATCTTTATTTAGCGTTATACATAATATTTTAGCTGGTTTAATGGTCTTTTCAACTGTATAAATGAATTTCAATAGCTGAGTTTTCCTACAGAATTACGAAAGATTTTTTTAAAACTCGTTAATGTTGGCAATATGTCCATGGACACATTACTTCCATGTATCAAAATTTAAACCACAAAGACGCTGTTTTCTGACCTTTAATGGGGTCCAGTTCTATCTTGATTACTTAATTCTGGATGAGGCTGAAAAAAAAAAAAAAAAAAAAAAAAAACATTCTTCTACGTTTTTTACCTTCTAATACAACCCATGAGCTGCAGCCTTTGGATAAATCCTGTTTTGGGCCATTTGAGCAATTTTAAGACCAAGAAGTTCTTTTGTTTTTGAAACAAACTAACCATGAAAACATTAAAAAAGCTCGATTTGGAAGAACAATTTTTCCGGTTTGGGACAAAGCTATTACACTGACGTTTTCAACGTTAAAGGTGGATTTAAAGGGACAGGTATCTATCGTGTCAATTCTATACTATCCATCCTGTCAATGTAATTCCTGAAGAAGATTTTGCTCCGAGTTCTGTGTTTAAAAACTGACCTCCAACAAAGAATAGTGCCAAAAGTTTAAAACAAATTTCTTTCCCAGATACATCTTCTGAAAAACAGGTTCGTCATACTCCTTGTTTTTCAAGTATTGCTGTCATGAAACCTGTAATGAAATATCATGCTCTAATTTTGAAAAAAGACCTCTTTCCCAGAGCTTCTCAGAGTAGAATATACTCAAACATCACAACAGCTATTAAAAAAATCCGTCTGCGAATATTATCGGAAAAGTTCCTCGATCAAATAAGAGTGATATAGAAAGTTGGTTTAGCGGTATTTACAACAAGGAAAAAGTTATGGATATGATATTTTGTGTTGTGTGTCATAATTATGTGCACGAGGAATTTATAGTATTTACCAAAAAAGATAAAGAAGTTTTTACTTCCCATACATGTGAAGTCAAAATAAAATAAAGTTTTTGACCGTTAACATTCAAAGTTGCTTAAAAATTTGTTAAAAATTGCTTAACATTATTTTCTAAATTTTCTTCTTACATTTCTTTTTAGTAACTTTCGCTAAGATTCAAAAATAAAATTTGGTTTTGTAACAATTTAAGTGTTTTGGTGCTTTAAATATGAATCTTTTCATTATATTTCACCTGTGGGCATATTACCTGCATTTGAGCATACTACTACCTTCATCAACTAGTTTTTTTCTTTTTTTTTTTTAATTCCTGCAGGTTTAAATTTTGATTATTGTAAATTTATAATTCTATTTCTAGTACTAAAAAGAGTCCTCTCGTTTAGAGAATTTTTATTCTTCTTTAAATTGATTACAACTATCGCAAAAAAAAAAAAAAAAAAAAATGTCTATCCTTAAGGGGACCATATAAACTGCACTTACCTTATACGCTGTTATTGTGTTAATATAACACCCACCTTTTGAAAAACAATGGGGGTAATTATGATTATACATTTTAAAAGATTCAGCTATGTTAGAAAGATTAAAGCCTGTCAGAGACACATAACTGCATTACTAGCATGCTTTTAAATATAAATTTTCAGAACTGAAATATTTTCCTTTTGGATTAAGTAACTTTCAACACTGAATTCTCAAACTCGTTTTTCAAAATTTTGGTAGACTGTTAAATTAACAGTCAGGGTTACTTTAAATTGCTTTAGATTGATGATGAAGAATATCTATAAGGAATTATACATTATAAGCTTCATTACAAAAATTTTAAATACATATATATATATATATATAAATAATTTACGATTTTCTTGAAAATGGTGCTGGTCGCAATTACCCCATGATCATAATTACTCCCACCTGACCCTATGCATAAATTTTTAAGAAACATAAAAAAAAAAAAAAAAAAAATGTATTTTTTCGTACAAATGGAGGAAAAATAATCTGACGCTGCACTCACACAACTTTCTCTTATCCTGCACCTCAAAATTATAAAGACGAATTGCTAATAAGTACAAATAAAATAACAAGTACTGTATACAAGGGGGTACTGAGGGAGGTTTAGGCGGTAGCCTCCCCCTCAACCCTGACCGAATACTCCACCTACACTTATATAGAATTCAAAGTTGTTATTAAGTTTAAAAGTTGATTACAAATTAATCAGGAAACTTTCACACGACCCCTCCTTAAAGTTACCAATTTTGATCAAACAATTCAGGTAGCAACCTCATTTGAGCTTAAAAATACACTAATGAAATACATTAATAAAATACACTAATAAAACACATACACAAACATCTAATATTAAAACTTGACTATAATTTTCAGGAGACCCAAAATGTATATATATAACTTTTTTTACTATCTGGGTGTGGAGAGGTAATTTAAATTCCTGAGCAGTTTTCCTGATAAAATAGTATAGAAAAGCACTTCCGCCAATTACATTTAAATAAAATAAGTGTTTTCGCTTAATTATTGGCAGCCCTGTATGTCTTCTGAAAATTGTGTATACACCAAATCGTGCACTGAAAAATAATCCTTTGCACAGCACAACCTGAAATGCTTTTCCGTCAATTTTCAAGTATAGTCCCACTAAATTCTAGGTCTTTTGGATAGTCCTGTTAACGAATGATGAATGAATTTCATGCTTTATTCCACGTGTAACATGCTTTTGTGCATATAAAAATCATATTTTCATTTCATTTGGTTTAATGTAGTCTACAGATGGTAAACTGCCCTTATTTCTAATTTTGCCATGGAGACGTAATGTATTTGAATATTGAATTCTCTTGGATGGCCCTGTACACAAAAAATTTGCTTGATTTTAACGAAAATTTTAGTGTAGCATCCATATATGATCCAGATTTATAACGATTCTGGAATTCCTGCTGTTATTTGTTCTTGACATCATATGATAACAGACACACAGACACTTACAGAAAACCTGCCATAATATGTTTTTCGGATTCAAGGCACCTGAAAACGTGTAAATATTACAAAACTCCCGAAAATTTGACCCAAGAACAATACTTTCTCTATCATATATATGATTAAGGGAAAAGATTCTGAAGAAGGAAAAAAGTAAATTATTTTTTCTTATTTTTCCAGTAAGAATGAATTTAAGTTTCTTGGAAGAGATTTCATTTTATGCAAAAATCACCCAAGATTCTTTTATTTATTTATTTTTATTTTTATTTATTTATTTATTTTTATTTATTTATTTTTCTCTCCAGGAAAATAAATTCATACTTTTTTCAACTTTATTCACGAATAAATATCAAAGATACCGGAGTGAAAATATTGTGGTATCAGTTCCAGGAAAAACTCACCTGCGGGTTCATTTTCTTGTATAAACATTTTAGAGTTTATAGTTCTTGCACTTGCGAATGTTATAAAATGCATATAAGTATATAAGAAATGTGCACGTGCTAATGCGTCGTTTTATAATTATTGATTGAAGAAAATATATTTAAGTATAATTATTTCCTTTTTTATTCATATTTTCGGGTCGATAAAATCCACAAATTCAAATCACTTTTATTTGTACTATTTTACAATTTTTCATTTAATGTAATTTAAAGTCATAATAAATATTATTGAAAAGTATTCCAGCTCTTAAAATTAATGAATAAATAAGTAAAGAAATGAAATGCATCTTATTTTCTACATAATTTAAAATTATACATGCTTTATTATGTTTCAATTGAAAATACAAGAAGAGAATTAATTTTTCGAAATAATTAAAATTAATCTTTAAGATAAAGATTAATTTTTTAAAGAAAGTTCCCGCTCCAAGAAATGTAAATACTTTAAGGTTATTTTTTTTTTACTTTTTTACTTTTTATTTTTAAATCAACAAAATTAATGAAATGCTCAATACTTATTCATTTACGCAGAGTTATGTAATTAAAGACTTAAAAAAAAAAAGCAAGCATTGAAAAGATTATATTTAAAATGTACTTCATTAAAATAGTATTTATTTCAGAGAGAACTTTTTTCTTTTCAATAGTGGAGTCTGCAGAATTATATTAAATTAAATAATACTAGAAAAATAAATAAAAAAGGCTTTTTCATATTTTATGTTATTTTTATATTTTTGCACATTTCAAACGCATGCACATACGTTCTTTAAATTAAAGCAAATATTCGTAAGAAAAAAAAAAAAACTTATCTGAAGAGAGAGAGAAAAAAAAAACTTTAAACTTTAAAATGTATTTTTTAAGCTTTGAAAGTTTTTAACTTTTTATGCAGATAATGCATAAAATTCTGAGGAAAGACAGAAAAGTTTTTGTAGAGATTATATTTTTTTACGTGTACTTAACTTTTCGAAAAAAAAAAAAAAAAAAAAAATTAAATAAATAAAAGACGGTTTTATACTTTTTACTTATTAAGTTTAGTTTTCTTTCTTTCTTTCTTTCCCTTTTTTTTTTTTTTTTTTGGTAATACAATTGTAATTATTTCGAGTTTGAATTAAATTTTACGGTTACCATTAAGTATAAGAAATATTTTTAAAGTATAAGAAATATTTAATAGTTTAAACGAAGAAAGTTTTTCTTGTTTATATGACTCCATTAATATATATATATATATATTTGCATATTTAATCAGATTCTTTACATTAATATATTGTGATTGAGGATTTAGAACAATTTTATTTAGGACAATAATCGTAGGAATAAACTACAATTGCATTACACAAATCATTTTAATATAAAATCCAGTTGCTGTCTTTAAAATCAAGCATTTTATAGACAGTTTTAGAAAAAGCCCCTAGTATATTAAATATGAATTTCTATGAAACATATTTTACTTTACTTTTCTTTTTCTTGTTTACTATTTATTTACAGTAACCCTTTTCGAATTCTCGAGAAACGTTTTTATTGATTTATCCTATTTTTAGTTCCTCATTACATTATACGTCTGAGGAATTTGGCACCGGTGAAATTTTTTACATTGGTTTTTTATAGTGTTGAGATATGAACTGTCCAAAAATACATATTGTTCTTCTCTGTGTTAATTTGCTAGTTGGACAAGTTAGTTAAGTTGCAGGGATGGAATAATGGAGCAAAACTCATACCACTATTGATGAAACAAAATTTGCTAATTTACAAACAAATGATTTTATTGGTAGAAATATTTTAAAAATAAATAATAGTATAAGTTCTGCGCCAATGTCCCATCCCTGAAGTTTTTGGTTTCTTAACACTTTAATGCCCCATTTTTTCATATTTTGATTCGTGAGTCCCACCCTTTAGCGTTTCTTTAAAACGTTACGTTATTTAACAAAAATGATTTCTCGTATTCCTGTTTAATTCACTTAAATTTTATCCTCAGCAGTCGATGTGGTAATTGCCTCGGAAGAATATATACAAGATAGAACTCAATGAACTAAACACAAATGCTAAAAATCCCTTTTAAAAATAATGTATTGTTTTAGAGGAACGCTTAAAGTAGGAGATAGTCTTTCTTAAAGACACGAGTTAATTCGTGATCTTTCAACAATGTGTTAATATGTGTAAACGTTATCTCAATAACGAATGATTGCAAAGGAGTCTGAAGTTAGATAAGTTTTAACCAGGGGTCGTACTCTTTTCCCCTTTTTCAGGTAGGAAAAATTTCCGTCTTTATTGCTACTACTATTTGTATACAATAATCTCAATCCTATTTAACGAGAACACATTGCTATGAAAATACCACAAATATTTCTGCATGAAATTAGTGGAGGCAAAAAAAGAGAAAATTTCTCATTTCTGAGAGTGTCCTGAAAAAAGGGCGCAGAGTACGACCCCTAGCTTTGACATATAGTATGGGGGAACAGTGTTCAGATCTGGCGGATTTTTTATTCAATAATCACCAATAAGTTTGCGAAGTGAAATGCGATATACATAATAGTAGACTATCAATCTTCGAAATGACTAGGCAAACGTTACATTTAAAAATTTTTGGTGATTGTTGAATAAAGAATCCGTCAGATCTGGTAACACTGAGGAGGAATATTTCGCCACGTACTTTCGCGCATAGCGGACTTCTTTTCGCGAGGAACGCCAAAAGGCGGGGCTTCCTGCTTAAAATAGAAAAATATCGAGCAACAATTTATTAAAGGAAGCGGAGTTCGTTTTTTTTTTTTTTTTTTCTTTTTACGTATGCGTGCCTCGCGTTTTAGTGACAGACTGTAAAAACATAACATTAAGTTTTTTAGATGCAATATGTTAAAATGTTACGATACTAACGATATGAAATAAGGTAATTATATCAGGCTTACTACATTGTCATATTTATTGGTTTAACATGCATATATATTTTTAGACATTATGTAGCATGATAAAACATATACATCAGAAAATAACTTAAAAAAAAAAAAAAATCTTTAACGTTTACCAGTATATTTCTTTTGAAAATTGCTAAACTAATGACAAAAAAATGGCTATCAGACACATAGCTGATCATAAATATGTTAAAAAAAAAAAAAAATAGCATTTTAAATTTTTGAGAAATTTTTAGTTTGAAACATCTATAAGTTAACCTTCATAAATTCGAATAATAATTTAATTTATTTAATAATAATAATAATAATAATAATAATAATAATAACAAACAGCTGCATAAAAATTGTTAAATGATGTCAAATGTTTGGTTTTGCTGCGAAATTAAACAACGTTAAAGGGTTAACTTAAAAACTATTAACAAGAAAAACTTAAAAATGGCCGAATCATGAGATGATTTAGTTATTTAATTTAACTAATTAATCAATTATTAGTAGCTTTATTTGAACAATATGCTTGCTTTGCATAATGATAGAGTAACACATACTACTAAATTGAGCTATGGAAATGAAGTGTGGAACAATACAACTTCGCATAGTTGCCCTTTACCAGAATTATTCGACTTAACTTTAAGTATACAATTGTCAAAAAATCAGGAAACCATATTTGGGAAACTTTATATTTAACCCTCTTAAAAATCATCAAGAAAAAATAATACTCTAAGAAAATTTAACTTTTAAGATCCTGATTATTTTTAAACCAATTTAAAAAATGTTTTACTTCTTTCCTCTCGTAAATAAATCACGGGAAAAATACTTTGAAAAATCTTACATTATTTTAACCATGGTTTACAGCTAAAAAGCGATTCGTTGCCAATCCGCAAACATGAGGCATTAGAGCATTATAGAGGCATTATATATTATTCTAATAATACTTTAGAAGACAAAATTGAGAATGTTGCCGAAAGGCAACATTCATTAGCATTCAAGGGTTAAATAAAAATATTAAAAGAAAATTTAACATTAGAAGATGAAAAGTTTATAACATGCTTTCTAGGTAAGAATTGAAGTCTTGAGATTAAATAAATAAACAAGAACGAAAAATCATGAGGTATGCATTGATTATTAACACATTCCAACTGTACGTACTTATTGCATCATAAAGCTTTCAATGTTCTTTGCTACGTTATTACACAACGAAGAGACAGAAGTATTAAAAGGCATACAGATAGACTAATTGAATTCATAACTACTCTTTTGTTAAAAAGGCTTAATGCAAAAGAAAACGCAGTCTTTAAATTCTAATTGCAGTCCTTAATGCATTTGAATATTTTAGTGTAGCCCTGTAAATCTGTAGATTATAAATATCATATTCTATACCAAACATTATTTTAGCATATTAACTATAAATTTTACTTTCTTTATGACTTTTGCAATAGAATATTATTTAAATGCTATTTATAAAAAAATGTCTGTTCTAAAAGGGAAGGCATTGGAATTTTTGGGGTGTCCTTGTACAAAATCAGTTGTGCAGGACCTATTAATGCCACTTTAAATAGAAATCATTCCATAGTGAACTAGAATAACATACATTATTCTTTAGTAATTCTGAAAATATTTATGGACACTGGAGATGGACAGATGGGCAGATAGGCAGATGAACAGTGAAACAAATAAATACACTAATTCAAATCCTATTTACTTTTAAACATTGTACAGGGAATAGGTGCAATTTAACAGGGAAGAGGTGCCGCTCACCGCTCTAGGAGCAGTGTCGAGCGATTCCAGCTATGCTAGGCCCCTCTTCCGGAGTTTATTTAAACTAAAAAAAAAAAAAAAGTTACAAAGGCAGCTAGAGACAGGTCTCCCACGCGACAAGTGGCTTAAAGATATTTGGTAGCAAGGTATTGTTGAGAGTTCATGACAAAAAATTGGTGCTCGGAAAGTCTTTATAAATTTTTGTGCTGTGAAAGTCTTTATGAAATCCTTCTCGAAAATGGGAAACGTCGTTGTTAATTTAAGCAGGAAAACTAAGTGTTATATGTGTCGGGCTGTGCCCCACGCGACAAGTGGCACCATAATAACTATTAAGCTGGGATCAATTAACTGGGAGGTTCTTTTATGTTGATTTTCAGAAACAAGACAATAGACTGCAGTTGTTGATGGCGATATTTTATGTTGTGTTGAAATGTCCCACAGTACAAGATTGATGAAAAGATGATTTTGTGAAGGTTCGATGACATATAGAGCAAGCAGATGTGAGATTAATCTGTGAGATTATTCATATTCATAAGAAATTAAAATATACTATTTAGTTTAGAAAGCAGGCATTTTCTATTGAGGATATTAAACAGCCAATCGGCTGGTCTGGGAGTGGGATTTCTTAAGTGGAAGGCAGAAGTTAAACTATAGTAGTAATAATAGTGATTAGGAGTTCCCTCCTCCCCGCAAGGACACAGAGGAGAGCGTCGGCAATGAAATCTGTATAAATAGGATGGAAATGGGCCATGACCTGTCAGAAAAGCAGTCACGGAGGGTGAAAGACACCAAGAATTTAAGTTTACGAGTGGGATGAGATTAAAGGTGTATCTTCCCTTTGGAGAAGTATCCCACAGTTCCTTCCAATCTCTAAGTAATTGTTGTTTTAATACATGTTTAACGTATGAGGGAGGGGCAGGGAGTGAAAAATCTACTGAATTGTTTTCGGTGGCTGCCTTGGCCAGTGAATCAGCAAGTTCATTGCCGAGAACTCCCCTGTGGGCAGAAACATGTGCCAGGGAGAGATGTTTAGCCAGATTAATAAGTTTTGATTTAATTGAGATACCTGTGGATGTTTATTCCTGTGACGAGCAATGGCTTGCAGACCTGACAGACTATCACTGAAAATATTATGGGAGGGATAGTTATTAATATTAGCCACAACCCAGTCTATGGCCATTTGGATCGCGAATAATTCCGCTTGGAAAACAGAGTTATAGTCGGCCAGTCTGCCCGCCCACTGATGGACAACCGAACCATCGGTCATCACACAAAAGGCCGCAGCCACACCGTGGTCCGTTTTGGAGCCATCAGTGTAGATAGCCACAGGAGCAGAAGGAGGAAAGCTATTTTTGTTACAATTTACTATTTGTGAAGCAACATCTTTGCCGGGATGAATATTCCAACTATTGACTGTGGATTGTATTTCTGTGTTTGGAAAAAAGGTTTTTGCCAAAGAAATATTTTTTAATTGAAGAATGTTTGTTTTTAAGTATGTCTGTTGAAGCTGAAGATGGACGTGGGGAATGCCCGTAAAAGCAGTGAGGGCGTCAGTGGAGATTGTTCTATATCCTCTTGATAATTGGAGGAGGAAGTTCCTCTGGATTGAGTTTAAGTTTGTCTGAGCAGCAACCGACAGGTGACCCCCCCCCAAATGCCAGCCCCGTAAGTTAATATTTTTTCTATTATTGTTGAGTACCATATTTTAAGAAAGGAGGTGGAGATTCCCCACCTCCTTCCAATTATTTTAGCTGCATTGTGATAGTGTGTGAGAGTTTTCAATTTAAGTTCTTTAATGTGGGCTAGCCATTTGAGACCCCTGTCGACCGTGATGCCAAGGACCTTGATATGAGGAACATGTCTGACACTGACGCCGTCAATTCTCATCACATGCATACATTGTTAGAAATTGTTAAAAAACACTAAATGTAAGCTAAAATTCAGTTCCAGCAAATTTCCAGTTGTAGCCATTAATATAACTAATTATTTTTGTGTGGCCCTGTAAATCTCAACATTCTATAGAAAACATTCTTTTGTACATATGAATAACATGTTTAAACTTCATTAAAATTAGTTCTAAGTCAAGTTATTAAAATTTGGTGTATAGAAATGCCTCTCATAGAACGCAATGCTATGGAATACTTTCAGGTGTCCCTTTACACAAACCCGTTGTGACATTTACTCCATTTTCTATAGAAAACATCCAACAGCAAACTTGAATAACATATTTCAATTTCATTAAATTTTGCGCAAAGTAAAGGCACGGGATAAAGGTGTACCTTGGACATAAGTGTTCCTCGGACTTATGTCATTTCTAGCTCTATTTATTTAGATATATAAACAATATCACATGCAGTTAAAATTTTACTGCTAAGGGTCTCAGTGAAGTAATCTATGTCTGCTTGGAAGCTTAACTTTTTCAAAAGTTCATAAAAAAGTAAATTTTTCTCAGATACTTTTATGTATTTGTATACCCACACATACATTGTATATTCTGAAATGAGTGTTTTGCATCATGAAGTTGCTTTCTAGCTATAACCCCATATGCTTGTAATCAAGTTAAGCCTAACCCGAACATATGATTAGCAATTTCGTTTTTAGTAACAGAGTGGTGGACCTTGAACCCAATACAAGTAGTGTACCTTGGAATGGTCGTATTGTGCGGTGAATAGAAATGCAGCGCCAAAAGTTAACATTTGGAATTGACCTACCAATTACAATCTTGATTATAAAACATCCGATAGTAAACTCGAATAACATATATCAGTTTTCTTGAATATTTACGGGAGTTAGAGCGTGGATAGACTGATAAACTGAAGTCATTAACACTTTTCAACCTTTTAAAAATTTTTTAAAAAAGTATAGTATCATCGATGTTGAAAATGCCAAAAATAAAAGCATAATTCGCGTACATTGTATGTCGGTTGTTCCCTAAGCTTACCGTCACCATTGCAGAATAGTAAGAAAGAAGCTCCTAAACAAGGGGGTGGATTGTATGGAAGTATCAATTAACCAATAGAGTAATAGGATTTTACTTGGAGTAACCGATAGGGAATATTGGAAACTGTGGCATGAATACAGTAAATGAAAATTAACAGATTGTAGACTTTTCATAAAATTTCCAAAAATTAGGTAAAAGAGGTACTTAAGAGTCACATTTAATTATATTTTAATGATTGCTATAGAAAGTTTAATGATAATCTAGCTCATATATTTATTTGGAACTGCTGTTTACTTTGGCTCAATTAAAGTCAGTGTTCCCAGATCTGGCGGATTTTTTTTTCAGTAATCCCCAATAATTTTGAGAAGTGATATTTGATATGCATAATAGACTATCAATCTTCGAAGTGATTAGGCAAACGTTACAATTAAAAATTATTGGTGATTATTGAATTAAAATCCACCAGATCTGGCAACACTGATTAAAGCAAATACAATGTTTTACAGTAACTAATTTTTTGATTTATTGTTCTTTACTATAACAAATATGATCTTTTAAACGGAATTTAAGTCTACGTTTCGTTTGGCCAATATACACTGATGGAAAAAAAAAATCCCAACACCAAGAAAAAATTATTGTACAGTAATGAAATTTCAGCAATACATTTGTCTAGGTAACATATTTAATTGATTAAAGTTTCATGATCACAGTCAGAGCCATTGGCGAGAAGAGCCATTTCAAATGTGAAATGTTGGTACATTAATAACCGGTGTAACCGCCAGAATTTTGAATGCAAGCATGCAAACGTGCATGCATTGTGTCGTACAGGTGTCGGATATCAGTTTGTGGGATGGAGTTCCATGCCTGTTGCACTTGGGCGGTCAATGCAGGGACGGTTAATGCTGGTTGTGGATGACGCTGGAGTTGTCGTCCAATGATGTCCATACGTGCTCGATTGGAGAAAGATCTGGTGATCTAGCAGGCCAAGGCAACATGTCGACACTCTGTAGAGCATGTTGGGTTACAATAGCGGCATAAGAGCGAGCGTTATCCTGTTGGAAAACACCCCCTTGAATGCTGTTCGTGAATGGCAGCACAACAGGTTGTATCACTAGACTGACGTACAAATTTGCAGTCAGGGTGCGTGGGATAACCACGAGAGTGCTCCTGCTGTCATACGAAATTGCTCCCCAAACCATAACTCCAGGAGTAGGCCATGTATGTCTAGGCCGCAGACAGGTCGCTAGCAGGCGTTCATCTGGCCTCCTTCTAACCAACACACGGCTATCACTGCGACCAAGGCAGAACCGGCTTTTATCAGAAAACACAACAGATCTCCACTCCGTCCTCCAATGAGCTCTAGCTTGACACCACTCACGTCGAAAAACGGCAGTGGTTTGGAGTCAGTGGAATGCACGCTACAGGGCGTCTGGCTCGGAGCTGTCCTTGAAGTAACTGATTTGTAACAGTTCGTTGTGTCACTGTGGTGCCAATTGCAGCTCGAATTTCAGCTGCAGACGCAGTACGATTAGCCACAGCCATACGCCGAACACGGCGGTCTTCCCTCTCAGTAGTGCCACGTGGCCGCCCGGAACCCGGTCTTCTTGAGGCAGTGCCTTTCCTTGACCACTGCTGCCAACACTCATGCACAGTGGATACATTCCTGCCAAGTCTTTCTGCAATATCGCGGAAAGAAAACCGACCTTCTCGTAGCCCTACTACACGACCTCGTTCAAACTCAGTGAGCTGTTGATAATGGCTTCTTCGTATTCTTAGAGGTATCCTTGACTAACATTAACCCACTACGTCAAATCGCAACTGTAAATAACGATCACGAACCTTACAGCGCTTATTTAAAGCAAACCTCATTTGCATGTTCATAGTGTCGTACTAGCGCCACACTTATGCGCGTAGCTCGAAATTTGAATAGACGTCATCTTTCAGATGTATAAACACGCCTACCAAATTTCGTTTATCTAGCACAGCTCCTTCCTGGTGCTGGGATTGTTTTTTTCCATCAGTGTATGATAATCCCCATTTATAAGATAGCCAAGAGTTATGCATATCAATAGGGTTTTTTTAACATGGAAAGGGTAAGCGTATTCGTCAGTGTGAAAATTATTTTAAATTCATATTGTTTAAGAACTTTGACAGGACAAAACTTGATTTAGGAAAACAAATAAAATAAAAATAAAAACACGAAAAATAGAGAAGCTATAATTTAAAAAAAATCTGGAGTGCTCCACTCGACTTTCCGAACATTGAGTAATTAACAGTTTTGTAGATAAAGTAAAGAAAGAGGAGTTGTTAAACAAACAAAAGAGAGAAAACCATAATAGAGTGTTTGAGTATTTTTCTCCATCTATTACACGATGTTTTATTTAACGCTACTGAACTTTGAGCCCATAGATCATAATGATAAAGAATTTTTCGTTGTGTCCCTGTAAAAACCTATAAATGCTAAATTCACCAAAATGCTTATAGTTAGTGCAACAGTGATTTATAATGCTCATATAAATTTTCAGCTCAATTCAATAAGGCGTTTAGATGCTATCGTACTTTTAAAAATTTAGTCCCATAGGCCATAATGATAAAGAATTTTTCTTTGTGTCCCTGTAAAAAAACTGTAAGTGCTAGATTCAGCAAAGTCTATACAGTTAGTTCAACTGTGATCTATAACATGTGTACAAATTTTTTGCTCAGATTAATAAGGCGTTTAGACGCTATCACACTTTTAAAAATTTGGCCCCATAGGCATAATGATAAAAAAATTTTCTTTGTGTCCCTGTAAAAAAACTATAAGTGCTAGATTCTCCAAAATCTATACAGATTGAGTATATGTGACCTATAATATGTGTATAAAGTTTTTGCTCAATTGAATAAGGCGTTTAGATGCTATCGCACTTTTAAGATTTTGCTCCCATAGGCCATAATGATAAAGAATTTTTCTTTGTGTCCCTGTAAAAAAACTATAAGTGCTAGATTCACCAAAATCTATAGGGTTCGTACTATGGTGACTTACAATATGCGTACCAACTTTCAGGTTAATCGAACAAAGCGTTTAGACGCTAGCGTGTTCACTCACAGACATACACACATACACACACATACACACATACACACATACATACATCATCGTAAAAATAGTGAAAACGGACTCAGGGGACCTCGAAACGTATAGAAACATCAAAATCTCGAATTCGGATTTTTGACATGATTACAATACTTTCCTCACTATAGTGTTCGGAAAGTAATAAACTTATTCATTATTGGAGAGTTATCATATCTGTTAATAGTGATTTCTTTGAGATATTTAATTTCAGCTTTGAGTAATTTCAAATCAAGATAAAAAAAATCTGGAGTGACTCCACTCGACTTTCCGAGCATTGAGTAATTAACAGTTTTGTAGATAAAGTAAAGAAAGAGGAGTTGTTAAACAAACAAAAGAGAGAAAACCATAATAGAGTGTTTGAGTATTTTTCTCCATCTATTACACGATGTTTTATTTAACGCTACTGAACTTTGAGCCCATAGATCATAATGATAAAGAATTTTTCGTTGTGTCCCTGTAAAAACCTATAAATGCTAGATTCGCCAAAATGCTTTTAGTTAGTGCAACATTGATTTATAATACTCATATAAATTTTCAGCTCAATTCAATAAGGCGTTTAGATGCTATCGTACTTTTAAAAATTTAGTCCCATAGGCCATAATGATAAAGAATTTTTCTTTGTGTCCCTGTAAAAAAACTGTAAGTGCTAGATTCACCAAAATCTATACAGTTAGTTCAACTGTGATCTATAACATGTGTAGAAATTTTTTGCTCAGATTAATAAGGCGTTTAGACGCTATCACACTTTTAAAAATTTGGCCCCATAGGCATAATGATAAAGAATTTTTCTTTGCGTCCCTGTAAAAAAACTATAAGTGCTAGATTCTCCAAAATCTATACAGATTGAGTATTTGTGACCTATAATATGTGTATAAATTTTTTGCTCAATTGAATAAGGCGTTTAGATGCTATCGCACTTTTAAGATTTTGCTCCCATAGGCCATAATGATAAAGAATTTTTCTTTGTGTCCCTGTAAAAAAACTATAAGTGCTAGATTCACCAAAATCTATAGGGTTCGTACTATGGTGACTTACAATATGCGTACCAACTTTCAGGTTAATCGAACAAAGCGTTTAGACGCTAGCGTGTTCACTCACAGACATACACACATACATACACACATACACACATACACACACACATACATACATCATCGTAAAAATAGGAAAAACGGACTCAGGGGACCTCAAAACGTATAGAAACATCAAAATCACGAATTCGGATTTTTGACATGATTACAATACTTTCCTCACTATAGTGTTCGGAAAGTAATTGATGGAACCGTTAAGAAATGTAAAAAAGATGGCTATTTTGGTTGTCGAATCGGAGATCAAGGTAAATAATAGGCGCCTTATATTGTTTGCAACACTTGTGAAATTAATTTGCGTAATTGATTAATGGTTTTTTACTGCCTTTTGCAGATTGTTGTGTTCCATGGTTTGAAAAGAATCTACAAATCATTTAATAGACTGTTATTTTTGTCTTATTTTAATTGGAAGATTAATTTCTAAAACAAACGAACCTATTCGAACTTTCCTCAGCCATTCTCAAAAACGAAATCTCAATACATGTCGTTATTTAACGTTGTTTAATAATTTTTTTATTTTAATTTTAATTTTTTAATTTTAATTATTTATTTTTTTGCATTGGAAGAGGGATGTACAGATGTAGTTTGTCATCAGAATTCTTATTAAATCTATTGAATGTTTTCATAAATTTCACTTTGTAACAATGATTTATACATATTTTTCCGTTACCCACGTGTCCTATTTCACAGACTAGAGCTAAATATTTGGTGGTGTGGTAATATTATGCCTTTTTAGGTCATAGAAATGTAAATAACCTAATATGAATACATTTACAGAGCACTTAAAAATTTTTTTGAAGAATGTTTTTAATATGTATTGGAATTTGATATAAAATACATCATATTCTTCACAAAAATGCATTTATAAAATATGTTTTTCTGTAGTAATTAGGTGTGTATTTATGTATATGCGTGTCTGTTTCAACGAAGAGAAATAGGCAGTACCCTAGCCTAAAAACATATTTATGTTTTCCTTTTTCATAAATTATGCATGTCTAAATTATTTTTAAAAATATACGAACAGAAAATGTTTTTAAACAATGAAGTCAACCTATCATTAATAGAAGATACATGCACTTATCGAAGATGTATATTTTTACTGTTCATATACTTCATTTCTTAACCATTGTTGGTCAGATTTGTATTTTTTATAGATATATATTCATTTTTCGGAGAAATGAAGGAAAAGCAAATTTAAAATCTGTAAAATTTCTTTTAATTTAATTTAAAGTAAAACAAAAGCTTTGAAAATGAATTATTAAGAATTGGACATTTCTTGTGCTAAATTTAATTCCACTCTAATTCTTTTTTAGTTGCACATCTTAGTAAATTATTTAACAACGTTAAAAGTCTAATAAATGGTTTGAGGAATTTTTTATTCAATCAACGCATGTTGCAAATATTCCACTGAATGTGGGGGTGGGGTGGGGAATATAACAGATCTTCGTTAAGTATATATATTTTTCTTTTTTTTTTCTTTTTCTTTTTTTACTGAAGGAATAATACTGAATTCAGAGTAACATCTCTGAAGAGAAACTAATTTTTCCAGACAGGAACATTAGATTAAAAAAAAAAAGTAATAAAAAGAAGTGAAAATTAAATTTGTGTAAGATTTACCAAAATTATTTTCGTCGAAGCATTATATCGAGACAAATTCGACAAATCATGCGGTGTTTGCTATACAATAACATGCCATAAATTTCTGATGTATGTAATTTATTCTTCCCTGTTGTTTAGCGGCCCACCAGCGGCCGAGCGGTTCTGCGCTCAAAGCTGGTAGATGGGAGGTGCCGGGTTCGATCCCAGGTCGCGCTCATCGACCTAGCCGTTCGGAGTTTTCCGTGGTTTCCTCCGAAACTCGCGTAAATACGGGCTGGGACCCCTTAGAAAGACCCCCACGGAGGGCATTCCCCCTATAGGCCTAGGACACATAAGGAGTCAATCGGCCTTAATCCTCCAACCAACCAACCCTGTTGTTTAGCAATTTAAATGTGAAATAATGAGCAATAATGAAACTTTCTGTTTTTATGACAGGAGCCAAAATTATGTTAAACCGAATTAGAAAACATTAGTTACACGAGAGTTTCAGTTAAGGTGGAATAATAATGTTGTCTATTATTTTAAGAAAAAATCAATTTTTATTTCATTCACAAATGATATTTTACAGGTTATTCACTGTGTGGTGATACACAATTGTAGTTGAGTAATTTTCATCTAACATTTTTTCCCTTCTCAATATGCTTTTGTTACGCTACTTAGAGAGACATAGACACTAGAGATGGGCGTTATTTCATGTAATACAGAGGCTGTTCGCACATTTTTTAGACGATTTTATTTCGCAGTAAGAAAAAATCGTTTGCATGGAGAATTTTATTTTCGCAACAGTTATATTTTTGGAAATTTTATTTATCTTCTGATATTTAGAATTTTTGTTTACATGCAAAAATGCGCTTTTAAAAAAGCAGTGGATGGAAGGATACGTTTCCGCTTTTTCCAAAGAGAGTTTTTAGTGAAATCTTTATGAAAAGCATTTATCAGGAGAAAAATGGAAAAATGTCGCACCAATAGATGAATCTTGGGTCTATTTAAGTGATTGTAATAAAAAAAGATCAATTTATTATCACAAAAGTGGAGAAAAAATTTTTTGCTACATGGTTCATGGAATCAAAAGAAAGTTTTTCTAAAGGATTTATGATTGTCGGGGGTTTTTCATACAAGCGCAAGATAAAAGCAAAGAAAAAGGTGACAAAAATGTCAAAATCAGCTCTAAATACTATCAAGAACATATTTAATTCCAATTTTTAAAAATGAAAATCCAGATCTTTATCCACAGTTCTATCAATCTGTTGAACTGTATCAAGACAAAACAAGCAGCCACACACCACAATCCACAATTGCTTTTTAGGGAAAAAAAAAAAAAAAAAAAAAAAAAAAAAAAGGAACAAAAAACGGGAATTAAAACCATACCCTTCACTGATATTCCTGCTAAATCTCCTGATGTATCACTGTTGGATTTTTGTGTTTTTCGACTCTTAAAATCAGCATTATCCAAACACCGACCTACAACGCTTTGTTGAATTTGGAAAGCCGTTCAAGAGGAGTAGAAAAATATACCTCTTCCGATGTTATAAAAAGTATTATTATCATAGAAATTATGATGTAGAATGATAGTTAAGAACAAGGGCTATCAAACTGAACAAATAAAACACGAAATATGAGTGAAATTGTTTCAGTACACTCCATCAAAATCGTCTAAAAAATGTGCGAACAGCCTCTGTATAATAAATAATACTGTTATTGCATGAGAAGCCATTCACATCGTAATATATTATTGAAAGTTCATATTAAATAAATAACACTTTAATTTTATCTCTCTGCACGCAAAAAATGAGAGAGAATCATATCTCTGGCAATGTGCCAATAAAACACGGACAGAAATTAGATTATTTGTTGGTTTGAAAGCTATTCGTTAACAGGAAATAAGGAAGCAGTGAAATATTTTCACCAGCTTCCATGTAACAAGTTAAATAAATAATGATTAATTATTTCGTTGGTTCCATATTAGTCAGATAATTTTTTTGAAATAAGTAATTGCTTTGATTATTTAACATCTTTCTAATATTTTGTTGTAAGTATTATTCTAAACCGATTGTTATATGTTATGGTGTATTGATTTAGTTTAAATATCAGTATTGTCTGCCAGTGAAATTCAACTTCGTAGATTACATATTAGTCGAATATTCTTTTGAAATGGGTGATAGCTTTGATTATTTTACATCTTTCTAAGATTTTATTTAAAAGTATTGTTCTAGACTGAATGTTATAGTATATTAGTTTAATTTAAATATTAGTATAGGCTATGCCCATGATATGTAATGTCGAAAACACTTAGTACAACCGTTTAACGAAAGAATATTTTCATGAAGCTAATTTAAACAGCCATGATGAGATAGGTTAGAGGTGATTAATTGATGTTAATTATTGTATCATAGGTATGGGGAATGAGAAGGGAATCTGAATACACGCGCTAGGTTTACGCGCGTATTGAAGACGCTGTGTGGAGTGGGAGAGGGGAAGAATGAAGGGTGTTTGTTTATATTTAAAATCGCCTGTCGCAGCTGGAATTGAAAAGAGCACTTATTTATTGTGGTTTTCTCAATATTCTTTGAGTTTATTCAAGAATAATTTGAAAAGAAAATTGAATATTTATTTATTTTTATCATATCTTTTTTTTTTTTTTTTTTTTTTTTTTTTAAATCTGCTTTTTTCTCGTGACTATTTTTAATGCTTTAAAATGAATAAATTTGTCGTGGTATTAAGGATAGTTAATTATAATCGTATGTTAAAATTAAGTGTGTGAGAAAATAAATAATTTTATTCAATCATTTTTTGTAAGCAAAATTTATATTTTTAAAGAAGTGTTTTTAATTTTAGAAAACATATTCAAAGTGACTGTTTTCTAAGTATTTTTGAAAAATATTATTTTCCTTGTCAATCTGGAATGTTCAAGTTCTTCGGAAAATCGAAAGACACAATTACTCCGTAGTTTAACATTTGGGATGTTCTTAAAGATTTATTATTATTATTTAATTATTTCTTAATTATATGGCTTATAATATGAGGATTCTTTTTCATAGAAAACGGCACTCGTGCACGTGTTACTTGATATTATTTGAAATATTCTGTTTTCGTGTTTAAATGAATTGATTTAACAGAATCTCATGCTTACACGATTAGAACAAGCGTTTGTGTAAAACTTTGACTCTACCATTATTTCATATCAGCGTTTTTTTTTTTTTTTTTTTTTTTTTTTTTTTTTTTTTAATTGCAGAAATTCTAATGTTAAATAAAGTGAAGATTACTCTTCGAAAGCAATGGAACTCAAATCATGAATCGCATCCACTATGCAGGACACATGTATATATTGTATATCCCGAAAGGATTAGAAAGACACTAGCCGTATATAAACTAAAGAGTAATATGTTATAAAAATAATATGTTACATGAACCTATTATTAAAGGTAGTATGCAACGATGTAACCTATTACTGAAGAGTAACTGTTTATCCGATCTCTAATAGACACTAGAAATTTATTTGAAAATGTTGTCTAAATTATATGGTCTATAACAAGTATATCCAACCCAAACACTTGGTGGACCGCATTGGAATTCAATTTTATTCAGGCGGGCCGAACTGTATATGTATGTGTATATATGTTTGTAAGCGTATAAATCATGCATATGGCGGCCAGGGTGAAGACTCGGAATCAATACATTAATTTAAATTATTTTCATTCATAAATTAACAATATAATTGCAAAAAATTTATGACTGTATATAAATATAATAATAAAGAATGAATAATGGATCAAATATTTCATTAGCACAGCGCGATTCTGTAGCTGTTACAATCGTTGAAAGGTATATCCACCTCGAAAAGTCAGAACAGATTTATTAATTTTTAATGTGTTAACCAAAGTTTTCAAACTTTAGGTAAATATTGTTAGTCCTTTCGCGTGCCGCAAAAATCTTCACGGCGGGCCGCGGTTTGGCCATTATTGGTCTATGACTTTTCACTTAAATGAATGTTAAATGTAAGAACTACGAAATTTTTTTACAATACCAAATAAAATAAAATTCCGTTTATTAAACAATTGCTCAAGGAAGAATCGTAGTTCTCACGTTTTGTAATAAGACCTGTGTATAAAATAAAAACTTAGTCGAGTTTTAAATGTGGATTAATTTAGATTAGAAGCTCTAATTTGTCACATAATGCAGGAATGAAAAAGCTTCCCCTTTCTTTGCCACCAGTATTTTCCTACAAAATTTTCTAACCTATAAAATCACAAAAACAGTTATAAAAACATGATAAAAATTTCTGTATATATATATATATATATATGGCAGAAAAAGTGCAACTCGCTCATCCCTGATAATATGAGATTTTTTAGAGGTAATTACAAAACAAACTCCAACAAACACAGATGTTAGCCTCAAATTCATATCGTTAAAGCTATACAATACTCGTCAAGAATATATGAATTAAAATAATAAAAAAGGAATAATTGAGGACACACGCACGCACACACATATTTGCATAGAATTTGAAATTGCTTATTTCCAGAATTTATATATATTGTTGCGTACTTGGGGGTTCGTGAGTTGTCTGGGAATGAAAGGCCAAACGTACAAAAATTCAGTAATTTATTCACAGAAAATTCCAGAAAAATGCAGGTCTATAAACCAAGTATCAGCTTCAATTCAAACAGTAAACACAGCTTAAACAACAGCTGTCAATAGCAAATCCACAGTACAAACTGTATACCAATAACACTTGAAGCAAGTCTCCCTCAAAGAGGCTTAAGAGCAATGCAAGCACTAGCGAAGCTGGCTGAGATCTGAACTGAACTAACTGCCTTGGCGAGGAAGCGCTCCTTATATGCTGTTCCATGGAGCCCAGATTTTTCGAGAAAACTCTAGAAAGTGGTCAACCAATCAACTTACAGCTTCCATATTTGGTATATCCCATATAAGGATTTTCTCGCCAAGGTCGCCAAAAAAATCGCCAAGGTGGGAAAAAGTCGCCAAATTTGGCGCCAAATCCATTACTTGCATTACTGGAGCTTTTTAATGCGTTTTTAAGGGAAAATAAGGCTATTTCAACGCTAAAACGACTAGAAATGCACAAAATTAGCACTTTATCAACTTACTAAGCCTCTTTGAAAGAATTTATACAAAAATAAACACAATTATTTACAATTTCGTAACACTGCCCCCTCCCAAGGACTGCACGTCCCGGGCAGTGCAACCCTTGGTCAAGAGGCGAAACTAAACAAATTTACACAATCTAAAACACAAAAACTAAGTTGCATATAACGATAAAATAGAAATACAAATCAAGTGAGAAATATTTACAAAATTCACAAATATGTTCAAGTGTTTATATACAAATATTTACAAAATTCACAAATATGTACAAATATTTACATTACGCATGCGCAAATTTTACCAGTATTTACATTTTTAAATTTAATATTACCGTTAATTGTGGTACTTGGCTAGCCTGTTATAGTGCACCACCTTCGGTTTTGATGAAGGTGTTTTAGTGATCCACACCACTACATCATTCAGCCTTTTTAAGACTGTGTACGGTCCGTCCCAGTTGCACTGTAACTTGGGAGAGAGTCCTTTGCGTCGAACAGGATTCCACAACCAGACCTTCTCTCCTTCCTGGAACTCATGTTGCGTAGCCTTTAGATCGTACCTTGTCTTCATTTTCTCCGATGCAATGTGAATTCGCTCCCGAGCAAAGTTGTGAACGTCCTCAAATCGTGCCTGGAGATCTTGGATGTACTCCTCGGGCGATGAAGGCGCATCGGGTGGACAACCAAACAGGAGATCACAAGGGAGACGAAGTTCTTGTCCAAACAGCATCTGGGCTGGAGTATAGCCGGTGGTTTCATGGACAGCACTCCGATAAGCCAGCAGGAACAGTGGCAACTTCAAGTCCCAATCTTGCTGGTTCCTTGATACTAGAAGAGAGAGGTTATTCAGGATGGTACGATTGAACCTCTCGACCATGCCGTCCGACTGGGGATGTAAGGGTGTAGTCCGGGTTTTGTCTATGCCGAGTAGTTGACACAGTCCTTTGAAAACATCAGAGGTAAAGTTCCTACCTTGGTCGGTATGAAGTTGTAGGGGCGTGCCGTACCTTGACACCCATTGCTGCACTAGGACCTCTGCGACTGTGCATGCCTCTTGATTGGGAATGGGATATGCCTCAGGCCACTTGGTGAAATAGTCCATCACGACGAGGATGTA
Organism: Salticus scenicus; assembly: GCA_963930645.1. Taxonomy (NCBI): domain Eukaryota; kingdom Metazoa; phylum Arthropoda; class Arachnida; order Araneae; family Salticidae; genus Salticus; species Salticus scenicus. The sequence continues at coordinate 267,046,903 of OZ005652.1, read as the reverse complement.
TTTATTTCCACTGGAGGTCCGTGGCAAAGGACCCAAGATGTCGATTGCAATCCGTTCAAATGGTGCTCCCACGTTATATCGTTGCAGTCTTCCTCGATTTCGTTTCTGCGGGCCTTTACGTGCCGCACAAGCATCACAGGATTTACACCATTTCTCCACATCCTCCTTTGCCTTGCACCAGTAGAAGCGTTCCCGAACTTTCTGCAGAGTCTTCAATACCCCAAAATGGCCTCCGGTAGAGCTACTATGCAGTTGTTCTAAAACAGCTGGTATTTTTGATCTTGGTAATAAAATCTGCCATCTGAAGCTTTTCCCATCATCAGATTCCCACTTTCTGTATAATACGCCGTTTCTGAAATGAAGAGAGTCCCAAAGTGCCCAATAACTTTTCGTAATGGGACTAAATCCGGAAATGTCTTGCCAGGTAGGTCTGTTGCTGGTCGTCTCCTTCAGCTGTAATATTGGCTTTAGGTCAGGATCTTCCAACTGGGCTTTTCTAAGTTCTTCGTCACTCCATGGATCGGGATCTTGATCTGATGGTGTTGAGACTGTAACTTGGCAGGCAACCGGATTTATCGGCAGGTATTTCTGTTCGGCTCTAGAGCAGTACTTGCAGCTCTCCGAGCAGGGCTTACGTGACAAGGCATCTGCATTGCCATGTAGAGTCCCTTTACGATGACGTATCTCGAAGTCATATTCCTGCAGGCGTTGTATCCACCTGGCAATCTGACCTTCCGGATTCTTGAACTGGAGCAACCACGTTAAAGATGCATGGTCAGTCCGGAGCAGGAATCTTCTGCCATAGAGGTAATGATGGAAATGTTCTATGGCTTTTACGATGGCGAGTAGCTCTTTCCTGGTGGTACAGTAATTTCGCTCCGGTTTAGACAGGCATTTACTCCAATAGGCAATGACATGTTCTTGACCATCAATTTCCTGCGACAGAACAGCACCGACACTCTCATGGCTGGCATCTGTATCAAGTATGAACTGTCTGTCGGGCTGTGGATACGTCAAGATAGGCGATGATGTTAAGGCCTCTTTAAGTCGCTTGAACGCATTTTCACATTCATCTGTCCACAGGAACTTCTGTTTGGCTTCCGTCAGCTTGTGGAGTGGTCTGGCAATATTTGAGAAACCCTTGACAAACTTCCTGTAGTAAGTGCATAACCCCAGGAAACTTCGTAGTTGGTGTACATTTTCAGGGCGACTCCAGTTCTCGACTGCAGAGATCTTCTCAGGATCAGTTCTCACACCTTCGGCAGAGATGATATGGCCGAGGTAGCTCACTTCACGACGGAACAAGTTACACTTGCCTGGATTCAATTTGAGGTTAGCCATTCTGAGTTTCTCCAGCACCTTTCGGATGTTTCGTAGATGGTCTTCAAAGGTGCGCCCCACAATGATAATATCATCCAAATACACCAGACAGGCTTCATAGGAAAGTCCTTTTAGCACTGTCTCCATCAGGCGTTCAAAGGTGGCAGGAGCATTACATAATCCGAACGGCATAACTTTAAATTGCCACAGTCCTTGTCCCGTGGTGAATGCAGTCTTCTCACGATCATCAGGATGTAATTCTACTTGCCAGTAACCGCTCTTCAGATCCAACGTCGAGAACCATTTATTGCCAGCAAGTGTGTCTAATGTGTCGTCAATTCTGGGAAGAGGGTAACTGTCTTTCTTCGTGATGTCATTCAAACGACGATAATCCACACAAAATCTTGTTGAACCATCCTTTTTCCGCACCAGTACTATGGGAGAGGCCCAAGGACTCGTTGATGGCTCGATGACATCATTGTGCTGCATTTCACTTAAAAGTTCAGTGACCTCTTCCTGTTTAGCAAAGGGAAGTCTTCTTGGATGTTGTTTGATTGGAGGATGATTTCCTGTATCAATTCTGTGCTGGGTGATGTTCGTTCTCCCGACGTCTTTAGGTGTTCGAGAAAAAAGGTCTTTAAATTCTTGGAGTAGCTTCTCCGCAGCACATCTCTGTTCCTTTCGTAACTCTGCATTCTTGAGTAATTCCGTTATTAATTGTTCAGAAGACTTGGATTCAGTTGATTGTGTGGGGCGGTTTATGCATGTTACAGGAGTGCAGACTGCTAACACCTCATCCTTCTTCACTGTTCGGACCTTATCGCTGATGTTTGCGACTCTCACAGGAATAGTACTCTTTGAGAGATCAACTAGAGATGAAGCTACCAGAACTCCTCTTGGGCTATTGTCAGTATTCGGGTATTCAATCAGTCCATAGCGGAAGTATTGCTTTGTAGGTGGTGTTCCTGAAACTATTGTCTCTGTGTGTGGAGGGATGGAAATTTCAGACTTGGCTGTTATCTGGAAAATTGTCTGAATGTCTTGATTTTCAGTGTTGAACACAGCGATGTCTTCCGAACTCGAATGCAGTTCATTATTCTTGAAGTCCAATTGAAAGTTAAATTTTCTCAGGAAATCAATTCCAATGATTAAAGGATCTCTTATATCTGCCACATATGCCATATGATGGTAACTGGCATTCCCAAAAGTGATAGTCAAGTTCATTTTCCCATATATTTTGATTTCGTCTCCGGTCACAGTCTGGAGTTTAACACAGGGCGGCGTCCAAATGATCTTCTCTTTTAGTTCTTGAGCCAAATCCGTTTTAATGATGGTCACGTTGGCTCCTGTGTCCAGAATCATCCGGCAGGTGGCGTTGTTGACTTGGCCATAGACGTGAAGTCCATTATCGCCGCCACTCATCGATGAAACATGAAATACTGTAAATTGGGGCTCTTTAATTTTAGGCAACCTCCGCCCCGCGAGATGGCCTCCTCTTAGTTTCCCTGCAGTGATGGTGAAGCCGGGTGATTTCCTATAGTTGGTCGTACGGGGCAGTTCCTCTTCACATGACCATCCCCTCCACAGCCCCAGCACTTTATCTTCCGATCCTTTATTTCTATGTTATTTTCCAGGTTGCGCAATCTCTTTAAGATCTCTGCAAAACTTCTCTTCATTTCATTCTCATCAGCAGGCGTACCATTTAATGAGACTGCTCTTATGGTATGGCGGTCTTTACGGGAGGCTTGTTGGGCTGCTTTTATCCTAAGTGCATAGCCTAAAGCTGATTCTACGTCTCTGATGTTGGAGAGTCTCAGCGCTTTTTGAGTTTCTGGATCCCGAACAGCATCGATAAAGTACTGAAGAGCTAAGTCGTTTCGAGTGTCAGCTTGGCAGTCTGAGAATGCTAGGTGTGACAATCTCTGAATGTCCGCTGCCAGCTCTTGCAAACTTTCGCCCGTTTTCTGGTAACGGGACTTTAGCTGGAGGCGACTATAGTCCTTAGAACACTTCTCTCCAAACCGTAGCTCCAGTGCTCTAGTCAAGGCCTCGAAGTCGTTCCTTTCTTCTTTAGAAACATTTCTCAGTATCTCGGCTGCATCTCCCCGTAATGCTGCTGCTAAGTGGACCGACTTGGCGGTAGAGTCCCAGCCGTTAGCTTCAGCTACGATGGAAAACTGCGTCTTATATACATGCCAGGAGGAACTGCCGTCGTAGGTAGATAGCTTAATAAATTCGTGATTCTGGCTTCTTCTCTCTTTCTTTTCAGTTTCCTGGGGCATGGATTCTAACTTTCCTTCTACTTTTCTCTCCAGATCTTCTTCTATTCTCTTCAGTTTACCTTCTATCTCTGAAAACCTTCCTTTCAGTTCCTGGTCAAAATTTTGTTTAACTTTCGCCTCGACACTCCGTTCTATCCTCGTAACACTCTCTTCAACCTTCATAACATTTTCTTCTATCTTCATAGCTTTCTCTTCAAAACTCTCTTCTATTTTCGAAACTTTCTCCCCAAAATTTTCTTCTATCTTTATAACTTTCTCTTCAAAATTTTCTTCTATCTTTATAACTTTCTCTTCTATTCCATCTATTCTGCTTCCCATATCCGATAATTTAGTTTCAATCACTTCCTTTACTGTCGAAAGTTCTCTCTTCATCTCGTCTTGATTAGATTTGATTTCTTCAGTCAACCCGTCTTTCAACTCTCTCTGTCCTTCTTTCATTTCTCTTTGTCCTTCTTTCATTTCTTCGATCAATCCAGATCTTAACTCATTCATCTGAGCAGTGAGTCCTTCTAGAAATTTCTTCATTTCTTGTTCCATAGCTCTCGTTATCACCATTCACAGACAAAACCCCACTCCTGACACCAGAAATGTTGCGTACTTGGGGGTTCGTGAGTTGTCTGGGAATGAAAGGCCAAACGTACAAAAATTCAGTAATTTATTCACAGAAAATTCCAGAAAAATGCAGGTCTATAAACCAAGTATCAGCTTCAATTCAAACAGTAAACACAGCTTAAACAACAGCTGTCAATAGCAAATCCACAGTACAAACTGTATACCAATAACACTTGAAGCAAGTCTCCCTCAAAGAGGCTTAAGAGCAATGCAAGCACTAGCGAAGCTGGCTGAGATCTGAACTGAACTAACTGCCTTGGCGAGGAAGCGCTCCTTATATGCTGTTCCATGGAGCCCAGATTTTTCGAGAAAACTCTAGAAAGTGGTCAACCAATCAACTTACAGCTTCCATATTTGGTATATCCCATATAAGGATTTTCTCGCCAAGGTCGCCAAAAAAATCGCCAAGGTGGAAAAAAGTCGCCAAATTTGGCGCCAAATCCATTACTTGCATTACTGGGGCTTTTTAATGCGTTTTTAAGGGAAAATAAGGCTATTTCAACGCTAAAACGACTAGAAATGCACAAAATTAGCACTTTATCAACTTACTAAGCCTCTTTGAAAGAATTTATACAAAAATAAACACAATTATTTACAATTTCGTAACAATATGTATTCGTTTACATTTATATTATTATTATTATTATTAATTCCATGTGTTTACTTAAAGATTGTTTTTGGACGGGCAAAAATTCTGTTGATAGATTGTAAAACTTTTTAAGCCATTACTGATTTTAAAAGTATTTTTGGCCATCAAAACACAAAGTTTAAATAACACATGAAATTTAGCTTTGTTCATCGTTTTTAAAATATCAAAAATAGAGTCATTAAAATTTTGATATCTTGGCAATAAACGGTCTAAATATCATGAAACGTTGACGAGCATGTTTTGAAGGTTATTACTACCTTATCCCCACAAAAATATTTCATTTGCAACGCTATCTATGGGTGAGTCCCGTGACCGATGTGTTATATTTGTGTGCAACTGACACTACATTTGCCATGGAATTACTAATTTACAAAAATTTTTATTTATTCATACATTAATAAGAAAAAATATTTAGAAAAGTTAAAAACATTTTTGCCTGCAATTATATTCAGTGTTGCCAGATCTGGCGGATTTTTTTATTCAATAGTCATCAATAATTTTTAATTGTAACGTTTGCCTAATAACTTCTAAGAATAATCGTCTATCATGTATATCAAATATTACTTCTTAAAATTATTGGTGATTATTGAATAAAATTTCCGCCAGATCTGGCAACACTGATTATATTTAGACTTGCTTGTCAGTGATGTTCTAAAATCATAGTTTAAAACGTTTATGCATTGTATGAAACTGAGATTAACAAGTTTAACTTGCGTTATATTAAACACCCTATTAGTATTGTGGATAAAACGAGATCATATGTATTTTTCTAATTATTCATTTGCTTTCATTGCATCAGTTGCACATTTTACTTTCTCTTACCCATAAGGTAGAGAAAGTATTGTTTTGGCGTAAAATTTTTGAATTTTAGATTTTCTTATATTTACACGTTTTGAGTCCCCTGATTTCAAAAATCATGTTTTTAGCGGTTGGTCTGTGTATATGTCCGTCTCTGTGTCTGTGTGTCTGTCTGTTATCAGCATATCTCAAAAACAAATTATAGCAGAAAGTCCAAACTTGGTATTCAAAATTTGTATGATATAGGGATGCTACACTAAATTTTCGTTCAGATCAAGCAAATGGTTCATGTACAGGGACACCTAAGAGAATTCAGATGCATTACGTCTATGGGGGAAATAGATAATTTGAGTTTACAGACAAGTAGAGTTTAACATCTGTAGACATCACTAAACCAAATGAATGGAATATATATATTTTATATTCGTAAAAACATGCTTCATATATAGAGTATGGTATAGAAATTATTCACTGTTTATTTACAGGGCTACACAAATGAACTAGAATATAGTGCGACAATACTTCAAAATTGATGGAAGTTTACTTCAGGTTGTGCCGTGTGTTATAAAAAAAGAATTATATTTATGTCCACCATGGGATGTGTATACAACTTTCTGAAGATATACAGAGCTGCCAGTATTTAGGTCATAACATTCTTTTTTATTGTTAGTGGAAGTGCTTTACTGTAATATTTTAACATGTCCAGGAACGCTGCTCAGGAATTGAAATTAATTCCTCACAGCCATATGGTAAATAATGTACTTTTTTAAGCTAAATATTCATCGCTTGGTTTTTTGTATATTTACATGTTTTGAGGCTTCCTGAATACCGAAGTCAAGTTTTTAACGTTTGATCTTTGTCTGTGCCTGTAAAATAAAATAAACAGTAAGTAAAATAAAAACGAATAATTTCAGACGATCCAAATGTTGTATTTTGAAAGCGGTGGCCCCCTCACACAGAATTAATTGTCAAATAAAACTGTTTCGAAGCTTAATTTGAATTGTTTAACATATGGTTTGCATAACAGGTACTCGTTATCTTACCCCTTAATCTCCAATCTGTATTTATAGTATTAAATTTCAGGGTATGAGAAAGTCGTGTGAGTGACACACCAGATTTTTTTTAGTTGTTCGCAGAATTTTTAACTATGATGAAGAATGAAACATTTTAATAGGATTATAGTTTTTATATCCATTTCATTATATGCCTGAACATATGTTGTTGCATTTCATGTTTCTGTTTAATTCTTGAAAGAAAACATATTTTTGTGGGCAAGAAACATTATTTCTGTTTTCAACTTCTTCAAAAGAAAAATAAACATTTACAAAAAAACTCCAAATAAACAGCATTTTTAAAATCACCAATGGTTAAAGTCATCATATTTAAAAAAAAAAAAAAAAAAAAAAAACTTCATCATTTTCTACTCTCTACAATCAATCAGAGTAAATAAAGAAATCTATTCCTAGTTCGATTTCTTTGATTTCGTGTTTGGGAAAACAAGTTTATTTTTCAAGAGAACGAAAACAAAAAGTATAAGAATAATTAAGGGTTCTAGAAATAATTGTTCTTTAGGAACTTCGGTAATCAGTATAGATAATTCTTGACTTCATTAGAACATTTTTGTAAGAGTTTCACTTATTTGAATATAACCGTACTGTACGGAAAGGAAAAAAAAAACAACTTATTAGTTAAAATTATATAACTATTTTGTCTCAAAAATTAAAATACCATTTTTTTTTCTAATATCAATAAAAATATTAACAATAACAAAAATTTATTCAAATCTAGTAAGTAAATGTTAATAGACCGTAACTTTCTGTGCATGATCCGCAGGTCATATAAATCAGATTTGCAATTTTAGTTGGAGATTAAAGTTATATTTGTATGGGTTGTTTCTTCGAAAATATATAGATTTTTCTCTTAAATAACTTTTTGGTGAGGAAATGACATATATTCCCTGCGAATTATACGCCAAAAATTACCATATATGAAATAGTATATTTTATAAATAATGAAAGAAATCACTTTATCTGAATGTAATGATTAAATTTTAAATTTGTGAAAGTAATTATTTTTTTCACTCATAATTGATTTTCTGTTTAAGAAGAAGAAAAAATTAAACTAATGGAAATAAAATTATATTTTAAGTAATTATCAAATATATTCCTTATTAGAAACTAGCAAAATTATTCAGCAAATATATTAAAACTAGCTGTTGTATCCAGTCTACGCTCGGGAAATGCCAATAGAGGTAGAGCGGAATTCCAATCGAATGGTGTAGATTTGTATATAGTTTCCAACTTAGCACCTTTTGAGTACTGGAAAATTTTATTTATTTTTATTTATTTATTTTATTATTATTTTTTTAATAAGTGAAATCATAATAAGTTGAATAATCAGTTTTTAATAAGTGTACAGTACACTGATTAAGTAAAAAAAAAAAAAAAAAAAAAAAAAAATTCTAGTAATTTTTTACGGTTTAACGAAGAGGTGCTAAGTTGGTAAATATGGCTTTGTATAGTGAACTAAAAATCTGGACAGATACAAGGGCAAGTTTTATATACTTTAAATTAGAAAAAAAAATGTTTACACGTTCATATATATATATATATATATATATATTTGGCATAAAAAATATATTTACTTACTCATTTATTTATTTTTAGCATTTTATTTTATTTTATTTATTTACTTTTATCCTATATATATATATATATATATATATATATATATATATATATATATATATATATATATATATATATATATATATATACACACTAACCGACAAAAAAAAAAAAAAAAAAAAAAAAATGCACTTGGATATTTTCCTTTTCAACTTCTACAACCGCCGATTTCATCGTTTAAAAAGCAAATTTTCGAACAGATTTTATTATACACTTTAGAATTGAGTCCAGTGTTAAAAATAAAATGTAATTGCCAGGAAAATTGTAATTTTAGGAATTATTTCAAAAATGATAAGAATAAGGCAGTTAACGATGCCACAAAAAGTATTAATTTTTGAATGAAAATCAATAACTATTTTAATACGTGAGATGGCAAAATAATTAAATGTTAACGAAATATTGATAAAATGGTTTTTAGCAAGATATAAAATTTTTTGGCCATTTAAACAAGAAATTTTGCTTTAGGCGGCCATGTTGCTCCTGCAAGCGAGATGACCGTAAGTTAAAAAGCCATTGCTTATAAAATCGGTTTGTATTACATTTAGAACATAAAAGAGATTCAGAAAAAGTGTTTTGCAGCATAATTTCTTTAACTACAGTGCAGCAACTATTAAACAAAGCAGGTTTAAATGGCAGAAAATTTGAAAAAATTCCATTCTTTGTGAAAAGAATTAAAAAAGCAAGATCTCAGATGGTTAAAAAATTTAAAAAATGATTAGTTAAATATTGGGCTGAACTGGTTCTTTCTGATGACTCAAGTTTAACTTATTTCGAATTAAAGAAAACAAGCAGATCTGGTAACAAAAATATGACCGACTTAATGAAAATCGCACATTTAAAACAGTTACACATCCTCCGTACATTATGGTACGGTGGTGCATAACTTTTCAAACAGACAGGCAACTTTTTATGCTCAAGGAATTGATTAACTCGGAAATAAAACACGGCCATTATAAAGGTGGTGCCTGGCCGATTATTTTGGAGGTATCTTGAACATTTCCACAAACAACATTTCAAGATGATAAATGCGCCTTACTATACGGCGTCTGTGGTAAGTTTATTCAATTCAAATTGTCAAAATTTCCTATCCATTTCCATGAAAACCTATAATTCTGTAAGTAATCATATATTTTTTCACTTTAAGTTAAATCCCACAAAGGTTATAGTAGAATTTCTTCTTTACCAGACATGGAAATAGTCCTAATGCGATCCGCTCGAAAATGTTTCGTCTATAGAAAGGCGGGGGAGAGGGGAGGTGGTTCTAAATTTACAGCCTATAACTCTGCCAGAACTAAAAAAAATTATTTGTGATATTTGGCACATTGAAATTTCTGAGACTTATATTAAAACACTGTATAAAACTATGCCATTGCGCATTAAAATAGTAATTCCATATAAAGGTGGAATTAACCCAATGCAGAATACATATTTTTAATAAAAAATTGCTTAGATCTAACAAATAAATAGTTTTATTTCATATATTAAGATATAACTTGTTTATTTCATATAATAAATCGTAATAGAATACGAAGTGTTTGGTTATTGCATCATGTTCTAAAAGAAAGTTTTATGCAGATTTTTAAAAAGTACTTCGTAGAGTGCAATAAAGCGAATTATTAAATCGAAAATGTACATAGGTATCATTTCATCCCTTTAGCATTATGCAAACATGACAGTTTTATTTGTTTCAACGATTAATTTTTAAGTTATTACAAATAAAAAAAGTGCAAGTCACTTTTTCTGCAGTGCGGATTTTTTTTTTTTTTTTTTTTTTTTTTTTTTTTTTTTTTTTTTTTTTCTTGTTGCTTAGTGTACATTTAAGATTAAGGTTTTTATAATATCTTTTGAACCAATTGAACTAAAATATGCAGTGTTAGCTAGGTTTTGTCTTGATTAATAAGTCTACCACTTTTCGCAGCGATCGGTTGAATGTGTTAGTTTTCTATAGCGAACTAAAAATTGAGATTGATCGACAAACTTTCAGCTTTATACATATAGATAAAGAAAAACCCTTTATGAACTCACAAATCTTAGTAAATAAAGAAAAATATGTTAGAGTTAAAAGCCTATAAAGGGTTTTTCACAAAAGAGAAGTTTTGCAAAATGGTTGAAATAATTGGATCTTTAAATTAAATACGCAGCATGTAAAAAAACGTCTCATGCAATTTTAACTTTTTAAAATACCTAATATCTAGCTCGGTCTTTTGCGGACAATTTGCTTAATTTTTACTCTATTCAAAAGAACTTTTGACAAAAGTTGCCCATTATATCTAGCTTTCAACCTATGTAATAAAAAACTTCTCTATCTTTCGCGCATGCGCAGTAAAAAAAAGATGTTTATATTTCAGAGAATATTACACGTGTTAATTTTATATTTCAGAATAATGTTTCTCTAATGTTTTATCAATTTTTCTGTAAGTTTTGGAAAAAAAAAACTTGTCCCATGAAACTGAAGGCGTGATCAGCAAAATATATTTACAGTGAGTTTTATTTTGATCATGCCATGATTTGTTTGTATTATTCGGGGACTTTTTTTTACATGGTCCACCCTGTACAGTAATATTCATAAAATGCCTGTTCTGAAATACTGACGTCAATGTAATAAAATGTGCGTAAAATTTTAGGAACTCTGCGAGCCCTGAATACTTCACTTAATTATTAAATCAGCATCTCAAAATTTCTATATAGCGTGCCTACACTTGGGATAATTGTTTTATATTATGCTTATTTTCCTGTCATAAATTAGCATCAGTATTTCGTGGAAATTCCCAGAGTTCGAAGTCTGCACCCTTTTTTCAAGACACTTTCAAGAATGATAAATTTCAGCCTTTTTTTACTTCCACTATTTTTATAAAATGACCTTTATCCTATTTAATTACGACACATCATTATAAAAATACGGCAAAGATTTCTGTATGAAAATAGTGGTACCAAGAGGCAGAAATTTTTCATTCCTGAGCATGCCCTGAAAAAATTGCGGAGACTTTGAGCACTGACTTTATGTTACATTTTTTTTTATGTTAACATTTTATAATCACTTGATTCTTTTAATACTGGTTTTTGCATAGTTGCCAACATCTTAATTTATTCCGGAGTATTTTTAGCCCCGCCTTTATTCCATACCACTTTTTTTCAAGAGTAAATTTTTCTTATATTATGGTAGTTATATATTGGTGAGAATAAATTAAAATGTTGGCATCTGTGGTTTTTGTTTAGATCTTACTCAATTATTAACACATTGCTTGTGGGTCAGGTAAAAGCGAGCCCCGTCTTTAGGCGTTCTTTTGAATTAATTCAAGTGACGCAGTTCCAACCTTTTTTTCAGGACACCTTCAGAAATTAGTGCCTTTATTGCTACCATTATTTTTATATAATAATTTCTTAAACACGAAACATTACTATAAGAATACAATAAATATTTCTGTAGGAAAATAGTGTTGGCAAAACAGACGGATATTTCTCATTCTTGAAAGTGTCCTTAAAAAAAAAAAAAAAAAAAAAAAAGAAAGAAAAACGACAGAGACTACAATACTTGTATAGTACTTTATTTTTAAAAGAGATTTTGCGTACTCATGTTAAACACAGTATGTGTCACCGGCATATATATATGCCAATGGCATTTGTCACATCGATTGTTGAGGATAAAATTTAATTGATCTAATGACAAATATATAAAATCCTTTTAAGTAATGCAGTGTTATACAGAAACGCCAAAAGGCGGAGTTTACAGTTCAAAATAAGCAAATATATCGGCAACGTTGATATACGAGGTACATGGCATACGATGCGTTAGATAAATTAAAATATATATATATATATATTCAATATGTTAATGTACGAGGCATATACATAACAGAAAAAATATATAAATGTATATTTAATGTGTTAGTAACTTTAACTGTAGTGGTAATAAATATATATGATATAATTTTAGATTTCTAGGTAAAAAAATCTTTCTTCCGTTTACATATATATTCAAGCGATATTAGACAAATTTCTGCTTTTTACCCATTTTCAAAATAAAAATGTTGAATATAACTTAATAAAACATACACTAGAGAAGTTTGTTTAATCCGTAATGTTTATATTTTCACTGAAATAGAAAGTTCTAAACATTTATCTTAAGCCTGGGGAATAACTTAACTTTAATTTTTTGGGAGAAACACTTTCGGGAAATAGAACGTAAAATGCACAATCTATTTTAGTTTTCTACTTTATAAAATAAATTTAATTTAATCTTCATGAATATTTATCAGTACAAAGAACTGCCCTATGAATATTACATAATTTGCGATTTTGCTTCCATTTGAATAATTTGAACGTTTTTGTGAAGCTTACGTTACGCTGCATAATGCTTTATCTTGTAACCATGCCAGTTTTTCTTCTTGGAAAATAACATTATAATTCACTCTCTTTTTTTTACTTATTAAACAGTGTTACATTATACATGAAATGTATAAGCTTATATTGAGAAATTTAACATATACTATAAAAGAATTTAACAATAAATTTAACTTTTGCTTAAATAAAATTTATAAATAAACAGAGAACAAAAATAATAAAGAAATAATATTTTTAAAAAATTCAGATATATTGATATGTAATTAATTATTATTGTAATAAAGCAAAAATGCACATATGTCCATGTCTGGACAAAGCAAAAAAAAAAAAAAAAAAAAAAAAAAAAAATTAAAAATGGACGGATTTATTATAATTATTCTCAAAAAAATTCATTTAAACAATTAAACTAATAAAATATTTTTTATTCGTTAATTTAGAACTTATATAATCAAGTTTACTTTTTTTATTCCTGAATTATTAATAATATTTTTATTATCACTAATAGAAGAACCTGTAACATTTAAAATCCTAAAACACAAAATTTTATGTATAATATATAATTCAATAATGTTTTAGTAATTGGTTTGTTGTAAACTTGTAAACACTAATTATATATATACTAGCAGGCTTTACCCGCTTCGCTGGGCACTATTTAAATGAGTTCTCAATATTCAATATCACTATTAATAACTTAAGTTAAAGTTCTCGCTGTGTTCGGCAGAGGTTTTTCCCACTCACAGCGTAAAGACTTTCGGCAGCAACTTACCCGCTTCTTACTTCCCCTTCCCCAGCGGGTAAGTTCAAACTTTTGTGAAATCCCACAGATCCCATATATTTCGCCAGATAAATTTAGCGTTTAAAGGAAGGGGGGGGGGACTCGAATTTGCTCTTCGTAACCGCCCCCCTCCCCCCCCCCCCAAAAAAAAGGAAAAGTGTTTTTGAAAATATCCTAAAGAAGACACAAAGCTGTTTTCAATACGTTTGTGCTATTTTTAGTAGAGCTCTACTCAAAAATCCAGAATTTCTGAAATTTTCCCCGGAAAACGATTTTCCCCTTCCTCCCTCCTGTAAGAAGCAAGAATTTCAAAATCGTACATAAAGTTTTATTTATACTCAAGTCTAGTCTCCTCATGTGCAATTTCTTCACACTGAAGTAATCTGGGGCCGAGTTATACTTACAAACGTTGTTTTTGCTTTCTTCCCCCCAGGGGGAAACAGGTGGTGGAATTTCAATAAATAACGATACTTTAGGTATCGGATACATATAAACAATCCAAGCACCAAACTTTGTGACAGCAGCTCTCATAAATTTTCTAGGAGAAATTTAGTGCTGGAAGGGGTGTTTCGAATTTGCTTTGACATCTTTGTTCCATTTTTGGTAGAGTTTTACTCAAAAATACAGAATTTGCAAAATTTCTCGCCAAAAATCGATTTTCCCCCTGTGTCCCCTTAAAAATCAAAATTTCCTAAATCGCAGATAAATTTCCATTTGTACTTGTGTGTAATCTCCTCAAGTGCAATTTCTTAACTGTGAAGTAATTTGGAACCGAGTTATGCTTACAAAGGTGTTTTTACCTTCTGTCCCCCCCCCCCCCCAAGGAGGGAACGGGGGTTATTTTGATAAATTCCTTAAGTAGATAATTATGGAAATACCCTATTTTCCTGCGTATAATTCGTAAGTCTGATAAATCGGACGACTGATAATTCGCACGTCTGATATTTTTGTCAATACAAAACTCCATTTAAGAATAGTTTTGTTTATTAAAACCCGAATAAACTACTACGTCAGAAACGCCAAAGAAAAATATTGGCGTTTCTGACGTAGCAGTTTATTCGGGTTTTAATATTCCAACGCCAAGTCTCCTGTTATTATTAATAGTTTTGTTTGTTAATGAAAATTGCCGGTTTGAAACTGATTTAGTAAACCTGTGGATTTTACGCAGGAAAATACGGTACTTGACACTGATACATGCTATTCAAGTTCACTATGGGATGTTTCCTATTAAAAATTTTGTAAATATTAAACCTCATTTGTGCACAGGGGCACTAAAAGAATCTTCGATGTACTGGGTACTTCGAGATGTATTTTTATAAAGCACATTTTAATAACGTCTTACTACAGAAAACATGATGAAACTATTTAAATATTTAACATAAAAACTTCTTCACACAAGCCCTACCGGTTTCGAAAAGACGTGGCCCTCTGTTTCAGGTGCAAAAACCCCGTGCTACTTACCTTGGAGGCAAAAACAAGACTGAAAGACAGAGAAAGACCCAAAGAGAGGAGCAAAACAACCAGCCAATAGGGCAGATGCATGCAACAACGAAAGAGAAGGGCGCACAAGAACAAAGATGGAGAAAAAAATAAATAAATAGAAGATGAGATTTTTTTTTAAATTTCTTATTTTAATTATTTCTATTAAAATTATTGTTTTGTATGTTTTATTTAATTTTTATTAATTTATTTTTATATCAATTTTTTTATTTTATATATTTATTTAACAAAAGGAAATAAACTTATTTAATTGAACAAACAAGTTTTTTCAATCTGAAGACAGAGAAGTGGAATTAGATTTTTCATTAACAATTTTATTACGATTAGATACTTAAATTTTCCAGGAAATCTAACTCATAAACGTGATTAGAATTAAACACAATTTTGGCTTGCTGAAAATTAAAACTTTGGTCAGATTTCCAACTAAGGAATCTGACCATAGCCACTGACCATACCAATACCTGACCATCTGACCATACCAATTATTTGCTCTTTTTTTTTATACCCGAAGAAGAAAGGCTACATCGTTTCGAAACTGGTAGTGCTTCCCTTTATTTTATGGTGTGTGAAGAAGTTTCATGTTTAAATATTTATAGTACTCAAGCGCTCTAATATATAATGGCATAATGAAACTGATAGTTATTATTCAGATGTGCAGTCAGGGAAAAAAAAAACACCACCACCACCACCACCACTACCAACAACAACATCAACAACAACGATGCCATCGCGTAATTAATTTTGCAACAAACATCCTGTAAATATCCGCTTGTTGCCAATGGCTTAATAATAACGTCTAGTTTATAACGATATAGCTAGATTTTGCTTAGAGGGTTGTCTACATATTAAAACTGGCATCCGCTTCACTTTTTTTTAGTAGTAACCCCCTTTTTGACATTTTTTTAAAAAATTTTTTGGATCAAAATAGCATAATTTATATATTTCTCTCAATTTTACATAGAGATATAAACTATCAAAAGCTGAGGATGCTAATGTTAAGTGAATATGACAGACATTTATGCATATGTTTTTAAAAGCCTATTAAATTCAGATTTTTTTTTTTTTTTTTTTTTTTATGGAAATAACCCAATTATATTCCATGCATATTTTTAATTATGAAATTTTTAATAAATTCATATATATAAAAAATTGAATTATGATCAATGTTAATTTTTGCACAAATAGAATAAACATCATCAAAAACAAGAATTTTCAAATTTATAGCTCATTCCCATCATTAAATTTCGAGTAATAATGAGAATTCTTTTCACATTGATTTTAAAGAGCCGTCATGTATTATTACGTGTATCATCTATAAATAAGTATCTCTGTATGATCTGACGGAATATCGCCAGCCGTATCTCTGAAACAGAATTATCACTTTCCGACATGAACATTTTTACCTTAAAACATTACATTCTTCTGTTTTTGCCGGCTGAAAGAAAAATATGCAGTGCAACCACCATTTGTTAATTGAAAGTGGTACTTTACACTTTCTGGGAATTAGTACGATCGTTCATATTCTGTTTTTATTACATACGACTGCTGTAGATGCAAAAATGTATGTGGATATGTAGATGTCTAACCGACACAATTGTGTAGCTTGGGTCTGAAAGGGCTAAAAAGAAATGATTTTGTATATTTGTATTTAACACTATATGTTACTCATGTACGCATAAAAGCCTGTGTTATCTACTAGGTTGATTGCTGAAGACAAAATTTAAAGGATTTAATCACAAATATTTAAATCCTTTAATTTTGTATTGCAAAATTTTAGAGAAAGGCGTAAAGGTGGAGTTTACTTTTTAAAATAGGGATATATCCAACGTAGACCCCTTACAGGGACGCACTAAAAATAGAAACATTTTAATGATTTTTCTTTTTAAATATAGCTATATTCTTTTCTACATAGGTAAAAACAAATGTAGTTTTGTAGCCTTGATATTTTTGGACAATATTCAGGATTACAGAAAATTACTCTGTTGGGTAGTTTTTGTTTAAAAGTAATGTCATAAAGTTTATTATTATTATTATTATTATTTTATAGATTTTTGTGTCTTTCTTTTTTTGTAAGTAAAGCTGTAAATATATTTTCTGAAATTTTTTTTCTTAATAATTATAATTGTAATAATATGTATATTTTTATATGCATATTATAGATATTGGAGTAGATATTAATAGAGAAGGCAAAGACTCACAAGAAATTTAACATAAACTTTACCAAGTAAGAAAAGCTTTAAAGCTGCTGAATTCTATTTGGTGGAGTGAGGAGATATCTAGGAAAAGGAAGCATAATATATATAATTCTATTGTTAAGAGCATATTACTATACGAAGCAGAGGGATGGAGAAATACGAAGACAGAGAAAAAAGAAATTAGCCGCTGTGGGAATGGATGCCCTAAGAAGATCATGCAGGATATCAAGGACAGAAAGAATACGAAATGGAAGAATGAAAGAAATTATGGGATTGAAGGAAAAGGTTTTAGAAAAAAAAAAAAAAAAAAACCAACTAGAATGGTACGGTCATATTAAAAGAATGAGTGATAAAAGGTTATCTAAAATCGCTTTTAACTATAAAACAAATCAAAAAAGGAAGCGAGGAAGACCAAGAAAGAGCTGGATGGATGATATAAAAAAAGCGATGAGAGATAAGGGTGTGGTGGAGGAATGGACCCTGGACCGAAAGCTCTGGATCAGTCTTCTTGTGGATTCTGTCGGAAAGCGACACTGGGCGTCATGAACCCACTATATATATATATATATATATATATATATATATATACATATATAACATCTGTTAGGCAAAGAATAATTTCCAAAAAATCTACAAAATCATAATTACCTTTTCCCTCTCAAAGAATTTATGTAGCCTTATTCTTAGCAAGAAAATATAGCTTTAAATATTCTTAAAATTTATTTATTGATGGTATGGCAAATGTAACTCAAATCAAATTTAAAAAAGTTTTTTATATTTGGTGATTTTGCTGAGGTGCTTTTAAAAATGATTATGCGATTTTTTTTTTTTTTTTTTTTTTTTAGCAGAGTGACATAAAAAAAATAAATAAGATTTAGTGTTTGATAGATATGATGCTATTTCTATTAAATTTTTAGGGCCAATTTTACGGAATAAAAAACTATTACAGGAAATAATAAATTTTATTCATTCGAAAAATTACAGGTAGATTATAGAGCATATTTTTTCAACCACTAAAATACAATTGGAATTTATTCGATTTTATTGCACTATTGTTCCCACATATACGCACGAGTAAAAGATTGCTGAATGTCCTTTGAGAAGGACTGATGATTTCACAAAATGTTCAAACAAAGAGCATTCTCCGTTTTCTGATGCATTCCAATTCATATCGTACCAAGGATTTTATCGCATGTAATACATTGGGTTGCGGTAAGAAAATAATTTTGGTTTGCAAAAATGGATAATGTTATATTTTATTTATTTATTTATTTATATTTTGTTTTTTGTTAACCTTCTGTCAATGTCATATTTTGTTTGTGAGAGAGATTGAAAAAAGGTTAAATGTACCACACACCACAATTGTAAATCACTTAAGATCTTGGACCGTGTAAATGAAGCTTGATATATACTAATGTGAATATATCTTTTTTGAAATGAGTTAACATTGTTGCTGAAAAATGAATTGTCTGTAATAACATTAATAGAAAAGATCCTGGTTCATGCGGCGTGAACCAGCACAAACTTTATGAAAAGCTGAATTGCATCAGAAAAAGTCAAGCTGTGAATTTGGTGGGATTAGAAATGTGTTGTGCAGATTGAGCTGCTTCCAAGTAGCCAAACGATCAACTCAGATATTTATTGCTATCAACGTATAAAATTGGTGGAAGCAGTCAAGGTAAAAAAAAAAAAATTAAAAGGCAAATCACAAAGGAACCGTTTTCCCACTCGACAATGCGAGACATTTATCAACATGCAGGAAATCATTGAAGTTTGATTGACAATTGATGTCGCCTACCCCATATAGTTCCGGCCTTGTACAATCGAATTATCATTTATTTCAAAGTTTACAGATTTTTTACGTGTTGAAAGTTCCACTAATAAAGATGAACTCAAATCGAATTTTGATTAAGTATCTTGTTTACAAGAACCAGAAGTTCCATGACTGCGGAAAAATAAAGCTACCAGAAAAAGGGCAATATGTCACTAAACAGAATGAAAATATATAATTAGTTAAAATAATTTTTTTGTGTAGAAAAATAATCACTTTTAGTTCACACTATAAAAAGAAAAAAAAAATCTTCCTTCCAACCTACATAGTAAGGTATTAACCTACACACGTTATTATCCCCAGTGTTAACGCACACGTACTCATTTTGGCAATTTCTTTCTGTCATTATTTGTCAAAATCTATATTGTGGAGGATCTCAAAAAATATGCAATTTGGCTGCTCAATAATTATAGAGCTGCATTTTGTGCGAAACATTCATGTATTGTTGAGATTCTATATCTTGTAAAAAAGGCCAGTTTAAACAGTTGAAAATAGTTTACACATATATATTAAAAAAAAAAAAAAAAAAAAAAAAAAAAAAAAAAAAATAGACGATAAAGAAAACTAGGAATGCCATTAAATTTTAGTATAAATTGATTCTACAAAATATAGACCTCAGTTAAAATTTAATATGGATGTAATATGCACATCACATACTTTCCATTTCCATTGTTTAGGGAGTGAAATGCAAACGTATGAATTAAAAAAATTCATCGCACACAGTATGACTATGACATCTTTAATTATGCTTTGACTATGATGCACAAAAAAAAATATTATAACCCATGACAAAGGACAAAGCTATCTAAGATTGGTTCTTTGGTTCATCCTCGTAAATGCACATCGAGTTAGCTAACAGTTTATTGTAATTTCAAATAATCAAGATTCGATGTGTATGTCAAAAAATATTAATTTTAATAATAATATTAATAAAATGAAAATCAAAACGTATTGATTATTTTTTCTAATTTTCAGTTTGGTCTGTTTTTAAAATTATATTTACTTAAAAACTAATTTTCATTAATTACGCGTGCTTTTCCATTAAAAACCTATCATTAAATTCGTCATTAGAAAAAAAAAAAATATTTTCAGTAAATTGATTGTAGATTTATCGCATGTGTTCAGTCTATTAATTGATAACTTAGAAAAAGAGGAATTGAAAACAATTTCACCATAAAAAGAACAGGAAATATCCATAATATTAATATCTGAGTTGTCATAAGTTAACACCAATTGTTAAAAAGCGGGCCTGATATTTTATATACTGAATTCTTTTCATCTCCTGAACAACGTTAAATATAACGGAAAGTAATAAAAACAGAATAAACTTGCACATTTTTTTTTTCTTTTTAAGAAAACAGATTTTGCAAGATTTATTTATCTTTAAAATACATATACATGATATTCAAATGAACGCTGATGATAATGGCTTCAAAAGTTGTGTAAAATTTTTACACAGTTGAATATTCATGAACATTATGGTTTACTTTAAAAAGTGAAAATAAACAATTTCCACAGAATATTTTTTTACACTTCGTTAGCCGTAAAAATTTATTTAACTTTTTTGAATTAATAATAATTATAATAATAACAATAACAACACTGAATAATTTAAAATAATTATTTAACATTATCTTTGTAAAAATAGAGCAAAACTTTAAGATCACCAATGACAATTATTATTGTAATTACAATGCAAGATTTAGGAGCAAATATTGTGTAAAGTACTCAAAGTATTTATTAAGTATAGATTCCAAAAGAAATTGTTACAACTGAGTACAGTCAGACAAAAAAAAAAAAAAAAAAAAAAAAGCCACCCCCTCCCAACTAATTCTGCCACAAATCATCCTATAAATATGCGGCTGGTGTCAATATTAGTAATTACGTCTAGGTTTCAGTAGTATAGTTAGATTTTACTTAAGAGGTCGTTTACATATTAAAATAGGCATCAACTTCATTTTTTTCAATAGAAACCCCTATTTTTGGCCACATCTTCAAATTTCAGAGATCAAGACGGTTTTTTAAAAATCTACTTACAGCCAGCATCAAAATTATTCGAGCGCACCCAAAAATTCTGCACACCTTTTTTTACACAACTTTGTAATTTCTAGTATGTACAGTTCGCAGCAAAAGTATCCGAGCACTATCAAAAATTTCTATATAAAAAAAAAGTACACTTAACACTGTTTCGTTAAATAATTCCTTGTCGAATCATGTTCTTAATCAGTCTATTTTCATGATTCAACAGCGATTTATTTAACAGAACATTATTAAGTGTACTTTTTTTTATATAGCAATTTTTTCTAGTAATCGAATAATTTTGCTACCAACTGTACATACTTTAAATCAATTCTTCATAGAGTGACAAGTGAAAATGTATTAGGAGATCGCCTATATATTTAGAAAAAATAACTTATGATCTACCATAGAAAGGACATTATTCATTAAGATTCATACCGGAAAAAAGTACAAAATTATTAATTATGAAATAAAACGAAATTAATCTACAAAAGGTATTGTGTTTCCATCTAAACTTATGCGAATAACTATCGTTGACTGCTGTATAGCGCGCTACCACAAAACCCGACCAAAAAATTGTGACTAGTACTCATACAGCGCAATAAATAGTCCCGTATAATGCATAAGACAAATTTAACATTTTCACACAGTTAATACAATTTTTGATTCCTCTAAGGCATAAATGACATATTATTTCTTCTTAAATACAGTTTATTTATTATAGTTTATTAATTAAGTTTCGTCTTCAGCAATCGATGTAGTAAATGCTGTTGAGGTTTATGCATATCAGCGTCATATACAGAGTCAAATACGAAAATGTAAAATAAGTGTTTTATTATTATTATTTCAAATATTGCTTCCGGTATGCAGAAGGCGGGGCTTGTTTTCTTTTGGGATTCTTTCACAATCCCTCGCCTTCATTGCAGTAATTTTACAAAAATAAGCCAATTTGTATAATAAACATCGAAATTTTCTTAGTAAGAATAAGGATAACATAAAAGTAAATTAATGTAGTTTTCCACCAGATTATATACAGATATTTACTTACAGATGATACAAATTATAACAAGTGATGGCCCCCTAACAGCAATAATAATCTGGTGTGTCACTCACACGACTTTCTCTTACCCTGAAATTTAATACTATAAATACAGGTTGGTGATTAAGAGGTAAAATAACGAGTACTGTTACGTAAACCTATGTTAAACAATTCAAATTAGGCTTCGGAAGAGTTTTAAATGATAATTAGTTCTGTATGATAATGCAGACGATTTCCATATTAGAGAAGTAGTATAACACTAAATATATATATATATATATATAAAGTTGAATTTATTCTCAATATATATATAAAAAAAAAAAAAAAAAAAAAAAAATGCTAAAAATGAAAAAAAAATCGATAACTTTATTTTAAATTATCGCAGATCGGTGGTTCATCCATTAGTTTTAAAGGTATTGGCGAGCTCTTTTGAAAGATACCTATCCTGAAAATTTACTCCCCTCGAGGGGGGACTTCCCCCCGCCAGGGGGGGAGGCGAGGCTCCTACATACTCAAAATTTTTTCCCCAGCTGACTATCTCTATTACAAAAAATATATATTCGTTTCATTTTGTTTAGTGCAGTCTATAGATGTTAAACTTTACTTACCTGCAATTTGCCCCATATACCTAATGTATTTGAATACTTTTGAGTGTCCCTGTACACGAACCATTTGTTTCATCTCAACGAAAAGCTTACTGTAGCATCCCTATATGATACACATTTAGAATACCGAGTTTGGAATTTCTGCTACTATTTGTTCTTGAGATATGCTGATAACAGACAGACAGACAGACAGACCATTCGCTAAAAACATGATTTTCGTATTCAGGGGACCTCAGAACATGCAAATATAACAAAAACTCACGTTCGAAAATTTGACCCTAAAACAATACTTTCTCGACCCTATGGGTAAGATAAAGTAAAAAATGAAATATCACTGTAACTCGAAAAATAATGTTAGGAACGAGCTGTAAATTTGGAAACCCATGTTTTTGATGATACCTGCTCTATTCGTGCAAATTTAGTATAGGTCATAATTCATATTCTTTTCGAATACGAATTTATTAATAATTTTCGTTATTCAAAAAAATGTATAGAATATGTTTGGGCTACTTCCCTTTAACGCATAAAAAAAGAATATTTCAATATAACTAATTTTTCGGGATTAATGTTTGTCAAATTCATTTAACATTAGCATCCCACAATTTGTCAGCTTACTGCTCTTTGAAAGATTGAGCGAAATTCAAAAACTATACCGTTTTCCGCGATGATTTGATCCAAATAATTATATATATGAAATGGGGGTTACCATTGAAAAAAATGAAGTTGGTGCCAGTTTTAATATGTAGACGACCCCTAAGGTAAAACTAACTATACTGTTATAAACTAGACGTTATTACAAATCAATCGGCATCAGCCGCATGTTTCTAAATCAATTTACGACGAAATTAGGCGGGAGATTGGCTTTTTTTTTTTTTTTTTTTTTTTTTGTGATTGTACATATAAATTTGTAACGTTTGATTTACTGTGTCAACTTCGCTTTCATTCATGACTATTAACAGTGTAAATAGTAATAGAGAGAACCAGATACTTTAGCACATTAACTTTTATTCTAACTTATAGAGAAAACGAAGGGCTCGGTACGTGGAAGAACTCGTAAATTGAACTTAAATATACCATAATGCAATTTATACTGTATCAAAAACTTGTTTCACCACTGTAGCAGACTGCGATATCACCATATGTCACACGGGGGCCCTTCATAAAAAACTGTCGGCGGCTGAAATACTTTTTTTGATCGCTTTCTATCAAAAGAACACTCCATTCAAAAAAAAAAAAAAAAAAAAAATACTATGTGTTCCGTTTAGCACTCTTTTTAAAGTCCTCACATTCAAAAACGATTCAATTCATTTGTTACCAAAAAATGTTTCTCCTAAAACTACTCACGTTCAGGTTCTACCCACCTTTCGCAATCTACGTAGATCCTGTTCTTAAATTGTCAAACTACATAACCAGTAACTAAAGACACTCCGTGCCAACTCAAATGCACCTCTACTCGACACTTCCAACCAACTATCTTCCGCACCACATCACCAACATATCCTGGATCCTGCTAGATACCTTCACATTCTCAACCGAACATTTTACATTGACTCGACATTATCACTTTAAGCTATTTTCGATACTGAATTGAACTTGCGACCTTTACCCTCTCAACCCAATATTCTAACTCACCACCATCATTTGCAGCTCCTCCAATACTGAATTCCATTGGCGACCTTTACTTTCACAACTCGACGCCACTCATACTTTACATCCTATAATGTAAATGATCTAGCCAGGAGTTATTTATAATTCTCTAAATGAATTTTCTTACGTAATGCAAAATAAAATAAAATAGAATAGAATAAAATAAAATAAAATAAATAAATAAAAATAAAATAAAATAAATAAATAAATAAAATCGTATAAAATGCATCCTAAAATTATTTTATTGGTTTTACAATATTACAATTATGTTACTATTAATGTTACTATTACAATGTGAAATATTTTTTTTTTCTTTAACGATTTATTTAAACAATTTTAGCATAAGAGAACGAAAATTAATCGCATAAATTTTACAACACATTACTAAAAAAATAAAATACAAGCTAAACAAAAATGTTTATTACAGATTAATTTATTTGCTTATTTATTTATCTCGAATGCAACAAGCTTGAATCCTATTTTTACTAAATATTCTAAAATTAAAAATATAATAATAATAAACAGGCAACAGAAAACAGGAGAAGAGAAAAAAAATAGTGTATAATAGATAAAGAAATAATCTAGTGTTTCACTCACACGACATTCTATTACCTCGCATTTAAATACTATAATTATAGATTGCATATTAAGTCTTAAGATCAATAGCATAAGAAAATAACATTCAATGCATCTTTAAAATAATCTAAAATATATTTAGGAATAGCTTTATTTGACATGTAGGTCTGTGTGAGGAGGGCTGCCGCCCCCTCAACCCCCCGTTCGATTACAGCGCATACAATTATTTAAATAATCTGTTGTATCATCACACACACGACTTTTTCTTACCCTGAAATTTAATACTGTAAATACAGATTGGAGATTAATGAGTAAGATAACGAGAAGTGTTATGTAAACTTATGTTATAACAATTCAAATTATGCTTCTAAACAGCTTTATTTGACAAATAATTCTGTGTGAGGGGGTCACCTCTCCTCCAACACCCCCGTTTCATTATTGTACCTACATTTACAGAATTTATATCTGTTATTAAATTCAAAAGTTCATTTAAAATAATGCAGAAAACTTTCACACGCAACATTCCTTGAATCTTATCAATCTCGATCAAACTTTTTCTGATAAGAAACGTATTAACTTTAAAATACAACATTTGAATCGCATGAAATTATTTGTTTTTAATTTACACCAATAAATACAGACAAAGATCAAACGTTAAAAGTTTGACTTATGCATTCAGTAAGCTTCAAAACGCGTAATTATACAAAAAACCAAGCGATGAATATTTAACTTAAAAAAATACATTATTTATCATATGGCTATTAGAAATTAATTTAAATTCCTGAGTTGCTTTCCTGGACATTGTAAAATGTTACAGTAAAGCACTTTCACTAACAATAAAAAAGAATGTTAAGATTTAAATATTGGCAGCCCTGTATATCTTCTGAAGGTTATGTACACACTACATGGTAAAAATAAATATAATCCTATATTAATAACACACGGCACAACCTAAAATATACTTTCATCGATTTTAAAGCATATTCGCACTATAATCTATTTCTTTTGTATAGTCCTGTAAACGAGCAGTGATAGATTTCCATACCATATTCTACATGCAACCTGTTTTTACGCATATAAAAAGTATATATATTCGTTTCATTTGGTTTACTGCAGTCTATAAATGTTAAACTGCACTTACCTGTAATTTCCGTCATTCATAGACGTAATGTATTTGAATTCTCTTGGGTGTCCCTGCACACGAACCATTTGCTTCATCTCAACGAAAAGTTTAGTGCAGCATCCCTATATTATAAACATTTAGAATACCAAGTTTGAACTATTGGAGTTTCTGCTACAATTTGTTTTTGAGATATGCTGATAACAGGCAGACTCACAGACTCACAGCAGACAGACAAACACACACACACACAAAAACAGACCAACCGCTAAAAACATGATTTTTGGATTCAGGGGACCTCAAAACGTGTAAATGTAACAAAAACTCAGTTTCAAAAATTTAACCCGAAAACAATGCTTTCTCTACCTTATGGGTAAGAGAAAGAAAAAAAAGACATATGATTTAAAAAGAAACCAGTTTCATATCTGAAAAAAGAAATTATCTTAAGAAAGATGCTTATAGATACAGTCGGTAACAAAAGTGTCCGAACACTAGCAAAAATTCCTATGTAAAAAAAGTACACTTCTACGGTTTTGTTAAATTAATCCTTGTCGAATCCTGTTCTTAGTCAGTGTAAGAATATGATTCGACAAGGATTTATTTAACAAAACAGTATTAAGTGCGCGTTTTTTACATAGGAATTTTTGCTAGTGTTCCGACACTTTTGTTACCGACAGCACAGTGGATGATCAAATTATTATAAATTATTTTTATTTTGACATTTTTTCTATTTTCTAAAATAATACTAGACGAAATAGCCTGGAACTTCACACATACAAATGACATTTAAAAAATTGTTTCCGCTATCAATTTAGTCCAGAGTGCAATTAGGGAACCAACCACAAATTGAAGAAGAGCGAAAATACTTTCGGTCATCCTGTTTCATAAAAATCTTCAAATGACTTGCAACTTTAACACATTATTGTACATAGTATGTACAATATTTGTATGTTTTTGTGCGGGAATTGCGTACTTATTTAGGCGGATATATATATATATATATATTTCAAAAATTACTCATTTTGTTTTGACAAGTTTTTTGCTTATAACTAGTAACTAGAACAGATTTCCATAAAATTTTACAAACTTTGCTGAAAAACTGAAAAAACATTAGGAAAACACTATTATGAAACATAAAATTCACACGTGTAATATTCGTTGAAATATGAGCATTTTTAGTGAATATTACACTGTAAAAATAAGTTCTTAAAAATAAGTATAGATTGTCTCAAAATAGCCCCGAAACAATATATACTTAAATTTGAAAACCCATGTACTCTTTCTTGAGTATATTGACATGCTATAAAAAGGGGCTGACCAATAAGAGTCCCAATTTAATCATGTTTGACATGTAATTGTACTCAAAAATGAATACATGGGTTTTCAAAGTTAAGTACGTATTATTTCGGGACTATTTTGAGACAATATATACAGTCAGTAAGAAAAGTATCCGAACACTAGCAAAAATTCCTATGTAAAAAAAATAGAGTTAATACTGTTTTGTTAAATAAATCCTTGTCGAATCCTGTTCTTAGACTGACTAAGAACTTTAAGACTAAGAACCGACTAAGAACTGACTTAGAACTGACTAAGACTTTTATTTATTTTTATGATTTGTGAATTCATAAGTTTTTTTTTTTTTTACAAAAAAAAAAAAACTTTTTCAACGTGATTGAAATAATTGGATCATCAAATTAAATACGTGGCATGGGTTAAACCCTTATGAAATTTCAACTCTCGAAAATACCTAAAATCTAGGTCGTTCTTTTGCTGTCAATTTGCTTAATTTTTACTCTATTCAAATAAAATTTTGACAGAAGTTGCTCAATATACTTAGTTTTCAAACTGTACAGTAAAATATTTTCTATATTTCGCGCATGCCCAGTAAAATAATATTGACATATCTGAATGAATATTACACGCGTGAATTTCATGTTTTATTTTAGGATTCACTCGAAGAAACAGAAAGTAAAACACATGGATTAGGAGCAAACCAAAATTACTGATATCATTTGTACGGTTAAGAAATTAAAATGGAACTGGGTTGGGCATCTTGTTAGAAGAAACGAGGATAGATGGATCTTCAAAATCCTATTTTGAATACCGAGAGTTTAAAAAAAGACAGAGGAAGAGACCACTGTGTCGTTGGAGAGATGAAACTGTGAAATTTGGAAGAGCAGAATGGAGAAGAATTGCAGAAAACAGGGCAGACTGGAATCACCTAGGAAATACCTTCATCCTGCAGTGGATTGATAATGGCTGAATTGGTGTTGATATATATATATATATATATATATTTCCTTTCTTCATGGGATTTTCTTTCTGTGAAATATTTGAAAAGGCTTTTCACACACACACGAACACATGCTTATATAAACATCTTTTTTTTTTTTTTTTTTTTTTTTTTTTTTATCTTGAAATGTTTTATATTTACTTCTAAATCGTGCAAATGTTTTCATGGATAAATGTTTTGATTTTTTTTCCTTTTCATTGTAATTTCTGTTTATTAGTGAAATTATTTATAACTTTTTATATAAAGAAATATTTTTAAAATTGTAAACAAGCACATTTCAATGTATGTACCGTAAAATGTGACATAAATATTATAAAGATTTTTTGATCGGTTTTTAAATTTTTATCGAACAATATAAACATAAAATGCTAGGAATTCCACAAAAGAAAGAAAAGTAAAATTGCAGTTCCTTGTTAACGCTCAATAGATTTTCTAATGTTGAATACAGCACTTTTAATAGAAAATGAAAAGGCATTTTCTTTCTTTTTTTCTTTTCTTCTCTTTCCCTTACTTCTTTTTTTTTTTATAGAAATAATTTAATAATAAAGAATGTTAAAATAAATGTTGATTTTTTTTTTTAACAACAAACCAATAAATAAGTAAGTAAATAAATAAAGTAAATTTAAATATGTAGAATATTTACTCAAAGTAATAACAATACTGCTGACAATAATGTATATTAGCAGAGAAAAAAAAAAAAAAATGGAGAGACTCAACTCGACTTTTCGAACATATAAGAGTTAACGGTTGTATAAATAAATTAAAGTAAGACAAGTCGTTAAATAAACAAAAGTGAAAATTATAATAGCGTAAATAATAACAGGAGACTTGGCGTTGGAAAATTAAAACCCGAATAAACTACTACGTCAGAAACGCAAAAGAAAAATATTTGAGATGCATACAGCTGTTTCGGTTGCCTTAAGCAACCTCAGCCCTCCTCAGTGCAAAAAGAGCACTGAGGACGGTACGCTTAAAGCTACCGAAACAGCTGTATGCATCTCAAATATTTTTATTTGGAGTTTCTGACGTAGTAGTTTATTCCTGTTTTAATTATAATAGCGTGTTTGAGTTTTTTCTTTACTGTTTAATTTACGCTATTGCACTTCAAATAATTTGAGCCCATAGATCATCATGATAAAGAAATTTTGTCATGTCCCTGTAAAAATATATAAGGGCTAAATTTACCAAAATTTGTACAATTCGTATGACAGTGACTTATGTTATGTGAATAAATTTTCAGCTCAGCTCAATAAGGCGTTTAGACGCTATTGCACTTTAAAATATTTCAGCCCATAGACGTTTTTGTGTCATTATAAAAAAAAATAAATAAATAAAAAAAATAAAGTTATATTTACCAAAATTCATACTGTTTGTGCGACGGTGATTTATAATATGTGTATAAATTTACAGCTCAGACGAATAAGGCGTTTAGACGCTGTCGCACTTTAAAAAATTTGGGCTCATAGTTCATAATGATAAAAAATTCTTTGTTTCACTCTAAAAAAAAAAAAAAAAAACTATACATCCTTGATTCACCTAAACCAATAGAGTTTGTGCTATAATAACCTACAACATATGTACCGAATTTCAGATCATTCTAACAAAGCGTTTAGCCTCTATCGTGCTCACTCACACACATACATACATCATCGTAAAAAAAAAAAAAAAAAAAAAAAAAAAAAAAATGAACCCAAGGGGCCTCAAAACGTATAGAAACACCAAAATGTCAAAATAGTATTTTTGACATGATTACAATACTTTCCTTACATATGTATTTCCGGAAACTAAAAAAATAATAATGTTAAGAAGAAGAAGATGAAACCCACAAATTATCTTTTCAAATTAACTACGAGTTAATTACGAATTCAAATAAAATTCGGTAAATTTATACATTTACATTCACAAATATTTAAACAGTTCTTTAACTTAAGTCTAAATAAATTATCTTTGTTTAAGATTAAGTTTTATATAGCATAATTTTAAAATACTTATAATTCAGCAGATTTCTAAACTATTTATATAAATGAAATTTAGATGTCTGCCAGACAACGCAGTGTATTCTAAATAACCGGAAATGCCACAATGCTGTTCTATCCTTATTAATTTGTACAATTATTCTAATTATTTTAATCAATACATTTGTGACTCTTTTCCGTGGTGATTATTGAAATTAACTTGATTATATAATTTGACTCTGTTTACCATAATAATTATCAAGATGAGAAAGCAACATTCACATGAAATGCAATTAGTTCCCTTTCATACTGTAGGTATGGGAAACTTAGGTAATCATGAAAATTTTCGACCTTGATTTTTCTAAATTTTTACACGTTTTGAGGTGTGAGAAAACTGAAAATTACAAAATCGATATGGTGCCTGTTTGTAAAGTGTTAGTGAATTAGTCTGTTAGTCTGTGTATACAATATCTCAAATCTCAAAAAAATGATCTCAGAGAAGTCAGCCCAGTTTTAAAATATTACTTATGACATTGGCAAGAACCCTATTGATTTGAAACATTCAAATAAAAAAATAAAAAAATAATTTATTAAAAATTTATAATTTTATTAACATTAAAAAATAAGGAAATTTTTCGCTTAAATGTGCATTAATAGGAATATTTCACTATAAAGATGTCCGGATAGTTTTAAAATTATTACGGTGCTTGCATAAAAATCATCAACTATGAAAATTTTGCCTTTGAAAACTTTGTATGTTATTTGAAATTTTTGTGTTTCTTATCATGGCACACTCGGTCAAAATTTCGCAGAAGGGTATTTTCATTGTAAAGATGTCAGACCACTTTTAAAAAATCATTTATGATACTGGCTCGAACACCACTGACTACGAATAAATAAATTTTAAAATTTCGTAAGTTATTCGAAATTTAAGATTTTCTTAACGCAACAGAATAGAACAGTATTTTATAAAAATTTACATAATGGTGTTCATTTCATTGGAAATAGCATATGGAATTGCATGAATTCTAGAACATGAAACTGACCCCAATAAAGTTAATTAATAAATCAAGATGAGGTAAATATACCGAACTGAACGGTGGGTAGCTTATTAAGTCGGGCATTTCAGTCTGTCTCGTGTCGAGCAATCAATCAAATCCATTTATTATAGTATGCCTTTTTGTTAAAAACTATGAGAACAAATATATGATGGGGAACTGAGCAAAATTAAATATGCAAACTAATTTTATTTTAATGTAATCGATGCATAAGTTTTTTTTTTTTTTTTTTTTTTTTTAATTTTTATATACATTTCTGACGTTATTGCTCTCTGGAAATGTATTTTAATAAAAAAAAAATATATATAAGGTAGATAATTGAGATATAATATAATGTGAAAAATTATTTGAAATAACATTAAGAAGTTAGTAAATGTTCATTGTTTTAAAACACATTATAATGTATCAATATATATATATGGTTAATGACTGTGATCCAACAAATAAAACTTTTTATTTATCTCTATTTAAAGTATTTTCAATATCATATTACATGTAATTGTATTATATTATCGAGCTAGCATGCTTTCCCACTTCGTTAGTCGTTTCATTTAAATGAATAATAATAATAATAATAATAATAATAATAAAGAAGAATCACTATTTTTTTTTTTTATCTTTTTATGTATAAAATGATAAAGGAAATTCCATTAATATAATTCAAAATCTCTATTGAGTGATTAGATGTATTTTTACTTCCATTACCCTACTACCGTAGGGTAATGGAAGTATTGTATTCGGTCGAAAAATTCGATATCGAGTTTTCACCTGATTTACACGTTTTAAGGCCTCCTGAATCCAAAAAAGTACCTTTCAGCAATTGATCAGTGTATGTGTGTATGTATGTATGTGTGTATGTATGTATGTGTGTTTGTATGCATGTGTGTTTGTGTGGAATCTTCTGGCTATCATATCTCCGAAACTAATAAAAATAGAACTACGAACTTCATAGTATATACAGGTCTGGTGTACAGATGAATTTTCAGAATTTTGGTGAAAATTGGAAAATTGGAAGTGTTTCATTTGAAACCGGAAATGAGACCATAACTTCGTATCTTAAAAACATCTCTAACGATTTTCTTCAAAGTTGGTACATAAACACTTTATTAGATGCCCTTTCGAGTGATATAGTTGGTTAGTTCAGACAAATCGACAGGCATCCTGTATAAGTAGCTCAATTTCGGGTCTCGCAAGTGCATTCCTTTAAAAACGGCTGTACGGATTTTGTTCAAACTCGTCTTATTAACTCCCTTTCAAATATCCTTTTGTATGTAATTATTGTTTTTCGGTCAATAATTGAGTATACCAAGTTTTGGTAAAAGTTGGTGTCTCCAAAACCGGCTCTAACTATTTTCTTGAAAATTGTTTCATTAATCTATTTTAGATACCCTTTCTTATGTATTACGTGATTATTACAGGGATATTAATAGTCATCCTGATTAGGTAGTTCCGTTTTAGATCTCGGAAATTGGTGTGTAAAAAAATAACTCTATCAATTTTTTTTTCTTATTTTTTAACTTGCTATGTAAACTCTGTTTTATGTGTCTTTATACGTGTATCAAGTTTCTCTTACTGAAAAATTCCAAAAAATGCATATACTATCTCCAGAAAATGCATATAATACGTGTAACAGTGGATAATTGAAGTCGTGTTGTTGTTTCACACCAGATTTTTTTACTTTAAGATTTCTTTTATATGTTCTCCCAGACTAAACCTATTCTGCAGCTCAGTGCGTCGTTAAAATTACTCAGCCTCAACTTTTAAATATCCCACTGGAAATAGTTGAATTCCACCGCACAACCACTTCAGTTCATTTAGGTATTTACACACCGGTTATATACAACCGTATTGTATTACTGCATATGTTGTATTTATCTATAATATTTTTCATAAAAATAGAGGCACATTATTGTATAGAATGAGAATTTATGTATATATTTGTGCTTGAAAAATCTATTTGTTTCAAAATTAGATATTTGTTTATTTAACGTTGTTCATACAGATATGCAGCCGACAGCAAAAGTATCCGAACATTAGCGAAATTTCCTATGTAAAAAATGTACACTTAATACAGTTTTGTTAAATAAACCCTTATCGAATCCTGTTCTTAGTCAGTCTAAGAACATGATTCGATAAGGATTTATTTAACAAACCAGTATTAAGTGTACTTTTTTAACATAGGAACTTTTGCTAGTGTTCGGAGACTTTTGTAACCGGATGTACATACTAGAAATTAAAAAATTATGTAAAAAAAGTTGTGCAGAATTTTTTTAAATGAATAAAATATTTGAAAGAATTACATTTTAAGGATTTTAAAACTAACTTTTTACTTAACTTCCTTTAAAAAACCCACAGCTTAATCAGGTGATGTGCATGATTACGAATCGGATTGTTTATAGAGTATAATGTCAATAAAATAGTAATAACAATAATTACACTATTGTAAATATATATGCGAAATTTACTAGATACTTTCCAGTTAAGACATTTTAAAAATATCTTAAAAAAAAAAAAAAAAAAAAAAGACGAACTATTTTGAAATTTTAGTAGTGGAAAGATCATATTAGACCATTCATATTTCATTCAAGATTTTGACCAGAAATGAATAAGAGGCCAAAAAAAAAAACTGAAGAAAACTATTGTT
Organism: Salticus scenicus; assembly: GCA_963930645.1. Taxonomy (NCBI): domain Eukaryota; kingdom Metazoa; phylum Arthropoda; class Arachnida; order Araneae; family Salticidae; genus Salticus; species Salticus scenicus. The sequence goes on along the minus strand of OZ005652.1, from coordinate 267,012,957 downwards.
AATAATTATTCCTGTGATAATTATTTCTTTAAGTTAGTTGTAACTGTAGCATATAAACAAAATTCTTCTTTCGCTGCTAAAAAAAGAAAAAAAGGATCATGTTCTTAGACAGTCTAAGAACATGATTCGGTAAGGATTTATTTAACAAAACCGCATGAAATGTACTTTTTTTACATAGGAATTTCTGCTAGTGTTCGGACACTTTTGTTACTAGGGCTGGATTATTTATCAATATATCCCGAAGTATCGATATTTTTTTAATATCGCGATAACGATATTCAATATCTGTCTCTGCCGATAGATCCCTCTAATGATATTTCTTAGTGCGCACTGCGCGATCGATCGATATGCCGATAAATAACATTGGACGCCAATCTTACAATACCTTCAAATTCTGCTTTCGAGCTAGCACGCATCAACGAACAAACAACAAACCCCACCCGAACCACGTGCTCCAAACAAAAATAGCGCGGAATAACTTACACTCTCTAACTCTAATACCCCTTTCCTTCTTTCCTCCTATATTACTCACGATTAAAGTAGAAACACATACCTCAAACTCAAACGATTTCTCTAATAAAACTAAGTTACCGCAATGTATCTGCTTTCTTGTTTTAGCTCATTTGCTGCTATTGGCTCATTTATATCAGTATATACTGGCCAATGACATGCGACCTTCAACATATGTTTATCTAACATGATCAAAGCCGAATTGCAGTATTTCAGACAATGATATCCACTAGAACTTTGATCGCAAGAGTAATCTCGTCTGCCGGATATTCAGTCATTGATATCGATATATTTTCTTCATGTAGTATATTGCGGTTTACGTGAAAGTAATATTTAGAATATTGAATGTAAAATGAATGTTCGCAGCCACATCGATTGTTCGAAATAATATCAAGTGGTATTAAAAAAAAAAAAAAAAAAAAAGGAAATATTTAGGATGTCCCGGAGATGTAAATAATAAAATAATTTGCGAACATATTTCGATCAGTAATTTTTAATCGTGTGCAGTATTATAAAATGTAAATTTTTTTGTATATATAAGTTTACCTTCTATCATTATTAATATTAAATATCTTAATAAACTTAGTTCTTTATTAAGCTAGTAAAACAGCTTCAGAAATTTTATATAGTGACAGTTTTCCGACTGAACAATGATATAACACTGAGAATTTTATTAATATTTTATTTATTCATTTTTATTTTATTTTTTGTGCAGCATTTTATTATTATTATTATTATTTATTTATTTATTTATTTATTTATTTTAGCTGTTCTTATTAAATGTAAGAGATTTAAAAAAAAGAAAAGTGGTAAAAAAAAAAAAAAAAAAAAAAATTCTACATACATTTTATGTAAACAGTATTTAATTTAGTACGACTGGACTTATTTTAATAACTGTGTTTCATTCACTAGCATCGATTACTATATTCATTTCTTAAAATGTCTTTGGTATAACTTTAGCAAAGGAGCCCCTTTGTGGTTTTTTAATTTTTTTTTTTTTTTTTGTCAATTTATTGATGAATTAAAGTGGCTATCGAAAATTTTGCAAAGAATTATCCGGGTTACTTCGGTACCAAATTTAAATTTTGCAAAGGGCTATGCTGAAGCGGTTCCATTTCTTTAGCACTGTTTTTTTTTTTAATTCTATTTCAATTATTAAAAAAGAAAAAGTTTGTACACTTATATATATTTTTTCGACATAATAGTAATATATTTACTTACATATTCATTTTTTTTTTTTTTACATATTTACTTATTTATTCATGTTTGGTTTTTCCAGATTTGACTTAATATTTTAAGACCGTTTCGGAAATTAAATGGTAAAATTGTGTGTTAGCAGGTATCCTGGTATATATAAGATAGAACAGCAAACAGGGCGACAATGCAAAATCGTAGATTGAAACAAATAAGCCTGTCGTACATAAATAAATAAAATAAAAAAGTTTTAAATGCAAAATGAGTTATTTTAACTAACAAAATAAAACATCAACGTATTTATTTATTTATTTATTTATTTTTTTTTTTTTAACATATTATTTACATACTGGTTATATGTATATATATATATATATATACATATATATATAATAAAATTCCGAATTGTTATAAAACTATTACCAAATATGAATTCAATATATATATTTAAAAAAATTATAATTGTATGGGAAGTAGATGCAAAAATAAAAATGGCTGGTAACTGACCTTTAGAATACTTACGAGTTATGAAGATTTCAAAATAAAAATATTACTCTACAACCGAGAAAGATCATTCGATGGCAATACTGAAGGAATTTTATTAATAATATTTCTATAGATATACTGTGCATTTCTTATTCATTGAAATTAATTTAATTATAACTACATCGTTATCAATGACTGTCATGACTACAAGTAAACAAGCTTTCTTTACACTTAGGGATGAAAATTCGGCGCAAAACGCATACTAATGTACTAATATTTATTTTAAAAAATTCTGCATATAAGTGAATCATTCATATATATATATATATATATATATATATATATATATAATTTGAATTATTTAGTACCATTGTAACACGCAGCAGACAAAAGATAGAAGAATTTTATTAATCATCTACATTCTAAGACAGTTTCATTTCTGTTAAGCTTTTATCTTTTCTATAATTATGAATTTTTATGATATACTGTGTAAATATAACCCATATCACATATTAACTCTGTTAAAATGTTATTTTAAAATAATTAAAGCTGAAAATCGGAAGAATGGAGGACAAATTACACACAAGTACACTAAGAAAAAATTCTGTAACTGACATCTAGAGTCTAATTGTGGCTCAATAAAAAATAGTTCCATGTCATCTGTATAAATTCTAGCCCCCTTGGAAAGCGAGTTCTAGAAGTCCTATTAGAATTCTAGAGCGATTGCCTATATTTTCGAGGTAAAATTTATTTAAAAATCTCTGCAAATAATTGAGACTACGCAAGAGGCGGGTTTCAGCAACTATAATCTTGGTTTATTACGCAATTCTAGAAAATCAAGTGAGAATTTCTCACCATACAAAAGATTAAAAATATTCGCAATATCCAGAATATTGTTTCATCATCTAGAAATGTGTAAACTAGAAATTCTCGATAATTTCGTCTATTCAGTTTATTGGCGTGCCTCATGCGCATAGCTCGGAAATCTATATTTCTAGTTAAGGGTTTTAGGAAATGACCACTTATTCATTCTAGAGAAAGGAAGTATATATATATTTTTTCTCAGTGTATACTTAAAAGCTATGATATAAATTAATCGATTCACTCTTTATGCAATTTTTTGTTTTAATTACTATTACTTTTTTTTTTTTTAATGAAAAAGTTATGGAAATGATATACCAGAAAACATATAGAAAACAGTCCACGCTTGTATACATTAAAATTGGTGTTCATTTATCTTTAAAAAGTAGCAAATGTCTATTTTCCTTTTCTTAAAAAAATATCGATAACATCATTAATATCGACATTAACTTGGCGATATATCGCGATATTTGATTTCTGATATCGTCCAGCTCTATTTGTTACCGACTGTACTATAATTTACAGCGGTGGTACACGTACCGCAAAATTTTCAGGCAAAACAGAAAGGCAGTGAGTTGCATTTACTTACAGCGGCGACTCATGAGGGACTTTTTGGGAGTGCTGAAGACTAGTGATTAAAAACAGTCTGTTAGCATGGGAAGCTTTTTCTTCTGATTGGATGCTGAAATGTCAACATAGTTAAGTCGAAACGAATCAACCAATAGCCAATCTGGTGGTTCGGTCGGTAGGCGCCGTCTTCTGGATCTTCAGGTCCCAGGTTCGAATCCTGATATGGGTACGGATGTTTGTGATGTCCTCTGTCTACAAAATGTTGTGCGGACTTGTTTCTGTGAATTTCTGTAATATGGATCAATCGAGATGAAAGTCATTGTAACTATAAGTCTCAAAGCATAAATGTAAAAAAAAAAAAAAAAAAAAAAAAAAAGAATCAACCAATAGGAGGAATAAAGATTTCATTCTATGTACTTTTTTCTAAATGTTTCAATGCAGCACCCCTAAAATGTCCTTCACGAGCTGCTACTATTTAGTTATTAAACACAAATAAAAGCGATGATTTGTAATTTCATCCCACCACTACTGCAAAAATAAATAAATAAATAAGTAAAAAATGTCTAAGTCCCAGACTAACTAGTTTTTGTCGATTTATTTCTTTAATTACTTGATCTGAAAATTAACGATTGACCAATAATTAAGTTTGTTTTCATGATCACTGATTGGTAATCATTACTTGTATTATCTTGAATAACACTGCACTGCAAAAAAAAAAAAAAAAAAAAAAAAAAAATCGAGCCCTGATACCATTCTTTCTGATTCTTATGTAAAAATGACCTCCTGAATCCGATTATGATCTCCATTTTGCTCAATCCCTCACAGTTTTCTCGGGGCGTCACTGCCTCTCCCAACATTTATCACTGTTCAGTAATTTTGTGGCCATGAATTTGATTTAGAGAATGGAAAAGAAACATTTAAAAACAGAAAAAATATAATGTTTAATAAATAATAATAATAATTGATTAAAAAAATGTAATAAATGTAATACACAATTTCAGTGGCAAATCACCCCCCCCCCCCCCCAAATGTCTCCCTTGCTGTAAATGTTCATGTATTAGAATTACTCTGTAGCCTCTCAGAAGATATTTAACTTTTAAAATAATATTTTACCCCCGTAGAAATCAAATTTATAGCCATAAAATTACCGAAAAGTAATAAAAATAGAAGAGCGTCCCTAAAAAATGGTGGGTGATAGGGCAGAATGGGCGTCATATTCGGTTTCAGGAGGTCATTTTACACAATAATTTGCAAAAATGGTGTTGGGGCCGATTTTCATACCGAGCAGTGTAATTGTTATTTAAAAAAAAAAAAAAAAAAAAAAAAAAAAATCAGAAAATGATTGATTAATCATTAATTGTAAAATTGAAGATTAACGATTGATTAATCGTCAACTGAGCATTTGATTGCATTTTGCCCAACATTGCCATAAACTAGCAAAATATATATCGTATACTCATTCAAGTACTTTATTCACGGAATAAATGCCATTTACGAATAAACTGGTACACATGTCATATTTTTATGTTTAATATATCGTAAAAAAACTATGCCTGTGCCGTAAAGCGTCAAAACAGCGCAAGTATTATAAAATATATAGTATTTATGCTGATATTTTATATTTTTTACAGTGTTTAATTGTATTACTTGAACTAAATAAGAATAGTAAGTAATATTTAGGGAAATATAAGTATTTTTTTTAAAGGGAATCTCATATTAAATTTTAACCCTAAACTTTCCTCTAATTTTTTTGTTTATAACATGTAGATTATTCAGTTTATGTTTGAAAAATCCATAATACACTTTATTATGTTTGATACGCTTCATTAAATTGGAAAAAAAAAATACAGTACAGGACGAATGATAATTACTAAATAATTTAATTACAGATCAATCTTAAAACAATAAAAATAATAATTAAAATGATGTTCGTAAAGGATATTCGAGGAGTTATATATTGAAGAAATTAAATTAAAGGAAAAAAAAAATCATTTTAAAGCCAAATCTTCTCTTAAATATATAGATAGGGATTATTTAAATAAATGCAAATGAAAATGGCTTCAAAAGTTGAGCGGAGTTTTAACGTTGCTGAATATTCATAAGCATTACGGCGTACTTTTAAAAAGTCAAATAAACAACACTCATAAAATTCTCTTTTATTGATTTTAAAGCGATGAATTCTCTTTTCCAATTCAAAAATAAGGAAAGAAAATAAGGAAAAAATTCTCGTTTATTTTTAGTATGTATTCATATTTTTTTTTAAGAATCCAGGTTGCAATGTTTAAAATGACCAACAATTATAACAACTAGTATCATTTAGTTGTCGAAACTAGACCAAAGTTTTAAGTGAGCACATAACTAATGAATATAGAAATTCAAAATTTCCATGCAAGCAATGTTCTTAGCTAATTATTTTACCCTTCAAAAGAAAAATCACTTTCAGCAGTCTCATTTATATGACGATAAGTGTCTCTATGAACTTCTCTATCTACTCGCCTCTCAAGTCGATTGATAAATCTTGTTCTGAACATTTCAGTAGCAAATAACACTGTTTATATTGACACAATATGTCGAAGTTTCAATAAAATAAAACTATACTCACATCTGTTGCCAGACAAATAAAAAGTAAATAGAGAAAAATTTATCCAGAAAATGAGTTAAATCACAAGCCGTTGTATTGCATAAATAAATAAATAAATAGATAAATAAATTGCTCTTGCAGACTTAATAACTTTCTTCCATAGGAATTTTAAATGCAAAAGATTACGTGTAAAAAACGAAAAAGGGCATCTAAAAAAAGAAAGAAAGTAACCGAAGCTTATATTTTTTCTAAAAATGTTGTAGAAAACAGAATTTAATTTAAGACAATATAAATTTTAATTAATTTATTCTTCCACAAAGAATTTTTTTAACTTGATGCGAAAGCAAAACAATTTTTAATTCGTCTAAAAATACAAAAAGTGTAATAAATAAATAAATAACATAAATTAATAAATAATAAATGACTGATTTTTTATGTTAAAATATGAAGTTGCATTCCTTAGCAGCTGTTACTATATTTATTTCTAAAAATTTCTTTCGGATATTTATCCGAATTTTAGTTTAATATATATATATATTTTTTTTAACTTGCCGCTAAAAAAAAAAAAAAAAAAAAAAAAAAAAAAGAGTGGTCTATTTTATACAGTTTTGTTTTCTCCATAAATGTATTTTTCTCAATAAATGTATTTCTGCAAGCCACAGTAACCATACCTTTCGAATTATACCATTTTTAAGCCCTTCCCGTTGTTAAACATAGGCTAAAAACGTACGAGAAATTTCATGTTTGCATATTTATACAGAGATTAAAATAGTTTTTTTTTTTAATATCTCATGAGTATTGAATATATATAGACTTAAATTATTTTTTTTTTTTAAATACATGTCAAAAGTTTTAAAGGACATAAATTAGATAAATAAAAAAAAAATAGATAGATTAAAAAAAAAAAAAAAAAAAAAAAAAAAAAAAAAAAAAAATCTGGTGTGTCACTCACACGACTTTCTCTTACCCTGAAATTTAATACAATAAATACAGGTTGGGGATTAAGAGGTAAGATAACGAGTACTGTTATGTAAACCTACGTTAAACAATTCAAATTAGGCTTCGGTAGAGTTTTATATGATAATTAGTTCTGTGTGAGGGGGCTGCCGCCCCCCTCAAACTATCTTTTATGATAATGCCGACGATTTCCATATTAGAGAAGTAGTATAACACTAAATATCCAAAAAGGAAGTTGAATTTATTCTTAATATAACATATTTTTTTTTTTTGTTAAAAATGAAAAAAATCGATAACTTTATTTTAAATTATCGCAGGTCGATGGTTCAACCATTCGTTTTAAAGGTATTGGCAAGCTCTTTTGAAAGATACCCATGATGAAAATTTACTCCCCTCGAGGGGGGACTTCCCTCAGGGGGGGGGGGAGGGGAGGAGAGGCTCCTACATACACACAAATTTTTTCCCACTTGACTACCTCAATTACAAAAAAATATATATTCGTTTCATTTGGTTTAGTGCAGTCTATAGATGTTAAACTCTACTTAACTGCAATTTCCCCCATACACGTAATGTATTTGAATACTTTTGAGTGTCCCTATTCACGAACCATTTGCTTCATCTCAACGAAAAGCTTAGTTTAACATCCCTATATGATACACATTTAGATTACCGAGTTTGGAATTTCTGGTACTATTTGTTCTTGAGGTATGCTGATAACAGACACACATACACACTCACAGACACACAGGCAGACAGACACTCAGACCATTCGATAAAAGCATGATTTTCGTATTAAGGGGACCTGAGAACATGTAACTATAACAAAAACTCACGTTCGAAAATTTGACCCTAAAACAATACTTTCTCTACCCTATCGGTAAGAGAAAGTTAAAAAAAAAAAAAAGAGGGGGGGGGGGCGAATAATATTTTTTAATGTTAAATATATGGATATAAATATACATATATGTAAACTATTATTTATGACTAATATAATTGATATGAAATGCAAATTTATTAAATGTTTCTTGAAACACTATAAAATCAATAGCAGCAGTAAGTAGTTGAAAAGTAAAGAAACTTCCATTTTCAAGTGGAGAAAAGACATGCAACTAAAACCAAAGTAGAAGCAGAAGGCTGAAATGCAATGCTGAGAGAATTCAGTTTTAGAAACAAAATGTTTTAAAATACTTTTTTTTTTTTTTAGAATATTATAAATATTTTGATGTCTCAAATAAAATAATTGTTATAGGGTAAGTGCAACAGTGATTGACACTTTTAGAGCAATCTCTGGTGTTTTAAATGTTCTAGTCATCAGAAAATATTTTTAGAAATCCTAAGTTAGTGCATATGGCATGAAAGACATTCAGAACCAGATTATATGTTAAAATATGTATATTTGATAAAGATTATTTTTTTTAATGAATTTTTATTTGACACCCACTCAGTGTTCCAGTAATTGACACTGCCAGTTTTTCCTTTTATCAGTAATTGGCACCCTATGTTTCAGTGTTTGGCACTGCTAGTTATTCATTTTTCCAGTTATTAGCATTTTATGCTCCAGAGTTTGACATAAATTGTTAAAATTCTTATATGTAAAATATATGATTTTATTATTTTTCTTATTTATTAATTATTTTGGGACAGGTGTCAATTACTGGAGCATGCCAATCACTGGAGCACCTACCCTATATTTATGTTTGTGGAATTAAGTTTAATTTATAAAAGGATATAATTTTAGGTGTAACGTATCTGTCAAAATGTTGGGGAATCAAACACTTCTTAGGATAAACACAATTTTATTTTTACGCTGACTGGACTATTGATACAAGTATTTAATGGCTTACAAAAGAACAATCTTGGTGAATATTTTTTGTAAATTCACCGCACAGTAAATTCTGGAGATAATTTGTTTTATTACATTTTTTTTTCGCACTCAGCTTGAGTAATTAACCTTATCGAAATCCCCGTCTTCTTTCTCCATCCACCATTTTTCGAGGCATGTTTCTATTCTAATCTCTTCCTTCTTCTGCTTTTAGATTAAAACCTTTTTTTTCTCTCCATAATGGAAAACAATTTATTTTTCTATTGGCAATCATGACGTGATATGTCCTGTGAAATTATCTTTTTATTTTTGCTTCCCAATATATTTATGTACATGTGACATCGCACCATAAATTAAAGACAAACTAGTATGATGTTTGTCTGCATGCAATTTTGTTAAAAAATGAAAAAAAAAATCGATAACTTTGTTTTAAATTTTTACAAATCTATGGTTTAACCATTCTTTTTAAAGCAATTGACGAGATCTTTTAAAAGATACTCATATTGAAAATTTACATTCCCCGGAGGTGTATTTCCGCCCCAGGGAGGAAGCGATGCTTACACATGCACAAACTTTTTTCTCTAATTTACTACTACTATTATCAATACTGCATATTAATTTTAAATTCATACATTAAAAATAACTCTCATTCTGTACATTTATACGAAATTTTGCCCTATACTGCCATGTTAAAAATTTAGAAAAAAAACACACAGCATCTGTTAAACGAATGACCCCCAAATCTAATCAACACCAGTTTATGTCAAGGTCCAACTAAATACCAAGTTTGGTTAAATTTCTTTCATTGGTTCGTGAGATATAGCGTCCACAATATTTGTGATACACGCACACAGGCATATAGACAGACATTTTCTAAAAACAGTCGAATCGATTTCAGAACATCCCAAAACATGTAAATCCATCAAAAATTTTCACGAATCCAATACTTTCTCTCTCTCTATATATAGAAGAAAGTAGTTATTTAAGTAGTTCACATTTTTTTGAAAAATGGGGTTATAAATGCGCCCTGAAAGTTTGTAAGCTTAAAATTTTTTGTATCTTAAAACAACAAAAACAAATATACACGATTTTTATTTGTAGAAAAACAATTAGATGAACTGTTTTTTATAATTATTTACATGAAGTAATAATCTATATTGATAAAAACAGACTTTTGCCTGTAAATTTGTCAGAATCAAAAAACTTTTGCGATACCTTCACGTTTCACACACCATGAAAGCCGAAAATGACTTCAGAAAATTTTCTGTGTTCGTGTGTCGTTGTGTTTGTATGTCTGTAAAGCCATTTTTTGTCCGGGTGTCACGCGAGAATGGCTAGGCGGAATTCAACGACACTTGGCAGGAATTTAGGTCTTAACCCAACTTAAAATTATACATATCGAAAATTTTAAAAAATTGATTAGATTTAGAGATATGGGTAAAATATACCTGCGCATGCGCAATAAACATTTATGAATAAAACGCATTGAATTAAAAAAAAAAAAAAAAAAAAAAAAACCGTTAGTTTTACGTTTTGTACATCAGGAAACCCTAAAATTATTTCAGAATATTTTCTCTGCGTTCATGGGAGTAGTGGAGGTATATAGAACGTTTTTTATTCGACCGGTTATCACTACGTAACAGAAGGACAGAATTCATAAAAACTTGGCTCAGGTTTAGGTCTGTACCAAATTTAAAATTATATCCATCAAACCTTTCAAAATTTAAGTTAGATTTACAGATATAGCAAAAAAGTTTCGGTAACCAATTAAAAATTATATCTAGATATTTAAATACTTTAAAATAACTATATTTGACAAAAAAACTCGACTTTTTATTCGTTGTTATTTTATTTTTAGAAATAAAGCATACGTTTTCTTATGCAAACGATGTATTTCCTGATTTCTGAAAGTTCTATTTAAAATTTATACTTCACTTAAAAGTTAGATTGTTTTGTATATAAAACATGTTTTATCGTAAGCAATGGTGATTCACAAGTAAGTTATTATTATTATTATTATTATTATTATTATTATTATTTCATGCCTTTTAAGTAATTATTTTTGTAAAGTGCTCAAAACTACTATATTTATTCCTTTAAATTAAAAGTAACAATTGCATGTATTATCTGAACAAAAAAAAAAAATTTTTTTTGCTTAAATTTTTTCATTACGACAGGACTTATTTTAATCTATTCTTCCATATAAAAGTATGCAGTAACTGTGTTTTATTCCCTAGCATCACTAACCATATTCATTTCGTAAAATTTATGTAGTATTTTCGTAAAATGTAGCATAGGATCCTCTTAGCCGCTTTTATTTTTTTTGTTTTCATTTTGGCTATGAATTAAAATGGCTATCGCAATTGCGTAAGTAAATGTCTTGGCTCATTTTTCGGAGCGAAAATGGCAATAGAAATTATGTTTTATAAGCGTTGAGAAAATTTATGTACAAATCAGTGCACAAAAAATTACGCAAATTAAAAGATATATATGTATCTATCTATCTATCTATATACTATATATATATATACATAGAGGATGTGGATGATCAATTTAAAACAATACTCGTTGGTTTTTCTTATTACCCTTAAATATGACGGATGAGGCAACTATTCTAACACTGAAGTATAATTGCTTGAAGCTTGCTTAAGTGTGAGAGACAACACTATTGGACTGTTACAACTTTATTTGTGAAGTAAAACAGAATTGGAGACGCACAATGTTACTTAATCCTGTGATAATTTTATTTAAGGAAAACAAATTTTAAATAAAATTTTTACATTACCATCCCTGCATTACATTTACATTATTATTATCATTTTTACATTATCATTTCATAGGGTTTGCCAGAGAAGTCCTGTAAACATCGATGAATTAAAACAAATCATAACTGAAGAAATCTCGTCAATATCACCAACAATGCTGCGAAGTGTTTCAAAGAACTTGATTCGACAAGTTCATGTTTGCATTCAAAATGGTGGCGAACATTTTCAACACTTTCTGTAAGGAATGATAATGTAAAAATTTTGAATTAAATTATGTTTTTCAAAAATAAAATTATCACAGGATTAAGTAACACTGTGCGCCTCAATTTCTGTTTTACCTCACAAATAAAGTAGTAACAGTCCAACAGTGTTAGAAATTGTCTCCCACACTTAAACAAGGTTCGAACAATCATACTTCAGTGTTAGAACAGTTGCCACATACGTCAGATTTAAGGATAATAAGAAAAACCAACGGGCACTCTTTTAAACTGAACACCCTGTGTATATGTAAGGAGAAATTTACAAATTTTACTTATTAACTATAATAACCTTTTCTTTATCTTCATCACCATAGTAAGCTTCAACTAAGATAAATATTTTCTTTAATAATATACTGTGAATACCAATGAAATTCCCGTGCGAAGAAAGGACACAATAGTTAGTAATTTAATAATAATAAAATAATAATAATAAATTTCATAAATGAATAAAAAAAAAAAAATGTTTTCTTGTAATCACTTGAATGCTTCTTTTTATATAATAATTTTGCGCCATTTTTATATCAAGAAATAAAACATTCTAATGAAATAGCAATTTGTTTACGTTATTTCTCTATCTAAGACTCGATATGCATAACGTGTTCATTTTAAACTCTTCCAATATTTAAATGTCATTTTAATAATAAAAATCCATCCATTGTAGAATATTAAAAATATAATTCTCTCTTATAGATAAAAATGCGCATTATTCTGTATAGAAATTTATTTATTCTTTACTTATCGTTTTAATTCAGAAGAAATAAAGAAAGTTTTCTATTAACAAACTTCCATTCTTTCGTTATTTATTCATTTAATTTTATTTTCAGGAAAACAAGTTCAATTGTTTTCAAAAAAAAAAAAAAAAAAACATATATGTACACACGTATATATTATACATAGGTAGTAACAATTCTAAGAAATAATTACACTTTTTTTTTGCTTCAATAAACCAGGTGGGTGTTATGAGAGTTTCTGTTTGAAGAAAAATAGTGTTTAAATTTTATAAGCTCAAACATTTAATTATGTTTTAAATTTAGAGACAGTAAATATTAATTATTTTTGTTTATATTATGTTAATTAGGTATCAGTATGTAAAAAACGTTGTTGTTTATTCTCCATAGAGTAGATGGATATATGTTTTCGAACAAAATATTATTTTTATAATGAAATTTATTCATTTTATCATTTTAAAGAAGAGAAAAAATTGTGATTATACAGAGTGTCCCAGAAAAGATTGAAACGCAATTTAATTCTTTACCTATTAGAGATAAATGGGTAGTATAAATTGAAAAAAATAAAAAATAAAATAGGGAATAGGACCATTATAATAAAAATTTATTCCAGCTATCCTGCTTCTGTTGTTTAGATGGTTGGGTTTTACGTTGCACTAGTGCTGCGCAGATGGGCAATTGGCGACGGTGTGGGACACACCCCTAGAGGTGGTCCGGAGACATGCCATCACAATTTTGATCCTTCATGGAAAGGATGGATCTCCCGCTTCGGTGACCCCCAGAGGTATAATTTTTGATGGGAACATGGAGGACATTGCGGCCACGACAGATTTTACGTGCAATAGCCACCATTAGTGTACACGACGGTCTTTGGCCGGCTCGAGTACCGAACCCGCAATCTTCCAATTACGAGGCCGGCGCTCTACCGACTGAGCTACCGCAGCCCTTCTGTTGTTTAGAATAAAGTGTATATATTTTGAATGCCAGGCATATATTTAGATTTTGAAATCAAAGGCAGTAAAATATGTATTTAAAAAGTGTTTATAATTAAAAAAAATATAAATATTTGGACAGTAGAATGCAATTGTTTTGAAAAATGTTTCTTTTCTAACTTGAAATTTGTGTTTTTGTTGTATGAAAACGGTATTTTCATTCAGTTTTCGTAAAAATAAAATTATTTCATGTGAGTAAATGTATAAATAGATATTTTTATACATAATTTCAAGGTTTTTAAAAGGTGTTATTCCAGTATTTAGACAAGACGCAGTCTGAAATTTTCTTTTTAAAACAATCTTTGAAAAGAAAAAAAAAAGTAAATTAATCAAGTAGTAATTGTAAATATATTTTCATTTGATCAATATATCTGTATAAATTTAAGAATCTATGATTTTATTTCCATTATTTAAAAAAAAAATATATATATTCTACATTATTTTTGCGTATAAAAGGTTTAAAAAAACATAGAAAGGTGTTTGTTTTAAATAATCATTTGAATGTATTATTTAATATAGAGTATGCAATAGTTTTATATAAAGAAACTAAAGATTCTAGTGCAGTAGTAATTTATCTGCGTTATATTATTTAATAATAATAATAATAATAATAAAAACGCGGAGTGTATTTTTTTAAAAGCTAAATTCTGTTGAGTACAATCTATATTTTTTGTGAACAAAATGTTAATCTATTAATAAAACATAGTCAATTTTAATATATTTTTAAAGAGAAAATGCGCTATGATGAATAAATTTATGTAAAAGAAAATTTATAAAATCATTTTTTAAAATAATTAAAAATGCATGCATTTTTGCCGAAACGTCAGTGGAGGACCTCTGTTGAGACTCAAAACGGTTTTGGGCTCTGTCTGTGTGTCTCTCTGTCTTTCTGTCTGTCGCGCGATAGCGGCCGCAAAAATAGCGCTATTGACTTGAAATTTGGTACACATGTTCATGAGCCCCACGAAATCAGTTGTATAGTTTTTGGTATGTATTCAGTTCGTAGTTCGTATACAGGGACACGCCAAAGTTTTTCTTATCATTACGGCCTATGGGAGAAATTTGTATGTATCGCGATAGCGGCCACAGAAATCACGCTATTGACTTGCAATTTGGTACACGTGTTCATGTGCCCCACGAAATAAGCTGTATAGTTTTGGGTGTGTATTCCATTTGTAATTCGTGTACAGGGACACGCGAAAGTTTTTCTTATCATTACGGCCTATGGGAGGAATTTGTATCTACCGCGATAGCACTCACAAAAATCATGCTATTGACTTGCAATTTGGTACACATGTTCATGAGCCCAACGGAATCAGCTGTATAGTATAAGATGCGTATTCCATTTGTAGTTCGTGTACAGGGACATGCCAAAGATTTTCTATCATTACGACCTATGGGAAGAATCTGTATGTACCGCGATAGCCACCGCAAAAATCAAGCTGTTGACTTCCAATTTTTGCCGAAACGTCAATGGAGCTGTTGAGACTCAAAAGGATTTTGGGTTCCGTCTGTCCGTCTGTCTGTCTGTCGTGCGATAGCGGCCGCAAAAATCACGCTATTTGACTTGAAATTTTGTACACATGTTCACGATCCCCACGAAATTAGCTGTATAGTTTTGGTTGTGCATTTCATTTGTAGTTCGTGTACAGGGACACGCCAAAGTTTTTTTTATCATTACGGCCTATTGGAAGAATTTGCATGTACCGCGATAGCGGCCCCCGAAATAACGCTATTGACTTGCAATTTATTACACATATTCATGAGCCCAACGGAATTAGCTGTATAGTGTTAGGTGTGTATTCCATTCGTCGTTCATGTACAGGGACACGCCAAAGTGTTTCTTATCTTTACGGCCTATGGGAAGAATTAGTATGTACCGCAATAGCGGCCGCAAAGATCCTTCGATTGACTTGCAAATTGGCGCACACGTTCCAGCTTTGCATATAAGCAGCTGTATAATTTTTATTGCTATATTTTTTATAAACTGTATACAGGGACACCCCAAAATTCTTAACATAATGGCATATGGGGTGAATTTCGTTTAAACGCATTTTAATATCATTACTTTGCAATGAAGAAAATGAAACTAGCGTACGTGAGTAAGATGCTTAAACTTATGTTGTTTGAAGAAAATATGTGCTCTTAAGCTTTCTAATTAATGTACAGGATCTTACAAAAATGTTCTGACAATGTCACGTAGTCATCCAAACGATGTTAAATTTGGAACAATTATTAATTTTAAACGCAAAATAAGCTGAATAGTTTTTACTGGTGTATACAATGTATATGGTTCGTTTACAAAGGCACACGAAAGAATTTCGTAACATTAGAGCCTATGGACAAATATTTAATTTAAGCACGCACTTTAATGCGTTTATGCTGAATTGAACTTAATAAAGTTAACATACATTATAAAGATGCTTAAAATCATGTTTACTCTTAAAAAAGGTTGTGTATAGACCAAATAATTTAAGGGACCACACAAAATAATTCCGAGTATGTACTGTAATCATCCAAATGATGTCAAATTAGTTTGAAAAATTAATGAGTTATAATTAATTAGGTTTATTCTTATAATTGGCGTTTATAATGATTGTGGCTACTCTTTCGGGATACATAAAGGAATTTAGTACTATTACGGTCTATAGTCGGTATTTCTTAAAAGTGTATTTTAACATGGTTACATCTCCATCAAATATAATGACATTTTATTAGAATTTTAAAAGCATGTTTTCCTGTTGAAAATTGTGGATATAGAATTGATAATTAGTTTAAAGGTTACGCAAAATATTTCCGATATGCTATGTAAATTTTTTGTATGAAATTTGATAGTTATGAAATTTGGTATTTATGAATTTCAGGGAAATAGTACAAGACCGTCGTTTATTAAGAATACATATTGTTTCGTAATTGGGGGTTCGTAAGTTGTCCGAGAATGAAAGGCGAAACTTGCAAAAATTCAGTGATTTATTCACAGAAAGTTCCAGAAAAATAGAGGTCTATAAACCAAGTATCAGCTTCAATTCAACCAGTAAAACTAGCCTTAACAACAGCCGTTAACAGCAAAACAACATTACAAAATGTTTATCAATAACACATAAAGCAAGTCTCATTCAAAGAAGCTCAAAGCAATGCAAGCATTTGATGAAACTGACACAGATCTGAGATTCGCCGCCTTGGCTAAAAAAATGCTCCTTTTATACTATTCTATCGAACACAGCCTGTTGTGGAAAATTCTCGTATCGCATCAGCAAATGAGATTAGAGTTTCCATATTTGGTATATCCCTAATAAAGATTTTCTCGCCAAGGTCACCAAAAAATTCGCCAAGGAGGGAAACAGTCGCCAAATTTGGCGCCAAATCAATTTCTTCCCTCATTGGAGCTTTTTAATGCGTTTTTAAAGAAAAATTAGGCTATTTTGACGCTAAAACGACTAGAAATGCACACAATTAGCATTTTATCGACTTACTAAGCCTCTTTGAAAGAATTTATACAAAAATAAATGCAATTATTTACAATTCCGTAACATTTTATATGATATACAAATAGGTATACAAAGAGAGATAGAGCAGGGAGTTGAGGGGGGCGGCAGCACCCCTCAGGAATGTATCTGATTATGGTAATAAGTCGATCGAATCAATGTATACTATTATATAATAAGGAATAAATAAAAATGACCTATTGAATAATATATCTGATGCAAATAGGACGTTGAGGCTCCTGATCTGCAGATCCATTAGTATATAAATAATGCATAACCCTTTTTTTCCATCTAGAACGGAAGCATTCTAATGAAGCAGCAATTTTTCATTGTTTGTAGTATTTCATTAAATAAGCATCATTGTACATGGCGTGTTCATTTTTAATTCTTCAAATAGCAATAATATTTTAGTAATAAAAGTTTATTCATTTTAGCATATTAAGAATAAAAAATTTGTCATTTTGGCTAAAAATATGCTTTCTATAAAAGAATTTCATTATTTCTTTACTTACAACTATAATACAGAAGAAATAAAAGGAAATTTCCATTAACAACAGAAGTTCTTGCTCCATTTATTTACTTAGGCGAAGAATCTAGTTATATTATTTTCACAAAAAAACTAACATATATGTATATATACATACATACTATGCATCTATAGTTACACTTTTTTTGCTTCAGTAAGCAAAAGTGATGTTATGAGTATATACACTGCATGATTTCAAACCTGTATTTGAATTTCAAAATTTCAAATAGTAAAATAATAAAAATATTTAACATTTTATATTCAAGATTTGAAAAAATGAAAAGTATATACATTATGTTGTAGGATATTATGCAACGGGTTTGATACTAGTTGCTCTTCTAAGTTTCTCCCTAAGTCTTCTTTTAAGAACGATCATTGTTAAAATTTTATAATTATTTATATTAGAATTTAGAATCGTAAAGATACAGATACTTTACAGCGCAACATGCAAATAACTAACTTTTTCTATGAATGATTAGCTGGAGATCTAATGTATTGCAACGGAGCACCAGAATCACGTATATAATAGAGAACATTTCAATGCTAGAACATAACATCTATCGAGTGCATTTCCTTGGATTTATACGTACCAACCTCGCAGGTGCGTTTTCCAACGCTATATGTAAATAGCAATAGAGAAAGAACGAGCAGTTTGATTAAGGGCGGTAGGATGGTTAAAATTCAGGATTTTTAAATTTTCCAGTCGGAATGCAAAAACTCGCTTGGCAGGGATGTGTAAAATAAAGTCATACAGAGTGCCAAGATGGTAGCAGTTGACCGAAAGCGAGGAAAATCTGATCATCCGGTGGGCGCTCACAGCACCCGATGCGTCCTTACCATCAATGACACGTATTACCAGAACACTATAATATTATAATAAGTTTACAGACCATGGATAAATGACACAGTGAACTAGGCCAGCGATCACAAAGGCTAACGCGCCGATTGCTTTTCTTAGCTGTACTTAACAAGGCGAGTCTGTATGGTTCCAGGTGCCTTCTATCTAGAATCACGAGGACAGAAGTATAATTGTATTCACTGATTAATTTTTAATTGAGCCCAAATAACTTACGAAGCTGTATCTGGAGGCGTGCAGGACAGAGGGATGAAACTCATTGGTCGTCATATTAGTCTTACAAACAGAAATTTTTGAATGGGATGCTCATTTATTTGACAGTTGGGCATATTTAGTTGTTATCTGTGACAATTTTATACAGCCATATGCCAACGAAATTTTAGACCTCATTGTGTTTTCTTCCTTTTATGAATCCATGGACTTATTTTGAAACAGAATAATGCGCCTTTCTACAGATTATTCACGTGCTTCTCCAATATTTCTCCGACCGGTGCTATTACCAGGTCTTTCTACAATGGAAAAAATTTGGATTCTGAAGAGCGTGGATTTTTAACTGTCCTTTGGTCATGCAATTCTAAATCGCTAATCGTAATGTGTACCACGAGTGCCTACAGGAGGGCATTCGCAATCTGTTAGTGGGCTCAGCCGTGTAACAGCTTGCATTATACCAAAAGAAGGGGGAGGGAAGACAACGCATTATCGTTTCTTTTTCATACTAGCACACTGCACTGAAAAAAAAAATACTGCTTTCATCTAAAGCGAATAAGTAGTCATTTTCTGAATTCTTAAACTATAAATATAGACTTCTGAGTTATGCGTATAAAGTAAGCCAATAAACTGTCTAGATAGAATGATCAAGAATTTATAGTTTATACTCTTCTAGATGATAAAACAATATTCTGAATAATATGAATATTATGAATCCCTTGTATTGCAAGAAATTCTCGCTCGATTTCCCAGAATTAGGTCATAAACTCGATTTATAGTTACTAAAACTTGCCTATTATGTTCGCATTTATTTGCAGAGATTTTTAAATAAGTTTGACATAGATATATCAAATATATTTATATATTTAAATAAGTTTGACCTTGCAGAAAAAACTAGAATTCTAATAGGGGTTTCTAGAACTCGCTTTCAAAGAGGACTAGAATTTATAAGGGTGACATGGAGCTACTATCTTTACTAATACCACAATTTATTTTCTATTTGTCAGTCACAGAACCTTTTTCTAAAGTATGTTTAACAGCTTTCATTACATTCGGATAACTTTTTCATGGTGCGTCTATTTTTAAGTAATAGATTGTTTGTTTAAAAATATATAATTGCAAAATATGTACATATAAATAAATAAATAAAAAATAAGCAAACATGAAAAGCGTATTCGTTTTAGATATATAAGAAACAAGGAATATATCCTTATGGTTAAATTTATGTATAAATTTAGTAAAAAGAATTTTTATAAAAGCCTAGAATATATTTTACTTATTAATCATTTGAATGCATAATTTTAAATCGTGTATTTTTAATTTTTATATAGATATTTTTAAACAAGAATTTTAAATAGGAGTAACAATTTCCCATTTATTCATACCATTTCATTAAATAAACATCCATGAGTATGGCTTGCTCAGTTTTGATTCTTCAAAGAACAGCCAAATTTTATCTTCAGACAAAATATATTCTTAATAATGAAACCTTATCTGCCTTAGCTATTTAAGAAAAAAATGAATATGCCGTTACCAATAAATTTATGTAAAAGGAAATTAAAGCACAAATTATCGTAAGTAATCACTTAAATGCAACCATTTTTTAATGTAAATTATGCATAATTTTTATACCAAGGTACAAAGCATTCTAATGGAGTAGCAATTTCTCTTTGTTTATATTATTTCGTGAAAAAGGCCTCGGTGTTCATTTTTAATTCTTTAAAGAGCAAACGAATCATTTTTGCAATCAAAATGCTATTTTAATATAAAAAAACACATCCATTTTAGCATATTAAAAGAGGAAGAATACGCTATCATGCATATAATCATGCATTTAGCAAGGAAACTTTATTATTTTTCTTCCTTGCTATAATTCAAGAAAAATAATGGAGATTTTTCATTAACAAACAACAGAGCTTGCTCTATTTATTTACTTAATTTTATGTTAGGCGAAGCATGTTCGATTATCTTCGTAGAAAAACAGTATATATATATATATATATATATATATATATATATATATATATTTGTATATATATATATAATATTGTAGTTTTCAAGAAATTTAATTTTCTTCTTTTGAATAATTCCTAACTGATATTTTGGATTCTTGTGGCATTTAATCGTCTATTATTCTTTGTTTTACTGCATTAAAAAAAAAAAAAAAAAAAGAAAGAAACACTGTCATTTTATATACATAGGTAGTTAAAACTCTAACAAATAATTACACTTCTTTTGCTTCAGTTAACAAGATGGGTATTATGAGAGTTTATATATGTAGAAAAAGAGCATGAATGTAGCTTATATTTAGGTTTTAAAAGGTTTTATATTTAGGTTTTATATTAGGTTTTTTATATTAGGTTTTTTATAGGTTTTATATTTAGGTATTAAGATATTGAAAACACAGTGTTTGTTCGTACTGTATATTAAAAAAAAATAAAAAAAATAAAAATAAAACTGTAATTGATTTAAAAGGTAATATTTTAAGAGTTCTGATAATATTGTGTTTTCTGATTTTAGTGCTTAGTAATAAGAATGTTTGTATTTTGTTTCTTTATAAGACAAAAAAGGAAATTTAAGTTTCCAAAATATTTTACAATTGAGTGTATATTGAAATAAATTATATATAATTAAAAAAAAAAAATATTTTTTTTAATTTCAGATTTAATTTTGAAATATAAATAAGGTATTTAGTTTCTGTGTTAAAAAAAAAAAAAAAAAAAAAAAAAAAAAATCTTTTAAAATTTACTTTTTTTTTTTTTTTTTTTTTTTAAGATGACTGTTGTTGCTAAATAAATATTACAATTATGTGCTTTCTGTTTATATATAACAAAAAATTTTTTTCATGCAAAAATGCAATTGCTCCCGTTACATTAGTTTAGAAATTAGCATGGAAAGTTTAATGGAAATTTATGAAATACATTGCTGTGTAAATTAGATACTTTTTACAACTCCTTTTTCTTAGCCGTGTTTTATATTAAAATGCTTTTTTATTATACAATTTTGTCGATATATGTTTTTGCTTTTAGTATGTAGTATGATCAATGTCCTTTCGCTATAGTCTCAGTTCTTAGTTACAAAAATGTACAAAGAAATACGTAGGAGAGATTCAAGAAGCAAGACCTTTTAACCTTTATCTGCCAGATTATGAAACAGATAATAAATGTATTTAAAACGTATTTTCCTAGTTACTTAAGAACATTTTTTAAAGATATATGGAATAAAAATTATGCATATGATCTCATCATAGTAATTAATGAGGATTTTCTATGGTGGTACATTAGTGTACCACTGGTACACAGAGCTCGAAAAAGATATTTGGATCTTTCAAAAATGTAAAAAACTATTTACTCTTTATATTTCACATATGTTTTTTAATATTTGGGGAAGATTTTTCAAGTAATATAGGAAATAATTGTAACACACTTGAAGATCGCGAAAAAATGGCAAGCAAAAACAGCGAGAGCACTTTGTAAAGTACTTTCTGGAGCAAAAGCAGCTACAGGTAGCGTCAAGAAGGTTCAATATATTAAACCTCCTTGGGTAGCGTCTAGTGTCTTGTAGTGAGATTAAAGTGAGGTCTATACGTTCTGTTCTTGTAAATTTCTTTGACATTTATTCCATAAATTCAGTTTTATATGCTTTTTAAACTAATGGTATTATAAATTACTGTCGGTAGATAAAGGGTTAATTGCTAAGGAGATACTTCTAAGATTTAAAACGATTTTCATTTTAAATGTTACAAGTAATTGCTATGACTAGAGTCTGCAGTTTGCGTATTAAAAGTATATTTAACTTAAAAAATATTAGAAAAACTCCGAAATAAAAGATTTTTTCAACACTTTTTTTCGGCAGCTCACTCCAATCTCGGTCTACGATGGCGTATCGGTTTTCAGTGTAAAATATACATTTTTATGAATATCATATATTTATTTTAGAGCACATAACTGGCGAAGACAAAACAAAACAAAAATATTATTTATTATTATTTTTTAATATTTTGCAAATACCAAGATGTAACTTAAAACATTAAAGAAGATGATCAGGCACCAAAAAATGTATCCCATCTTATCCCAAAATGTTGATGGAAGTTCACTTACTGACTTACAAAAACATATCTTTCTGCCATATTTCACAACAATATTGAAGCAGCTTACTTGGCCCCAACCCTGTAGAGATACGTTACCAACTGTAACTTTGCAAAATGTTAATCTTACGCAGTTACAGCTGATAACATTTCTCTACATGCTAGTGCCAAGTGAGCTTCCCCAATATTGTTGCGTAATCTTACACAAAATTTTTTACAGTGTAGGGGAACCGGGACCCTTTACAGGTTTGGGGGGTAGGCCAGGCGCTGTGCTTTTCAAAACTATCCAACATTTTTTTTTTTTTTTTTTTTTTTTTTTTTTTTTTAACTGTGGTTTAAATAACTAACTAAACAAGGGATAAATCAACACGTACCATATGAAGAGAGATAATTATGAATCTAAATTAATCTAATAAATTCCTAAAAATTTTTAAAAATGCAACATATGTCTTTTTAATCATGCATCTCTTTAATGAGCGTTCGGCGACCCTCTACGGAACCCATATATGAGATAATCACGTGACACGGCAACTTGTCCAAACTTACCCAATTGAATTTTAAAAATAATAATTAAAATATATATATATTACGAATAAAACTGACAAACGCAGAACATAAAACAGTCACAGAAAAATATGTAAAATTATTAAAAAGAAAAGGATTATTTACATAATGTTTAAATATCATCACGCTAATCAAAATTGTATGATATAATGTCAATTATTCAAAATACAACAATTAAAAAGTTACATATGGTTTTTATTAAAAGTAAATGCGATTATTGAACCGCATTAGCCAAATATTTTCTCATTCGCCGTTTAATTAAATTATTGACAGTTAGATTAAATTTCATTAAACATGATACTGCAGTTAGTACAATTCATGAAAACAGTAATTGAGTTATTTGCATAAATGTAATTTGAATTTCCCGGTCTATTTCTATACATCCTAACATCACCGGAAACAGTGTTATGGAAATATATCTTTGATCTGCATCGGGAAATCTGCATCTCTGTTTGTTTAAACCAATTAACTCGTAATACTTCTCTATGTTGATTATTTGAATTACATTAATTATATGTCATTATGTTTGTTTGATAAGAGAAAAGAAGAGCTCGCACGAAGTGTTAATTGGTTTAACGTGTTTGTAGTTGTAGAATATTTTTTTTCTTTGCATCATTTCTTTCAAAATATTTGTTCTATGCTATACTGCGACCAAAAAAAAAAAAAAAAAAAAGAGGAAAGGAAAATTGTTTGACATTTCCTAAAACTAATTAATATATATTCGTCACCTGAAAAAAAAAAAAAAAAACCTTTGAATATATTGCAGGTTGATTTTATGTTAAAATATACTGCATTTAGTTGATTAGAGATTATTTTTTTGTTAATTTAGAGGTAATTTTGAGAGATTAATTTTGATATTTATGATATTTATATTATAGTGTTATAATATAAGACTTACTGAAAAATATAATGAATAAGTTATTAAAATACTTAATAAATATCGTAAATTGTGATTTCAAAGTCCCTCAAATTAATAATTTTTACCTTTAACGAAATTGAAACTGCTGTGTATGAATTTATTATCAGAAAAACCGTGAACATTAATATATATATATATATATTTATATATATATATATATATATATATATATTGATTTTACGGTACATCATTAGAGAAATCTTAAATCTAAATTTTCCATATCCCAGCAATTTTCTAAAAAGCTGACGAGTACAAAAAGAATGTAAAATATTTGTAATAAATCCAAAGAATGCGAAAAAATTATTTTTACACAATTGGTTAATGTTTTTGTCTTCCCATTTTTTTAAACTAATTAAATATTAACCTGAGGAAAAAATGATTATATAATGGCCTTACCTAAGTCTAATTTTATGTTAATTAACTTGTAAATTAGGAGACTAAAGTCACACAAAAATTCGTTGTCTGTGTAGCATATACAGTTTTCCTTATTATGGCTTATTTTATACATAATATTATTGGTATTGTACTAATAATCTTCTGCTTATATATAAATAGAAAATTCTTATACGTTATTGTTGTAAATTCAAAACTTGTTCAATTATTCGAAATTTAATAATTCCTAAACTGCAACACATATGAATTTGAAACTAGATCTGATACGTATTTAAGCTTTGACTTCTGAGCTACCATTGTATTATGATGCCTAAAAAATATTAAACAAACTCAATAAATTCAGAAATATTTATTCCACTTTTATATATGCTGTTTTAATAATTATGAAATAGTAATGAAATAGAATGAAATATCTTTCAGCATATCATATAATTTTAAGATAGACCTTTTACAATAGACCTTTTTATGATAGAATGAAGGAATATATAGCAGATTTAAAATATAACAGAAACAACACTGCTTTTTCACAAACTTATAATACTAATCCCATCGAACCCGATTTTGAAAATGCCAGGGTAATTTACAATACAGACAATAGAAACCAAGCTCTTCTATATGAATCATTTGAAATTATTAAAAGAAAATCAGAAATTTGTAACGATTCATTATCCATAAACCCCTCCCTCAATTTGGCTTCATTTCTTAGGCTTGAAATAATTTATAGTTACCCTGCTATTGTTTTCATTCTGGCAACCCCGCTGTATGATACTTTTGGCTCCGTTTTCTTTAAGTGGTTGTCTTTTTCTTGTAATGATCATGGTTAAAATTTATTTAAGTGATTTTAGCTCATTTTTTTTAAATGTATATATAGTATGTTTTTATAATTTATGTAATCATCTATTAATTTCCTTGAAATTGTATTTTTGGTATCATGGAATGACTTAAATTGTCTGTGTTTATGGTTTTTGAACGTCATTTTCCCCTGAGGATGGTTAAAGATGAAATTTAACCGAAACGTTGGATATAAAGTTTATTAAAGTTATATGATATGCTGAAAGATATTTCATTATATTTTATTACTATTTCATAAACTCAATAAACTTCAAAAAGATGCAGTATTTGCTTCGAGTTGAAAGAATTTGATATGATCCTTCATTAAAAGAAAAAAAAGTTATTAGTCTAACATGGAAGCATCAATGGAGAGATCCTATTCACGTGGCGTTATAATATTCAACAGCAGACCTTTAAATAGTTCCCTGAATTTTTATCTATGAGTTATGCAGTACAATTTTTTAAAACTGTTTTAGTGTAGTTTAATTTCAGCTGAACACTTTAAAACTGTTGTTTTTTAATCCAATTACCTAACTATAATGTGTGATAATACTTTAGCCATACTAACAAAAATATTAATAGTAATGTAATGTTTTTTCTGTTAGTCTCTTTAATTTTAACAAAAAGTATAGCATAAAATGAAACATTTTATAGAAAAAAAAAAAAAAAAAAAAAAAGACAGCTGCAGTAAACATGTTTATATGTACCTATTACTTCGAAGTTTATTTCTTATTTTTTAGAAAATAAAATAAACTTTCTGTATTTAGTAATTTAAGTTTTACTTCGAAAGTTAATTAAATAGAGTTTTTTATTTTAAAACAAACAAACACGAAAGTTATTGCAGGTAAAAATCTACTTTAATAAATTACTTTTAACCGTGCCTTTGATCTTGTTAATCGAAACCGTTGCTTCATATTTAATTAAAAAATCTGGAGTGACTCCACTCGACTTTCCGAACATTGAGTAACTAACAGTTTTGTAGATAAAATAAAGAAAGAGGAGTTGCTAAACAAACAAAAGAGAGAAAACCATAACAGAGTGTTTGAGTATTTTTCTCCATATATCACACGAGGTTTTATTTAACGCTACTGAACTTTGAGCCCTTAGATCATAAGGATAAAGAATTTTTCGTTATATCCCTGTAAAAATCTATAAATGCTAGATTCACCAAAATGCTTATAGTTAGTGCGACAGTGATTTATAATATTCATACAAATTTTCAGCTCAATTGAATAAGGCGTTTAGATGCTATCGCTGGTAGAATTTTTCTTTGTGTCCCTGTAAAAAAACTGTAAGTGCTAGATTCACCAAAATCTATACAGTTGGTTCAAATGTGACCTATAACATGTGTACAAATTCTTTGCTGAGATTAATAAGGTATTTAGACGCTATCACACTTTTAAAAATTTGGCAAAGAATTTTTCTTTGTGTCCCTGTAAAAACACTATAAGTGCTAGATTCTCCAAAATCTATACAGATTGAGTATCTGTGACCTATAATATGTGTATAAAGTTTTTGCTCAATTGAATAAGGCGTTTAGATGCTATCGCACTTTTAAGATTTTGGTCCCTTGGCCATGATGATAAGAATTTTTCTTTGTGTCCCTGTAAAAAAACTATAAGTGCTAGATTCACCAATTTCTATAGGGTTCGTACTATGGTGACTTACAATATACGTACCAACTTTCAGCTTATTCGAACAAAGCGTTTAGACGCTAGCGTGTTCACTCACAGACATACACACATACATACACACATACATACACACACACATACATACATCATTGTAAAAATAGTGAAAACGGACTCTTTGGACCTCGAAACGTATAGAAACATCAAAATCTCGAATTCGAATTTTTGACATGATTACAATACTTTCCTCACTATAGTGTTCGGAAAGTAAAAATGTTATAAAAAAAGATTGAGCTTGTTTTTATCATCTGCAATTCAAAGCTTTAATCATTATATTTTCCCCAGTTAAATCAAATATTTTGAAACTTAACATTTGACAATAATTAAAATATTTGAAGTACTAAAAAAAAAAAAAAAAAAAAAAAATAATAATAATAATAATAATTAAAAGTTAAAAATACTTTTTATGATATATCTATTCTTCCTCACGTAATCTTTTAAGAGAAAATGTAAAACCGGAATTCAATTATTCTGTAGACATATAATTTTTAAGATATTAAATCTTGTATATCTCTACAAAACTAGACGTCTTTATTTCATAATATATTCAGTTAACTTTTACTTTTGATTTGCTAATCCTTTTAGTTAATTATTTTTATGCGCAAATCTAATGGGATTTATTTCAACTACATGTTTTTATTTTTTTATTTATTAGCAAAGTTAAAATTTGCTGATGACATTAAAATACATGCATCCTACATATAAATGTTTACTCTTCAAAATGAGAATAAAATAATAGCAACTGATTAAAATGTATGTATTTATAAAATCGAAATTAGAAACATTGTGAATGATATGAAATCGAAAATCAATACGAAAGCAATATCAGTGATAACTAATTTTTTAATTTAGGTTTATCAGACCAGTCCAGTTATTGAAAGAAAAAGATTTTGACAACTCTAGATATTAAAAATTGTAAAATATTGTCTCTACTTTTCAAAAAGATTTAAATACCTAGTGGCAGCGAATGAAAAATTACAGAATCAGTCTTTCCTTCGAAGGTAATAAAAAATTTAATCACAAAAAAAAAAAAAAAAAAAAAAAAAAAAAAAAAAAAAACACTGCGCGTCATACATTAAGTTAATAATAAAGAACGTGCTTTATAGTATATTACAAAGTAGTTATTTATATAAAGATCTTTCGAAAATAATTTATCATTTAGCATCTTAGCACACACATGTAAAAGCATTATTCAACAAGAAAAGAACGCGTAACTACAGGCGATACCCCCCCACCCACCCACCCACCCACACACACACGCACACACCTTTAAAAAAAATGAATAGATAAAAAGTAAATATAAATATAAATCTCATTATGAGAATTTGATCCAGAGAATTAGATTCCCCATTTCTTTCTGTCCATGTAAACCTATACTTTGTACTTTTAGGCTATCTCATTGAAAAATGGAGTTTTTCGAATTCTGATTTTATATTCCCTTATTTGATTAAGTCAATTGATTTAGTCCTTAGTTTTTAATTTAGTCAGAATACTACATATATATTATAAATATATATATACTGATACGTAGACAGATTGATAGATTTACTTTTTTAAAATTTTTATTTTGTTACTTAAATTCAGAACTCTAATTTTCAATCTCAAAAAGAAATTATTAAGTTTAAAAAATGATTACAGAGATAAAAGGTGACAAGTTCAAAGAGCGGAATTTAATAATAATAATAATAATAATAAAATTAATAATAATAGTAACAAAATTCCAAAAATTATATTTTTTAATTGGGTATTGAAAAAAATAGTGCCAAAATTAAAAAATGATACAAATTTTGCAGATGAGGTGCTTAAACCATGTGGGACCTCACTGCTTACAATTACTCCAAAAAGAAAGTTTTGCTTACCGGACTTACAAAATTTCCGAAATACGTGTAATAACAGGTGGCAAACCAAAAGCTGAAAACATAAAACAAATCTCTAAAGTTAAATTCTAAATATATGTACGAAACTAATTACGTGTGTACTTAATTTTGTACAGTAATTTTGTGTTTGCAATCTCTGTACATAAGTACAGAAATTGCAAATTTCCAAAACTGATATTAGTACTTGGTCGGATAGAGGAAATATAAGCAATTATTCCAACTTCTGAAACTATCACTACTTCATATTCTTATTGGCTTCTATATATATAGCAAAAATAATTCCAAACGAACATATATGAAGACTATTAGATCCAAATTCAGATTATCAATTGAGTGATAAAGCGAATCTTACGCAAACACCCCATGGTTACACAGGGTTCCCACGGCGCAAATTTTTTCAAGGACTCTCCCACCAGTATTATCTTAAAATAAATTTCCTTTTAACAGTACAGCGTACATTAAAGATTAAATTTATTTCTTGATAATATTGGTGTGAGAGTCCTTGAAAAAATTCAGGCCGTGGGAACCCTGGTTTACATTTTCCCCACTTTCCCATAATTATAATCTACTGACACTGACACATACATAAAATCCCCGCAAATAAAATGTAGCATGAACATTTACTAACAGTATTTTACACTAGAATTCCTGAAAGGAATAAGAAACCTGCTCTGGCATTAAGAAAGAAATGAAACTACAAAACAGAGATTCTTTAATGTCTGTTTTGTAAGCCTGTTCTGAAACAACAACAACAACAACAACAGCAACAACGATAACAACAAAAGAATTAGTCTCGGATAAGATATTAATTTTATTTCAAATTATTATATTCTAGATTTAAAAAATCCTATTATGGTTTGAGTAAATATTAAGAACATTTTGATTATATATATATATATATATATATATAACTTTTGCATATATTGTCTTTATAGAATCTTTAAACTTAATTTTTATTTATACATAAATCATATGCAATTAAATATTTCTGACGTATAAATCCATATCTAAAGAAAAAAATGTAACATTAAAAATCGTCACTAGAATATCAAATAAAACTTTTACTCTTGGTTAAAATACATTTTTTTAAAAAATAATAAAATTCATTAGTTTAAAGATTTTTCTTTATAAAATAACTCTTGATATTTTGAGTAAACATGATAAAAAAATAATTAACATTCTTTCATACAGTAAATATGCTTTAACTTTTATTATATTTTTAAACGATACAAAAAATATGACGTGCAAACACAGGGCAAAAGTCTTTCGACAAGTAAATTTTAAATGATCAATTACATTAAGGAAAATTATATTTTAATATGCTTTTTCCTTCCTCAATCTTAAAGCAAATTTAAATTAAATTTACTTGATATAATACAAAGGTTTAACACTCAGAGTTATCATAAGTTAATTAGTTCAAATAACTGGAAATGCAGAAAAGTTAAAAGGAAGCCTCGATTAGCGTAAAACTTCCGGACATATCGTAATAAGCACTGTAACACATGAGTAATGTAGTTTTTGATAAGGATAACACTTCTTAACATACCTTCTGAAGATTTTGAATTTAAATATAATATGAAATGCAAATGAAATTAAGTATAGTTTGAAATGTATTAAATAAATGAAATTTCAGTTATTAAATTTCAGTTAGTAATCCTCCGTTCATAATAGAATTAATTATAACAAAATGAGTGTTTATTTATTTACTTACCTTTAGTTTGAATAATTACCGCGCTTTTAAGTAATATTTGTGTGAAAATATATTTTTTTAAATATTGTTTAATTTAGAATTTTTTTAAAGACAAATTATTTTGTTATAAACAAATTTAACTATTTAACATACACAATTTTGATAGTACATTTTAAATTCCCTTCTTATTCTTTTAAATGTTTGATGAATATATGTGTTTATTTTAATAATTTAATGATTATACATAAAAATTGAAAAAAAAAAAAAAAAAAAAAAAAAAAAACCTTACATTAAAACTTTTGAAAACTTTTTACGTTATTTTGGTACGTGTTACTGCATTTATTCATATGTAAAGGAACTTACTTATGAATTTTTTGAAAATTTAGATAAATCAAATAAAAAATAACGCATTAGAACTATAACCAATCATCATTTTTAAGATTGTTCCTAAACACAAATTACGCTTAGTTATGCATTATACACCATTTAACAAAATTGAAATACAGAGAGTACCAAAAGTCCTTGACACATTTGAAGCTTTACTATCAAATTAAGTAATTTTCACATGAAAGTACGGTTTGT
Organism: Salticus scenicus; assembly: GCA_963930645.1. Lineage (NCBI taxonomy): Eukaryota > Metazoa > Arthropoda > Arachnida > Araneae > Salticidae > Salticus > Salticus scenicus. The sequence goes on along the minus strand of OZ005652.1, from coordinate 266,981,523 downwards.
ACGACTATGCTTCTTACGGTGAAAAGTTTTGCTTAAGCAAATAAAAAAGTTCATTCTGAAATTTGTTTATATGGCTCTGTATCTTAAAAATAGCAAAAAATAAAACATGAAAAACGCAAAGCAAGCTATTAAATAACATTCATTCTCTGAAATTCACTATAATATTTCAATATGTGCGCATACAAGACACATACAAACGGTAATACAAATCAATCCATGTGTATGCTAGCATTGCATATGGAAAAAATTAGATTATAGTGTAACCAAGTTTCTCACGCCTAGCACTGAGGACTATTCAAAAGACTTGGAAGTTTGCCAAAAAGACCTACAGGTTGGAATTTGGTAAGCATCTAGTCATTCGTCGTACCCGTATTGCTATTTTCTCTTAACCACAAGGGTTATCATCCCTGTTTTAACACTGAAATCACTGACGCCCGTATTCACCGATAACCTTAACCGCCAGTAGAACTGGCGGTTCAGAAGCTGCCGGTCTGTCTCGAATAACCGGGAGTGACAAATCGGTATTCACCGTTTACTTGGGAAGTAAAGTTGTTGAACCAAGAGTATTTCAACCTGCTTGAAACTATTGAACGCTTATTGGCCAAAAGGTTCACGTGATAACCGGTGTTTTTAGCTTCTGTTTATTTTCATTTCTATCGAAACGATCGAAAAGAAGCTTTGAATTTTAACTTTCATTTTTGATTTTTTTGTTTTAAATTGCACATATCTTACATAAAAATGGAGGGGAAAAGTTTGTTAGTTTATGAAAATAAATTACTGAATATTTTATATTAAAAAAAAAAAAAAAAATTGCATATTACTTTATAAAAGTTACTTAAAAAAAAGAAATAATAAAGGAATTTTTTGCAATTCTCAGTGTCAAAATGTTAATAATCTTTGTAATTGCTCTAATAAGAATTATTTTTGTTGAGAACAAATAAATGATTTATATGATTAGATTTTACTACAGCATGCGAAACATTTCAGACAGTGATTTGAAAAATAAATAAATAAATAAAACATTGAAATTTAAAATAGAATTAAAATGAAATATACAGTGTGCTAATAGTTCTCATATTTTATATTTTAAGTACATTACAGTAATAGCCGTTGCTTTTATTCTTATAAAAAATAATTACTTATGACTATATATTAATAAATTTCACATTCTGTAATTTCACCACTATAATCCTGAACTTTTTGAAGTTATTTTCTAAGAATAAGAATATTCTCCTCAAAATAATTACAGTATAATAATCTTTTATATAAAGAAATAAAGTAATATCCAAGAGAATATTCTCTAATTTATCTATACTTGGAATGTAATTCATTTATTTTAATTTTTATATTTTTTATTTATTTTGTATGAACTTAACATATTACAGATAAATTTTTATATTGGGCATTAATGCTTATGACAATATTTTCCTTGGTGAAAATATTCTCGCAGATTACTGATTTTACATTTCCAATAGTGTTAAAAACAGTAAAAACAATCATCCATAATTTGCCTATCTACTGCAAAATAATGTATTTAACTTTTAACAATATTCATCATTACAATAAATTTCTTGTTTTCGCTTTAATAAAATTTTACTAATTTTGATAAAATTTATCTTGTTTGCATAAAGAGCAATTTGTTTACACATCTCGAAATACTTTTTATTTTTGTTAAAATAATTACAAGATAAAAGGAATTTTTTTATATACCACGTTTTTAAATTTTCTGTTGAATCATATAAACTTGACAATTCTATGTATTAATAAGTACTTTAAAATATTTTTTTTTTGATGAATTATCACACGAACTTGAAAGAAAATGATCAAATGCATAACAAAGAAAGAAATTTTAAGAAATTTTCAAACATTTATTTATTGAATAAAAGTATGTCCTCGTGTTCTGAGCTATTCGAAAAGTTTCAAATGTCTAGCTAGTCGAGATGTTAGTTAAAATTCGATTGCAAGATTTGTACTGGACAAACAAACAAGAAAGTGAGTTAATAAAAATGTTGTCAGTTACCCTTAATTAGAGAATACATGAGGTGTTGTACAATAATATTGATAGCTTTATCACAGAAATGCTTGCAAATGGAATGATTTTGTTCATACATGGACAATTAAAATAATTTTATAAGTATAGTTTAACTTTAGAAAATTTTTTATTCATGAATTCATCAACCGTGAACACTCATTTTAATTAGGTTGGAGTGTAAAGGTGATTAAATTTTTCATAAACCAACTATGAGAAAAATGCCAGAGCCGGGTATCGAATCCAGGCCCTTCCGCTTAACGTGCAGATGCTCTTCCATTGAGCCACCCTGGCAGATAACCAGCCTAGCATTCCTCACATATCAACCGTTGGCAAGGTCACCTTGTCTGTAAACACAGATGTAACAGGTCAGACAATATTAATCGTAGCAGAACTCCATAGACTATGAAATTTCAATTTAGAAATTTTTTTATTCATGAATTCATCAACCGGGAATATTCATTTTAAATAGGTTGGAGTGTAAAGGCTGATTTAAATTTTTCATAAACCAACTATGTGAAAAATGCCCGGGTTCGATTCTCGGCTCTGGCATTTTTCACATAGTCTCCTATTCAAAAATCTAAAAGAAAAAATCCACTTAAATTAACATTGAAGCCTTCATTAAACATGTTTAACACATTGGCGGCTAATCTCGCACCAGTGCATGATGGGGAGTGCTGTTTGCGATGCCAGTCATGTGTCGGCAACCAGTGTGCTAAAACTAAAAGGCCTTATTTCGAAGCTTGACAAAGCACAAAATGAAAAATAGAATAAAAGAACATAAATCTGATATTAAATTCGATAGAAAGAGCCACTGCACTAACAACTCTTTATAAAAATAAATTAAAATAGAGTTTGGTAATACAAATAAATTAGCAAATCACAAAAATTATGTTTATACCCTACATCACGAAACTTCCAAAAATTTTAAAAATAGATATAGTTGCAACAGGAACAAACTATTACTGAGCATAAGCTGCAAGTGGTCCCATCTATTGCAATCACAGGACGAGGTTTATGTTTACTTTCGTGATCTACATGGGCCAACCAGTGGCCAAGAGGTTCTATGTTCAAAGCTGGTAGGCGTGAGGTGCCAGATTTGATCCCATGTCACGCGTGTCGGCCTAGCCATTCAGAGTTTTCCGTGGTTTTCTCCAAAACTTGCATAAATATGGGCTATACACCTTAGAAATACCCCCTCGAAGGGCAATCCCACTGAGGCCCAGGACCTACAGCAGTCAATCAGCCTTATTCTCAAATCCAATCCATTCGTGATCTGCATATTATGTGAAGCTGCTCTTGATGAAGTCGTGGAACCGTGACCTTTTTTTTTTTTTTTTTTTTTTTTTTTTAAGTTATAATTTTTTTTAAATACATGCATTTCTTTTAGTACGGCAGATTGTACTATTTCTTTCAAACAGTGATTTTGCCATCGTTACCATTTTCTGTCTCCTTGAATGAACGTGCAAACATTTTTGTTTTTACCTAAATGTATACAGCTGAAAGTTTGTCATTATATCTATCAAAATTATTAGGTTTTAACAAAAGTTGGTATACTAATTAATTACTGTAAAATCTAGCTAATGCCATATTCTTTTAGTTCAATCAGATAATTGGTTCAAAAGATATTAAAGAAAATCCCATTGTAACGTTAAAAATTTTAAAAAGAAAAAACAAAATTCTGCCAAAAATAAATAAATAATTTCTTCTGATGTCAAAAAAGAAATTTTTTTTTAATTAATTAAAATTGAGAGAAGTCGTGCTAAAGAAATTTAACAACTTTAGTATGGGACTCCTTGATATTTCGCACCAAATTAGCTCAGACGTTTGTTGCCATTGTCTTTACTTATGCAATTGTGATAACTAATTTAATTAATTGCCAAAATGACAACAAAAGTTTAAAATCCGCCAAAGTGCTCTTATGCTAAAGCTAAAACATAGAAATTTTAAGAAATAAATATAGTAACCGATGCTAGGAAATGATACACAGTTGTTGCATGTCTTTATATGGAAGAATATATTGAAATAAGTCCTATCATACTAAATTAAATTATGTTTTGTGCAGGGCATAGTGTTTTATATTTATCTTTAAAAAAAAAAGATTAGGTCGGTCCTGATTTTATCGTTTTTTGTCTAGGCCAAGCCTTACATTGCAAAATTAAAAATAAACGGGGTAGGCTGGATAAGCAAGTGCGTGTCGGGCCTAGTTCTCAAAATTTCAGCCTGTGCATTTTCTAGTCCTTATGACAGAAACTCGCTTCTTGAGTTTCTGGAAGCAACTTAAAACTGGTGATGGACAATACAATGAAAATCGCCAACGCCAACAGATATTCACAGTTCCTTGTGCAGTGCATTTAATGCTCACTCTGTGATTGCTGATACATAATATTAAGGGTGAGGCATGGTTTAGAAAACTATGGAAGTGCTGAAGCAAAGCGTTTCCAAAAGCAGAAGACGAATCAATTCAGTCTTTCGACAAAGCGACGTTACTTGATTTTTTTTTTTTTTTTTTTAATCTTAAATAAGGGAAGCTCTGCTTCCATCACTTCCATGGACGCTTTGCTACTGCATCACTTGCTTGCCTTTCAGCATCAGTTAAATAAGTGTGACTTTCTTCAAACTGCAGACATTATAAAATGCAATAAACTCACAACAATTGTTTTGGTTCGAAAGAACACACGACCTTTTGTCAGGCAAAGAATGTAGGCTGCAGTTAAAGCGGCAACATGAGTGCAGTGCTCGTGCCTACTTTCTTCGCCAAACGAAGGGTCGTGTGTTCTTTTGACTCGAAACAATTGTTGTGAGTTTATTGAATTTTATGGTGTTTATTCAAAGTTTTGTAATTATCACTTTAAAACGCCAGTTGTGGTGCTTTCTTACATCCATTTCACAATGTCTGAATATGATTATTTCATGATGCTTATACACTACTGATATTTCACAAAAGCATTAGGGAACAGCTTTAGTATAGGACCCCCTTGGTGAAATAAAAAAATTGGCAATTAAATAGCTCAAATGATTTTCGGTAAAGTCTATAATTATGCAATTGAGATAATTCACATTTAATCTGGCAAAAAATAAAAATTGCCAAGAGGGTCCTACACAAAAGATGTGTCCATATTACTTTACAAACAAAATCATGACAAAATAATAATAAATAAGATTATTCGATTAACTGAAATTAATATTTAAAAAATAAATCTAAATAAAAAATTTAAAACTTTTTATAACATCAGTTTAATCAGCTTTTTTTTTTTTTATGAAGCAGGTTTTAGTCATTTTAACTATGCATTAAAATGATTGTTATCTTATAAAGCTGCACATACCTTGGCAAAAAGTATCAAGCCTACATTGGTTTAAAATTTCAAATTTTGTATAAAGGGTCCTATACTATAAAGCAATGCCTTAATGAGTGCGCCTATTATTTATTTTCAATTAACTTTGTTTTTTATCAACATAATAAAATTCAAATAATTAATGCCATTTATATTTCCTTAACAGCTGGAAAATTACAGTACTTGTCCACAGTTTTGATTTGTTGAATATAGTTAAAATGCTAATGAAAATATATTTATTTAAACATTTCTATTGTTTAATTAAAAAAGAAAAAAAGTTAAATATAGTGTCAAGCAAAGTTTGCTATAGTAAGTAATATAACTGATATGAAAATTGTTATTACAAAAAAAAAAAATATATATAATGTAAACTTTTTAAAGCAAGCATCTGCGAGTCACGAGGTTTTTAAGAGAAATATTTCAATAAATTAATAATAGTTATTTATAATAACAGTAATGTATAAATTTCTTCAGTTTAGCTATTGGGATAAATAATTTTAATGTACTCACCTTATTCATCTTGAATTAACAGCTGTATCGCAACATTGCTTTGCACAAAATTACATACCATAACAATCACTATTATACATGTATGAATATTCTGTGTACATGAAAACCCAAAGCTCAAGTTATAACCATAGAAATAATAATAATAACAAGAACAAATAATAGTACAAGGAATAGCATCCCCCTCCCCCAATCTCATTCAAAAACAATGGTTATCGACTTTTTATAAATGAATACTGAGAAAAAACAGCAATATAATAGCACTGCATTTAATAAGTAAAAGAAAAGAAAAAAAATGTAATCTAAAATTTTGTGCAACCCTCCATTTTCAAAAGGAAAAAGACTCCAAATATACGTAACATTGAAATGCATTTTTTTATATAGTTATTTTTTTATTCAAATTATTCATTTAAAATTAGAATCATAGACAAAAGCATTAAAAAATAGAGCTGTTATACTTACCAATTAGTTAGGCAAGGATCCTCTAGAAAGGCCTTCATGCAGAGCATTCCACCATACGATTAGGTTCATACTGTAGACTGCCTTTACAACATCAACAAGACTAGCTAAGAAAGCTACCCCATTGAACATACCTTCTATTAAAACAGAAGGCGTCAACAGAACAACTCACTTGGCATTTGCCTTTAATTTGCAATTAAATCACATATAAATATTTAGTCAGTCCAGTGTACTGTTGTTTCTTTAACCACGAACATTTCACTATTGTTCTGATCTTCATATCATGGATTGTTCTGATCTGCACATTTCACAGATAATGCGCTGAAGTAATCTAAAAATGATGAACTTAAAAAGAATAACATATTACTGTTAAATTAATAGTGTAATTTGAAAAATGCATTTGCACTGAAATGTATATTGTAACAAATGGTGTGCCATATACTACTATGAAGGGAAATATTCAGATTAATTATACGAAGATTGATAACAAAGTATGTTACAAATGTTTTTATAGAAATATAGAAAGTTTAGCTAAATTAATATATATTTGCATATGATGCTATTTTAAACTTTTTCCCATTTTGTTACTAAAGTCATTTTTGAAAGAGCCAATATTTACGTGCAATAAATGAAAAATTAAACTTGCTTTGATAAAAATAATTATTCCGATTAAAAATTTAAATTTTACAAAAGTAAATATACAGTCATATCCTAATATTTTAACTACATTCCTCCAATTTCATAAGCATGCATAGATTCTAAATATTAATCGTTATGGTATTAATAACCCCTATTTAAAAATTTGTGTGATTATATGGACTATAAAAACAATAAATCCGTGCAGCTGCACGTAGTTTGCTGTGACAATTAATAAAGCATTTGCTATACTTCTACCTGAGTATACAGTTTACCTATGAGATTGCAGATTATTATTCTTTTTAGTTATTTACTTATTCAACAATTTAAGATGTTGCAGTAGAATATAAGTAGATAACAATAAATAAACGAGCAAGACATAAATTGAAATAATTTATATCGGATGGTATGTAGCACAGAAGAATCAAGTACGGAGATTAATAAGTCAATTAATTCAGTTTTTATCACAGCATTAACACGGAACAGGCTCGTATGTGTACAGAGATGGTTATATTCCGTGGAAACTATACGATTTGTTTTTAACCATCGTTATTTAAAATTTTGGTAAAATAACATTACTACTTTTAAAGCAGTATGAGCATTTTTTAAAGTAAACAATTCAGAGCAATGAACGAATCATACATAAATACCAATAAAGAAGTTATCGTAAAAGAATACATACTTCCTTCAAAGCAGTATGAGCATTTTTTTAAAGTAAACAATTCAGAGCAATGAACGAATCATACATAAATACCAATAATAAAGAAGTTATCGTAAAAGATTACATACTTCCTTTTTTTTAACAAAACACTTAAAGGAAATACATATTAACACTTAAAGGAAAGAAAAAAGTTTTTTCTCACTCGCAACAGGAGAGCCCCTAACATCAACAAACCGCCATTATTATTTTTACATTTTGCTTGGCTTCATTTACGCTTTACGCATGCTCAGTAACGAAAAATTACGGTTAACCTTCCTCCAGAGCTGGGTAGAGTTTCTGAGCTTGGAGTAGCTTTTCAGCCGCGGTAATACCAACTACGGTTATTGGTGAATACCATTTGAGCGTTCAAGTCGGATTTTCGCGGTAAACCGCAGGTTGAGGTAAACGGTGAATACGGCCGTGAGTCTTGAACTCACTCAGCACTTGTGGCTTCCACAGTCACCAAAGACCTCCATGGTCGCAAGAAACGTGGTTGAAGAATACATGCGTTATTTGTGTCAACAATAACATTACCCAAAAAAGATGCACAAATTTTACCCAAATCTCTGAAATATATATATATATATAGGAAAAAATGAACAAATGATTGAAATGAAATAAAACCCCCAAAAACACAGAGGTCTTCATCAGGGTGGACCCTCCGTGTAGGGAGGAAAAGAAGTTTCTGAAAAAATAGTAGCAATTAGGTAATAACTATCCTTAGCCCCTAACTTCTCACCAAACAGAAAACCACCATTAAAGGAACAGAAATCTAGCATATATAATTCAAAAAATTCTAAAAGAAAAATACATCAAACTAATATATATATATATATATATATATATATATATAACACAATAATATAAAGAATTACAAAATGTATACAAGAAAGCATATAAAATATATGAAATAAACCGCTTACCTGATAAATAAACCGTTTTCGGCCAATGGGGCTACTCGTCGGTACTTAAATGCTGCCCTTGAATGAGGAACTAGATCAAACCGAAAGAGGTAAACACTGGAAACACTCTGTTAAAAGTTGGGATGGGTAAAAGTTAATTTGCAAGGTTTTTTTTTAGATCTTCAAGAGCTATTTTTTAAATCATTATCATTATTGCATATAGTGCGAATTATTTTAAACTGTGTTAACATAACATTCTTCAAAACTTTTCTACTTATATTTGAAAACCAATTAGTGAAACTGTTTACTTTAAATTAAAATCGTCTTTTTATCATATAATCCAATAAGCCATTTTTCTTTATTTCTCTTTATATTTAGATCTATGAATGAAATATTATCTGTATCGGCACGGTTTAAAATTAAATCTTTGGGATTCTCCTGTTGTTTTTTCTAATCTTTAAACTTTTATTTTAATTTTATATCCCATAAATATCCGTTTCAAAAGTTTCCTATATATATATACATAAAAGTTACTGTGGTTATATAAGTCTGAAGATCGAGGTAATCATAGTAAAAGTACAAAAAATGGTACATGAGTTAAACAAAGGTGCATGTAGCGCTATCTGAGGAAAAATTTTGGAAATAATTATTTTTATTTTATTTACATAAACAAAACTTTTCATTATAAAAGTCATCGTAGCTCAAAATGCACTCTTATACGATACTTATTAGATTTTATATTAAAGTTTAAAAAGTGTGCCAGAGAATTTTGAACCACCCTGTATTTCGTATTGATAAATGTACGCACCTTTCTGAACAGAGACAAGAAATTGTTGATATCTATTATTTTACTTATGTGCAGCTTTTTCGTATGTTGTATATAATTTAATAAAAAACATTGCAAGATAGGTGTAAGTCGCTCTATAGACACAATAACATTATCATGAATTTTTTATTAAAAATATAAGAAATAGAAAAAAACTCTTCTACTATAAAAATAAAACATGCAAGAGTAATGTTCTTTAATCAGATGTATTTGGAAAAACACACCGAGGGGAGAAAAAAAAGTAAAACTTTATAAGATATATTCTTTAGATACTGATAAAAAGTATCACTGTGTTTTTTGATATGGTGTATGTAGCTTAGTCATTATCCACATGTGATATCTCAGTTTCCTAAAGGAAAATATATGGATATAAATATTACAGTACACAGAAATTTCGAAAAAAAAAAAAAAAAAAAAAAAAAGAGAGAGAGAGAGAGAGTTTATTTTATGTAGAAAAAAAAGAAAAAGAAATTACCTTACTTAAATAGAAACCTTTTAGGACTCTGAAAGGTCTCAGGTAGTTCCATTTAAATACTCAATTAACAACTTTCAAAATGTGTACTAGTAAACGACTATGCCACTGTGCGCGTTTGTCTCTGTAGTTACATATTTAGTAAATGCGACTCACAGAGATATGAAATTTGGAAGACCTTGCAACGTAAAAAGAAGATAATAAAATTTAATTAGTTTCTTTCGTTATAAAATATTTTCTTTAATTTAAAAGTTTCACATTTGATGCCTTATCGCTCAGTTTCTGAATGTCTTAAAAATATATTGCTGGACCAACAAAAAAGTAGACACTTTTAGATGAAAAAAAAAAAAAAAAATGCTTCTTTTAAATCTGAAAATATTTTATTTATTTATTTATTTATTTATTTTTTGTGGATAATTCACTGATTCACGGATTCCAGCACTTTTAATGTATTCTATATTAAAATGATTGCATCTGCAGAAACCTTAGATTTAAATAATAAAGATGATCTTGAGGACTGATGCTGAAAAGAAATAAATAAAAATCTTTGAATAAACATCATAAAATGCAAAAAACTCGTAACAATTGTTTCGAGTCGAAATAAAATATGACCCTTCGTCAGGCAAACAAAGTAGGTATGAATGCTGTCCTTTATTTTGCAGCTTTCTTTTTTACTCTGTTCTCCTAACGATGGATCGTGTTTTATTTCTGTTTTCTATTCCCGATTTAATTCCATTCTGCTTTTAATTTTTCAAATTGACTATTATTTAAAACTAATAAACCATGATACAACTTTAATTATCAATTTTTATGCTTTTAATCTTTATTTTATTTATAGTTTCTCTAATTTTTCTGCTTTGCTATTTTGGTTAAGAAAATTATCTCACTATACTACCTTGGCTAATAATTCACATCATAAACGTGATAAGTCACTAACCAGTTGGTCGTTCATGATGACTAGTATAACAATAAAAACTCTCAAATACAAAAGTGTATAACTATAACCACTGTGCGACTATGATTTTCAATATACTGACGGTTTGAACAAAAAATGTAATAATATAAATTGAGAGAGCTCTATTAAATACAAATTAATATGACTATATCTTGGTTTTAGAGTCATACTTTTCAAAAGATTACGTCATATTCTAAAACCCAAAAAGAAATATAGCAGGTTAAGCAGTAATACCTATGACAATAAAATAGTAGATTTCTTTAATGACATAAAAAGAATCAATTAGCCAATAAAATTCAAACAATAAATTTTTATAAATTATTTGTTTGCTACATAAAGGGACAATTTAACTAAAACTTTTTTTTTTTGTGTGTGTGTGTGTGTGTGACTGCATTAAAAGATCGATACGAAAAAGCGCTCATTTGGATATGTCTAATAAAAATTTATTTTATTGAGCAAATTTCCAAATTTTTAATAAATTCTATTATATAATGATACAACTTGCAAGAAAAAAAAAAAAAAAAAAAAAAAAAAAAAGCATTGGTCAAGGAAATGCGCCAATACATAACATTGCTTAAATACAATTTTTAGAAAAGTTAGTGGTAGAAATCATCAAATGTTACTTTGAGTAATAATAATAATAATAATAAATAAAATATATTAAAGTGAGTTAGCCATTCCATTAAAGTTTTTATAAAAATACAGATTTTTATAAGATTAAGCTTTGCATGAATATAAAGAAGCAAGAAACTTAAATAAATGCAAATGAAAATGTCTTCAAAAGTTAGAAATTTCGCATTGCTTGAATATTGATGAATTTTACAAAGTAGTTTTATAATGCGAAAAGAATGGGGAAAAGACGTCCCTCGTAAATGATTCTTTCTATTACCATGAATCAATGTAAATTTCACTTTTAGAATTTTAAAGTAATGGAGTTTTATCGCATCATTTTTGCGCTGTTTTATAAAGAGAATCTGGCAACAAAAGTTACAACGACAAATAGGATGCTTAAGGTGTCACACAAGTTTCGAAGGTTAAAGAAAGCATATTTTCTTTATTATTTTTTTTTTAAATATAATAATTAAACATTTTTATTCAAACTTATGATATGTAAAAGAGCAACATTTAAACAACATTTTACAAAATATTCTTTAAAAAATGTGGAAAATTCAGCGGGGGGGGGGGGGGGGGGACCTGGATTCCGGAAACCCTTCAGAAAAACGGTGGACTCGATTTTTCAAAAACTAAAGCTCCGATCGTTTTGAAATTTAGTGCACTTTTTCAAAACAGAATTGACTCGTGCTTCAACGAATGTTTTATTAATAATGTGTTCTTCTACACTGTTAAAAATTTCTGTAAATTTAATGTAAATATTTATCCAGAGTCTCTGTAAATTTACAGTAATTTTTAATTAAAAGTGAATAATCGAGATTCTCAATCTTTATTTTGTATTTTTTACGCCATTTTATTATTTGATATTAAATATGACTATTTCTACTTTAGAAAAAGCATTCCAAGTGTGAAATATATTCTCTACAATAATTAATTAAATTAATATTAGTTATTAAAATGAATGTATAAAATAAGTTTTTTAACATCTCCGTTTTTTAACAACCTTACAACTTAACAATAGAATGACAACAATTTTACAACGTTTTTTAACAACTAAATTAATATTAGTTATTAAAATGAATGTATAAAATAAGTTTTTTTTTTTAACATCTCCATTAGGCCGCGGTAGCCTGGTCGGTAAGAGCAGCGAGTTCGTGATCGAAAGATTGCGGGTTCGATTCTCGAGCCGGCCGAAGACCGTCGTGTACGATAATGGCGACTGGTGCACGCTAAATTCCGTCGTGGTCGCAAAGTCCTCCAAGTTCCCATCAAAAATTATACCTCTGGGGGTACCGGAACAATGGTTTAACTCACTCTGATCCGGATCAATATTCGAGTTCCTGTTGTTTGGCTGGTGCTGCCATCTTTCACCAGCTTCTGGAGCTAAAGTCGTAGTTCCTCCCTATGAGGCGCTCCTAAATAACGAAAGACGCACCCCTCATGCCTTAAAATAAATCCGGTTAGTTCCACTACGGGGACTCGGAATTTTCGAGTGGCATACGACAACAACAACAACATCTCCGTTTATTTTTCTCTGTAATTTTACGTAAGTCTTAAGATAATAGATTACACAGAGTTTTCTGTTGAAATTTTTAACAGCGTATTACAACTAATTTTATACAGGATTATATTTGAAATACAGGGTGGCTATTAAATATCCGGAAATGTATTTGATAATAAACAATTAGTGAAATGGCAAACAAATATAAAACTTCTCTTTTTGCAACAAATAATGTCTAATAATTATTTTATACTATGAGTTTTTGAAATGGCGGTTATTGGCTTTACTACAATCTTCTTCGGAAGTGAGGTGACGGTGCGGCGCAAGTAGTTTGGATCTAAATCGTCCTATATTTTGATCAGGGCTTTCTTGAGTCTATCAAATGTATGATTTTGTGTGTTCACAATGGTTCTTCTAAGAACTCACACGCTGAAAAATCGATTAGGTACAAATCAGAGCTGTTAGAAGAACACAGATTTTTGGTCAGATATCTTTTCACTTTGACATCGATTAAAGCAAACGTTGATTTGACTCCATGGTCCAGAGCACGAACTAAGTAAAAGATATTAGTTGGGTGATTTTGCTTCCATGGAAGTACAGCTTTCTCTAAAGCAACTTTTGAGCAACTTTTCCATTATGTTTTAAGTTTTCTTCGGAAAAAACCAGTTGTCTACCAATTGTCACTAATCTCAGCTCAAACCATCAAACATTTTTGAAACAAAGACCTTGTTACATCTTTTCGTTTTCTGGTGTTCTTGAGAGCTATCTCCAAAAGTTTGAGAAGATTTTGAGAGTTTTTAGCGGCTTAAACAGTAAAATACTTACGTAAAATACGGCTTATTGCTTAAAAAGAGGCATTCTATCAGCAGACGATTTTAACCGTTGTCTGGAATGGAAACAAAGCATCTGGAAGTAATTAATGTCACATGATCTTGAACTGGGGTTAAAAATTGCAAATTTCAAAGTGCTTCAAATTTTTTTTTTCGCACACAACACTTAATATACAACCTATTCAGCACAAAACCAACCTGCAGTTAAAATTTCATCAATTTTCATTAATAAACAAAGCCGTTACATTTTAATTGCAAATTAAATTTTATTCTAACACGTAATCTTTCAATAGATGATAGGAGTTTCCATAGCAACAAAATACATTTGAAGGAACTAAAAAAATACTTTTTCTTTTTACTTATATTACTTGACTACCGTGGTACATATAGGTTTTGGAGACCTAAAAAATATTTATTTTTCTTTTTACTTCCATTAATCGACTACCGTAGATAATGGAATTAGAGATTTCACGTGATTTACATGCTTTAGAATGTCCTGATTAGGATTTCTTTTGTATCTCAGCTACTAATTAAAATAATTTCATAAGTAACACATTATTTGAAAGCTTTGTTGATTTGTGAATTGAACAGTAGATTACAGAAATTTCTACCGCCAGATATTTTAAAATTTCAATATTTCAAATTCTAATTAAATTATTTTTAATACATCATTCGAAAGATATTTTAAAGTACTTTTATATTATCGAAAGTGGGATTCGAGATTTCACCTGATTTACACGTTTTGAGGTCTCCTGAATCGGTTTTCTTTTGTATCTCAGCTACTAATTAAAATAATGTCATAAGTAATACATCATTTGAAAGCTTTGTTGATTTGGAATCGAACAGTAGATTACAGAAATTTCTACCGCCAGATGGCGCTGTAATATTTTAAAATTTTAATATTTCAAATTCTAATTATTATTAAATTATTTTTAATACATCATTCGAAAGATATTTTAAAGTACTTTTATATTATCGAAAGTGAACTTTGAGATTTCACCCGATTTATACGTTTTGAGGTCTCCTGATTAGGTTTTCTTTTGTATCTCAGCTACTAAATAAAATAATTTCATAAGTAATACATCATTTGAAAGCTTTGTTGTTTTGGAATTGAACGGTAGATTACTGAAATTTCTACCGCCAGATGGCGCTGTAATATTTTAAAATTTCAATATTACAAATTCTAATTATGATTAAATTATACTTAATACATCATTCGAAAGATATTTTAAAGTACTTTTATATTATCGAAAGTGGAATTCGAGATTTCACCCGATTTACATGTTTTGAGGTCTCCTGATTAGGTTTTCTTTTGTATCTCAGCTATTAATTAAAATAATTTCATAAGTAATACATCATTTAAAAGCTTTGTTGATCTGGAATGGAACAATAGATTACAGAAATTTCTACCGCCAGATGGCGATGTAATATTTTTAAATTTCAATATTTCAATATTTCAAAGTCTAATTATGATTAATTTATTTCTAATACACCATTCGAAAGATATTTTAAAGTTCTTTTATATTATCGAAAGTGGAATTCGAGATTTCACCTGATTTGCAATTTTAAGGTGTCCTGATTAGGTTTTCTTTTGCATCTCAGCTAATTGAGTTAGACCGTTCAAAATTGGTATATGTAGGTTAATGAGGAGGGGCTGTAAGGGTGGGGAAGGAATAGGTGCACGCAGCGCTCACGAGACTGCGCTGCCGAAGGCAGTGGGGACCCGGTCCGACTTTTTACCTGATGAGAAATGATTTTTTTTAATTTTCTTTTCTTAAGAATAAAAGTCTGATTTCAGAAGGAATGTGTGCGCGCACAGCGCGCATGGGACCCGGTGCGAGTTTTTACCTGATGAAATAATATTTTTTTTTTAAATTTTATTTTCTTAATAATAAAATTTTGAGTTGAGAAAAATATGTGTGCACAGCGCACGTATATCCTCACATGTGCGCGCATGGGTGTGCGCTGCCGAAGGCAGTGGGGTCCCGGTGCGAGTTTTTATCCGATGCTAAATGATATTTTTCTTTAATTCCTTTTCTTAAGAATGAAAGTTTATGAGTTATAACATGTAATTTTGAGAAATCATAAGGATGGTGAAGGAATACGCGCGCGCAGCGCACGGGTCTACGCTGCCGAAGGCGGTGAGACATTTTTCCCGATCAGAATTTGTTTTTTCTTTTTTTATCACATGATAAAAATTAATGCAATTTTGAGAATTCATTAATTATTGTGATTCATTTAAAAATAGTGACCAGCGAAGCGGGCGTAGTCTGCTAGTGTTCAATAAAATAAGAATAAATTTTATTTCATTTTCATAAAAAATAAAATAAATGAATAATAAAACAAAAATAAAGGTCATCAGTCAGAGTAGGTAAATATTGCCAGAACAGTTGAAAAGTTACATCTACAATATGAGCGACGCTAAAATTATTTCTGTTTTTTAATCAAAAATGTGTGTAATGCTAAGCGTTATCGTACCGTTACTCATTAGTGAAAAGCCCCACCAGTGGTCGAGAGGTTCTTTTCTAAAAATCTGTTAGTGTGAAGTTCAATCTCAGGTTGCGCTCTAAAACATGATCCTTCGTATTTTTCCGTGTTTTTTTCTGAAATTTCCTTAGATACGAACTAGGAGTCTTTAAAAAGATGTCCCTTGAGAGGGAGTAGACCTAGGACTCTAGTGCAGTCAATTTGACTTAACTTTAACACCAAAACAAACTCCATTAGTAAAAAATAATCGAGGTAAAAACTGAATTTTAATTTGTTATTCTTAAGACTTCTTTTACATAGCCATTCGAAGTTGCAGATTTTTCCAAGCGTTTCTTAATATTTCGAATTCCATTCTTATAAAATATGACGCATGTGGATTACTTCAATCAACGGATTTCTGAAATTTCACAAATCAACAATATAGCTGAAATTTAGAACATCGTGTTCTTAAAAACCAATTAATATGTAGACTAAATTTTATTCATATGTCTCAGTTATTTCATAGTAATAATTAAAACTACACACCAGCTTCATGTACATTGTCGATGTCAAAGTGAGAATTCAAATATGCATCTTTTTTAAATGTGTTTTTATGGTTATTATTTATTTTTAAATGCTACAGGCTAAAATGAACTCAGTTCTTTCGTCAATGTACAGAGAACCAAACTAAAGACAAAAGCTAAGTACAAACAAACTTATAAAACAAAACTGCGTAACTTTAGAAAAAATCTGGAGTGACTCTACTCGAATTCCTGGACATTAAATAATAATTAACTGTTGTATAAATAAGTTAAACTAAGAGAAGTCGTTAAGTAAATTAAAGGAAAATTATATATGGTATTTGAGTAGTTTTCTCTATATAGTATGTTTTTTAAATTAACGAAATTACCCATCAAATAATTTGAGCCCATAGATCATAAAGATAAAGAAATTTTCGTTTTGTCCCTTTAAAAATCTATAAGTGCTAGGCTCATAAAACTCTATACAGCTCATGTGACGGTGACCTGTAACATTACATAAACTTTCAGCTCAATCGTTTGAGGCGTTTAGACGCTAACATATTTTAATTAATTTCAGTCCGTAAGCCACAATCATAAATAATTTTTTATTTTTTGTGTTCCTCTTAAAAAAAAACTTATAAACGCTACAAAGTTCAAAATTTATATAGTTAGTGTGACGGTGATCTATAACATATATATAAATTTTCAAAACAATTCGATATAGCGTTTAGACGCTATTGCATTTTAAAGAATTGGAGCCAACAGGGCATAATAATAAAGAATTTTTTGTTGGGTCCCTGTAAAAATACTATCCGCGCTAGATTCACCAAAATTTATGCACTTCGGGCAATGGTCAACTATAATATGTGTGTAATTTTTCAGCTCAATCGAATAAAGCATTTAGACGCAATCGCAGTTTAAAAAACCTGGAGTGACTTCACTGAACTTTCCGAACACTGTGTAATTAACGGTTGTATAAATAAATTAAAGTATGAGAAAGCATTAAATAAACAAAAGAGAAAATTATAATAGGATATATGAGTATTTTTCACTATATAGTATGTTGTTTAAATTAACGCTTTTTTTCTTTCAAATAATTTAAGCGCATAGATTATAATAATAAGGAAATTTTCGTTATATATCTGTAAAAAATTATAAATGCTAGACTCATTAAAATCTATACAGTTCACGTAATGGTGGCGCATAACAATTACACAGATTTTCAGCTCCATCAGATGAGGCGTTTAGACGATATTGCAATTTAAATAATTTGAGCCTGTAAGCCACAATGATAAAGAATTTTTTTTTTATGTCCCTTTAAAATGACTATAAGTGCTACATCCTCTAAAATTCACACAGCTTGTATGAAGGTGATCTGTAACATGCACATAAATTTCCGGCTCAATCGGATATAGCGCGTAGATGCTATCACAGTTTAATGAATTTGTGCTCATAGGGCATAGTGATAAATAATTTTTCATTGTGTCCCTATTAAAAAAAAAAAAAAAACTGGAGTGACTCCACTCGATTTTCCGAAGATTAACCCTAATAGCGCATCTTCTTTCCAGGACATCTATAGGACATCCTGAGGAAGAAAGGGGCACCTTTCAGATGTATTGTGGATAAGTGTGCTGTTAGGGAAGTAATTGATGGCTGTATAAATAAATTAAAATAAGAGAAGTCATCAAATAAACAAAAGAGAAAATTGTAATAGGTTATATGAGTATTTTTCTTTATATAGTATATTGTTTAAAGTAACGCAAATGCCCTTCAAATAATTTTAGTCCAAAGATCATAATGATAAAAAGAAATTTTCGTTGTGTCCCTGTAAAAATCTATAAATGCTAGACTCACTAAATCTATACAGTTTGTGAGACGGTGATTTATAACAATTATATAAATTTTCCGCTCAATCGGATGAGGCGTTTAGACGCTATCGCACTTTAAGTAATTTGAGCCCATAGACCATAACGTACTAGTATGATGCGGCCACCACATAACTTTCTTCTATATAATTCTACACAAAATTTATTCAATACAAAATGTTTATTAAATTATCAAAATTTTTTCCATTATAAATGCAGACGATTTTTATCTGACAGTATTATATTATCACTAAATGCCGAAAGATTTCATGTTTTGCAAGTTAGAAGAAATAAGATTTTTTTTTCAACGTTTTTTTTCTTTAAAAGTTAAAAAAATCGATAACTTTGTTTTAAATTATCACAGATCTGTAATTCAACCATTCCTTTTAAACGTATTGACGAGATCTTTCGAAAGATACTCATATTGAAAATTTATTCCCCAGGGTGGGAAGCGATGCTCCCACGTGCACAATTTTTTCCTAGTTAACTACTACTATTATCAATAATTCATATTAATTTCATAATCACACGATTAAAATAACTCTCATCTCTCACATTTATACGAAATTTTGTCCTGTACTGCCATGTTAAAAGTTTAGAAAAAAATGCGATCACAGTGCCACCTGTTGAACAATTGTTCCACAAATCTAATCAGCACCAGTTTATATCAGGGTTTAAATAAATACCAAGTTTGGTCTAATTTAGTTCATTGGTTCGCGAGATACAGCGTCCACAAAATTTTTGACACACACACACACAAACACACACACACACAGACAGACAGACATTTTCTAAAAACAGTCAAATAGTGTTCAGGACATTCCAAAAAGTGTAAATCCATCGAAAACTGGAGTTCGAAAATTTTCTCGAATCCAATACTTTCTCTATATATACGTATAGAAGAAAGTAAAAAGAATTTTTCTTTGTGTCCCTGTAAAAAACTATTAGACCTACATTCACCAAAATCAATTCGCTCACATTCTGAAACAGACTATTTCATCTTATGCAAAATTCAAGGTGGTCTATCACAAATAGAAAACGTTTTTTTCTATATGAGACAATAATCAATAGAAAAGGATTCTAGTTCTAACAATATTAATATAATATTTTTCATCATTTTGAAAAAAAAAAAAAAAAAAAAGAAAAAAGAAAAAGAAAGAGAAAAAAAAGAAAGAAAGAAAGAAAGAAAAAACTATGTTGTGTCGTGGGTTTTTTAAATTCTCCTTCTGTTACATAATGTCTTTTATTTCGCTTTTATTTCTCTATCTGTTACATAATGTTTTCATCAATATATTAAAAAATCATTGATTTTTATGTTCAAGATAATTTTAAAGCAAAAGACTTCGATTAGTGGATAAAATTATTATTTTAGTCGAGGAGGTTTGAAATTATAAAATTTGACAATTGTTTAAGGTCAGTAATATATAATATAGAAACGAAATTTTATTCTACATTTTTGTTTTTATAAAACATATCACGTAAAAATTTGTAATAATACTTGTTGAATGTGAGAGGATAGGCCTCTAAATGTGGAGGCCCAGGGCCAGTGTCCCGTGTGCTCGTGCTAGTCGAGAATCTGGTCGTGAATTCGAACAAAGCATTTAGACGCTATCGTGTTCACTCGCATACATACACACAAAGATACATACATAGTAAAAATAGTAAATATGAATTCATGGGACCTGAAAACGTGTAGAACCCCCAAAATATCAAACTCAGATTTTTTACATGATTAGAATACTTTCCTTACATTTGTATGTTCGGAAAGTAAAATGAATGAACTAAGGCGTTAAAGCAAAACAAAAGTTCTTTCGACTTTCAATAACAGAAATAGTAGATAGAAGTCTCCTTCAGATCTCGGCAGAGAAGGAGGTGGCTCGCAGTCTTTAGAACGTTGCGAAAAGTGGACAAGTAGGGCTGTTGACGATCCAGATTCTACAAAGGTGAGCATACAGACAGTTATGCATAGTCGCCATACGTATTATTTCTTTTATCTCGGATACTTGTAAGTTTGTTATAGTCAAATTGATTTAAATGTGTTTTATTGAAATGAGGAAAATACTCGTGAAGTTCTTCGAAAATACATATGGCGAGAAAGAAAGTATTGCAAATAAATCAGTTAACAGCTTGTGGTTTTTAACGAATCATTCTTCAGTTCGAAGCGTAAGAAAAAATTGCAGTATTTTGATGACAAGAACGAAAACAACTAATACTGTTAATTAAAGATTTTTTTTTTTTTTTTTTTTTTTGTATTCATTATTATTAATTACTTTACTAAGAACCCTGCAGGGAAGTGTAATAGTATTTGTTCTATACCAATTAATTCACAGTTACATCTATAACGATATGGTTCTTTTACAGTATGAAAGAATTATTTATTTACCTAAAGAGAAGAGTTGTTCGGAAACATCCCTAGAGCATTAGCTCTACTACTTAGGACATCCCAAACACGTGAGGATTTATGGATGAGATCTCTCGACAGCGAAATCACACATGCCATCGAAAGAAATTGCAGGAAACCTATTCACGTAATAACCATCGTTAACAAGAGTTAAAATCAAATTATACATGGAAGAAACAATTTGTTTATATTTTTGGCCCTAATGATAGTTTGACGAATTTGGGCATTTACTGGAATTAGCTATTGACATATGGAAACTGTGCTTACGATACTTATTTAGTTTTCAGCATTTTATATCCGTTATGTCAATTAGTTAATTTTCATTGTTTTTAAAACTTACATCTCTGCAGAATCAATTGCTGATATGTGTAATAAAGCGACCATTACAGATAATATCTTGTATCTCATTCATTATTTGACAAAGGCGAAAAAAAAAAAAAGAATAAATAATAATAATAATAATAATAATAATAATAATAATAATAATAACAGTGTAATATGATTAGTACGTTTAAGGTGGAACTTCTCAACAGAAATATTATGATTGACATATTGACTTATAAAAATATTTTTTTAAATCTATGAAATATCTTATTTTCGGTTTTCCTTCTTTCCATGTGAGGAAGACCCCGCTGGTCCTAGAAGACAACTAATCTGTACACTTTGGAGCTGCAAATTGTCTGAATTATAGAACATTTGGAACTAAATTGCACAAACTACTAAATTTATAATTCATAAAAGTTTTAAATGGATAAAGTATAATAAATAGACTCGGCATAATAAGACTCGGGGTAAAATAATTAATAATAATAATAATAAAATATACTTAATTTTTTTCACCATATATTTTGGAAAAGTTCGCTAAAACATTTTACGTTTTCCCAGTTTTCTTTCTTTCTTTCTTCTTTTTTAAGTCAAAATTTGTTACTAATTCTTGAGGGATTTCGTAGCCGTCGGTGTTCGAAATATTATAAATATTGATCTTCCAAACTTAAATCGGGTCGAATTTTATTATTTCTTTTTGATCCTCACTCTCACTTTACTGATTTAAAATGCTTGCAATGATTTTCTTGTGATTTATAAAAAATTGGATTAGCTGTGCATTGGAAAAATCAGGGTGTGAATATTAGGTGATTGTGAATTAAAAATAAGTTACTCGAGTGTATTTAACTCTTATATTTTAAAGTGATAAAGCGATGAATTTTCTCTCTAGAGAGTTTTAGCAAAAATAGTGGGATATGAATTTCTTTGCATACCAGTATACAAGTATTTAAAATTATATCAAGTTTGATTTTGATGCACGGACTGTAGTCTTGAAGTGCTAATACAGCATCCATAATATCCTTGGTCTGCATGTTGAAATCTAAAGTATACCGAGCACAGTCGACTGAGTCTACATATTGGAAAATCTGTTAAAAAACACAAATGTTCAAACTTAAAATAAACACTAACATAAAGTATTCACTATATACAAAAAAAAAAAAAAAAAAAAAAAAATATCTTACTTTAAATATTTGTTTGAATATATCTTAGATTCTTTAAGAAGGGTGATTTGTATCGGGCTGTTAAGTATTCTTAAGTATTCTGTTTTAAAAACTGTGTTGTTTACTTACTCTAGAATCCATTAAATGCGTTTCTTTGAAACGTGACTCTCCTTACCTGCATTTTACACTGGAAAAGATTTAAAAGTACTTTAGATAAAACTTTCCTCGTTTAGAAAATATAGTTTTACAAGAAAAATAAACAAAACAACATGTTGTTTCTTTCACTATATTTAGGTTTGTTTGCAGGTATTTTCATAAAAGTGAAGTTTTTGATGAAATGTTAAAAACAAGTGTCATACTTTGAAAGAACTCTTTATAAAAGAAGAACCACTTTCTTAAAAATAATATGTTTTATTATATTTAGAAGAAAAAGAGAGTCTCAGAAATAAATGTAATGTAAATTTAGATTACACTGTTCGGCATGAAAATTGCCTCTGACACCATTTCAACATATTCTTATGTAAAATGACTTCCTGAATCCGACAAGGACCACCATTTTGCCCAACCATCCACCGTTTTCTAGATAGTTCTAAAACACGAACATTTGTAGTAAGGAGGAAATTTGAGGGGATTTGAGCCCAGAAAAAAAAATCAATAAAAACAATCAGTTTCTGTTTCTTTTTTTCTTTTTTTCCGCAATATTTCTGTTATTTTTTACATATTCCAGCTTCCAGTTTGTAATTTTCTTAACAAAACACCCCAAATAATAAAAATTATACTGTGAAAATTTTTTCAAAATGTTGGTGAGTGGAGTAAAGTCTCAAATCCCTCACAAAAAAGTTTGACTAATTCACTGTATGACGTTTGCTTTCAGTAACTCCCACGTTAAATGTTTTGGGCAGTAAAACAAGAACAGTCAAATCTCCTGCTTTGACACGTGTTAAAGGTTATTGCTCTTATCACTGTAGTCGTCAGTCGTTATCTAACTTTAGTACACGTTTTGCGATAAGAGAGTGAACTTTATGGTGTTCTCAACAGTGATGATCTTGTGAGGTGATCTTTAACACGTGTCAAAGGAGGATGTTTTACTGCCCAATTGTTTATGACTATTTTATTATTAATTTATAAAATGCACGCATTCAAAACAAATGTACATTTTTTCTTATAAACATTTTTTTTTTCTGCGAATGGTCTTTGGTACCGTTTCTGATCCATTGCTATTCAGTGTGGTATCTGAAAAATACACACACACACACACACACACAAAAAAAAAAAAAAAAAAAGAAGAAGAAATCTTATGTATTTAGGTTACTGTTAGTTGTCCTAAAGATTATAATTTACTGAATAACGTTCATCGTTCTCTTTTTTTAGGACGGAGGACAATTAGTTTCAATCTGGAGTTTTGTAGAACAGTTTTGTGTAACACCAAAATAAATTAGAAATATCAGTCCTATCGTTACAAATTAGGTATGAAATGAAAGGGGTAATTTTTCTGAATCCAGGGGTGCAAACAGTTTTTGGACACCACAATTAAATTTTTAAAATTAATTAAAGTATGAAATTTGGGTGGAGGCACTTCATTTTAATTCACTTCCGTCATTTTAGAAAGTACGTAGCCCAGTTTCACGGACAAAAAATGCGATAAAAAATAAATTAAAATTAAAAAAATTAAAATTTACAGAATGATATTAATAGTACTAAACTAAATTCTGTGTTTTCCAAAATTTTTAATGTTTTTTTTTTTTTTCAACATTTTAGGATTTATTTATATTTTTGACGCGCTACTTGTTTTAAAATGACTGTCGCGAAACAGACTCCTTTGCGAAAAATGCCCGGTGTACTTAAGCGTAAAAAAAAAAAATAAAAATAAAATAAATAAAATAAAATAAATTAAAAAAAATGCCCAGGATTATATCAAAGTGTATAATTATTATAATTATCATCATTATTATTATTGGTATTTTGGGTAATTTTAAGTAAGGTGCTTTAAGTATAGTGTAATGTCAAGTAGTCGTATAGAGGTCTTTTTCACTCCCTGGTAGTAACAAGGTTTTAAAAATTTTGTTTTAAGATTGTTATTTAAAAGTTATTCCACATGATATTTACTGCCGTTTATTATTTATTTATTTATTTAAACTAGCCTTTATATTTATTTAATAAAAAAAAATAATTTAAAAAAAAAGGATAAATTGTATCATAACTGTGTTTATACACAAGGGATTTCTTTTAGTACCCCATCATACTATAGGGTTGAGGAACTTAGGTAATCGTGAAAATTTTCGACCTCGGATTTTTCACTTTTTTACACGTTTTCAGGTGTGAGGAATCCGAAAATGACAAAATTTGTATGGTGTCCGTCTGTAGGGGGTCTGTTAGTCCGTTAGTTAGTTTCTTAGTCTGTGTACACGGTACCTCAAGAACAAATAGTCATAGACAAGTCAGATCTATTTTAAAATATTACTTTCGACAATGTCAAGTTCCCAATTTATTTGCAACATTCGAATTAAAAAACTTCGTAAGTTATTAGAAAATTACGATTTTCTTAACATGGGAGAATAGGGAAAATTTTCACTTAAACATGCATTAAATGGAAAATTTTTACTGTAAAAATGTCAGTTTCAAAATATCCGTTTTGATGCCGGAATAAACATCATTAACTATAAACAGGGTACTTTGAAAATTTCGCAAGTTATTGGAAATTTACGAATTTTTTAACATGGCAGAATAGGGCAAAATTTTCCATAAACGTCAATTTTGAAGGATATTTCATCGTAAAGATGTCAAACCACTTTTTAAATATTATTTAGGATACTGGCAGGAGAACCCTTGATCACGAATTTTCCAATTTAAAAAATTCGTGAGTTATTTGGAATTTACGATTTACTCAATATGGCAGAATAGGGAAAAATTAAGCCTAAACGTCCATTTTGAGGATCATAAATATATCAGACAACTTCAAAAAAACATTTATGATACTTGTTTGAGCATGATGGACTACAAATATTTTAATAGAAAAATTTCGTAAGTTATACGAAATTTAAGATTTTATCAACACAACAAAAATTAAGATTTTACATATAAATATGCCTTTATGCCTTTGGAGGATTATTGCATTGGAAATAGCACCGTAAACTACGAAATTGACCTCAATAAAATAAATTAATAAATCAGGATAAGATAAATATATCGAAGTGAACAGTGGATAGCCTATTAGGCGGGGATTTCGTTCTGTCACTGTGTCAAGCGTTTGTTCAAATTAATTTCTTTTAACATGATTATAATATGTCCTGCATTAGAAAATTATGAGAATATATATATGATGGGGAACTGAGCAGAGTCCACCTATGCCAACTAGTTTTAATTTAAAGTCCAATAATCTATTTTTATAAAATTAAACAAATTAATTATTAAATACATTTTTTTTTTTTTTTTTTTTTTTTTTAGTTAAACTTATATTTTCCCTCTAGTTTAGGTATGACTGATATTTCTTTTATACTTTGTTAAAAAAAGTAAAACTAAATGAAAAAGAAAATCATTCTTAGATTCATAAAAACTTTATATGAAGAATTTTTATTAAAAGTCTGTATTATTTATTAACTCAAGAGAAGTTGTGATAAAAGAATTTCTGGAAGAATATACTAGAAATAAGGAAAATGAAAAGTTTTATTCTGGTTGCTGATAGCAATTTCCTTACATTGAGTGTTTTTAAAACTATACTTTTTGCTGAAAATTGTTTACTTTACTTGTGAATTGTTGTCTAAAATTGCTTAAAGTTTTGTTTTCAAAGTGTCTGAAAAGTTTTTCGAAATTCTTCATACATTATTATGGAATTATTTGAGTTAAAATTCTTTTCAGGCTATTTTCGTTTATATGAGAAAATAAAAGATGTAATAATGCTATTACATGTTATTATGTAACTTTTATTAGTAGATAAACGAATAAAATTAAATGTTTCTAAGAAATTGATTTTTTTAAAATTCACCTTTTTGATAAAATTGAATTTTTTTTTCTTCTGAAATTTCAAGAGCCTGAAATGTTTTTCTTAAGTAATACTTTGAAAAATTGTTGAGTATTAAATTACTCCATTCAACACCGAAAGGATGTTTTTTTTTTTTTTTCTAAATTTGTGGATTTTATTTTATTAAACTATTTATTATATATCAAAACGTATGCGCTAAAAAAAGATAAGCAAATTCGTTTAATTGAAAACAAAAACTTGGTAAATTTCTGTATGACATACTTTGAAGAATATTTTCAAATTACGTAACTTTATATTCATGCAAGGCATTGCTTCACCTTAACTATTAAGAAAGAGACATTTAACTATTTTTATTAATTTTTATATTTTTTTAAATACAATTTAATAAAAATAAAAGAAAAATAACTATAAAGAAAAACTTTGTCATTCGTATATATTATAAGCGCTTCCCAGCTGTTCCTACCCGTTTTATTGTTTACACTCGAAAATTTTATCTTTGTTCCAAATAAATAAATAAAGAAAGAAATAAATAAAATACACAATAATAAACACAATTTTTAAAGCATTTTAAACAATTTCCATTTTGGGGGAACAGTGGAGAATATGGAATAGTCGGGTAAAATGCAATAGCGTTATACGAGGTCTGATAAAAAAAATATGGGGAAATTTTTTTTATACTAGCAACAGCTGATTCTACATCCATTTGAAGCAATACGTTCAATAGTCTGATTAGTTGAGATAATCTGTGCCAAATTTGAACAACTTTTAACTCGTCTGTCGGCTTCCAGAGCAAGAATAGTGAGGTCGTGTTTAAGGTATCTGTCGCACATCATGAGTTTTGAACAATGCGCTAACATTAAATTTTCTTTTAGTTGCAAAAAAGTGCCAAAGAACTCATTAAATATTAAAATCAGTGTATGACGATAATGTGGTGACTCTGAAGACTGTTTATAAGTGGTATGAGTGATTCCAAAGAGGAAATGAGTCGATTGAAGACGAGCAGCGGTCAGGACGTCCTTCGACTTCAAACACAGATGAAAACCAAAACTAAATGCAAAACTGGTGTACAAACGATAAATAGACAATAAGACTTCTTCACACACCACAAATTTTAAGCTAGCACTACCGGTTTCGAAAGGACGTAGCCTTCCGTCATCAGGTGCAAAAAACACGCGCTCACTATTCTTGCTCTGGAAGCCGACAGACGAGTTAAAAGTTGTTCAAATTTGGCACAGATTATCTCAACTAATCAGACTATTGAACGTATTGCTTCAAATGGATGTAGAATCAGCTGTTGCTAGTATAAAAAAAATTTCCCCATATTTTTTTTATCAGACCTCGTATAACGCTATTGCATTTTACCCGACTATTCCATATTCTCCACTGTTCCCCCAAAATGGAAATTGTTTAAAATGCTTTAAAAATTGTGTTTATTATTGTGTATTTTATTTATTTCTTTATTTATTTATTTATTTGGAACAAAGATAAAATTTTCGAGTGTAAACAATAAAACGGGTAGGAACAGCTGGGAAGCGCTTATAATATATACGAATGACAAAGTTTTTCTTTATAGTTATTTTTCTTTTATTTTTATTAAATTGTATTTAAAAAAATATAAAAATTAATAAAAATAGTTAAATGTCTCTTTCTTAATAGTTAAGGTGAAGCAATGCCTTGCATGAATATAAAGTTACGTAATTTGAAAATATTCTTCAAAGTATGTCATACAGAAATTTACCAAGTTTTTGTTTTCAATTAAACGAATTTGCTTATCTTTTTTTAGCGCATACGTTTTGATATATAATAAATAGTTTAATAAAATAAAATCCACAAATTTAGAAAAAAAAAAAAAAAAAAACATCCTTTCGGTGTTGAGTGGAGTAATTTAATACTCAACAATTTTTCAAAGTATTACTTAAGAAAAACATTTCAGGCTCTTGAAATTTCAGAAGAAAAAAAAAATTCAATTTTATCAAAAAGGTGAATTTAAAAAAAATCAATTTCTTAGAAACATTTAATTTTATTCGTTTATCTACTAATAAAAGTTACATAATAACATGTAATAGCATTATTACATCTTTTATTTTCTCATATAAACGAAAATAGCCTGAAAAGAATTTTAACTCAAATAATTCCATAATAATGTATGAAGAATTTCGAAAAACTTTTCAGACACTTTGAAAACAAAAACTTTAAGCAATTTTAGACAACAATTCACAAGTAAAGTAAACAATTTTCAGCAAAAAGTATAGTTTTAAAAACACTCAATGTAAGGAAATTGCTATCAGCAACCAGAATAAAACTTTTCATTTTCCTTATTTCTAGTATATTCTTCCAGAAATTCTTTTATCACAACTTCTCTTGAGTTAATAAATAATACAGACTTTTAATAAAAATTCTTCATATAAAGTTTTTATGAATCTAAGAATGATTTTCTTTTTCATTTAGTTTTACTTTTTTTAACAAAGTATAAAAGAAATATCAAATCTATGCCTCTAAGTCTATAACATTTAATAATTATTTACAAAAAAGGCATTAATAACATTTAAGCTTTATTATTATTTCAAAAAATAAATAAATAAATAAATAAATAAATAAATAAATAAAAATATTGGAATCATTCAGAACTATCAAACATGCACAAGAAAAAATAATCTGTTGTGTCACTCACACGACTTTCTCTTACCCTGAAATTTAATACTATAAATACAGGTTGCAGATTAAAAGGTAAGATAACGAGTACTGTTATGTAAACCTGTGTTAAACAATTCAAATTAGGCTTCGGAAGAGTTTTATATGATAATTAGTTCTGTGTGAGGGGGCTACCGCCCCCCTCAACCCCCCAGTTTCATTAATGCACCTACATTTATATAGAATTTAATTCGGTTATTAAAATATAATTCTATTTTTAAAAAATAATTTATTAAAATTATTATTTCAAAAAATTATCTTTTATGATAATGCAGACGGTTTCCATATTAGAGAAGTAGTATAACACTAAATATATATATATATATATATATATATATATATATAGTTGAATTTATTCTCAATATTGCGTTTAATTTTTTTTTTTTTTTCTGTTAAAAATTAAAAAAAAATCCTTTATTTTAAATTATCGCAGATCGATGGCTCAACCATTCGTTTTAAAGGTATTGGCGAGCTCTTTTGAAAGATACCCATTATGAAAACTTACTCCCCTCGAGGGGGGGACTTCCCCCCCAGGGGGGAGGCGAGGCCCCTACATACACAATTTTTTTTCCCCAGTTGACTATCTCTATTACAAAAAATATATATTCGTTTCATTTTGTTTAGTGCGGTCTATAGATGTTAAACTAGACTTACCTGCAATTTCCCCCATAGACGTAATGTATTTGAATATTTTTGAGTGTTCCTGTACACGAACCATTTGCTTCTTCTCAATGAAAAGCTTACTGTAGCATACCTATAGGATGCACATTTAGAATACCGAGTTTGGAATTTCTGCTACTATTTGTTTTTGAGGCATGCTGATAACAGACACACAGACCATTCACTAAAAACATGATTTTCGTATTCAGGGGACCTCAGAACATGTAAATGTAACAAAAACTCTCGTTCGAAAATTTGACCCCAAAACAATACTTTCTCGACCCTATGGGTAAGAGAAAGTAATAACTAAAAGAAGTTTTAATGCGGTCAATAGTAGCTATTATGAATAGTGACAAACATAAATCATTTGAAGTGTAATTTAATTACCTTCCTCGCTTCATACACAACCGTTTAGAATTTGATAATAAATGCTCAATTTTGAAAGTAAGATAACTCAACGAATTTTTCATTTAGAAAGATGAAATTTATTTTGTTTTTCTTCATAGACTGATTGTAATATTTTTCTTAACATAAAGGATAGGACAGGAAGGACCGTATGACAAATAAATTTTGTATTTCAATCTGTTTAAAGTTTTCTGCACAAAAATTAAACTTTGTATTTCAATATAATCTCTCGTGCAAAAAATGTTACATCTAAATCTTAATATAAAATTATAATCTTAATTTGAATAAAGTTTGTAATTGAGCGTATATTTCTATGACTTTTCGTTTAAGAAGTAATCCCTGTAACAGCTATTTTGAATCATCCAGTATAGGATAAAGTGGGGGTAAATGTAACAGCTATTTCGCATATTCAACTTTGATTTCATTTTACCCAGTTTCTATTATATTTATCTTTCAAAAAGTTTAAAGCATAAACTACAATTAATTTTCTTTTAAAAAATATGACTTTTTATTAATTTAACAACGTGCCTTAAATAAATAAATAAATATATATGTATAATGTATATTAATATCTTATTTTCAGTTTTTCCGATTACACCCCTGGTTAGGGGAAAGTGTAACCTCGGGGCACTATATCCAAACCTTATGAGATACATTATGAGTATATAACATAATGATATACTTAATTAGAATTATGTAATAATGGGAACCTTTATGAGAATTTGGGACTTTTTGAACTTTGAAAATGCCTCAAATAATTACATGGTTATGAACTTTCCCGTATGTCTATGACACTTTACATCTTAAACTTTTTAATATTCCAATAAAAATCTAAAATTTAAGAAAAAAAAATAGTATATTAGGTTTTATTGAAATTTAGAAGACAAAACTGAAAAAGCAAAGTATAAAAAATATAAATGGTGCAGTTGAGGTGTGAGTACAGTGTAAACACCCTCGTTACACTTGGCTGACATACAAAATTCCTGGAGTAAGTGTAACCACTGGTGACAATTAAAAAAGCTTTCGAAATAGAACAAATCTCAATGTATATTGAAAAAATATATACAAACTTAGCTTCCCTACTAATAACTACGGAGTTTACATCACAAGTTCATCAATGGCAAAATTCATAATTTTAAGAGGGAGTACACTAACGGAGAGGGTACTTTTTAACTTTCTAAAATTTATGCCTGTTTCATATTTGATTTGGTTTCCTAGGGATAAATGTAACAAAGTAAGATTCAAACAAACAGATATGAGAACTATTAGGTCCAAATTCAGCTTATTAGTCGAGTTACATACCGAGGTCATACATCGAGTTACATACATTTGTCATTTATCACGTGGTTATACATACCTTACTTCACCCTATACTTGTTTTATTTTTTTATATATTTCTTTTTATACATATATTTTCATTTTCTTACTTATCTTTTTATATGAATTCATTTTAAAATACGTAAAGTTTACAGCATGCGTATATAGTTACTTACAATTTACTTTAATAAAAACGACTAAGAATGCATATACGCTGGAACGAAAAATATTCTCCCGTTTGCTACAAATATTTTAAATTTTCACCTTTTTTTATTACCTACAATTAAACAAAGATTGTATAATCAAAAACTCAAAATCTCATAAATTTATTATTTGATAGTTGTACAGTGTTAAAATGTGTTTTGACTGATAATTCTTAAAAAATTAATATTAGGATAAAAGAGTAAAGCATAAGTTTGTAAGATTTTCATAGTGAATGTTTGAAAAATCTTCTCAACCCACCGTCCCCTTAACAGCAGGCTTATATTTCCAACTGACATGGCGAACTTATCCCAAAAACGTTTGGATTTACCTCATAACACATCAGAGAATGAATGTATTTCATTATTAAATTATTATTAATTGATTATTAGTTTGAGTACTTGATGTTTTTTTTTCCTGCAAAAACGAAAGCCGAATTTTGATGGGAAGTTTTTATAGTTCAAATATCATCTGATATGATGAAATATAGGGTATTTTTGCAATTTATTTAAAATTTACATTTCTCTTAGAAAAAAAAAGGACATTCTTGCAGCGACCGTTACTTATAAAAATTCAAATTTTAATATTCGAATTAAAACGTATCTCCAAAGTATACTTCAAATTCTGTGAACACAAATTCAACCACTGTCCTTAAAAATATTCTTTGCATAACAGAAAATGCTTTTAAAATAATTCCTTTATAGCAAAGAAAACATGCATAATTATGTATCAAGAATAAATTTTATTTTTAATATCAAAAATAAAATATGGAAGCATAAAAATGCACTTTGACTTATCTCTGTAATTAGAAAGTTTCATCTTGCAGCGAAAAGAGTTACTCCGTTGAATTTTTGATTAGCTTGAAATATGTAAAAAAAAAAAAGAAAAAAGAAACCTTGGAATAAATTTGGAGAAAATTAATGCAAGTACAGAGTGTTTCTAAATTAATGCAAATGTGTGCTGTGTGTAAAATTAAGATTTTTTTTTTTCTTTTCTGAGTATATACGTTCGAGGTAATTTAAATCAAGATGTAGATAAAAGTCACGTTTCTAAAAACGAAATTTAAGTATGAGAATAAAAAATAATTTAAATTGCCAGTAAAAAAAAAATTTTTTCTTTTGAATTTTTTGAATATTAAAGAATTTTAAACTTCAATGTCGTGTTAGATATTTAATAAATAATGTGTATTACACTGTGTAAAAAAAGTAGAAGGACACTAGATATTTTTAGAAAAAAAGGGAATCTTTTATTTTTAATGAAATTATTTTTATGTGTAACATTTTGCAGCTGATTTATCAAGAAAATATCAGTATCATTATCATGATTTTGAAAAATAAATTATTAAGGACAACAAAAATAGTTTCTACGTTTTTAAACTCTGTAAAAAAAAGTAGAAGGACAGTAATATGAAATATAAAATATAAGCGATATTCGTAAGGAATACTCTTTACATTGGCTTTTATGACTTCGAATACTATATTTAGTAGTGAATCATACAAAGATTGAATTTCTATTTGGAAAATAGTAACCTATGAGCTATTCAAAGCTTTTTGAAGCTCAGAAAGGAATTCAGACTTTTCCCCACCACATATCCTTGACGAATAAGCATTGGCCAGATGTTTTCCACCTCGTTAAGCTCAGGGTTTAGCTGACTTTGCTAAAACCAGCACATTATTTACAGCGAAACAATTTTTAACTCCATTGGTGGTGTGAATGGAGGCTTCGTCCTGTTAAAACATCCACTCTTCTCCACCTAATTAAGAGCCATAAGGAAGAAGCTCAGAATTCAGCACTTCAGTATATTCTGTATGTTTCTGCCTACTACTGAAAAGACCAGCCTTTTTCTTCTTCCATATCCAATTGCTTAAAAAACCACCATCCCCCCCCCTCCCTTTTCTCGAGCTGAATAAAACTCTTTTGCATTACTCAGACAATGCCAGTATTATCGTTAGCCATCTAATGGCCGTATTCACCATTAACTTCAACTCCCGGTTCAATGCAAAATCTTGAAAAGCGTCTAAAGGCAGTGTACAGCTTTCCATGAAAATTTGGTACGCTGTTTCTGCCATCTAGCATCGAGAATTTCATATAATCTTTGATTGGTTATTTTCACTTAAAAAGTCTGAAAATAACTATACCGCTAGATGGCAGAAACAACGCGACAAAATTTGCTGAAAATTTGAACCCCGCCTTTATAGGCTTTTTAAATTTTCATGTTCAACCGGGAGTTGAAGTTATTGGTGAATAACAGCCTAAATAGTCTAAGTTAAATTTCTTCTCGTCTAAAAATAATGTGGAAGTCCCATCCGAGGTCCATGACATGTTTTCCTTGGTCCACGATAAACGGTAATCAATCTGTGTTTTTTTCCACTTTGGATTATTTTTCCGCTTTTTTAAAATGAATTATTTGGATCTTGTTATAGAGTTGTAAACTGTTTGCCTTGACACATAAGTAAGCCCTGATTGGTTTTGAACCTTTGTGATACATTCATTGCTCTTTTTAAGCCCATGAGCAAGTTTTCTTCCATCGTAAGGTGTTAACTTTTTATGTCTATCAGTCTTCTTTCTTTTCCTATTTCTATCTGGCTTTCTGATAAAGTTAGAAACTATATTGTAGCTGACGTGCAGTTTACGAATAAATTGTCTAACACCTTTACCATTAATTTTATATGTAACAATTTACCCGTTTTGGAAATAATTTAAAGGTACTGTTCTAGGCAGTCTGAAAAGAAAATAACAATGCAATTTTTATCATAATACGTTTACCTCAACAGAAGCAATTAAAGAAAATTCAACATTTACTCTTTTATTGTGCACAGTCCGTCAAATAACAAATTTTGGAAAGTGTCCTTCTACTTTTTTTATACTCTCGAAATCATGAATACTAGTTTTTCTACAATACGTTATTTAGCATTAGTAGTAGAGATTTCCATCTTACGGGAAATTAAAGAAGTCTTTGTTAAAAAAAATCTGTATAAAAATCTAATAGCCAGGATAAAAATACGGATAATAATTTACAAAAAATCGACTGTCCTTCTACTTTTTTTACACAGTGTACATACTGTTTCCAATTTTAATTGAATATGTACCAAGTGATTAAAAATAAATGTTACACCGATTATCTCTTAAATTAACAGTTATAGAAGCCTTCCTCTATTTACAAAATTGGTTCAAATCAAGAGCACATTTCAGATATGGAACATTTTGTAAATGAGATTGTGTACATCATAGACCTTATATAGACAGATTTCTCCATCAATAGGACTAACCATTATAGTGAATGTCCTCATCATGAGGGTGTAATCTGGTACCTTCATACTTTGCGACCAGCGCCGTATGTCATGTGATCCGGACATGAGCGAGATTTTTTCGTAAGAAAGCACTTATTTTTGTAAGAATGCAAACAAAAAATAATCTCTTTAAAATGGTTTCTTATAAAAGTTTATGTATATATATATATATATATATATATATACACACACACATAAATATCTATAACATTTTAGCTTTTCAACCATGCGCAAATCTAAATGCTTAAATATAAAGTATGTGTACAATATAGAAATTAAAAGTCCCAAAACTA
Source organism: Salticus scenicus (assembly GCA_963930645.1). NCBI lineage: Eukaryota > Metazoa > Arthropoda > Arachnida > Araneae > Salticidae > Salticus > Salticus scenicus. Next base: position 266,946,186 of record OZ005652.1, on the reverse strand, counting down.
CTTTTATTATTACGCAAAAAATATATTATGTTCGCTCTCATCTCTCTCTCTCTCCAGATTCGCGCCACGTGACCATTCTGTTGGGGAAGCTATAAGTTTATGTCGTGGACAGATAATGAAGGGGATTGCGTGGTCCATCTATATAAGGTCTATGATATACATAGTAAAATACTTAATTTAATTTTTATATGATCTTTCTTTTCCTATGACTTATATTGTTACGTCGCCTTTTTCTACCTTTTAAATAACTATGTCTGCATTTTATAATTTAACACTGAAATCTTTAAATGAGCAACTTATGAGCGAGAATCAAGAATTCCAAAGAAAAAGCTTTATATCCATGAGTGGAGAATGTGTGGTGAAATTCCCTACATAAATTCTCACCCATATCAAAATAATAACCCTTTTAAAAATTCAATTCCCTGGTTCGCATGTACAAGTGAGCAACAGATTTTTAGAACTGAGGTCTGTGCTTGCAAGTTTTAAGGGCGGCAACTCCTGATTAACTTACTTAATTAAATAATTAAGCTCAAACCTTATTTACATCAGTTAATAATAAATTACCACAATAAATTTCTGCATACACATTAATAAATTACAATATATATATATATATATATATATTATCGGCAGAAAATATTTTTGTTGCATAATTTCTAGCGAACAGTTTGAACAACCTGGTACCCAAAATGTAATTGGAAAATATGTGGTTAAACATCGACTATAGTTTATACTCCGAATATTATAGGAGAATGTATCATATATTTCTTCTATATAAAGGTATTCGACAAAACGTGTACAATCTAAAATGTCGTGCTATTTCGTCACCCATCTGTATATAGAGATAAACTAAATGATTACAGATGGTCGATATCAAATATCACCAGTTGTGAAGAATACGAGTCTGCCATGATCTCAATTCCTCAATCTTAAAGGTTAACTTAATTACTTAATTAGATAGTAATAAGAGCTCGAGACAAAGTTAACAAATAAATAAGAGTTTATTTAACGTTCAATATCAAGGAGGGTGCTGGGCTAACTCTGTTATAACTTTTAATAAACCCCAGGAAATAACTTTAACAAAGCATAACATAAAAGGTAGCTTATCTCACCAATACTGATCTTGTCGATGACTGCTCCCTGTTATCACTAGCTATTTTCACACTAGAATCATCGGCCGGATTCTCGAAGCGCGGCAGATTCTTCACTTACTTTACGCTACGACACTACACCTCTCTAGCATCACTTAACTTCACCTCCTCACACACTAATCAGCTACCGTTCTCTATCACTACCAATCCACTATCAATTCACTATCATTCACTATAATGTACCAAAACAATCTCCATCTTATACTATATTCTACAAACTTCCTTTCCCTTCATTTCAATCAAAACCTTTTAAAATCACTTCTCATTCATCTAACTCTCAGCACCTAATTCTTTCATTGCAGCACCATGCCGACCTAAAACTAACTCGAACAAGACTTTCGCCGAGTCACTAGCGACGAAGTGAATTAACCTTCTGAACTTTGGTGACGGTCTATAGTCTCGTCCTCACACACTTAAAAAAATACTAAAATAATTGTTAAAATTTGAAATAATTCTTGAAAGTATAATAACAAAATGTTATTCTTGATATTTTACTTTATCTTACCATATATGTGTAGAGAAAATACTGTTTTGGGGTAAAAGTTTCGAAACTTTTTATTTATTTTCTTTTATATTTACACGTTTTGAGGTCCCCTGCATCCTAAATTCAAGTTTTTAGCGGTTCGTCTATGTCTGTGTGTTTCTTATCAGCATATCTCAAGAATAGATAATAGCAGGAAGGCCAAAAATTGGTATTCAAAATCTGTGTTACATAGGGATGCTACTCTAAAATTTTCATTGAGATCAAACATATAATTCGTTTAAAGGGATATTCAAGACAATTCAAATACATTACGCTTATGGGCGAAGTTTTGGAAGGTGCAGTTTAACATCTATAGGCTGCTGTAACTAAAATGAAATGGACATATATTTTTTATGTGCATTTTGTGGAGAATTTGTTATGAAAACCATTCACCATTCATTTACAGGGATACCCAAGAGAACTAGCATATACTTAGAAATTGTTGGAAAACTGCTCAGGAATGCAGTTTTCTTTTTATGAACTGCTCTTCATCATATCCATACAGTAAATGCAGTATATTTTAATTTAAAGCTTCAGTGCTTGTTTTTTTGTATAATTACGCTTTTTGAGTTTACATGAATACTATACTCATGTTTTTAACATTTTGTCTTTGTGTACGTCTGTTATCAGCGTAACTTAAAAAAAAAAAAAAAAAAAGACAACCAATTCTGCTGAAGACAGAATTTAGTTTAGCACGGAGGTCTATATTCAATTAGTAAAATTTTTATTTTTAATTTTTAATTTTTAATTTTAGATTTTAATTTATTTTTTCTCTCTTTTTTTTTTCTTACCGTAAAACTGGGCCACGTACTTTTTTAAATGACTGAAATGAATTAAAATGAAACATTACCACCTAAATTTTATACTTTAGTTAATTTGAAAAAATCTAATTGTCGTGTCGAAAGACTGTTTGCACTCCTGTATTCAGAAAAATCGACCTTTTCATTTGGTACCGAATTTGTAATGATAGGACTGATATTTCTAATTTATTTTTGTGTTACACAAAATTGGTCGACAAAAACTACAGATTAAAACCAATAGTCCCCGTCCTAATGAATAATTGCTGACAACTCAAATTTTGTATTTTGGAGTCTACATGAGATTGATACTTGAAAAGTTTGATAAAGATTGATAAGTTTCAAGGAGTGGTGCGAGTGAAATTTGTCTGAATAATTTAAATTAACATTTTAATTCGATAGCATTCTTGAATTTTATATTAAAACAGGGGTTGAGAGGGGGCTTTACCCCCACAGAATCATTTTAAAGTAAAATGTTTCTAAACCTAATTTGCATTCTTTTTAAAGGTAGGTTTATGTACAATACTTGTTATTTTACGATGTAATCTTCGTATTGAAATTCAGGATAAGGGAAAATCGTGTTAATACCACACCCTATTATCATTTTTACTTTCCGAACACTATAGTGAGGAAAATATTGTAATCATGTCAAAAATCCGAATTTGAGATTTTGATGTTTCTATACGTTTCGAGGTCCCCTGAGTCCGTTTCCACTATTTTTACGATGATGTATGTATGTGTGTGTGTATGTATGTGTGTATGTCTGTGAGTGAACATGCTAACGTCTAAACGCTTTGTTCGAATAAGCTGAAAGTTGGTACCTATATTCTAAGTCACCATAGTACGAACCCTATAAATTTTGGTGAATGTAGCACTTATAGTTTTTTTTAATAGGGACACCAGGAAAAATTCTTCATCATTATGGCCTATGGGGCCAAATTCTTAAAAGTGCGATAGCATCTAAATGCCTTATTCAATTGAGCTGAAAATTTATATGAATATTATAAATCACTGTTGCACTAAGTATAAGCATTTTGGTGAATCTAGCATTTATAGGTTTTTACAGGGACACAATGAAAAATTCTTTATCATTATGATCTTATGGGCTCAAAGTTCAGTAGCGTTAAATAAAAAACCGTGTAATATATGGAGAAAAATACTCAAACACTGTTATGTATTTTATTCTTTTGTTTGTTTAACAACTCCTCTTCCCTTACTTTATCTACAAAATGGTTAATTACTCAATGTTCGGAAAGTCGAGTGGAGTCACTCCAGATTTTTAATTTTAATTTAAAACTTAAATGTAACAGATAACTATGTGCATATAACTATTACCATTATTATAGTTATTATAAGTATAATAATAATTTTACTTTTCAAATTTTTAATTATAATGACAGCAATTAAGAAAGTATCGTTTATTCCATTTACCTTCATTTTATTTATTTTCAGTTAAAACTTTTTAAATTTTCACATTTTCACCTTCTTTTTCTGTAATAAAATTATTTAGAATAAAAATAAATAAATAAATAAATAAAAAGTAAAATAAAACAAAAATAAAAATGCTTTTATGATATAGAAAAAGAAATCCCTTATTATTATTATAAAATACATTGCATTATTATTTTTTTAAAAGTTATTAAGAAAAAATATCGAAGAATTACCTTCTATTTAATTAAACGAGACGCAAGGATTTCATTGTTAATTATAAAGATTAGTTATGTAAGCCTGGAATTTCCCATGGAAGCTTTTATAAAGAAGCAGAAAACGTCTTAAGTACAGTACAATTCACAAGAATTGCATATTAGTTAAACTAACCATGTCATTTTTATTCCAATCAAATGAGAATTTTATTTTTTATAAATTCATCAGGAAAAGTCCAATTAAAATGAAGAGCTTTAAAAATAATGAGGTATTTATTTATATTTTTTCATAATTAAAAATATGTTTTTGTTTATGTGTATAATGTAATTTTAAAAAATAACTGTTTAATGATATTGATAGTAAGAATTTATAAAAAATATTTATTAAGGAATTATTTTAATCAGACATATACTAAGTTTTGTAAAATTATTAATTTAAGTAACCAAAATTGAATTGTACTTTAAAAGTTTTTAACTATAAATTTTGTTTAAATTTAAGCCTGTAAATTGCTGCTAGTATTGTTATATATATAAAAAAAAAGATAAGAATCAAATGTATTACTAATTTAAATTTTATTTATATATTTATATATTTAATTATAATTTTTAAGACACTTTAACTTCAAAGCATGTTTTTAAATTATTTCACTGAAAAATTTCCTGTTTAAATTTTTACGGTTATCTTTAATAATAATAATAATAATCATAATAATAATAAACTAAACGAATAAATATAAATGTAACACATTGTTTCATAAATATTAATGAAGTATATTTTCTTAATTGTTTGCCGTCAAAGCTTCAGTTCATCTTTATCTTAATTATAAAGTTGAATACAATTCATGAGAAATCCATTAAAGCTAAATTTACAAAGTAATTATATTTATATTTAAGAGGAGTATTAAGAGCGGCAACCGGTAGCGGTACCGGACTGCGGCTACTGAGCGCACTTAGAGGCAACTGTAGAAAATAAACTGTCATTTACCCCATATCTCTATGACCATTTATTGGCAAGCTACAGCCGCTGAAGCGAGCATGTGCACAAGCTGTCCGTCGGATTTACGTCAAAGGGACAATGAAAGAGTTTGAAAAACAATAAAGAAGTAAAATTAAATAAAGAATTAAAATTAAGTAACAATAAAGAAATAAACAATAAAAAAGTATGTAAAATTTTGTTACAAACTTGGCAAATCTCTTAGAAAGATGTTTCAATTGCTTATTTAGGCATATGGAAAGGACTGTATGAGTTGCTCGCAGTGCGATGAATGATTTTAGTGCTTTGGACACGGCAGGATGTTGGCCGGTGACAATCCAAAGTCTCGACGGCCTTCCACATCTAGATCATATGTTTGACTAGAGAGCACATTTAATACTAAAGTTCCTATTCAAAAGGTACGAGATTGAGGATGTTTTTTCGTGAGTCACGTGACGAGTGAAACAGTTAGATCCGTCCGTAATTGGATGATTCAGCGAAAATTCTTTTGCATCTCTTGTCCGAAAGTGGATTCAGGGGCGTGACAAGCAATCTCCATTGGTGAAAACTACAAAAACACTCAACACGCGATTTTTTTATGTTCGTTATATTCTCCGATGAAGGATGTGCTCTCTAGTCAAATACATGCTCTAGGCAGCTACATCAACAAATGCTGACGAAGTCGAGAATGTTCGTGCTGTGATTCGTGGAAATCATCATTTAATTATTTGAGAAGTTGCTGACGAAGGGGGCATCAGTGTAGGATCATGGCAAAACAACTTTGAGTGAAAACCTTGAGATGCGTCATGACAGTGCAAAATTTGTGCCGCGTTTTTTGACAAAGATTAGGAACAGACCCTTGTTGAAATCAGCTAGGAACTACTTGCCGCTGCGAATGTCAATGCAAACTTCCTTAAGAAAATTATATGAGGCTCACAAACACACGTTGTTCTTCAAACTCTTTCATAATCACTTTGGCATTAATTCGACGAACAATTTGTGCATGGGCTCTCTTAGCGGCTGTAATTCGCCAACTTACGGTCATATTAAAGCATGGTAAATGGCATTTTTTCGTCTAAGCCTTCCGCAAGGTGCTTTCAGTAGCCGCAGTGCGCTACCTCTTCCGGTTGACGCTGTATTTTACAAGGTCGATTTCTTTTTGAACACACCCAGTATGTATATTTACATTGAATTAACAAGTAATTTTTTATTTAAAATGTAATTTTATATGATAAAATACATTATATTTTAATAATCAATATTGTTAAAATCCATACTGGAGCACTTAAGCATGCGGAAAAATCTTTGATCCAATTCGAAAAGATCACCTTTGTTTTATTAGACAAATTGGCAATACGAAACCAACTAATTTCTAGGTAACAAGAAAAAGACAGAATAGTATGCATTTATATATCTATATATCTATACAGGGTGCATAGGAAAGTCCCTTTAACCTGAAAATACTTGCGAACGGAGAGTGCTACAGCCACACAAGTGAGGTAACGGTATAGTAAAGTGACTATGCCCGACTTAATGCAAACGGCAGCAGCGCCCCTAGTGGCAAAATTTGGAAGTTAGACATCGCAAATCGAAAACGAAAAGAGATACAGCAAAATTTCCAATTAGAAAGTTTTAGAGCATCAATTAATTAGTACGAAACGATATTTGGTTCACACGGATAAGATAAATTGGCGCCTGTATACCCAAAAATGTCCGTAATCTATGCGCGACTGTTCTACTCTACATATTCACATTTCGGAAATGTAGCAGTGTGAAAATGCAGTTTGTGACTTTGTACTGTACTGTAATGTCTGAAAACTTTAATTTCCAATGCATTTAAAATTTTAGTTTAAAAGGTGTTGGCGCTAGCTTGATGCAAACAACATAATCTCATAGCATAAAATTATTGATGGCAGACGATAATTTTATTCCTAATGTGCGAGCACTTTCATTTTAAAAATTTAATTTTCTGTGTTGTGGCAATTTCAATCGTTGCCTAGCGACGGGTAGAAAATATGTGTTCTTTTTTGAAAGTGACAAAACAAATGAAATTTTGAATGATCTTAAATGAATGAGAACCTACAAAAGATACATTTCTTAAAAATAAACGTTTGGATTTAGAATTTTGGAGCTGTGTGAGAATGTCAAGCTTCACTAACTTTCAATATTGCGAGATGGTGCTTATTTATGGCGAATGTCAACGAAACGCAACGCATGCTGTACGGGAGTATGCCGTTCGTTTTCCAGATGGGCCACATCCAAGTGCAGTTACCATCGCAAATGTAGTGCGACGGCTCATGGAAACAGGAAGCACTAAAAGTTGTCCGCGTTCTGGCAGACCAGTGAGTGCAGGTATGCGTATGCCGCCAGAGAGTATTTTGGTATATGCACTAGCCCATCCACACAGCAGTACAAGAGAAATGAGCATGGCTTGTGGCTTAACACGGGCCCGAATATGGCAAATACTGCATAGTAAACATGCACATCCCTATCATGTCACTCTGCAGCAAGAACAGTTGCCACGGGATAATGAGCGTCGGCTAAGTAATACGTTGATAATTTGATAAGGTATATAGTATTTCCCCACAAATGGATTTGGCGATTTTTTTTTTTTTGGCGCCTTTTTGAACGATAACGAAGTCGTTCTGGATTCTTTGCAGTAAAATATGGTAACCTGCATGCTTTTATTTTAGATTTATGATTTAGCTTATGATTTTATCATTTATGATTTTTAGATTTATGATTTAGCCATAATCGCCAAATCCAGTTGTGGGGAAATACTATAGTTGTTACCCACAACTATAACTTATAATATAACTTCAGTAATTATATTCGGATAATTATAACTTCAGTATATCCCCACAGCTGAATTACGCGATTTTTCTTTGGCGCCGTTTTGAACGATAACGATGTCGCTCTGGACTGTTTTGTGATATAATATGGCAGCCTATATGTTGTTTATTTTGGATTTATTATTTTATGTTTTTGATTTATGATTTAGATTATCATTTATGATTTATGATTTATGATTTAGCCATAATCGCCAACAAAAAATCGCCAAATATCGTTGTGGGGATATACTGATTAATATATTACTGAAAATATTAATATATTTTAACGAAGTGGTGAGAAGATTCTGAGTATGTTAAAATTTTAATAGTAAATTCAAGTTAATCAAGAAGGAAAGCATTGAGGATTAAGATAAGAAAATTGCAAGATTTTAAGATCGCATTTTCAGCAATAAATATGAGTCAAAATTTAATGCAAAATACATATATAAATCACAAATTTATTCAGGAACGTTAAATTGGTAAGTTATTAAAGAAAAATAAGAGAAATAATTAATTAAAGTTTCGAACATCGATCATATAGATTAGCGTTACAAAACAAATAAACAGACTTAAATTCTTCCAGACTTTTAAATAAGTTTTAAATTAAGTTTTAAAATTTAATGTTAAATAAAACAGACTTTTAAATATGTTTTAAAATATTGAAATGGTTACTTTTTATTTAGAATGGTTACTTTTTATTTAGAATGGTTTTATTTAGAATGGTTACTTTTTCTTAAAGAAAACGAAGTGATACAGATTAGAATAATGCAACAAAAATTGAAAAAGCAAAGTTATGTCGTAAATAAATTTTTAACACACGTGTCACGTGAAATAAATTGTAGCATATACATAATGTATCTGATATAAGATATTAACATGTTGCAGCGGAATAAATTTCATATCTATCATCCTTGGCGGAAAAAAAATAATATCGCCAAATTATCTGGCGCACACATTTAATTCCTTTCAAAAATCATGGTTATATTAACAACTTATATTAAGAGAGTAATGAATAATATGAAACAAAAGTTCGCACAATACATATTACGAAAATATACATCTAGCTTGTATATTTTCGTGTTACGTTTTTGATCGCCAAATACGAAAAACTCCAAGGACGACAGAGCTTTGAAATTTAAAATTAAAATTTTGTCAATTTGACAGCAAAATAACTCAATTTAACGTATGCACATGATAAATAATACATATCTATACAAAAATATGGGGATTAAAATCCGTAAATAATTTTCCTCGTTTTTTAATAATTTTTTACAAAAAATACAATGGGCGATTAACATAAGAAATCCTTTTCTTGATTTCACAGACGGTCAGTGACGTCACACTTCGCTTGTGTATAACTACATACTTTATCAATGCGAATAAAATCGTTAAATTTATTATGACGTCAATTTTCGTGAGATGTATAATTTAACTTTTTATAATTTTTTAACGTTCACGTTTAATTAAATGTATTTACTTTTATGTCGAAAGAAAATGAACTCGTATTTTTTCTTTTTGGCAACAATTAAACTTATGGAACTCACAGATATTTTGGAGCAACTGTAACAAAGGTCTATAATTAACAAATAATTGCAATAAAACAATATTGTGACAATAAAATGAGATAAAAACTATCCTATCTCTCAAGTTGGACCAAACTGCACACAGTGTGCAAAATTTCATTAAAATCGGTTCCTTAGTTTAGGAGTTTATCGCGGACAAACATCGTGACACGTAATTTTTATATATATACAGATATATATACATATATTTATACGTTTCCAAGCTATTTAGATAAGTATACTTTGATAATTTCGTATTATTTAGATCGTATTCCGTACATTCTAAACATTCTAACGGTGTTCTTGTCTTTTGATGCATCAATTTTTAACGATCGAAAATCATAATAAAAACTCGAGATTTGATTTCCTACTTTAATTTAAAGAGACAAAAAAAAAAAAAAAAGTCCTTTTCGTTTGTTGTATTGCGCATAGCATAAAAAAATTAAAATTTTTGAAAAAAAAAAAAATATATATATATATATATATATATATAATATATATGTGCATAATGCGGATCATATTTAAGTTATGTGAGGTACACGAGTACATATTCTAATACATTTCCAATTTCATTAAAGAAAGCTTTATACGTATTAACTTGAAAAAGATCCTCCATAATTCTTCATAATGTAAAATTTCCAGCCAAAAAAAATTCTAGTGATTTTTTTTCTGATTTTAAAATGGAAATGTTAATTTTAGAATATTTTCACAGGCAAATTTAAACCAAACACTAAAATTTTAATAAGAGAAGAAAACTTTAAAAAAATTAAGTTATGTGTTAAACGACTATTATTATTTAGTTAATGTAAAATAACATATAAATTTAATTTTGACCTTAACTAAAAATGACCTTTTAAATTTATGGTTCACCAATAAAAAGAAAAAAAAATCCTTTTTAAGATAAGATTTATTTTAGCGTAGAATACTCATTTATGAATATGCTATACACAGTATTTTTTAACTCGCATTTGAATACTGAGTAAGGAATAGTTCATCAAAAAAGAATGAATTTTCCTAAACATTTAATTAGTTACAACATACTTTTACATTTTTACTTTCTTCTATATACATCTATGAGAATAAAGTATTGGATTTGTAAAAATTTCCGTTCTTTGATTTTCATTAAATTTACACGTTTTAAGATTTCCTGAACACGATTTGTCCATATTTAAAAAATGTCTGTATGTCTATGTAATGTGTCTGTATGGTGAATTTTGTGGACGCTGTATCTTAAGAACCAAAGTACGAAATTTAACCAAACTGGGTATTTTGTTGTAACTTGATCTATAGCTGCCAAACTTTTTATTTTTCAAACCAGATTTGCCACCACTATTTTTATAAAGGAATCTGTTACGTTTATTTTTGATGATTACAGAAATGTAAAACATTTATAAAAAATTTCCGGTATGATGTCTGCCTTGAAACACGGGAGATTTAGTGTGTGTGTTTGATATTTGGGAATAAGGCCGATTGACTGCTCTATGGTGTACCTTCCATGGAGGGCTTTCTAAGGGATCCTAGCCCATATTTACGCAGGTTTTAGAGAAAATCGCGGAAAATTCTGAACGGATAGGCCGACGAGCATGACCTGGGATCGATCCCGGCACCTCACGTCTACCAGCTTTGAGCGCAGAACCGTTCGGCCGCTGGTGGGTCCGGGAGGTTTAGAATCTATGTTGATCTAATCTGGTAATACTTATATTTTGGGATCAATCGTTTAACAGATAGCGCTATCATTCTTTTTTCTCATAATTTATATTTTGGCAGTACAGGACAAAATTTCGTATAAATGTGCATAATGAGAGTTAGTTTTAACGGGTGATATTGTAAAATCTATATTAATTATTGATAATAGTTTTACTAAACTAGGGAAAAAATTGTTAATTTATCTTCTTCTTCAGAAAAAGTAGCAGTTTCTGATGACCAGAAACCTATTTTTCCTAGGAAACGGCTCGAACGATGTTGCTAAAGAATTCTATTTAGGTGTTTGAGATGATAATTAGATTTAATTTTTCCTTATCTTCACGAAAATTAGCTTTCTCTTGTAACCTACGTTCCGCACGGGGCAAACAAATAAGAAATACATTTCCGAAATCAGATCACAGTATTTACACTACGAATGATATATAAAACGAGACAGAGTAAGCATAAACATTCAAGTGCTTAATTATTAAAATATAGGTCGCTTTTTCTCCATGTATAAATTAAAATCTGTAATCTGCAAAAAACTTTGAATCAACTCTGCCGATCAGTGTTCAATTGTATACGTATACACAGCTTACTAAAATACTGTTGTTCCATACACTTCAATAATTTTTCTAGGACCTCCACATTGGGTTTATTTTAATTATTATTTCTTTCTTTTAAGGTATTTTTTTTTTAAATAAGCCATAGAAGATCTTTTTTTTTCCCTCAATATTCTTTTCATTATAAGGAAATTTTACTTTTTTTTAAAATAAATTATTGCAATTGTGATGTAATTTTCCCCCTTTTTTATACGTTTTGATAACAGTGATAAATTTTATTATTTTTATTTCTGTACATCGATGCAGCTATGACGCCAGTTTAAAACATTAAAATAGAATACATAAAGATTAAAGCTTGAGTACTTATTAAGAAGGTAGCAGACGGTGAAACCGAATGTAACCATAAGTTAAACTGACTTTGCACAGAAGAAAATAGATTGCACAAAACATGATGGATAAAATGTAAAAGAACGGAATGCATAAAATAATAGTATAAACACAGAAACACGGGCAGAATTAAGAAAATACTTTTAAATCAAAATTTAAATGAATGTATTCATGACATGAATGAAATTGAAAAAACAAACATAAATTCGTGGTTTTAGTGAGCTTAAAGTTAATGGCTGAAAAAAAAAAAAAAAAAAAAAAACCTGATGTGGGCACCACATGACTTCCTTATACACTTTTAGAAATATACATAATGTTAAAAAACATTGACATTGGACCCGAAACAGTTGTCTAAAAATATTTAAAAAAATGAATTATCACCGTGTTCTGAGCTTTTCTGAAAGTTAGTTAAAAACCGATTGCAAGATTTGTACTGGTAACGCTGACGATGGCAGCAGGGACCCGAAAAAATTGCTTAACCCGTTAGTAGTCGCTAGTTGATCGATTTGCCGCCCATCCTTCAATTTTTCCAGATTTTTTTATTCAATTGCCACCAAAAATTTTTAGAAGTGGCATTTGATATAAATAAAACGTGAATAAAATCGTAGAGCCGTCGATCACATCACTTCTTAAAATTATTGGTGGCAGTTAAATAAAAAGTGCGCCATCTGTAATAGGTGGCGCTGTCTGTAGCGACTACTAACGGGTTAAAATTATTTAAAAAATTCATTTTCACCGTGTTCTGAACTATTCTGAAAGTTTCAAATGTCTAGCTAGTCGGGAAGTTAGTTAAATAAATTTTCTGTTGAACCATATAAACGCTGCCGAAGGCAGCAGGGATCTGAAACAGTTGGCTAAAAGTATAAAAAAAATGCATTTTCACCGAGTTTTGAACTATTCTGAAAGTTTCAAATGTCTATCTAGTCGGGAAGTTAGTTAAATAAATTTTCTGTTGAACCATATAAACGCTGCCGAAGGCAGCAGTGACACGAAACAATTGGCTAAAAATATTTTTAAAATGCATTGTCACCGTGTTCTGGGCTTTTTCGGAAGTTTTAAAAGTCTAGATAGTCGGGAAGTTAGTTAAAAATCGAATGCAAGATTTGTACTGGTAACGCTGCCGAAGGCAGCAGGGACCCTAAACAGTTATCTAAAAGTATTAAAAAAATGCATTTTCACCGTGTTCTGATCTATTCTGAAAGTTTCAAATGTCTAGCTAGTCGGGGAGTTAGTTAAATAAATTTTCTGTTGAATCACATAAACGCTGCTGAAGGCAGCAGGTATCGGAAACAGTTGGCTAAAAATATTAAAAAAACGCATTATCAACGTGTTCTGAGCTTGTCTGAAAGTTTCAAATGTCTAGCTAGTCGGGAAGTTAGTTAAATTGCAAGATTTGTCCAAACCGTTTTTGAGATATTACCGTTTTTTGATACATTATGGCCAAAACCTATGCATTTTTGGTCAATATGAACCTAATTTTCCTAAATATCTTCTAAACGGAAACTCATACAAAGTCCAAAAAGGGAGGTGCACAACTAGATGTTATAACAAACCTATGTACCAATTCGCAACTTTCTACGTCCAACCGTTTTTGAGTTATGCGACATACACACACACAGACACACACACACACATACAGACGTCACGAAAAATCGTGTAAAATCGCTTATATCTCTAAAACGAGAGCTCGTGTTAACACGACACTTGCAGGTGTACAACTATACATCATGATAGTCATACATATAAATTGGCAACATTCAGCAATCATTCGTTTTCGAGCAATGTGAAATACAAAATCCATTTCGCAAATCGGGATTACTATACTTCCTTATACAAAGTATAAGGAAGTAAAAAGCGAGATTTTTGGAATTAGTAAAAAATTATAAACTTAAAAATATTCACAGAATATCCAGATATCATATTAAAAGCAGATAAAAAAAAGTTTACATTTAAAAAAAGCAAATGTCGTTATAAGCAACAGTTAAATGAATAATTAATAATAACTTTTAGGGAAAATGAGAAGGTGAAATAAAATAATATATAGATAAAATGTAAATACAGTCGAGCATGTAAATATGCATGGACTCACAGCTTAGCTGCTTCAAGCCGTTTCTCATAGACACACACACACACACACACAGACTCACAGAAACACGCGCACAGTTTTTAATAATATAGGAGAAAGGAGATTATAGGTGATTCAGCATGACAAATATTTTTGACGTTATAAGCAAGCTGGCAACAGGTCCATAATATCGCATGGGCAAGCCGGAACATTGCTCAGGGGCCCCAGACATTGAGGGTCCCCAAAAGCCATAATATTAAATTGCAAAATATTCCCTTTTATTTCAGTAAAAATAAAAATCTATATATATATATATATTTACGTACATGAAATTTATCTTTAAAAAATACTGAATGTTCTCGGAAACAGAATTTTCATTTTGGATATATTCTGCTTTGCTATTTTTTCCTGGATGAAATAGTGGGCCTTGGATCAACATGTGCCGGGTTGTTTGAGGTGATTCGAAATTCATTTTAATCAATAAATCCCGCTGCAATTAATCCTAGTGTTTAACAGCCCTCTTCACTTACCGTCATCGGAAGCCCGAGACAATGTTATTCTATGGGGAAATTTTCTTTACAAATAACTTATTAACTAATACATATTTTTAAATTTTGTTTTCACACTCAGAAAATTTCCAATTGTTAAATTGACGGACCTTTTTTAAAAATGTATTTTTTTAATTTTTAATATTTTATTTTGAAATTGCAAAATGAAAAAATTTCACATATTGAAAATTCGTATTTTGCAGCTTCAAAATAAAATATAAAAAATTTAAAAAATAAATTTTTAAAAAAGGTCCGTCAATTTAACAGCTGGGAATTTTCAGAATGTGAAAACAAAATTTAAAAATATGTATTAGTTAATAAGTTATTTGTAAAGAAACATTTCCCCTAGAATAACATTAGCTTCGGCTTCCGGCGGCAGTGAGTGTAGAGGGCCCTTAAACAATGGAAGTAGAGCAATAATCCAAAGCTGGCAAATGTATGACTAATAAATTTATATATCAGTTCCTGTTTTGAAGTGATTCGAAATTCATTTTAATCAATAAATCCCGCTGCAATTAATCCTAGTGTTTAAACAATGGCAGTAGAACAATAATCCAAAGCTATGACTACTAAATTTATATATCACTTCCTGTTTAGTGTAAATTAAACACATTACACAGTATTTTTTTATTATCGTCTGTCAGATAGGATATCATTAAAGGATCAGCAGAACAAATCTTTTCCATATTCAATTGTATGTATCTGTAAAACATAAATAGTAATTGAAAATGTAAAACATATTAACATATTTAAATATCTAGCCTCGAAAATATTGTTTATGCATTGTACATATGACTGATGTTGCGACGGTTTCGAGGGGGTCCCTGATTTCGCTTTGCCCAAGGAACATATAAATGTAAAACATATTAACATATTTAAATATCTAGCTTCGAAAATATTGTTTATGCATTGTACATACGACTGATGTTGCGACGGTTTCGAGGGGTCCCTGATTTCGCTTTGCCCTTAATTTTTGAAATAGTAATTATTTTTATTAATTAGAAAAATGAGGGAATGACAAATTTCTTCTAGAAATTACTTTATAAAAATATTATTAAGTTTAGCTATATTTTCAAACACTAAATATTTATTAAAACATATTTTTATTAATGTAATAGCATAAAAAAGCAAATTTGATTTATTTTAGTTAACTTTATAATGAGTGAGGGAATGACACATAATAAAAATACTGTATTTCAATCTAACATTTGAGAGCCATATGCTATTCATTGTAAAATGTTTCCAACAGAACACAAAATTTTTTCTTTACTTTGCTTCTATATAAATTACGTTTGACTTATATAAAGTACGTGCTGACATTAATGGAGTAAGTAGGGGTATAATTACAGTTTGATGAGGGAATGATATCTATTACCAGGGACAACAATAATAAGTGTTCTAATTTCTTTCATTGCATAATATGTAAATGTAGTATAATGGATAAATATTTATTAAAGTATGTTTAATAAATTTTCACTTCAAATAATCTAAATATAGATGCTTTAATACCATAGAAACCATTTTATATACTTACATGTGGGAATGGGGACACAGTGACGGAATGATATTTTGCATTTTAAAAAATATTTTAAAATTATATTTGAATTCCAATAACCAAAGAATAACAGTTTATATGCATAACTAATGAATATTGATAGTTCTAATAGCTTTTTGCTTTTGTGATTTTAAAAATATGCCCTCAAGACTGAAGGACATGAAATGACCACTTTTCAGAGAATTACTCGTATACAAAACTTTTTTAGATGAGAGGAAGTGGGCTAAAGTTTGAAAAGAAATTTTGAACTGGAGAAGAGTGCTCAGAGCGCTTCAGACGTCTCACCTCTAAGTCCGTTCCTATATGAGCATATATTGTCATCGGAGTTTATACAGGAATGTATAATTTGAGCTCAATCAGATGGCAGGAAGGTTAAAATTGAAAATAATTTTTTTTAATAAGAGTTGGGGCCGAGGAGCCCCATGACCTCCATGAAGTTTGTTGTTGTTTGATCATGTATTGTCATTGGAGTTATACATCTATGGAAAATTTCAGCTCAAATGAAATGAACTGATAGTGCGTGAAAATTCAATTTTTAGATTTTATCCACACACATAAATGTATAAACAAGATATAAAGTTAAATAAAAGCCTGAAAATTATTCCATATTTGATGAACATAAGGTTTTTTTTGCTGTATTATATTTAAATACGCATGGGGAAAACTTAAGGATTTTTTTTTTTTTTTTTTACAAAATTTATTAGCTACATACATTAAGGTACTCATATAAAATCTCCAAGTAAATATCGTGAAAATTTAAGAAGTTATCTTCAATTGAATGAGCTGGATTTGAATGATGAAAGATGGAGGAGGGATATATGCATATTTATTTTCAATTACTGTATCTCATATTACCATTTAGCGATTTAAAATGCAAATTTGGTTAAATCCAGAATATTTTTAAGAAAGTATCAGAATAATCTGCCAATTGATTTCTTCCAGATATTTGACAAAATATGTAAAATATCTTACATAAACTACATGAAACTATGGTAGGTGCTCCAGTGATTGGCATGCTCCAATAATTGACATCTATCCCGAAATAATTAATAAATAAGAAAAATAATAAAATCATATATTTTACATATAAGAATTTTAACATTTTATGTCAAACACTGGAGCGTAGGGTGCTAATAATTGGTAAAATGAATAACTAGCACTGTGAAACACTGGAACATAGGGAGCCAATTACTGATAAAAGGAAAAACTGGCAGTGTCAATTACTGGAACATTCAGTGGGTGTCAAATAAAAATTCATAAAAAAAATGATTGTTATTAAATGTATACATTTTAACCTATATATGGTTCTGAATATGTCTTTCATACCATATGTACTAACTTAAGATTTCTAAAAATATTTTCTGATGACTAGAACATTAAAAACATCAGAGATTGCTCTAAAAGTGTCAATCACTGGTGCACTTACCCTATATCATACTAATATATGTATATGTTAAGGCCTAAAATGGTCTCTCTCTCTCTCTCTCTCTCTCTCTCTCTCTCTGTATATATATATATATATATATATATGCACACACACACACACACAAAAAAAAAAAATCTAAATTACAGTACAATTAATTAATTAATTACAGCAAAAGTACAGTACAATGTACAATTAATTAATTAATTAATCTAAATTACAGTACAGCTTTTACAGTACAATTTTTATTAAATTTCTAATAATTAAAATCAGTTTTAAAGTTATTAAAATTTTCTTTACTACGTTTTAATCAATTTTATTAATAACATAATTCATTAGTGCACGTATATATTTTTTTTCCCACACATTAATTGTCGTTAAATAGCTTGCTAGTTGATCCACTTTTTATTTGAAAATGTTGACTACCATTTATGAAAATTTATTATAATATCTAAACAAAAAAAAAAATATATTGTTTAATTTGTTTATGATAATATCGTATTACTTTAATTCTTTTATATGTAATCAGGTGTTTAAAAATTCTTCAAAAATTATATTTTATCCCTTTAATAGTAGGGTGAACGGAACGAAAAATATTTTGTTAGTGTTCAAATTGAACTTCTATAGGAGATTTAACAAAAGAAATTTCTAAAACATTACAGACACTAAACGTTTTATCGATACTACTCTAATGCAAAGGAAACTAAATGTACCAAATCTCTTAAGCGAACACATTTTATTGAACTCTTGGAAAGGTTTATCCTTTTTTTTTAAAAATTATATTTATATAAAGAATATTTTTTTTTCCTACTTGTGTTAAGTGCAATTTTTTCTTTTCTACCAAGGATATACATTAGTTTTTATCCTTTTATTTATTTATTTACTAGCAGGCTACGCCCGCTTCGCTGGTCACTATATTTAAATGAATTTTCAAAAGGATTGGATCAGTATTTAATTTTTATATCACATATATCACACTGCAAATAAAAACTTAAAAAAAAAAAAAAAAAAAAAAAAAAAAAAAAAAAACACTGAAATCGTTTTAGATCTCGCTTCTTCGGGTACCCGTTGCCTAAGGCATCTCTTTCTTCTACCCGTACTGCATCGGGTCCAGTTTCCCCACTGTCTACAGAAAGGTCTTTCCCGGGCACTTCAATCAGGGTATTTATCGACGACTTGTGGATTTTCTGTTATTTAAGAACTACGATTTTAAAGATGACTGTATCTCAGCATCTATTATATATTTCAGTTTTTGAACCATGTGTTTTATAGCCCCCGTTATTTACACTATATTACGATTTGATTACGACCAGTGCAATAAAATAAAATAAAAAATTATATTTTCTTTTAAAAGGAATTAAATACATGAAAAACAAACGAATTTTAATCAGTTTAATCCTTTCTACTATAAACTACCATTTTTTTCACCCAATAAATATTATAAATAATAATAATAATAATAATAAATATTTTTCTTTTAAAGGAATTAATTAAAAAAATGAAAAATAAAAAGTTGTTATACTATAAAATTTTTACATAAACGTAACAATTTATTTCTATCGTATTTTACCATTTTGATTTTCAATAAATATAAAAATAATAATAAAAAAAAAAGAAAATCGCCTCAAATGAATGTATTAAATAAAAAATGAATTGCATAGCCGTTGCTAAGATCCGCAGACGATTACAATCGAAGAAAAATTCATGAAAAGTGAAAAATAAAAGCCAATGTTTAAAATCGAAAAAACACGAATTAAAAAAATTCAAATTCAAAATTCGAAAAACTCTCGATGAGGGGCACACCTGCAGGGTCCCAGGTACCTATATGCCAAATTTGGAAGCTCTGCGATCAATAGTGTGAGCACCAGAGCGCAGACAGATACACACACAGACACACAGACACACACACAGACACACAGACACACACACAGACACTTCTCTTTATTTATATAGATTTTTAATCTGAGAAAAGTTAAGAAAATATTTTTGGGGTTTCTCAATATTACTGAACTTTCGTTTGTAGTTAGAAAAAAATAATTTTTTACATGACTAAAACAAAAGATTTTCTTTGACAGAATAATTATTTTAATTTGTTTCTTTAAGGATAGCAAATAACACAAAAGTTTTTCTATGGAGTAGTCATTTATTCAGATTGAATTTTAAAATTTTTATTGAGAGACATCGCCAGGTGATTTCTCTGAACTTATTGGTTTGTACGTAAATGATAAACCACGGGGCGTTGATGAGTCTGGCCTAAATTGACTATAAAATGCTCTCAAAGAATTCAGGGTGACCGTATCTCGGTTGGTAGAACGTCGAACTCGTAATCGAAAGATTGTAGATTGAATACTCAAGCCGGCCAATAACTGCAGTCTACATTTATGGTGACTGGAGCATGTAAAATCGCTCATACACCCAACGTGCTCCATATTCCGTAAAATTAATGCCTCTGAAAGTTACCAAAGCGGGAAAGTCATCCTAACCACGGAGGATAAAAACTGGAATAGCATGTCTCTGGACCATCCTCAGGGATGGATTCCAGATCGTAGACAATTGCCCACTGCAAAGATCTGGTGCTTATTCTAGTGTACTGAAACCTAGTCCATCCACTCAAATAGTTCATATGCATATTTTGTAGATCGTATCTGTATATTTTTTAGACAGTAGACAAGTGCACACTGAATAGATCTAGTGCATATATCTAGTGTTGATAAATCCAGTATACTCCCCTTAATCACTCATCTGTATATTTTGCTCCATACGTACAGTCACCGACATGAGTTAAGGCACACTTTCAAATCTACAGGTTCTTGTCGAATATCTGAAGAAATACTTCATATTCTTTTGCAACTCCGTAAGAAAAAAAAAGTTATACCTCATATTATTTAGTTAAAGATTTGTCCCAAAGGCAAAAAGGGTATCAGTTACAAACTAACCAGAATGTAGAACGTTTGGGATCACCCTGTAAAAAGTAAATGCTTGAAATGAATTGTAGCTACAGTATATGATAATGAGCCTTCTTTTAATTATAAATATAAATATATGTGAGACTACCCAGCTAAAAAAAAAAAAAAAAAAAAAAAAAACTGCATAAAACTGCAGATAATTTGAAGGTATTTGGAGCAATGGAAAGTTTAATGGAAAAAAAAATTCTTGCTTCCAAACTGCAAATATTTTGCTTTTAAATTGCAGTTATTCTGCAAATTTTGTGATTTTTTTTTCCAAATACCTTCAGATTATCTGCAGATTTCCCTGCAGATTTTTGGTTAGCTTGGATACCACATATATTAACGGAGTTATATTGGTTTCTTGAACAACAACTACAATTTTTGTACGTTTTTCATTTATAACATGCAGAGTTAACAAAAGATGACTGAAAGAAAATGACACCCAAGCAGAGTCATTTTCAGAAAATTTGACATTTAGAAAATTTGATATATTTAATACAAACATCTGGATATTATATGTATATTCAGAATTTTTTTTATTAAGTATTTGAAAAAAAAATATGTAAATGGGGTAATTGCACTTTAATATTTAATTCTTTAAAATTTTGAGCACTTAAACGAATGATTTTTTTGCATTGTTGAAGTTTCCGTTTTACAACCTTTGATGCGTACTTACTTCATAAGCCATTATATATGTTTCTTTCAAACGTAACTCTCCTTACCTTCATTTTATGCTGGAAAAGATTTAAAAGTAGTTTAGATAAAACTTTCCTCGTTTAGAAATTATAGTTTATGAAGAAAAACAGAAAACGTCTTGTTTTCTTTCAGAACCTCCAGGTTTATTCGCAGGTAAAAATGTTTTGAAAAAAAAAAGAAAGAAAGAAAAAAAGAAATAAAAATTTTGAAATAAAAATAAGTCATGTTCTTGAATTTTTTTTTTTTTTTTTTTTTTTTTTTTTTTTTTTTTTTTTAAATTGGATCATTAAAAAATAAATAAAAGTTAAATTTAGATATGTATTCATAATAGTATTTAAAAAAGGAACAAATTCAAAAGTGCATCTTGGAAATTTAAATTAAAAATAAACTATCTCAATAACCTGCCTTAATGAAATAGGCAGATAAGGTAACTAAAATGAATTCTGATAGAATTAAGTATTGGGTTGTTCGGAAAGTAATTTCGTTTTTTCCTTCGAAAATGAAAGACGATTTTCTTATATTGTATAAATATTTTAATGAATTATATATTCTCCACTTTGATCGGTTTCTTAGCGATCTCACGAGTTGTTATTTGGCAGTTTTTCATAAATCAATACTTTATTTTGTCTTCATTAGCACAAACTGGTTTTCTAGAACGTTATGCATCTTCAACTCAAAATTGCCAGAACAAAATTTGGTAAATATTGACAATAGCGTTCTTTAAATAAATTTTCTGTGCACACATCGTATACTTTTTTTCCTTGTTTTAATAGTATTATCGCATTTTTGATAGCAAAAACAAAATATGCCGAAAATGTCGCTTCTGATTTTCTCTATTTGGTAGGGCACCAATCAAAAACTATTGAGCAGACGACCTTTTTCGAAACGACCTTTTTCACAAGCAAGCCTTGCTATATCAGCTGTCACAATATGTAATGGCAATGCAATTTAAATGTGAAGAAGGTGTGAAAAAAATACAATTAAATCCTCTGCTGAAAAAAACTAAATGACTTTCCGAACAACCCAATAGAAGGCTGATTTTTTACCAACTATGTGAAAAATACCAGAGCCGGGAATCGAACCCGGGCCATTTCGCTTATAAATCTCTAAGTTAAAAAGACTTCTAAATTAAAATGAATTTCTAATACATTTGACATTTTATTATCAGCAATAAAATAAAATAGAAGAAAAAATTAATGAAAAACACATGTTTTAAACATTTTTCTTGAAGATCATTATATATATATATATACATATACGGTATTTCATACATGGGAATATTTCATTGATTTTAAAAATAAATAAATAAAAACTATCCTGTCTGTAAATTTCAATTTACTGCCAAATGATTATAGTTATGGAATTGTTTCAAAAATTTTCAAAAATAACATAGTTTGTATGATTACGTGACATTGCAAGAACACTTTTGTGAGGTTCTGTACATTAATTAGAAAGCCCAAGAGCACATATTTTCTTCAAACAGCATAAATTTAAGCATCTTACTCACTTACGCTAATTTCATTTTGTTCATTGTAAAGTAATAAATATTAAAATGCGTTTAAACGAAATTCACTCCACACCCCGTAATTTTAAGAAATTCGGCGTGTCCCTGTACACAGTTTAGAAACAATATAGCCATAAAAAATTATACAGCTATTTCTATGCAAATCTTGAACGTGTGTGCCAATTTGCAAGTCAATAGAAGGATTTTTGCGGCCGCTATTGCGGTACATACAAATTCTTCCCATAGGCCGTAATGATAAGAAACACTTTGGCGTGTTTCGACAAATGGAATACACACCTAACACTATACAGCTATTTCTGGTGAGCTCATGAACATGTGTACCAAATTGCCAGTGAATAGTGAATTTTTGCGGCCGCTATCGCTTTACATACAAATTCTTCCCATAGGCCTTAATGATAAGAAATATTTTGCCATGTTCCTGTACACGAACTACAAATGGAATGCACACCCAAAACTATACAGCAGATTTCGTTGGGATCATGAACATGTGTACGAAATTTCAAGTCAATTGTGGGATTTTTGCGGCCGCTATCACGCGGTAAACACAGAGACACACAAACGGACCCCACAATCTTTTTGAGTCTCAACAGAGGGCCTCCATAGACGTTTCGGCAGTTAACAGTTAAGATACAAAATTGAAACCTGCTTATTCGAGCCATGCTAAAGTCTACTTGTAAATTTAATAGTAATTTAATAGTGATTTGTTCATAAATTAATGAAATACCTCAAATTAATAATTATATAAGAATAAAATTCGCTTTATATTTAACAAAATATAAATGAACGTAATTTTAAGTAATTTTACGCTAAATCAGCTTAATATAACTTAATAAAAATTTCATTATATTTGTTGTCTTTTAAAATTATAAATCTTCTATTTTAGTTTTCAAACATTAATTTAACATTTAAAAGTATTTTGGTATAAAGTTTAATGGAAAGGTATAAATTTCGTATCCAGTTGTTAAAACAACGTCTCAAAGTATTTATCATATTTACTAAGGCACAGGAAGTGTAATTATTTCTTTGAGCATAACTACCCTTTTTCTCCCTCCTAGAATAATCTAACTTGCTCTCCCAAACATGAAATTAAGTAAAGAAATGAAACGAAAGACTCTGTTTCGTTATGGTAGAATTTTTTTTATTTGCATTTTCTTTGAATTATGGCTGAAAGAAAAATGATTAAGTTTCTTGGAAAAATACTAGTTTTTACCTCTAATGGAATTTTCTCTCTTTCTTCATATGTTAAAATGAATAACGCTTTATTATTAAAATAATGATTTCTTAGAAAAATAAACAGTTGTTCGGTCTACATTAAAGAAAAATAAACGCGTCTTTTTGCATGAAGGTTTATTTAATGAACTTAGAAAAACAAAAATAAACTGTTGCTCTTTCAAAAAATTTATTTATCCTTGTAATGTTGCAGTAGTTTAAATGATTTATTTATGAAAACAACGAATTTTTATCATCTCTGGTCACATATATTACAAAAAATATTGTTTTGCTAATAAGTTTTCTAGAACGAAACTTTGCTTATATTTATATCTTTTAAGCCCCCCCCCAAATAAATAAATAAATAAATAAATAAATAGATAAAATAAATAAATAAAATAATAAATAAATAAATAAAATAATAAAAATAAATAAATAAATAAATAAAAATAAATAAATAAAATAAAATAAAAAAATATTAATAATACTTTTTTTAGTAATTGATCTATGTGCCTGTTAAAAGAATAAACTTCAAAAAAAGATGTTCGTAGAAAGGCTAAATTCGGTATTTTAAATCCGTTTTATCCGGTATTATTGGTTGAAACTTTTTACTTAGATAAGAATGATAAGCTGTTTACAGTTTCACACAAAAGAATTGAAACACATCGCATTTATGAGCGGTATTTTTTTGTTGGAGCATTTTTCATATTGAACATAATTAAATAAATATACATCTTTTATGCATTGTTAAAAATAACAGTTCTATGTTTGACCCCCAAAAAGGTGTAAATTAGAAAAAGTTAACCGCAACTAATATTTTAAGGAATTTGGTGCTCCGTGTTTCCCTATTTTAGTAGTGCTATTTGAATAGTCATCACCCGTCAGCAAAAGTTCCGGGCAAATACCCATTAATTAATGTGTTGCCCATAATATCTCTATTTTAAAATCTGTTCATATACATAAATACATTTTTGTATTATTCTTTCGAAGAAACACACTACAAACAATAAACGAAGATTACTATAAAGAAAAAAGTAATATTCAAAATAATGACTGCTGAGTAAGTACCTTGCACTGAGAAAAAAAATCTGTAACTGACATCTACAATCTAGTTTACGGATCTAGTAAAAATAGTTCCCTCTCATCCTTATAAATTCTAGTCCCCTTTGAAAGCGAGTTTTAGAAACCCCTATTAGAATTCTAGAGCGTTTGCCGATATTATCGAGGTCAAACTTATTTTAAAATCTCTGCAAATAAATGTGTATACAAGAGGCGGGTTTAAGCAACTATAATCTTTGTTTATAATCCAGTTCTAGAAAATCAAGCGAGAATTTCTCAAAATACTAAGGATTTAGAATATTCAGAATATTGTTTCACCATCTAGAAATGTATACACTGGAAGTTCTCGATCATTTCGTCTATCCAGCTTATTGGCGTGCCTTATACGCATAGCTCTGAAATCTATATTTCTAGTTTAGGTATTTAGAAACTGACCACATATTCGTTCTAGATGAAAGCGGTATATTTTTTTCTCATTGTGTGACATAGCAAAAAATATCAAGTCATATCAGAAAATACGGTTTGTAAAGGTAAGCAAAGATCTTGACCGTAAAAGTTAAACGGGCGACAGCACGTAAATTTACGTATTTTTTTAACAATGTATGATGCTATCATGGACATCATTAACTATGGACATTTTATTTTGTAAACTTCGTAAGTTATACACAAAGTTTTCTTAACATAGCAGAACCTCTCAGATTGACTTGGCGATTATTCGATTGGAAATACAATGGATTTGCATGAAAACTGGAGTATAAAATTATACTATTATTATTATTCTTTAATAAAATTATACAACAAATTACGATGAGATAAATATAGAGGAGTTTGGGTAGCCTAGTGGATTGGACACATTATTCGGGGACCGAGCCATGGGGTCGATAAACTTCATTTCTCTTAAAATGATTGTAGTATGACATATAGTAGAAATTTATGAGAATAAGTATATGATGGGGAACGAGCTGAGCAGAGCACACCTATGCCAACTAGGTTTTCTGTTATTACTTTGAAACTGTTAAAGAATGTTAACATTTTTGAAATTTCTGTAATTTCTTATAGTTTAACAACTTTTGAACTTTTAGCTTCATTTGTTTGAATCAAAGCGTAAAGAAGTTTTAAAATAGTAATAATAAGTAATATGAAAATTACAATTTTAGGTTGATTTCTTTAGAAATCGACCTATTGCAATCACTTCGTTTATCTCTATATCTATCTATCTATCTATAATGAAAATTTTGTCCTCACGATAACTCTCGAAATAATACTCCAAATTGAACCAAATTTGTACAGTGAACTAATCTTATAAATATCTTGAACGAGTTCGTTCACCAAGTTGCTCCGACTTCTTGTTTTTAAGTGGAAGCCACTTGAAAATTTCAAACCAACATTGTAAAAAGCATATTTAAAGCAAGATTTGCTTGAATATTGATGTAACTACAGGCCACATAAGGGTATCAATAAAGTTTATTAATGAAGTTTATCCGCCATTTTTAATAAAGTGGCAGATATTTTAAGTTAAGCGGGACCACTTGAAGTCAGGCGACCACTTGAAAATTTAAAATCACTATAACATCCGAAATAATACTCCAAATCGAACCAAATTTAGACAGTGTCTTAACTTATCTTATAAATATCTTAGATGAGTTTATTAACCAAGTTGCTCCTCCATTTTGTTTTCAAGTGGAGACCACTTGAAAATTTCAAATTCAAATTGTAAAATGCGTATTCCGAATTTGTTTGAAATTTGGTGTAAATATAGACCACATAAGGATCTCAATGATGTTTATTAATGAAATTTATCCGTCATTTTTAATAAAGTGGTAGATATCTTAAGTTAAGTGGGGCCACTTGAAATCACGCAACCACTTGAAAATTTTAAATTACAATAACTTCTGAAATAATACTTCAAATCGAACCAAATTTGGATAGTGCCGTAACTTATCTTATAAATAACTTATATAAATTTGTTAACCAAGTTGCTCCGCCATTTTGTTTTCAAGTGGAGACCACTTGAAAATTCCAAATTCAAATTGTAAAAAGCATATTCCGAATTTTTTTTTATTTACATAGATTATACAAATTTACATAGATGTATACATAGATTATACAAATGTCTCAAATAACTTTATTAATTAATGAACTTTATCCGCCATTTTTAATAAAGTGGCGGATATCTTAAGTTAAGCGGGACCACTTGAAATCAGGCCACCACTTGAAAATTTAAAACCATGATAACTTCCGAAATAATACTCCAAATGGAACCAAATTTGAACAGTGTCTTAACTTATCTTATAAATATCTTGGATGAGTTTGTTAACCAAGTTGCTCAGCCATTTTTTTTTCAAGTGGAGACCACTTGAAAATCTCAAATTTAAATTGTAAAAAGCGTATTCCGAAATTGTTTCAATTTTGATGTAAATACAGACCACATAAGGATCTCAATGAAGTTTATTAATAAACTATATCCGCCATTTTTAATAAAGTGGCAGATATCTTAAGTTAAACGGGGCCACTTGAAATCAGGCTCCCACTTGAAAATTTAAAACCACAATGATTTCTGAAATAATACTTCAAATCGAACGAAATTTGGACAGTCATATTATCATATAATTATCTTGAATGTTTTCTCTGCGCAACTTGTCCCGACATCTTGTTTCTAAGTTCCAGCCACTTGAAATCACACTGCCACTTGAAAATATGCCATCACGATAACTTTTAAAATACTAAACTGATTCAAAAAAAAGTTGGATAGTGAACTTATGGTTCAAATATCTAGGATAAGTTCACTTGGTGACTTGATCCGCAATTTTATTTCCAAGTGGCGGCCAATTGAAAATTTGTGATTATGGTAACTTTAGTAATACAGAATCAATTCGCATCAAATTTGGGTAGTGGATTTATCATTCAAATATCTCAGATAAGGTCGCTGGGCATCTCACTCTACTTTTTTTTTACAAGTGGTGCCACCTGAAAATTTCTTATGGCGATAATTTTTGAAATACTGATTTAATTTAAACTAGAACTGGACAATGAATCTATCGTACAAATATACTGGATGATTTCGATGGGCAAGTTGTTTTGCCATTTTGTTTCCAAGTCGCAGCCACTTAGACTGCCATTTGAAAATTTTCCATGATAATAACTTTTGAAACACGGCACTGATTTAAACCACAGTTGGACAGTGAACCTAAGCTTCAAATATCTTGGATGTGTTTGTTCGGCAACTTGTTCCACTGTATTGTTTCCAAGTGGCGGCCACTTGAAAATTTGTTATCACGATAACTTTAGAAATACTTAATCAATTCAAATCCAAGTTGAAAAATGGATTTATCATTCAAACAACAAAAATCTAGAAAATTCACGTAACTCGTGAACCAATCACGTTATTGCGTCCATCTTTGGTATATCGATAATAAGTATTTTCTCGCCAAAAGTCGCCAAAAAGCCGCCATAGGGGAAAGTCGCCAAAATTGTCGCCAAATCCATTACCTGCGTTACTGGATCTTTTTAATGCGTTTTTAAGGAAAAATTAGGCTATTTTAATGCTAAAACAAACTAGAAATGCAGAAAACTAACATTTTATCAACTTACTAAGCTTCTTTGAAAGAATTTCTACAAAAAAAAAAAAAAAAAAATTATTTTCAAATTTGCAACGATATCTTAGATGAGAAACTTTCTCTGCCATTTTGATCGAAGTGGCAGCCACTTAATTTTTCAACACGATGACTTTTGAGATTTTAAATTAATTCGAACTCTATGTGTACAGTTGACTAATCTCACAAATACATTTGATATATTTGTCAACTTAACCCACCATTTTGTTTCCAAGCGCTGGCCACTTGAAAATTTTAAATTCCCATAAAAATGTATTTGTGAACCAATTTGCTTAAAACTCCATATGTGCATAGCCTACGTCAATATTTCTACCAAGTGAATTAATAATTTGTAGCCGCCATTTTGAAACAAAATGATGGCTACTTGATAAGGAAAAAGAAATCAACCTACCCTTCCGAATGAGCCGGAAGGACTTGTTTTAAATCTGAGTTTTAGTTATAAAATTATTATTTCTCACTTTAAAGCAAGTAGTACTACGTTAATGCGAAAAATCTTCCGTGTTGTGTGTAGCACAAAAGAAAAAGAAGAATGTTAAAAACTCTTAGAAAAACGTTAACCCTTAAATGCCTAGTATTACCTTTCGGCAACATTCTCAATTTTGTCTTCTAATGTATTATTAGAATAATATTGAAACTATAAAGCCCCATGTTTGCCAATGGGCAACAAATTGCTTTTTAGCTGTAAACCCTAGTTAAAATAAAGAACTTTTCTTTAAGTATTTTTCCCGTGATTTATTTAAGAGAAGAAAAAAGTAAAACATTTTAAAATTGATTCAAGCATATAAATCAAGCAAATAATCAAGCATTTAAGGATTAAGTTATGCACCCATTAAAAGCTTAGTATTATTAATAAATGTGTTCAAAAATATCTCTCTATGCATTTTATGTTTTTTTTTCTTTTTTTTTTTTTTTTTTTTACCGCTAACAATATGAATGTAGGATTTAGCTGACATATAATAATTATATTATGAAGGAATTCATGATAAAATGAAATAAAAAAAAAAATACATACTATATAAAATTTAAAATACAATGTTGGGAAAAATATTTCGCTTTAATTTCATAATTAATATTCTTATTACTTTTTTTCTATATTTCAGTATTAAAACAAAAATATTTTAATGGAAAATAATTTTTTTGTTTTTAAATTTATAAAGAAAAATCAATGCTATTTGGCTAATGAAATGATATTTTTGTTAGTATTTTTAGCTTTAGTAAATAAAATTGTGCCCTAATTCTCATGAATATTCAACAGTAAAAAATGTTATTTAGCTTCTGAAGTCTTTTTTATTTGCATTCATTTAAATAATCCGTATCAATATTTCCACAAAGACTACGGTTCCATTTTATTCAAGTTTTTAGATGGAGGATTTTTAGCAAATTTCAAAATATATTTATAGTACTTTAAACATGATTTAGATTTTTGCTATAACCCGAAATTGTTGTTTATTAAAATAATAATAATACATATATGCATACGTACTACATATACATATAAGAAGGATTTGGGAATTTTTTCAACTTCAGTTTATTTAATTTTTTTTTCTATATTTTCTCATCTTATTTGACTATTAATTTTTCTCAAATTTCTCATTTTATTAAAATACGACATTTCATAAAATGAATTATGAAAGACTTGCAAATCATTTTATTATTATTATTATGCAAATTTTGCAAAAATCCACATCAGTTCAGACATGGTATCCATGGTTAATATCCGTGAATTACTAATAACTAAAGTAATCGATATGAATACTTTAAAATTTTAATTGAAAATTCGTACTAATTTATATGAATGCTTTAAATATTAGGTGAAGATTTTTTATTAAATGAACAATTAATGTCTTCCCTTTCATAAGAAAATATTCATACAGTTTTAAAATATTAACTGAATACATTAGATGTATGTATAAACTAATCTTAAAGTCATTATAATATAGTTCATCTATCACTAATTGAGTATACGTTGATTTATCTTAATGTTGTACATAATGTATTGAAATACGTAGCATATATGTGTTTTAGCAGTTATCTGTTAATTCCAAGATTGAAAAATGTATCAGATTTGTATGTGTGTATAAACTAACACATATTTTAGCCTATTACAAATAAGATGTTAAAACATCATTTTTAAGACATGGACAATTTTCACTAAGCAAATTTGCAAATGGTAATACCTGCCCACTAAATAGTAATAAATTAATAATTAAATAAACAATCACAGTTAGAGGCAGTTCTCTATAAAAAATTTAGCAAAATTATTAACTTAAAAAACATGATTTTTTTTAGAGCGACTGAGTTTTTAACATGAAATCAGTTAAATCAGCATACACTAATTCTAAAAGAAAACAAAAATAATATAAGGTATATTTAATGTAATGCACATAAATATCGGAATATGTAAATAAAGAGGAGAGATATGATGTTAATCTTAATTTCTGAAACTTGATATTAATTACTTGATACATTATGAATAACACTGCTAGGCATCAAAATTGCATCTGACACCATTTCAGCATATTCTTATGTAAAATGACCGCTTGAATCCAAATATGACGCCCATTTTGCCCTAGAACCCACCATTTTATAGGAACGGCCCCCTATTTTTATAATGTTTTGATGATTTCATGGCTATAAATTTGATTTTTAGGAGGGGGAGGATTATTTTAACTGTTAAAATCTTGTGAGGGGCTGCAGAGTTGGAAAATTCTAAAACATTGACATTTGCGACAAGGGATTTTTTTTTTTTTTTTTTTTGGGGGGGGGGGGGGAGGATTTGCCACTGAAGCTGTGTTACATATCTTATATTTTTTTAATCTGTTATTAATGTTATTTTTTAAACTTTATATATATTTTTTTCTTTTTAGGCGTTAATTAATTCTTTTTTATTCTTCAAATCAAATTCATGGTCATAAAATTATCGAACAGGAAAAAAAATTGAGGGAGAGGGTTATGTTTCTAGAAAACGGTGGGTGACTGGGCAAAACGGTAGTCATATTCGGATTCAGGAAGTCATTTTACAGAAGAATCAGCAAGAATGGTATCAGAACTCGATTTTTTTTTATTTCTTTTTTTTTTTTTCTTTCAGAGCAGTGTACTTTGCGTTGTTTTGCTTTGGTTATGCTTTTGAACTCATTCACTTATTCATGGAGCTCCTTTAGTTATAACATAACCTAAATATGGCAAAAAGAAAGGAAAAATTTGAAGAAAGGTTCCTGTTAATCATACAAATTTAAAATTTTATACATATAATGTTTATGTACTAACTAGGTACACTGTCAAAACTTTTTGTATGTTTACTGAAATGTTTATCCAGAATCTGTAAATTCACAATAATTCTTAGTTAATAGTAAGCAATCAAGATTCTTAATCTTCATTTTATATATTTATCTATTTTTATCAATTAACTTCTCAATAAAAATTAAAAATGAACTTTTATACTTTAGAAAAAATAATCTAAATCACAAATTTGTCCTCGCCAATAAATAATTAAATTAGTATTTGTCAATAATACATATGTAAAATGATTATTTAACATCTTCAGATATTTTTCTCTGTAATTTTACATAAAACTGTAAACGAATGACCACTAATAGTTTTCTGTTGAAAATGTCAATAGTGTAGGGGAATGCTTCCGGTTGTGGGTATGGTTTTAATTTTCGCTAATGATATTTCATAGAGGAGATATTATGCAAACATATGAATACCTATGGAAATCTAAAACATTTAGCTAATGTTTGATGAAGCAACTGTATTGATTCCGTGAACCAGAAAAAAAAAAAAAAAAAATTATGGCCTATTTTGCGAAGTGGTCATTTTTGGCCCCCCAAAAAAAGTGTACTTGGTTGTGGGCACAATTGAAATAATTACATGATAAAAATAATTTTTTATATACCACATTTCTAAAATTTATGTTGAATTATATAAACTTGAGAAATCTATGTATTAATAAATATAAATATATATATATATATATAAATTATCCCTCCAACTTAAAAGAAAATGATCAAATGCGTAATAAAGAGAGCAATTATTAAAAAAAAAATTCAAACATTTATTAACTGAATAAAAATATTAAAAGAATGCATTGTCATCATGTTCAGAGCTATTCTAAAAGTTCCAAATGCTTGTCGTAAAATTAATTAAAAATCGAATGCAAGATTTGTACTGGACAAACAAATAAACAAACAAGAAAACGAGCTAATAAAAACATCGTAAAATTCGCTAAAAAGGGAATATATATATATATATAATAACACCATAAATAAAGAAAATAGCAAAATTTATTTATCCAATTTTATTTGTCATCTTCTTCGTCCTCCAAATTAGAAGTACAATGCTTGCAAATAAAATAATTTGCATGTAGGGGAGACTGGGGCACAGTGGACCACTTTTACACTTTTAATTCTTTTTTCACCAAAAATAAAAATGCAAGGTATTTGAAAAAAATTAGCAAACATTCCTTGAACCTTTCTTGACATGTCCTATTTTATTTTATAACAATACTTCTAATACATTATGAATAAAAAAAATAAACTGTGTGCACTCACAACCCGGGGTACAGTGGGCAAATCACTGTTGTTCATATTCAATTAATATAAATTACTCAATTTTTCTTTTTCTAAAGTTAGTTTTTTATGCAATTCTAGTTTAAATAACATAATTCGAACATTTTCATGAAATAAAATTAGCAAAATTTAAAGTAAAAATAAATAAGAAATCAAATCAAAGGAAGAATACTATATCAGATTTCCTTTGTCTTTTACGTGCCACCACTAAAAACAATAAGATATATTTTAAATTGTTTATTAATGTTATATAGTTATAAAAATTATGAAATATATTAAACATTTTATTACTATTCAAATATTTTTAATAATTATTTTGAGATATTAATACTTTACATTATATTTGTGAGATAAGTTCAACTAAAATTATTCTACTTTTATCTTTTACATCTTATTTCTAAAAACAACAACAATAAATTTATATAACCTACTATTTATTATATCGCATAATCATTTTATTTTTATTTTTTAATATTAAACAATTCAAATAGTTATTAAATTTAGATATTCATGCTACTAATCAACTATTTCCCCTTTTCAGAAATTTATTTTATTATAACATTAAGATTATTATTCTTTTTATTACTTATTTTGAGTCACATTATATTTGTATATGTAAATTTAACTAAAATAAATAAGGTATTAAATATAATTTGGACTTTTAGGCACATTGGAAGATGGTCCACTGTGCCCCATGTAGAGGTGGTCCACTGTGCCCCATGTCCAGACAAAACAAATAATAATATTAAAATTATATGAAGACTATAAATATGCTAATAATTTTTATAAATTTAAAAACAACAAGACCTTACCTTTTCTTAACAACAATCCAATACTTGTAGTCAATAGTTCAGTCCTGATAAAATTTAAAAAAACTTCAAACTTGAAAAATTACTTTGAGCAGCTCAAAACATAAAGAATTGTATAAAATGGCTACCTTAGCCTTTACCATGTGGTTTTTTGGATGTATACAAGTAGTACCATGCTGCCATATATGAGTCTCAATATAAACTAAAAGAGTTAAATATTAAGAGATTTAAATACGGGTGGTCCACTGTGCCCCTATGTCCACTGTGCCCCAGTCTACCCTATATTGGCACACTTCAAATGCACCAGACAAACGCAATCGTTGCATTTGATTGAATTGGCTCTTGTTAGGCACGGTGGCATGTACACCAAATAGATGATACAGAAGTCGACATTATCATCAGATTGTGGAGACTCCTATTTTTAGCGCGCTTGGCTGTCAGTTTGACAGGTTGAGTTTCCTTACTTTTTCTAGGCTTCTTCTGGAGGAACACAGAAGCAGCGAGGAAGTCCATATACTCAGGCAGTCGATTTTATGGATTTCTTATCCACTAAGTAATCTTAGATGGCTTTAACCAGCGCATTAAAATTCATTTCTTTTGGCCCGATTGACTTTTCCGAAGTTGACATGTTTAAAAATGACTAAATATACATAAAAATCTAATAAAATATGTTATGTTGACATAAACGACCACAAACTTTAAATGAAAAAAAAAAAAAAAAAAAAAAAAACAAGTGTACCCACAACCGGGAAAGGCAACCATTTTTATAATGACAGAAAAAGCAATTTTCGGTCCACGTTTTGGCTGAATTCGATATTGAATCACAAAATATAAAAAAGAAAAAAAATTACTGAATGAATATACAGTCGGTAACAAAAGTGTCCGAGCAAAAATTCCTATGTAAAAAAAGTACGCTTAATACAGTTTTGCTAAATAAATCCTTGTGGAATCCTGTTTTTAGACTGACTAAGAACAGGATTCGACAAGGATTTATTTAACAAAACAGTATTAAGTGTACTTTTATTTATATAAGAATTTTTGCTAGTGTTCGGACACTTTTCTTACCGACTGTACATTACACTTACATTTTTGAATGAATTCACTTCGATTTATCGCATTCTGAAAATGTTTACAAATTACTTCTGTGTTGCTTTTTTTCAGATTTTTTTTTTTTCAATGCTTGTACTTAATAAGCAAATGTGTGTATTCACTTCAGTGTTGGTACAAAAACTGCGTACTGTCACAATAGAAGTTTGACAATAGTCAAATCCACCATATTTGCTTTTTGGTAAAAAATATGGCGGGGTGACCATAATCAGAGAATGCCCATAACATGAGACATTCCCCTCCTATTATTAATATGGCACTATTTGAGGTTTTGGTACTAATTTTGGCACTATTATTAAGGTACCTATTTACGGCATGGAACATAACACTATAAAACCGAAATAAATTATAGTACATAAATATTTTATATATCACGTTTATGCAAATATAAATATATATATATATATATATATATATATAAATAGTAAATAATAAATAAATAAATAAAGTTAACATTGTTATTGCTAGAGAGTAAATTTTTAATGTTATGCAGTCAAAATTTGAAAATACATTTTAAGTGATTACACAATTCAGAAAAAAAAAGAATTTAATTAAAATAATTTATTTTTATTTTCATAATCAGAAGTAAATATTATATTCTTTGGTAGTTAATTCGTATGCTGAATCTGTGTTGTGTAATTCTTATCGAACCGTTAAAAAAAAAAAAAAAAAAAAAAATGGAATAAAAATAACATATACTTCATTATATATGCTACTTTTAATTATTTGAAAAAAAAAAGAAAAAACTTGTTATTTTTAACATTACTTAGTTTAATTGAATTTTTGTTTAAAATTTTTTGACAGATACTTTAATTTTTATATGACTACGAAAACAATGACATGGTTAATTTATTTAATATATATATACAGTTTTTTTTTCTTTTATGAAATGCAGTAGGAGAAAAAACTGTATGCATTAAAAAAAAAAAAAAAAAAAAAAAAAAAGTTGCACTTTTAAAGAAATTTCTATGAAAAATATAAAAATCGCAAAACTAATCTTTATAATTAACAATGAAAATCTTGCATCACATTTTAATTAAACAGAAGATGATTCTTTAGTTTTTTTTTTTTTTTTTTCCCTCCACTCTATTTCACAAGGCGCATTTTCCAATTTGTTTTATAACTATGAAATGCTTTTTCTTTTGTATGTTTCAAAGAAAATTTGTTTTTTTTAAAAAATTCGATTTAATTTTTAAATGTTAAGCAATTACATTTTTCTCTTGAAAATGTAAATAAATAAATAAAAAAAGACATAAATATTTTTATTATAGCATATACGTATATATTGCACACTTGCAAATAAATAAATAAATAAATAAATAAATAAATAAAAAATCGAAACAAAATACTTTTTTTATACCTACTGAAATTTTAATCAACACTCCGTAGTATTGTCAATACCCACCTTTTTTTCTTCACACCAAATTTTTCTTCTTAGTTTATCGTAATTACATTTGGAGAAAATTACTCTAAAAATATAGTACACTAAATTACTCTAATAATAAGCAATACTATGGAATATTAATTAAAATGTTGGTATATATATATATATATATACATTTTTTTTAATGCAAATGTTAAAATAAAATCATTAATCAAAATTGCTGAAAAAAATATTTATATAAATATTTATGCATGTTTATTCTTTGTTTTATAATCATTACATTCTAGGTTTTATTTTCTTTTTTTTCACCATTTTATGGTTATTTCGTTCTTTCCTTGTGGTGGAATAATAATAATAAAAAAAATATTAAAATAATAACGAATAGGGATCGCCTTTCATGGGGAAATTATAAATTTGACGATGGAAGTGACTCACACATTGCGAAATTAATCAATAAATGTTAAAATTGTTGAACATTTACTTTATAATATTTCCTACTTTTTCATAGTAAACATTTTTTACGAACTTTTATTTTATTTTATTTTTTATTTTTTAATTTCTTCAATCAATTCAAGTTCAATTCCCAAGTCCATTTTAACTCTAAAACACTGTTTATATCTGTTATCTATGTATATAAAAGAATACTTCCACTCACTCACTGACTCATCAATACACAGCAAAGTCAGATTGTGGAACATATAGTGTAGGCACCCCCTAAGGTACGATTTTGAGAAATTCACCCCCCAAAGAGGGGGGGGGGAGGGAGGGGGCAAAACATGATTTTGGAAAAACTTCATATCTCAAAGAAGAAACAGATATCAGTAAAATTTTTGCTTTAAAGCATAGCTAACACAAATACCTACAAATAAATTTCTGGAATTTCGGAAATTCGGTCTACAAGAGAGGGTGCGTGGCATAATGTTATTCCACATGCACAAAATGTGATTTCACAAAAAAACTTCATATCTCAAAGCAAAAAACAAATATCAGTAAAATTTTCGCTTTAAAATATAGCTAACATAAATACCTAAAAACAATTTCTGGAATTTTACAAATTCGGCCCCAATGGAGGGACAGGGAGCAAAACGTGATTTCACAAATACCTTTATATGGACGGCTCATTTTAAAAGTGGTGCAACTCCATATTTTTTAAATATATATATTTATATATATTTGCTTAATTGTATCACATTTTGTCACATATTTATCATAAAAAAGAAAAAACTCCAATAATTGCATTAAAATCCCATAAATGGCATTGCATGTTTTTCTCAGAAAACTAAAACTTTTAAATATTCATTAAAAAAAAAAAAAAGTTTCTAAGTTACTTGAAATTATTTTTAATATAATTTATGAATTCTTATAACTATGATTTGTATAAACACAAAAGTCGATAACACTTACTGAATCTTGACTTTTTTCCTACGCATGAATCTGAAAAAAGCTCGTTAAAAAAAAAAAAAAGATATCCGTAAAATTTTTGCTTTAAAAGTTATCTAAGACAAATAGCAAAAAACTAATTTCTAAATTTTAGAAATTCAATGCCCAATGGGAAGGAGAGGAAGCAAAACCTCATATGCATTATATCTTCTACATAATATAGATATCTTCTATAGGAAAATTAGCTATTTAAAGTTTTCATTGTTGCCAAAAATGTTTACGAGTTAATTTTTTTTCGTCATATAATAAAACATATTTTCACGTGAATAATAATAATAATAATAATAATAATAATAAATATTAAATTTGCTTTGGCATATGACAAAACAACTTCATTATCAAAATTAAATAATAATAAAAATCCAGCTTACTTCCTCAAATTTTGTTTCTAAACTTTTTTTTAACATACCTCAATTTTAGATTTCTTTTTAATAGTGTTTTTATTTATTTATTTGGCACGTATAGACACTTGACATGAAAGCTAATTCAGCATTGTATTAAAGAGCTTTACTTATCCATAATCCTGGGTAATTTTTTTAATTTTGATGCTGAAGTAGATAGGACATTTTTCGCCAAGAACTCTACTTTCACGACAGCCACTTTAAGCCAAGTAACCAATAAAAAAAAAAATAATAAAAAGAGGGGGGGGGTGGGGGAAGGAAAGAAACATAAACACTAATGAGATAACATTATGTATTTTTGTTTAAAATGGCGACAAAAATTCAAAAGTTACCAAGGGGAGCTATAATAATCCTGTACCACGATCAGGATACATATTTATTTATTTATTTAGAGTAGAACCTCAATCCATCATTTTTCATAGGGTGCGTGAAAAAAAAAAAAAAAAAAAAAATGAAAGCGGGAAAACGATGAATGCGGGTTAAAGTCAAAACACGAATAAAACAATGTTTATGAAATAATACACGCAATATATATAATATACTACTAATAAAAACTAATTTGTTGCTCTCCAAACTGTCAAAGAAATAAATCAAAATTGTAGAACATTAAGTGATATTTATTTTTAAAAATCAGTAATTTTATGTTGGATATTTTGTTCATTTTACAAATTAAACGGGGATGATGTATAATAAGTGATAATAATACTTGATTGACAAAATATAATAAATGTAATTTATAATTTCAGTGGTAAATCCCCCCCCCCTAAATTTTCCCCTTGTCGCAAATATTCAAGTTTTAGAATTTTCCAACTTTGTAGCCCCTCAGAGATATTTAACAGTTAAAATCCCCCCCCCCCTAAAAATCAAATTTATAGCCATAAAATTACCAAAAAGTGATAAAAATAGGGGGCCGTCCCTAAAAAATGGTGGGTGATAGGGCAAAATGGGAGTCATATTCGGATTCAGGATATCATTTTGCATAAGAATTTGCAAAAATGGTGTTGGGGCCGATTTTCATTCAGAGCAGTGTAATTAAAGCAAATTAATGATAATTTTAGAATCATCAGTAAAAAGCTATTGAAGATAAGAAATAATTAATAAATAAAACACTTAATTCGTACCATCATTGTTAAATAACATTTATCGGAAATCGTTCGTTTTTAAAAGCAAAATTATTAAGGGAAAATTACAGCTACATAATAATACAGAACTTCTTTTAATCATTTGAAAAAATAAACTCATTATTTTTAACGTTATTTACTTTAATTGAAATTTTGTTTATGAATTTTTGGCATATATATTTTTTTTTATTTCACTGAGGAATGGATGACATGGTTAATTTATTTAATATGCTACTTTTGCAAAAAAAAAAAAAAAAAAAACATTCTGCAATCAAAAAAATTCTGCAATTTTAAAGAAATATCCGTATAAAATATTAAATTCACAAAACTAATCTTTATAATTAACACTAAAAACCTTGCACCACACTTTAATTAAATGGAAGAAGTTTCTTTAGTTTTTTTTTCTTTCTATACATTTTACAAAGCGCATATTCCTCACGCTCTTTTTTTTTTTTTTACTACAAAATGCTTTTTCTCTTGTATGTTTCAAAGAAGTTTATGTATAAAAGAAAATTATGATTCCATTTTTAAATTTTAAGTAATTACATTTTTCTCTTGAAAATGCGAATAAAAAAACTAAATAAATGACACAACTATTTTTATTTTAATATATATATACATTGAAGCTGCAGAGAAAAAAATAAGATACAAATACGAAAAAAAGTATATATTTAATTAAATCAGAAATATATGCGTAAATTTTAATCTATAGTTATTCATTGTGCACAATGATATTATTCTAGTAATATTTTCTATTTATTTACTGATTTTTACAGCGCAGGTGTTATTTTTTCCTTTTGCTTAACAGGAAAATCTGCAAAAGTCAATTTATTCAACAAAAAAGCAAATGAAAGCAAATGAAAGAAGGCATTACGCAAAGCTTTGTATGTATTTCTTAAACAATAGCGTTTTTCTAATAATATAAATGGAATTTTACAAATTAATTATTATTACTAGTAAGAATTATCTATAGTTTTAAAGGATTCATTTTTTATCGAGATTTTTTTTAGAAAACGGTAACATATTCACTTAAAAAAAGAACTTTTCAAATAAATTTAGGAAATTATTAATTATTCAAAAACATATCGAAGATTAATAATAACAGGAGACTTGGCGTTGGAATATTAAAACCCGAATAAACTACCACGTCAAAAACGCCAAAGAAAAACATTGGAAATGCACACAGCTGTTTCGACAGCCTTAAGCGTGCCGTCATCAGTGCAAAAAGGATCAAAGGATCAGTGCCTTTTTGCAAAAGGATCAGTGCAAAAGGATCAGTGCCTTTTTGCAAAAGGATCAGTGCAAAAGGATCAGTGCCTTTTTGCACTGATGACGACACTCTTAAGGCTGCCGAAACAGCTGTGTGCATTTCCAATGTTTTTCTTTGGCGTTTCTGACGTGGTAGTTTATTCGGGTTTTCATATCGAAGATTGTTTCGACTGTGAAAAAGAAGTAACTGTGAAATCGCGATTTCTGCACTTCTACCTTTTTATTGTTTCTAACACTTTCCAACAAGGCTGAATATTGTTAATGACTTCGGTTTGTCTGTCCGTCTGTCCGCGCTCTAACTCCCGTAAATGTTTATGGAATTTCTTGAAACCGATATATTTTATTCCCAATTGGAAATGGAGTGTATATCTCTACTGGTTTGTGTATAGGGACACCCAAAAATATTCCAAAGCATTGTATTCTATGACGGGTATTTCTATTAACTATATTTTAATACCTTTACTGTACAGAAACCTTAATAAAATTGCAATAAAAATTGCAAAAAAAAAAAAAAAAAAATCCTGCTTTAAAATCAGTACGTAAATAAATAATTACAGTAAACTTATTCTAACGATTTTCTTTAAACTTACCATGTAAACCTCGCTTTAGATGATATTAAATATGTATTAATTCGATTTTCCAGAAAAATCCATAGGCACCGAGATCTAATAGGCCAATTTCAAGTGTCGAAAGTGGATGTCTTAAAAAACAGCTATAAAAATTTTCTTCAAACTCACCTTATTAATTACTATTATATGTTCTTGGAACTTGGAAACGTATGGATGGTCCCAACCTACCTTGACTAGGTCAAGTTTAACGGGTTTGGCACCATCTACAGGGACGAAGTCACCACATAGCAACTACCCATGCAAAACTTGATTTTTTTTTTTTTGTGTGTGTATATTGATTGGTTGGCTGTGTTATGGTGAGTATGGGGAGTTTTGTTGAAAATCGGACATTTGATCGAATCCGGTATCTAAAAAATTACTAGCAAGAAATTAAAACTTCTTCACACACCACTATGGTGTGTGAAGAAGTTTTAATTTCTTGCTATTGTCTGTACGCCAGTTTTTGAATTTATTTTTGGTAAAAAATTACTGTAACGATTTTTTTCTAATTTGCTACATAAACTTCTTTTAGATGTCTTTTTGCATGCATCAGTTGGCTAGTATAGGAAAATTGATAGGTATCATCATTAGGTAGGTAAGTTATAAATCTCGGAAATAGGAATCTCAAAAAAAGGCTTTAACGACTATTTTTGAAACTCGCTGATTAAAGTGTCTTTTAAATGTCTATACAACGTTTTAATAGTTGGTTACTACAAAAAATTTACAGACATCTGTTTAGTTCGGTACGTTTTATGTTTTCTGATCACATCACAAAAGAATTTATAGCATGTATAGTAGTGTGTGAGTAATGAAAGTCATGTGATTGTGACACATCATTTTTAAAACTTTCCAACAAGGTTGAAAAGTGTTAATGGCTTCGGTTTGCCTGTCAGTCAGAGCTCTAACTTCCGTAAACTTTCTTGGAAGTGAGAGGTATTTCTATAAACCATATTTTAATACCTTTACTGTACACGGATCTTAATGAAAATGCAATATGTTATTCAAGTTCACTATCGGATGTTTATTATGTAAAGTAGAGTAAATTCTTAACTGGTTTATGTACAGGGACACTCGAAAGTATTTTGTAGCACTGCGTTCTATGAGAGGTATCTCTATAAACCAAATTTTAATAACTTTACTTGGCACAAAGCTTAAGGAAATTGAAATATATTATTCATATGCACAAAAGAAAGCTTTGTATTAAAATATGGTATGATTAGCATTAACTTTAAAGAGCCACACAAAAATATTCAGTTACATTAAGAGCTATTAATAAAAATTTCCTGGAATTGCACTTTCGTTTACATTAAGCATTTTAATAATTTCTAGTAATTTTTAAGTGTGAATATAAATTCAATTTGTGTAACCATCTGTCCGATTACCTATCGTTCTATTTGTCTGACTCCTGGCGTTCGTAAATATTTTCAAAAAAAAGAAAAAGATATTTATTAATCAAGTTCCCTATGGAATTTTCCCTATTTAAAATGACATTAATAGGTCCTGTACAACGAGTTTGTGTACAGTGACAACAACATAAAAATGCCAATACCTTACGTTTTAGGACAGACATTTTTAAAAATCATATTTAAAAGACTTTCTACAGTAAAAATCATAAAGAAATTGACATGTATTGTTAACATCCTAAAATAATGTTTCATATAGAATATGATATGATTAACCTTCAGATTTACAGGGCTACACTTAAATACTCAGATAGTTTAAGGGTTGTAGTTATAATCTAACGGTTACATTTTCTTTTGCGTTAAGCACTTTTCAGAATGCCTAAGAGTTATTTTAAATTCAATCAGTGTATCTGTATACTTCTCAGTACTCCCGTCTGTCTGTTGTGTGATAACGTAGGCAAATAATATT
The DNA here is from genome assembly GCA_963930645.1 of Salticus scenicus. Classification (NCBI taxonomy): domain Eukaryota; kingdom Metazoa; phylum Arthropoda; class Arachnida; order Araneae; family Salticidae; genus Salticus; species Salticus scenicus. The sequence goes on along the minus strand of OZ005652.1, from coordinate 266,902,852 downwards.
GAAAGTTATACGACATAACAAGCACGTACAGTTGGAAAGTGTTAATAAACAATGCATAGTGCATGATGTTTCGTTCTTGTTTGACGTTTTCAACGTAGATTGACATGTGATATTTTCCCCATCTTTCTTTCTACACTTCAAACAATAGATGCCTTGTTTTATGTTAGTGATCAGTAGAAATATACTCGTATTTGCGTTGCATACTTTCATTAAAGCCATGTACACTTCTAATTTACTTTTTTTTCTGTGTAAGTGGAGATTGTTATTATTTGTAAATCCCAAGATAAAAAATTAGGCTTTTTTAGGTAGTATTATTTAATTTTATGACAGAACTTTGGTTAATTAAAAAATTTTTACGAAGCACATGCGTTATTAGCTATGATGAAGTCCGACATCAAAATTTCAAAATGGATCCGAATGCAGAATTTTAACACTAAAAATTTTATTTTTAAAATGGAGTAAGATATTTTGGCTAAGTCAGCAACTTTTTGCGATGAATGGCATAGTTATAAGTACCGCGTTTAATTCTTTTAGCAGCTTACATAATATAAAATCATCCAAAAGATCGATGTTAAAACAGACTAAATAAATTCTGGATTAAGTTATTTAGAGAAACTACATTATATATTCTCATAGCATGCTGAATGACTATTATTTGTTGCAACTAATGTTAGCTAGACTAAATTTTATGTTAGACATTTAACAAGATTTAAATTTATTTTAAGTTTTTCATGTGAATATTAATAACTAGTGGTATTTCTAAAATCACATTTTTGTAATTCCCTATATTCATGACCGTAGCAATGAAGTTATAAAGGTCTTGGATGCATTTGCTTTAAATGTTCATATCAGATTTCCAATTGGAAAAGAAGTAATTATAAGCAAGAGGCTCAAGAAAAAGCATGCTGAATAATCTGGCCTGGCATCCACACTAGACATACCACACACTTACCTTTCACTTCAATTGTATAATGGCAGATTGCAGATTGAAGGGTCAGATAACAAATACTGTGTATAAACTTGCGTTAAAAAAGAAATCAAACTAGGTTTAGGAACAGTTTTATATGAAAAATATTTTTGTAGGAAGGGGAGGGGAGCTGCCTCTCCCCTTAACCGCCCGTTTGAAAATAGCACCTACATTTACATAAATTTCAAGGCTGTTATTAAATTTGAAAGTTTATTCAAAATTATTCAGATAAATTTCATACACACCATTTCCCACTTCTTGAAACTTATTAATCTTGACCAAAGCATTCCAGAATGAACCTCATATGAACTTCAAAATAAAACATTTATTTGATTGTAATTATTTGTTTTTAAGTTACACTGATAATTTACATACACAAAGTACAACCATTAGAAACTTGACTTTAGTATTCATAGAACATCAGAAAAAGCAATTATTCAAAAAACAAACATTGAAAGTTCAACTTAAAATTACTTTACTTAGCGTATGGTATGAGGAATTAATTTTCTTGAATGAGCAGTTTTCCTGGATATGGTCAATTATAGTAGAGCATTTCCACCACTTACTGTTATTAAAAAAGAAAGTTTTCTCTTAAATATTGGCTGCCCTGTATGTCTTCTATAAATTATGTACACACCACGTTCTGTACTTAAATGTAGTCCTATATTAATAGTGCGCAACACAACTTGAAATAAATTTCCAAGTACAGTCCCTCTATAATCTAGTTTTTTTTGGGGTAGCCCTGTAAACTAACTATGAAGACTTTTTATACTGTAATATATATTAAACATGCTTTTATGCATATAAAAAACATACGTTTACTTCATTTCGTTTAGTGCAACCTATAAACGCTGAACTGTACGTTTCGTAAATTTTGTCTATAGACGTAATATATTTGAATTCTCCTGGATGTTTCTGTGTACAAATCATTTGCTTTATCTCAGCGAAAAGTTTATTGTAGCATGACTATATGATGCCAATTTAGAATAACAAGTTTGGACTTTTTGCTATTATTTGTTCTTGGATTATGCTTATAACAAACACACTCAGAGAGTTCAATGGCTTAAAAAAAAAAAAAAATGTTTTTCGGATTCAGGGGATCTCAAAAAGTGTAAATGTAACAAAAATGCATTTTTGAAAATTTGACCCAAAAACAATACCTTCTGTAATGTATATGAATAAAAAAAAAAAAATAATAATAATAAAAAGAGCAAAATAATAATAATAATAATAATAATAAAAAAATAAATAAATAAAATAAAATAAATAAATAAACTTAAAATTTTTTAATTGCGTTTGGGGCTGACAAAGTATCTAGCCAAATTTCACACATAATTTAACTAAAAGTAATTTTTTTATGTACAAAGATCAGGGGACACAGATTGAATAAACAGCATCTATTCCTTTAGCATTATTAATGCCAGTTGATATTCTTATAACGAAATATTTTACATGGTAAAAGAGATATTTAAAGGTAATATATTAACGAATACATTTAAACAATCTATTGATAATAAATTCAATACAGTAACAAAAATCTAAGCTTCTAAGTTAATAAAACTACATGTTCATAAACTTTATTTTCTGCAACTGCTTCTTTCTTAATTCTATAGTTTCATCTAACTTTTGTAGAAACGTTTATTAGGTTTACAGAAATGTTTTGCCAGTTGGAATAAAAAATTAACACCAGAAATTTACATTCAATAACATTTACATAATAGTTAAGGAGTTATATGATCAAATATAGTATTAATATTATTAAATAAAAATTTCTGGTGTCAATTTTTTTAATTTATCCGGATAGAATTTTTCGCTGAACAAAACACTAAAAGGTGTTTGTGTTTTGTATATAAGGCCGTTTGACTACACGAAGTTCCAAGGCCAAGGGTGTTGTGCTCTCCGTGGAGTTCAAAATACTGAAGGATTATAATAAAGATATGTATTATATACTATATAGAAATATGTTTTTGTTAGGCATTAAAAATTAAAATAAAAATAGTGTTTTGTGGCCACCACAAAACATTTTTTCTATAATTTTATACAAATTCATGCAGTAGAAATTATTTATTAAATTATTATTTATGAATTTTTTTTTTCCATGGTAAATGTGGACGCTTTTTATCTGACAGAATTACAACACTAAATGCCGAAATAAAGTCAATTTTCTACCAACATCAGAAAAAATACATTTTTTTTTTTTTTTTTTTTTTTTTTTTTTTTGGGGGGGGGGGGGGGGGGGGGTAAAAAAAAAAAAAAAAAAAAAAAAAAAAAATCGATAACTTTATTTTAAATTATCACAGATCTATGGTTCAGACATTCGATTTAAACATACTGACGAGATCTTTAGAAAGATACTCATATTTAAAATTTAAATGCATAAATGAATTGTGATAAGATTTTATAAATTAAAATATGTTTAAAATTTTTGGAAGGAAAAATGCTTTAAGGAAAAAAACATTAAATTAATGTTAAACATTATTCCAAGAGTGAATATTACAAAAGTTTTTTTTAAATAGATGCTTGATTTCTACACGATTAAAATAGATTTTTCGTATTTCATGGGGGAAAAAGAAATTCTCAAATTTTTATTCTATTTTATTCTATTTTAATTATTATGTTTGAATAGAAAAACAATTTAGTTGAAACGTAAAAAAATTACCTGTTCTATTTACATCTAATTACCCAGACAGGCTAAAATTACAGCAAGCGAAGAAACTGTACAGATTGTTTAAAATGCTATATGAAGAAACTACAAATTAATATAAGGTAAAGCTAGGAAAGTTTGTGCAAAATTCAGAAGAACGTCATAAAAATTTCAGATATTAATTTTTTGCTAAACTATTGGTGCGTAATTTTTAATCGATCCTTCTCCTATACATTTCCACTACTATTTTGTTGTTCTGTCACAATTTCAAACAGAAGCTATAATAAATCCAAGAGATCTATTTTGCTCAATCTCTCCGTATAGGATAGGCGTGATTGCACTTAACTATAACTGCAACTACATTGTAAATAATAATAACTGCACTTAAATGACATTGTTGTAGGGCATTTGTAAGCAAGTATTTTTGTATTGGGCGTGGATATTTCAGTTCAATAATTAAAAAGTCAGAAAAATCACAGAAATTTAAAAAATATTTAAAAGAAAAAATATTTAAAGAAAAAATATTAAAGAAACAGAAAAAAGAACAAGACCAGGTAAATTTTGAAAAATACTGTTAAGTTACTAAATAACACGTGTAACTTAAACTAGTACATTTCTATCTCATCTTGAATGGTTTCTAGTTTGCTGACCCATACTTGCCAAACATCTCATTAATAACCGTACAATTGTTAACACCCCCTGAAAAAACGCCCATTTTCTCACACCAATATATTTTTTAGAGTAATTCTCTCCAAATGTTGTTACTGTTAAATAAGATAAATATTACTCTAAAAAATTATAGGTGTGGAGAAAAAGGCGGGTACTAAAAATTGTACGGTTCATAATGAGATGGTTGGCAAGTATGCTGACCGAATCTCTTGTTGCCCACAATCATTGCACTTCTGCACGTGTGAACTTATCATACAATGGCCTGCCACGAGTGAGTCTGTTCGAGACGGATAGCACACCGTGTGTGCAATGCATTTCCGAGCAAGAAAAACACTATATGTATAAAATTATATATGGCTAGTCCCGCCTACTTTTGGGTTCAGAATCCGCCCACTCTTTACTCTGTTTATTTTATTTTTTATTTTCATTCTTCTCAAAATCTTCTGCACAAATATGTTGAAAACACAAAACCTAAATTTCACTTGTTTGAAATTTTCTGGTTTCAACTTTAAAATCATTTACGTTTATTCAATATATTTTATTTTATTGGAATTCAGACGATTTAGTCCTTAAAAAGAAGTTTGAGTAGGCTAATATTTTTTGCTTGCATTCAGTTTTAACGCTTCTATTTAAGCAGCTGACAGCAGCACAAAACTTGAGCATCATACACATCATTGAGCATATTAATTCAACACTGTCTCTATTCAACACGGCAGTTTGTGAAAAACACACAGACAACCGTGAGTCGCTGTTTTCCTTCTACTTGTCTCTTACACGAATTGATATGAACTACACCGCATTTTAGCATAGGTTTAGGCATTCTATTCTGGGCTCAATTTTTCCACCAAAATAAAAATTTTAAAAAGTGTTGAGTTTTCATTGAAAACATAGTTGCCAGTTAAAATATATTGGTCGCCAATAGCGACCAGGAGAACAATTTCACGATTACTGTGTGTGTATATATGTGTGTATATATATATATATATATATATGTATTTTTCAAGAGCGTATAGCGATAAAACTATTACATAATTTATCATTGAAAAAATACATGAATCTAACACAAAGATTAAATTTCAATAGTCATTTTTCTTTACATAAATTTCAGTTGTTAGATTGCGAAAGAAAATAGTCTTTAAAAAAAAAAAAAAAAAAAAAAAAAACTGTATTTATTGTATCAAACAATATTACCAGACTTACGACACAATAGGAAGTTTTTGAAAAAATGGATTTTAACTAAAATTTCATCTGATAACTGTTATTTTGCTGCTTGAGAACAAAGAATTGGAATATAATTACTATTACTATTACTATTATTATTGTTATTGTGAAGGGGGTGGTTATAAGAAGAAAATAATTCTATTTTATGAATACTTTTGAACTATAAGAAAAATCACTGTTTCTTCTTCTTTTTTTAATATTTGTAAGAAATTAATAAACATTATTTTTAATGCAAAAATCAAAATATTTCTCATAATGATGACATTGATTTCACATTGCTCAGAATTCTGTTTTAAGCCTTGCATTCTGTTTGTGATTATAGCCTCATACTTGAAAGAATTTGGCGAGATATGGAAAGGAATATATATATATATTCATCCATGGTTTTGATTAACCCGTTAGTAGTCGCTATAGACAGCGCCACCTATTACAGATTGCGCACTTTTTATTTAATTGTCACCAATAATTTTAAGAAATGATGTGATCGACGTTTCTTCGATTTTAATCGCGTTTTAGGTATATCAAATGCCACTTCTAAAATTTTTTGGTGGCTATTGAATAAAAAAATCTGGCAATAATGAAGGATGTGCGGCAAATCGACCAACTAACGACAACTAACGGGTTAATAAAATTATTTAAAGAAAATAAAAATTTAATAAACAAAATGATGTGATATCTGCAGTATTATATTGAGAAAAAGAAAATAATATTTAATCCATAGTTTAAAATGATTAAATAAATATAAGGTAATTATAAAGGTAAATATAAGGTAAAGAAATTTACTTGAAAGTAAACATTTCGTTCTAAGTCTAAGTAAATATTTGCTTGTAATAAGAAGATATTTTTTTTTTTTTTTTTTCAACTAAGCAAGTTTAGGATTCCTTTAGAATTTTAATGCTTTTGTGTTGGTATGCTTTACAGCACACATTTTCATAGTTGAGTTATCATTTAAGAGAATTTATGATTTTTCTTTAACAAAATTAAAGTATATAGAAACCTTTCTTTTTTCTACTATAATATTTTTTATTTATGTTTGTTTACTTTCATTTAATATATATTTTTTATTATATATATATATAAATTATGTAAACAATGATAAATTTAATTTGTATAAAATAGGCGCATAAAGCAGCTATGAACTTTATTAAAAAGAAAAGAAAAATAATTTAAATTATGATATAGTTAAATGACAGTGGAATGAACAAACAACAAAAACTACAAAAATTATAACAGTATTTAATAAACAAGAAGAAAACGTTAAATTTTAAAATTATTCAAGCCAAAAATTCAATACAGGCTGTATTAATGAATGTATTAATAAGTGCAAAACATTGAATAAACATCATAAAATGTAATAATTCGCAACAATTGCTTCGAATTTTTGCAACAATTTGAAAGAAAACACGACCCTTTGCCAGGCGAACAAAGTAGACACGAGTGCTGCAAAAAAGCGGTAATCGTGACACGTTTCGAAAGGCGTCAAGCAAATTAGGATTACACTATTTTTTGAATTGTATTCCCACCCACTGAAGAAGATAATACAGCCTGTGTTAAATTTTGGGTTTGAATAAATTTAAATTTTAGTATTTCCTTCTTGTTTATTAATACTGTTACAATTTTTGTAGTTTTTGTTGTTTGTACATTCCACTGTCACATTTTCACATTTCATAATTTAAATTGAATTTATATATTTAATGACTTAGTGTAATTTCTACTTACCGTGTTTTCTAAAATTTGCTAACTTGATTTATATATATATATCAAAAAAAAAAAAAAAAAAATGTCGCATATTGAACTACGTAGTTTGAGCCCTCAATAATGCAGAAACAAAGAAGTACTTAAAATTTTGAAGCGTTGTCGATAATATATATATATATATATATTTAAAAAATGTACCAAGTTTTAGGTTTTAAATGATGCTATTTTTATTTATTTTTTAGGGGGTGCCTTGGGCTTAACACATTACGATGTAAAAAACAATCCCCCTCGAGGGGGAGTAAATTTTCATGATGGGTATCTTTCAAAAGAGCTCGTCAATACCTTTAAAATGAATGGTTGAACCATAGATCTGCGATAATTTAAAATAAAGTTATCAATTTTTTTTCATAAAAAAAAAAAAAAAAAAAAAAAGAATGTAATATTGAGAATAAATCTAACATTTTTTGGATATTTATTGTTATACTACTTCTCTAATATGGAAATCGTCTGCATTATCATGTGGAAGATAATTTTTTAAAATAATAATTTTAATAAATTATTTTTACTGAATGAATTTTTATAGGAAAATATAGAAGAAAGTCGTGTTTTCCACAACACACTAGTTATTTGTTGTTAGTGGATGTGCTTTACTAATAACATTTTACCATTTCCAGGAACGCTGTACGGGAACTGAAATAAATTCCTCATACACTGTAAAAAGTAGGTTCTTAAAAATAAGTATATATTGTCTCAGAATAGCCCCGAAACAATATATACTTAAATTTGAGAGCCCATGTACTCATTTTTGAGTATATTGACATGCTCAAAAATGGAGTTGTCCAATAAGAATACCAATATCCCCATGTTTGACATGCGAATGTACTTAAAAATGAATACATGGATTTTCAAATTTAAGTATATATTGTTTCGGGACTAATTTGAGAAAATATATACTTTTTTTTAAGAACCTATTTTTTACAGTGTAGAGATATGTGTGTAACAATGTATGTTTTAAGCTAAATATTCATCGCTTGTTTTTTGTATATATGCACGTTTTGAGGCTTCCTGATTACCGTAGTCAAGTTTCTTAACGTTTGATCTTTGTCTGTGCTTCTTAGAGTGACTTAAAAGCGAATAATTTTAGGAGATCCAAATGTTGTATTTTGAAGTTAATATAAGTTTGTTGCTGGAAAAGTTTGATGAAGATTGATAAGTTTCAATGAACGTTGTGTGTGGAAATTGTCTGTATAATTTTAAGTAAATTTTTAATTTTAATAACAGAATTAAATTCTGTATAAATGTAGGTGCATTAATGAAACGGGTAGTTGAGGGGGGCGATAGCCCCCCTCACACAGAACTAATTATCATATAAAACTCTTCCGAAGCCTAATTTGAATTGTTTAACATAGATTTACATAACAGTACTCGTTATCTTACCTCTTAATCTCCAACCTGTATTTATAGTATTAAATTTCAGGGTAAGAGAAAGTCGTGTGTTTGACACACCAGATTACTTTTTAAATATAAAGTTTACTATTGTTAATTAAAATTTTAGAAATATGTACATTTGGAAATTTTGACTGCTAGGCTTGAGCAGATCAAATACTTTCTAATAAAATAGTATATATACATATTAAAGTTCCCTTGACGTGCGCCTACATGTATTTAGAAAGTTTTTACTTTGTTAACTGACACATTTCTGCTTTAACAATAATTTAATTTCAGTATTCAAAGAATTATTCTGATAAAAAACGAAGACCACCCAAATGAAACCAAAAAAGAAATAAAGTAAAATCTAAATGAATTATAGCAAACTGGAATGAGAAAAAAGCATTATTTGCATTCTAACGTTATCAAGAGCCTGGTAGAATGCAAATGTGCTAAAAAATGGATGTTTTTCTGTCACAAAGAAAGCAAAATCTAAGAATTTCTTTGTTCTCATGCCCGAAACACCCATTGTAAATAAAACCAGAAAAAACGAAGATCAAATTAAAACTCATCACTACAAATGATAATCCAATAACCATTTAAAAACGTAGATAAAAATAAACTCGCCACTACAAATATTAATCCAAAAATTACATAAAAAATTATTATTGAAAAAGAGGCAACTCATAGTTTATGAAAAACGAGACACAGTGAAATATAACAAGCAGATATTAGTTAAAAGCACAGTTAGTCAGCTCAATTTTAGCAGTGAACATGGAGTAAAATTAGAGAATTCACAAACCGAAACAGGTTGAATCCTTACTTAAATTATGATTCATATTAATTATAGTAATATATATATATATATATATATATATATATATATATATATATCTTTTTAATTTTTCTTGCATCTGAATGCTGTTAATATTTTATTTTAGATAATCTGTAAAGGAATCGGATTCCACTTTCACTATAAACAATAATTTGTAAATTTTCCTTTCCAAGTTATTTTTGTTTCACTGCATTTAAGATTTTAAAGATAATTATTTTCTCTTTGAATCAAACCACTAAATTTTTGGATTCTCTTCATTTCAATTACGTTTTGTCAGCAGAAAACATTTCCATTTTGTTTTTTTTTTTTTTGGGGGGGGGGGCTTTTTTTTTTCTTTAAAATTATTTTAATGCCATAAATAGTAATTTATGATTTCCTTTTTAAAATAAGCAAGATCCAAATTACAATAAATAAATAAACAAAGAAATATAAACAAAAATAATTAACCTTACATGTTTATTAAAGTTATTTTAGTTTCTCTAATTTTGGCGTTTAAAAAGTTTTTAAATAACTAGTCCATAAAAAATTAATTTTTTATCCCACCCGGTCCTTTTTTTGCATCCAATTAAATTAAATTTATAAACATATTTTTCACTTTTTAATTTTTAAAGAATATTTTGATGGTTAAAAAAAATGCAGAATATACCTCTGATAAGTGAAATAAATTAAGATTAATGAGATTTAAGTTTTAATTAATTAAGCCCAGTTTTACTATTTTAAGACTTATAAATATACATATCTGTTTTTAATGACTCATAATATTTTGTGGTACAAAATATTGAATGTAGCAGAAACATAAGTGAAATGACAAAATCCTTTATTATTAAATATTTCTGAATTCTTTTTGAGACAAACACTTACTTTCATACCGAGGAAATTAGAAGATCCAAAATTGTTTTTACAGGAAAGAAATTTATTATCATTATTATTATAGTATAATGCTTATGTGAAATTTTAAGCACAGCAAATATTGAAGCATTCTACCTAACTTATATATTTTGTATTTTTCGTAAGGCAAAAATTTTAGTTTTCAGCCATGGCATTTTTAAAATTTAACAGAAACACTTGATTTTTGGTATTTTAAAACTTGCTTTCATATCATTATTTTTATTTAAAGAGAAGTCTTCAGCAGTATACTTCTATCAATATCAATACTAGGCAAATTTAGAAACGAAAACGATCCGTGTCTGTAAATTAAACTGACAGCCGTGTAAGAATTGTCAGAATGACTCTGAACTTTTAAGTTTTTTGTTTCATTTATATCTAATGCATGTAATGACTCAGGAAATATAATTTCATTTAATGATGTAATTTATCTTTCTGTTTTTTATCTTTTTTTTTTTTTTCTTTCAGAATATTTTGAAAAATATTTTAACATTTTCCATCAAAATGTAACAGCGTTTATAATTTAAGTTTGTCACTCACTCTTTCTCTCTTTATATATATATTTATATATATATATATATATATATATATATATATATACAGGGTGATTAAAAAAAACGTGGACAAAATGATATGGCAGATCAGTTATACAACAAGGATCAAAAATCGCATAGGAACAGGGGGTCGCAAACGCCTGTAAAGGGCTCTAGAGCCACGAGAGGGCATTGTGATACAAACACGAGCTGAGCAAACGGAGATTGTCTTCATTTGAGCCATGAATCTGTTGGGCGTAACATGGCTAGTTACACGCACCGCGTAATGGCTGACATGCATTTAATTTACGCCATGGCCAACTGCAATGGTCGAGAAACCTTGCTAATGTATCACGAGAAATATCCTGGTAGAAAGATGCGTCGCCGCTCATTCTTTGCCACTCTGCATCGACGATTGTGTGAAACCGGCTCGTTAGACATGCACAAGCCGAATGCTGGTCGCCAACGAATAACTCGACAGTGGATGCTTAAGAAAGAGTTGTCCAAAAACATCAGCGTAATCCTTCAACGAGTACATGAGTTGTATCCCGAAAGACCCATATCCTCCAAGCTACCGTCTGGCGCATTGTACACGACGAAGGACTATATCCTTATCATTTACAACACGTCCAGGCACTGGAACCAGGAGACTACAACAATCGTATGGATTTTGCGTGGTGATTTTTGCAAGAAAGTGCTGCGGACAGAAACTTTGCAACAAGTGTTCTCTTCACGGACGAGGCTGTGTTTGCATTGGAGGGTGTGATGAACTTTCCCAACCTGCATACGTGGGCAGATGAAAACCCGTATGCTACACGTCCGCACGGCGCACAACGAAACATTTCCGTTTGCGTGCGGGCTGACATTGTAGGAGACTGCTTACTTGGTCCGTACATTCTCCCAGAAAGACTTAACGGTCCCATTTATCTAACATTCTTCCAAGAGGTTCTGCCAGAAATTCTGAATGATGTTCCGATGGCTATTCGTGAACACATTCGATTTCAACACGACAGAGCTCCTGTACATTTCAGCACAGACGTCAGAGCATATCTGCAGGCTACTTTTCCTGGCGGCTGGATTGGACATGGTGGACCAATCGCATGGCCACCACGATCACCAGACCTGCTTCCCTTGATTTTTTTCTTATGGGGATTTTTAAAAGGACTTGTGTATGAAACACCTGTTGCAATGCCGTGAGACTTGGTAGGAAGAATCGTTGTGGCAGCAGGATGTGTTCGGGATACACCTGGTATCTTTGCGAAGATGCGGCGTTCTATGCAACGTAGATGCCAGGCGTGTCTCGATGCACCTGGAAAAAAACTTTGAGCATCTCCTGTAGGCTCAAAATTTGACTTGCATTAGTCGCATGTGAGTGAGTAATTATCAAAAAAAAAAAAAAAAAAAAAAAAAATCTCAAATGGTTTTGTTTCTTCTCTTTCTGTTATGTATTATTTTAGACACCCTGTAGCGGCTCCGGATCGCTGTTGCGACCCTCTGTTCTTATGCGATTTTTGATCCTTGTTGTATGACTGATCCACCATGTCATTTTGTCAACGTTTTTTTGAATCACCCTGTATAAAGAAATACTACTTAAAGTAGCCCATTAAAATTAGGATATTTTTCCTTTATCTAAACCTAATAGTCTATTTTTGAAATCTAATGAACAAAACTGTTCAAAACTAAATTAACATAAAATTGTAAATATAGCTCGTCGTAGTGTTTTGTTAAAATAATTTTGTAAAACAAAAACATAACTCATCCAAAAGAATGCATTTTCTTGGTGTTTAGTATTTATTTGACAGCTTTGAGACCTATTGTTAGAATGACATTAATGCATTTTCTTCTTCTAAATTTGAAACAAGTCAAAATATTGGCGTCGTTCTAAATTAATAAATATAGTGCAGTATAATTTGAAAAATGGTTGACAAACAAAAAGATATAAATTTATAGCCACGTTAAAAATTTTTAGCTACGCTTGCTGCCTTGGAAAGAATCTTTTCTAGTGACAATTTCTGTTTATAAAAAAATTGATACAAAATTGTATAAAAACAATTTTATTTTTTAAAAATAATTTAAAATTTATATTGCTAATGATTGGGCTTCTTATTAAAAAACTTTTACTTTATGTTTCATTATTTTATAATTCTCATGGAGCGAATTAAGTATTTCGTATTTTTAAACATTTATTTAAATTCATTTTCTCATAATATTTTTTTGGAAATGCAGGCGGAATTCGTGAACTAAGAAATTTACTGTTTACTGTTACTAAACAAAATAATTGTTTATAGTTTCTTTAATATAATTGATTCAATTTTGAGCATCTTAGTTTTTTAGTTTTTTCTATATTTAGTAGAAGAAAGTATTAATTCCGTAAAAGTTTTTGATTTAAGTTTTTCGATGGATTTACACGTTTTGAGGTTCAGAACACGATTTGTTTATTTTTAGAAAATGTCTGTCTGTGCGTGAGACAAAAATTTTGTGGAGACTGTATCTCAGGAACTACTGCATAGAATTTTTATATAAATTTGTATGTAGATGCACCTTGATGTAAGTGAGTGCCTATCAACTTTTGGGGTCAATCGCTCAACAAATGCCGCTGTTATACAGCGATTTCCAGAATTTTAGTGAAGGCTATATCCAGATTCTATTGCGTATAATAAAACAAAACTTGACATGTTAAAAGGCCAGATTGAGATATTATTCTAATTTAATTTTGATGAATATCGACCAATAGGTGGCGTTGGTATATTGCAATTTTCCCTGAGAACGGGAAGGCTATATCTTAACTTCTATGGCATATAACTGTACGAAACTTGATATGTGAGATAATCTTTATGAAAATATATTTTTAAGATGTTATTTATAGAGAAAAAGCTGTCTTTCTTTGGATATTTAATGTTAGCTTTCTCCGAGATGAAAAAAATTTCTGCATTCATCAGGGTACATAATTTTAATAAATAATAGTTTAAATAAATTATTTGTACTGAGTGAATTTGCATAGGAAAATATAGAAGAAAGTCGTGTGGTAACCACGGCATACTAGTTTTTTTTTTTTTTTTTTTTTTTTTTTTTCAAGATAAAATATCAAGCTAGCGTGTTAAAATAATCCGTTCTTTTTCTTTAAGTTTAATGCTTTACTCATGTTTAACGTTGCAAAGTTTAAATAAATCACATCTAGACTCACCTGCCTTAGTATATTGTGACAGTAGTTTACAAGTCATGTCAAAATTATTCTAGTGTACTTTAGCACAGTGTACTTTAGTTTGTAATTTAATTTCAATTCAATGTTAAATATTTCAATTTTATGAATATTTCAATTTTAAATATGTGTAAAAAATAAATATTAATTATAACATATTTTCACCTTATTTTTCATATTATTTTTTACAGAAGTAATAAAGCCTAATAATTAACTTTGTTAAATAAGTTTTATTTATATTTAAACAAAAATTAAACTCGTTGAATTCAGACAATTGAAAGACTTATTGAACATTTAGCAGTTTGTTATTTCATGTTTTACCTTTTTAGGTAGGCGAGCTGAAAGATATTTATATTAAAATGTAATATGATTTTAACATAACATGGCAAAACTGGCACGAACATTCATTTAAATATTTTCCTCAAAGTTTATGGTTTTTAATTGTATTTAACATGATTCATAAATAAAGTTTTAAAATTCTCTCGGACAGATATCATTTAAAATCCACCAAGGAAAAGAATTTACACGAATATAAATATTAAAAGTGTGTTTTTTAATTGTACTTAGAGGTATATGTTTTAGAATTTTAAGATACAAAACTGCTAAGTAAAATGTGATGAGACGAGGTTTGGTAGAAAAAAAAATGGTGGAAAATTAGAATTGTCTTAAGGAAATCGGACAGATTACCCATCTTAGTGCTCTACTAAAAATTTTTTATGCTAAAATAGCTAATAATTTTGATGGAAAGGATTGAATATCAATAGTTATACGTGCTCTAAATAAAAAATCAGAAATTGCTGATGAAAATAAAATTACAGACAAACAAATTGTATTAACGTTGGTTAAAGACAACGTGGGCTGATAAAACCTTACCGTTTTAAACGAAATACGTATTCTTGATTGATGAAATTATTCCTACGATCTCAGAATAGAAAAATTCAAAGCATACGTTTTAAAGCCAGATATGAATCAGGGTTTTAAAGTCAGATATTTATCAGGGGTATTTAAGATGGACCTTTAATGTTCTGGAGAGCAGTTTTAGCTAACAGCAAGCAGAATTATGTAGTTGTACCTAATACAATGAACATCAAAACAGCACCCATAAATCTTAAAGGTTAAAAACAGAGCATATTATTTGCTTTTAGAAAATAATAATTTGTTACCAACATGACGGAGATTTTTTATTTTACATGTAGAGCATTAAGAAAATGTTTGAAAAAAGAAAGATCAATATTTAAACTTACCTGTAACTGCAGAATTACCGTTCCCTGTAACATTCTACCACTACTATTCTTGTAAAGATTTTTCTACTTTATTCAATTGTAGAAACATCGCATAGAAATCACGTAGAAGTTTGTTATTTATGAATGGTTGTAGAAAAAACTACAGGCAATGGAAAATCCGTACCTGATTTCTGAGATCTAAAAATTATATTTATATTATTAATATATTATATTATTATATATTATTATATATTGTTATATATTATTATTATATTATATTATTAGTAGAATTTAACATACTAGGAAAAAAAAAAAGAAAAGAAAAAGAGTATGCAAATGAAAAGCAGTTTAATTAATTTGAAATCTGCATCGGATGGTACTGAATCTGAATATTGAAAAAAGCTTGTTAAAATTATGTCAATCAGGATGGCTAATTGTCTCACTATGAAAAGAAACTTTTCAATATATTAACTCAAACAATATCCATAAAAAGAAATGAACACTTAAACTGCCCCTGTAACTGCGAACGTATTAAAAAATTATATTTTGACTGTATTTTTATTTTATTTTCAAATGATAGAAAGCTAAAACTTTTTAAATGTATATATACACACACACACACACACACACACATATATATATATATATATATATATATATATATATATATATATATATATATATATATATATATATATATATATATATATATATATATATATATATATATATATATATATACTAGTATATAGCCCCGTCAAAAATGACGGAATGTGAACGATAAATCTTGAAAACAATGTTTAGATCATGAAGATTGCCACGTGATCATTCAAATGTATTTTCAGTTTTTGTTTATAAATCAAATGTGTTTCGATATTTTCTAATTTTCGTTCTGAAATTAAAAAAATTCTACCCGATCAATAAATATGAATGACAATAAAAAAACTGCTGGTTGACAAAAAATATAGGCCCGAAAACACAACAGCAACAACACATCCCAGTGTTCCGTTAAGTGCTCTATTTAAAGTCCTCATAATAAGAATAATCTAGTGTGTCACTCACACGACTTTCTCTTACACTGAAATTTAATGCTATAAGTACAGGTTGGAGATTAAGAGCTAAGATAACGTGTACTGTTATGTAAACCTATGTTAAACAATTCAAATTAGGGTTCGGAAGAGTTTTATATGATATTAGTTCTGGCCCCCCTCAACCCTCCGTTTCATTAATGCACC
The DNA here is from genome assembly GCA_963930645.1 of Salticus scenicus. NCBI lineage: Eukaryota > Metazoa > Arthropoda > Arachnida > Araneae > Salticidae > Salticus > Salticus scenicus. Next base: position 266,886,315 of record OZ005652.1, on the reverse strand, counting down.
TACATTTATATAGAACTTAATTCGGTTATTAAAAAATAATTCAGTTTAAAAAAAATAATTTGTTAAAATTATTATTTTAAAAAGTTATCTTGTATGATAATACATACGATTTCCATATTAGAGAAATAGTATAACACTAAATATCTAAAAAAAAGTTGAATTTATTCTCAATATTAAAGTAAAAAAAAAAAATGTTAAAAATGAAAGAAATCAATAACTTTATTTTAAATTATCGTAGATCGATGGTTCAACCATTCGTTTTAAAGGTATTCGCGAGATCTTTTAAAAGATACCCATCATGAAAATTTACTCCACTCGAGGGAGGACATCTACCCCAGGAGGGGGGGGGGGGGGCGAGGCTCCTACATACACAAAAAAAATTTTCCCAGTTGACTATCTCTATTACAAAAAATATGTATTCGTTTCATTTGGTTTAGTGCAGTCTATAGATGTTAAATTCTACTTACCTGCAATTTCCCCCATAGACCGCCGTAATGTATTTGAATACTTTTGAATGTCCCTGTACACGAACCATTTGCTTCATCTTAACGAAAAGCTTACTGTAGCATCCCTATACGATACACATTTAGAATACTGAGTTTGGAATTTCTGCTACTATTTGTTCTTGAGATATGCTGATAACAGACACACAGACACACAGATAGACACAGAGACCATTCGCTAAAAACGTGATTTTCGTATTCAGGGGACCTCAGAACATGTAAGTATAACAAAAACTCACGTTCGAAAATTTGACCCTAAAACAATACTTTCTCGACCCTATGGGTAAGAGGAAGTAAATAACGATTCACTTCATTTTACCAAAATACTTTTTTTAAGACTATCGAAGATCCTGTTTCCAAATACGTAAGCGAAATGTGACGTCACTGACCGTCCGTGGATGCAAGAAATGATTCCCTATTTTAATCGTCCATTGTATATTTTGTAAAAAATTATTAAAAATCGAAGAAAATTATTTTCCGATTTTAATACCCGTATTTGGGTATAGGTATGATATCGTATCCATGTGTTAGACTGAGTTATTTTGCTGTCAAATTGACAAAATTTTAAATTTCAAAACTGTGTCATCTTTGGCGTTTTTTGTATTTGGCGATTAAAAACATACTACGAAAATATACATGCCAGATGTTTATTTTCGTAATACGTATTGTACGATATATTGTTTCATACAATTCAGTTAAAATAACCATGATTTTTGAAAGGAATGAAATATGTTCGCCAAATAATTTGGCGATATATTTTTTCCGCCAAGGATGACAGATATGTTAAATCTATTCCGCTGCAACATATGAGTATCTTATATCAGACACTTTATTTAAACATTTGAAAAGAAATTTGACTTCAAATTATGATAGAATATTTATCATTTTCCTTTTAATTAGTATATTAGTTGGATATTTATTGTGTAAATATCATCCTTTGAAATGAAATGTTTATGTTTTCAATCAAATATGGAAATTTGCTATTTTATTTTTCTAAAGTTTTGAAATTTAAAATTTAAATTTTATCAATTTTACAGCAAAAACAACTTAATCTAACGCATGCACACGATAACTAATACATATCTATACCGAAATATGGGAATTAAAATCGGGAAATAATTTTCCTCAATTTTTAATAATTTTTTACAAAAAATCCAATGGGCGATTAACATAGGAAATCTTTTTCTTGCATCCACTGACGCTCAGTGACGTCATCACTTTGCTTGCGTATTTTCTAACTAACTATCTAATAATTACAGACACTCCATGCTAACCCAAATTCACCTCTACTCTATACTCCCAACCAGCTATCTCACCCACAACATCGCCAAAATATCCAGGATCCAGCTAGGGACTTTCTCATTCTCAACCGAACATTTTATCTTGACTCGATATTATCACCTTAGACTACCCTACTTTCAATACTCATTTCAACTGGTGACCTTTACTTGCCCAACCAAACATTCTATCCCAACTATAACTTTACATTAATTTCAAAACTAAAATCAACTGGCGACATTTACGTACTGAACTCGACGCCAATCGTACCATACAATGTAAACAAATAATGAAGCTTGATAAAAATATTTAAAGACCTTAATATGTTTTTAGAAATATATTTTAAGATTTTTAAGGCTTTAATATGTTTTAGAAATATTTTAAGCGTTTTTTTTTTTTTTTTTTTTTTAATGAAACAGTCAAAGAGTCGTTCATTTGCAATTAAAGAGTTGTCCATTTGGAATTTGTATTTTCTGAATGGCAACAAATTATGTTTGTTTTTATTTGGCATTGCGTTGTTTATAATCATGAAGTTACATAATTCTATTTATAGGTTCATGTTTATAATAGCCAGTGATCCGTTATATTTAATTAAACATTTAAACATTACAATTGAATAGTTTTTCAAGGTTTTAGACGGAATAAATAACAATATGTGCGATACAAAACATGTATGAAAATGATATGTATGTTTTCGTAAGTTGAATTGAACAAATGGGGAAAAAAAAAAAAAAATGGCTGCCAAAAGTCTCTTTGAAGCGGTGCAAACCGGAATCGTGAATGACAGATGAGGATGAGGGTCATTATATATATTAATTATTGATAGGAGAAACGTTTATTTCAATGATAGATTTTAATGTCTTTTAAAGAGCAAATGTATAACTTAATATTGTCATAATTATTCTAACACATTTTTGTATAATTAAACAAAACAATGGTTTTTAAATTAGAACATACTACTGGAAAATACGTAAGTAAAAATGAAAATTTCAAAATAATAATAATAATAATAATAATTCTATATTTATCAGAAAAATGACATTGCTCATGCAACATCCAGTTCTATTTAACGTTCAATTTTGTGTAGATTTAAATATAAATGCTTTTTATCGTTGTAGAGATAAATGAAATATAAATTTCCTAAGAAATGTGATGATAATCACGGTAATCTTACATATTAAAAAACCAAATTGTTTCTTTAAACCTTTGAAAGGCAAGATAATTATGCGGCCATTTACGAGTAAAATGGCCGCCAGAATTTGCGAAAATAAATAAATAAAAAAAGGAAAGTAATAAATGACTTATTTTCCGCTAAGTTTTAAAAGCAAAATTTTGTTGAAAAATTTTGGGATGAATTTTTGCAGTTGGGAAAGTGTTATGACATAAATGGGAGGATTTGAGCACCCGAAAATTTTTAAAACGATCTAAAGAGAACACATTTCTATTACAGGTTTGGCAGTATGAACCATTGACGAACCAACTGTTCGACAGGAGACAAGAAAGAAAAAAGAGGTTGAGTTTATGGATGTTTAGCGTCGCATTAAATTTACACAGGGGGCGACTGGCGACGGTATGAGATTCAACTTTACAGTCGAGAACACGAAAAAAAAAAAAAAAAAGGGTGTAAGATTTTTTTATTGTTTTTCATTTTAAAAATTCTTGCATTCATGATATTTTTCATAATTACGTCCTCAAGATTTCGATCACCTTTCTTAAATTCTAATGGTGCTTTTATCTTTTCGATACTTTATTCTTAAGTCGTCGAAAAGAAAAAAAAAACCTCTTGGTTTGATTTTTTATTTTATTACCAAGAAGTTGAAAAAAAAAATATTTTTTGGGTTTTGAAATCGGCAAAAATTTCATCAAAAAGCTGTGCACAATGAGAAACGTCAAATTTCTAAATTGGCATATTTTCTCGAGAACGCTCAATTTTTTAAACGCAAAGAGTGGATATAAAATGCCTTTCTTGCAACTCGAGAAATGTGCAATGAGGAAAGTAAAAATTTAAACCAAGTAAACACGATCCAAACTTAAGATAGACTTGTCTAACAGTGAACAATTTTACATCAATTATGCATTAAATATTTATTTATTTACTTTTTTTTTTTCATTGAAAAGAGAATTACAGACGTACACGAATATCTCTCGAAGCTTTACATAATCTGTTGCGTTTATTCTAGAAACTTCACTGTCGTCAATTTGAAAAACTACCATCGAAGGCAGCGAAACCTACTCCTTTATTTGATATTTTAAAAAGAGCCCCGGCTAGATCGGAAAAACCAGGCTAGTTATTTTATTAAATGTCTTTTATATGCTGATCTTGTCATGTAGAGATGAGATATTTTTTTCAAATATCTAAAACTATAAAACTACAGTGCTTATGTATCATTAATGCTAATAAAAGAAAATTATTATAATTATTTTTTAATCTTTCCTATCGAAAATAAAAATAAAAAATACTTAAATAAGAGACAGTGGGATTCCTTCAGTTAATTATTATTTCTATTATTGTGAAAGGATTATGTAATTTGAAGTCATAATCCCTCTAATCTAATTAAGAACGAAGCGAATCGAGGAGATACCGGGGTTAAATCCTTCCGTCTTTATTCATCTCTAGAATAGTTTATATTTGCTCTTATTTAGCAAAAGAGAATGGGCTAGCATTAATTTTTTTTTTCATTTGTATTTTTCTTCTTTAATGCAAAGTAGAATTTTTTTTTTTTCTCAGCCAAAGTTATTTGATATCCCCTATGTTGAAATCTATTAATATGCTATTATTTAAGCAATACTGGACTCTTACTTGTGGGATATCTAGAAATGCAGCATATTATAAAATGAAGTTTTTGTAAATTTAAATCAAAAGTGAATAAGTAAATACACCAAATTAAGCATTTATTATTTAAGTTAAACCTACTCATCGCTCAAAGATTTTTGATACAATCCAAGGAGGTTTCATACTTTAATTATTTATCAACATATTTATTTCTGTCAAAGCATAAACAATTTTAATTCATTTTTCTTAAGTATTTTCTTTTCCTCTTCTTTTTCTTCTTCTTTTATTATTTTTTATGTTATACTTATTATAATTGTTATTATTATTTTACAAAAATAAAATAAATTTGTATCTGATAATGTAATTATTATTATTATTATTTTATCTGAATTCCATTTCATATTAAGTGTAGTAAGAATTTTTAAAGAGAGTTTTGTATGACGTCTACTTCAAAGTAGCATACCAATCAGTACACCGCGTTTGTGTCATGTGATAGAAACCGGTATAGAGGTATCAAAGTGACGCAGAAGCTAGGGAAGAAGTAAAAGTAAAGTTGAAATTTTGTAGGTCAAAGATGTCATACGATAAGACATTTATTCGTAACTGCATTCTTTACGACTTTCACCAGCAAAAAAGTGCTGCGAAAGCATGTCAATCAATTTGTTATGTTTTGGAGGAGAATATTGCGTATCTAAAAGCACATGTGAGTATTCGTTTCGACGCTTTAAAGATAGCAAGTTTGATGTTAACGATCGAGAACGTAGCGGTACTTCACTGAAGGCTGTCCATGGTGATTTGCAAACACTTCTGGAGGCTGTCCATGATGATTTGTAGACACTTCTGGATAAAGATGCATCTGAAACGCAAAATGAACTTGCTGCACAGTTAGGCGTATCACAAAAAATGATTTCTAATCGCTTGTATGCAATGGGAAAAATTCAGAAGGCAGGAAAATGGGTTCTACATGCATTGAGCCAGGAAAACAAAGATGACCGTGTCTTGATGTGCATGAATCTGCTAAACAGGCAACACGGGAAATCTTTATTGGGGAAAATCGTGACAGGAGATGAAAAATGGATATATTATGACTATCCGAAACGCAAAAAATACTGGGTGAATCCCGGCAAAGTAACAACATCAATGTCGAAAAGAGACACTCACTGTAAAAAAGTTCTATGTATCTGGTGGGATATGAAGGGAATACTATATTACGAACTGCTGGAGCCCGATATAAGTGTAACTGCTTAACGCTATAAACAACAATTGCTGCGATTGAAGCAAGAAATCGATAAAAAGCATCCATTTTCTGGCAAAGGTTTGCGGCCCGTCAAATTGCTTCATGAAAATGCAAGACCCCATGTTGCAAAACCGGTAAAGGACACGTTAGTAACGCTTGGCTGGGAAGTTTTGGAACACCTGGCGTATAGCGCCGACATAGACCTTTCCAACTACAATTTTTTTAGAGCGAGGTAGAGTGCCTCCTCTTCTATACACTTCCGGACAGTGGACGAAATACGAAAATGGGTTGAGGATTTCGTCGTGTCAAAAGAGGAATCTTTCTATACTGCTGGCATCCGTGAACTGCCTGACTGATAAAGTAAGGTATTAAATAAAGGTGGAGATTATTTAATGGATAAAGGTATCATTATCAGCTCTAAATTACATATTCATTTCTTTGATACGCGCTTTAAAACTTATTACTACACCTAATATTAATCGTCACTCCTTAATTTAGAAAATAGTAGAGTCAGAACAGTTTATCAGTTCATCAGTTTTAAATTGGTCAGAAAAAATTACTTGTACGTTAGAAAAACTCGAAATTTCGCGAAATAGTGTAAATATGGCTACATCCAGATAAATTCTAATGTGCATATATAAAGTGCGCATTCACAAATATGTATAACTAATCAGCTTTGTGAGATGTTATAATAACAGTCTTAAGAGTAGTTAACTTATCCTACTTGCTTTATTTTTCTCTTTACATTTATTTTATTAATTAATTATTATTTTTTCTTTTTACGTTAGGAAATACAAAACGCACAAATGATGGAATGGTATATGAAACCAGCACTTTTAAGTTGATTAGATCTAAAATTGTATTAAGTAGTCTGCATACCCTGTTAAAGCAGGATTCTTAATACTAATATAAAATTGCTTTTTTTCAAGCACGTAGTTCACTCATTATTGCTCCGAATCAAAAAATAACTTTCATTTAAAAAGTAATGATTTTTACTGCATCCTTTTCTCAGAAATGAAACATCATGTGCTTATTTTTGAGATAACTTACTTATGAAAAATTATTTGCTATTATTTCATTTTTGAGACACAAATAAGTATAAATACACACAGAGTAACAAAAATGGCTGCATAGAGTAACCAAAAGGAAATTTTGACAGATATTGCGCATTCAGATAGTGTAGACAAATTGAAGAACTTTTTATTCAATCTCTACCACTAAATTTTAACTGTAACGGTTTCCTAATCACGTCGAAGATGTCTATTATGTATATCAAATATCACTCAACTCAAAATTGTTGGTGAGTTTTCAATAAAAAGGCCTTAAATTTGGCAACACTACATTCAAAGTACTCCGGAAAAGCCAGACAAAACGACCTATAAATTCGGCAAAACACTACCGAAATGGAAGAAAAACTATCATTGACTTACATAATTTATTTATTTTATTTCAGATATAAATATGTAGAAATTTATAATAACAGGGGACTTGGCGTTGGAATATTAAAACCCGAATAAACTACTATGTCAGAAGCGCCAAAGAAAAATTTTTGAGATGCATACAGCTGTTTCGGTAGCCTTAAGCGTACCGTCTTCAGTGCAAAAAAGCACTGAAGACGGTACACCTTTTTTGCACTGTACACGGTACGCTTAAGGCTACCGAAACAGCTGTATGAATCTCAAATATTTTTCTTTGGCGCTTCGGATGTAGAAATTTATTTGTTCGTCTATTTTGAATCAAAATGAAGGCACGATGAATCTAATTACCTGATTAAACTTGAGGGTTAAGATGTTTATACTTTATTTATAAATTTATTGTGGTAAATTAGATATTTTATATTTTAAAAAATTACCATTTATTATAATAATCAACATATTATATCATATAAATGTGGTCAAATTATATTTATCATTAATTTACTTTAATGATTATACAAAATACTACCAACGGCTCAACTCTTTAGAATGCATTTAATTATTATTATTATTATTATTGTTTGACTTTCATGGATAATTAATTAAAAAGGGGATTGGAGATAATGAAAGGCGTGAAAACCAATGATTACTTCTTCTCATTCCTCAATTTGGTGTGCGATTAATTGGATATTCTTTGATATTCATTTAATTACTTTTATTGTAGATTTAATTATTCAGACATCTCGCCTTTATCAGTTTAATTAAAAAAAAAAAGAAATTTCTTTTTAAATTAAACCGATTTCTTTTTTCTTTATTTTTTTAGTATCCATTTAAATTAAGAAAAAAAAGTATTGGCCTTAAATTATAGAATGCAACATTGGCGTAAAATTTTTATGTTTCGAGAGTTCATTTTGAAGAGAAGTGATTATCTCCATTTGAAAATGTTATTAGGTACCTAGTGTTATTTTAAGCCTACCCCCACTTTCTTTAGAGCTTAATCTACTTGTATGCTTTCTGTTTTTTGTACATTAGGTCTCTAAATACATCAGCATGACAAACATATGTTGCATGCATGTAAAATTGATTTGTATGCTTAAGTGCGTAGATAAATTAGCTAATATATTCATTGATACGTTAATGCATTGAAGATTGATTAATTTCAAAACATGAAAAAAATGATTTTAGATATTTTGATAAGCACATAAATTATGGCTAATGTCATAATTATATTTATTTTAAAGATTTTTTTATCTGTGCGCTGCGTGGATTGATTTTTAAACTACAAAACTGGCTGATTGATGAAATGATGATATATTCTGCATGTGAATTACATAATATTACAAAATATATTTTATATATTTTATATGTTTTAAGAATTATAATTTGAACACTTATATTTGAGTATTTATATAAATTATAAATTAATATAATGTTACAAAATTGTAAATAATTGTGTTTACTTTTGTATAAATTCTTTCAAAGAGGCTTAGTAAGTTGATAAAGTGCTAATTTTGTGCATTTCTAGTCATTTTAGCGTTGAAATAGCCTTATGTTCCCTTAAAAACGCATTAAAAAGCCCCAATAAGGCAGGCAATTGATTTGGCGTAAAATTTGGCGACTTTTTCCACCTTGGCGATTTTTTTGGCGACCTTGGCGAGAAAATCCTTATTAGGGATATACCAAATATGGAAGCTCTAATCCCATTGGCTGATGAGATATGGAGATTTCTGGAACGTTCCACACTTTTCTACAGGGGTATATAAGCCTGTTTTCTTCGCCAAGGCTAGTCAGTCAGTCAGTCAGTTCAGTTCTCAACCAGCTTCGCTTGCATTGTTTTGAGCCTCTTTGAAAGAGACTTGCTTTAAGTGTTATTGCTATACAGTTTGTACTGTGGATTTGCTATTGACAGCTGCTGTTTAAGCTGTGTTTACTGGTTGAATTGAAGCTGATACTTGGTTTATAGACCTGTATTTTTCTGGAACTTTCTGTGAATAAATTATTGAATTTTTGTAAGTTTTGCCTTTCATTCTCGGATAACTCACGAACCCCCAAGTACGCAACATTTTTGGTGTCAGAAGCGGGGTTGTCTGTGAATGGTGATAACTAGAGCTATGGAGCAAGAAATGAAAAAACTTCTAGAAAGCTTAGCTACCCAGATGAATGAAATGAAAGAAGGACAGAGAGAGATGAAAGATAGCCTGAGTCAAGAGATGAATGAAATGAAAGCCGGACAGGAAAAGAGTGAAACCGGATTGATAGAGAAAATAGAAACCGGACAAAAATAATTGAAAGATGGCTTGACTGAAGAGATGAATGAAATGAAAGCCGGACAGGAAAAGATGGAAACCGGATTGATAGAGAAAATAGAAACAGGACAAAAGGAAATGAAAGCAGTTCAGGAAAAGATGAAAGCCAGTTTGACCGAAGAAATTAAATCTAATCAAGATGAGATAAAGAGGGAGCTTTCAACGGTAAAAGAATCAATCGAGGGTAAATTAACGGTGATGGAAAATAGAATGGATGGAATAGAAGAGAAAGTTATAAAAATAGAAGAAAATTTTGAAGAGAGAGCTATGAAGATAGAAGAAAATGTTATGAAGGTTGAAGAGAGTGTTACGAGGATAGAACGGAGTGTCGAGGAGAAAGTTAAAGAAAATTTTGATCAAGAACTGAAAGGAAGGTTTTCAGAGATAGAAGGTAAACTGAAGAGAATAGAAGAAGATCTGGAGAGAAAAGTGGAAGAAAAGTTAGAATCCATGCCCCAGGAAACTGAAAAGAAAGAGAGAAAAATCCAGAATCAGGAATTTATTAAGCTATCTACCTACGATGGCAGTTCCTCCTGGCATGTATATAAGAAGCAGTTTTCCATCGTAGCTGAAGCTAACGGCTGGGACTCTACTGCCAAGTCAGTCGACTTAGCGGCAGCATTACGGGGAGATGCAGCCGAGATACTGAGAAATGTTTCTAAAGAAAAAAGGAACGACTTAGAGGCCCTGACTAGAGCACTGGAGCTACGGTTCGGAGAGAAGTGTTCTAAGGACTATAGTCGCCTCCAGCTAAAATCTCGTTACCAGAAAACGGGCGAAAGTTTGCAAGAGCTGGCAGCGGACATTCAGAGACTGTCACACCTAGCATTCTCAGACTGTCATGCTGACACTCGAAACGACTTAGCTCTTCAGTACTTTATCGATGCTGTTCGTGATCCAGAAATTCAAAAAGCGCTGAGACTCTCCAACATCAGAGACGTAGAATCAGCTTTAGGCTATGCACTTAGGATAGAGGCAGCCCAACAAGCCTCCCGCAAAGACCGCCATACGATAAGAGCAGTCTCATTAAATGATACGCCTGCTTATGAAAATGAAATGAAGAGATGTATCGCAGAGATCTTAAAGATATTGCGCAGCCTTGAAAATAATAAGGAAATAAAAGATCGGAAGATAAAGTGCTGGGGCTGTGGAGGGGATGGTCATGTGAAGAGGAACTGCCCTATACGACCAACTAAAGGAAATCACACGGCTTCACCATCACTACAGGGAAACTAGGAGAAGGCCATCTCGCGGGGCGGAGGTTGCCTGAAGTTAACCCTTTGAAGCAGATTTCTCATCAAACATAATTTTTACACTTTTGTGATAGTTTTAAGTTATTTTAGGTCTAAATAAGTGGAAAATGTTATATTTAAAATTTTAATTAATTTTGGTTCTAAAATATGGAGTGGGACACCGGTGTCCCTTTCTGCGTTAAAGGTAAATTCATCATGGGACACGGGCGTCCCAATCTGTGTCGAGAAAAAGGAGTAAAAAGAAGAAAATATTATATTGGCTTAGGTTTAAGATAAAATAAAATACATAAATAATTTTAATACATACCGTTTATTTTTCATGAAATTCCTTGAAACAATTACGAGTATTTGTTAGGTAGAAATGCATATTACATAATGTGCAAATTATGTTTGTCTGATTTTCCACTTTTTTTTCTGAACAGTTCTTGCATCTTTTCCTTGCGTCTGATGTATCCGGCAATTGTCTCTTTGAATTACCTTCGTTGGCATAAATTTGTGATGCACGATGCCTGTTTAGGAATGAATGTATAGGATGCTTTCTACTGGAATAATCTCCAATCAAAGAAAATGCAATTTGTCGCCTAAAAGTGTTACTTTTCACTTTTGATCAGGGATTCAATTTTTGAAAGACGGCGTAAGCATTATTCACTGCTATGTCAAGTAAATCTTGAAATGGACGTAAATAATATTTAATTTTGGATCCTCTATCAATTCCATATGAACCTTTCTTGATGTTGTTATATTCTTGTTATATTCCATGATGTTGTTATATTCTTGTATAACTGCTGGTCAAGTAACCTTTTTCTTTCTGCTGAACCCTTTTCTCTCCGTGCAACTGTAATTATGTTATCAGGCTTACTTATTGTAGTGAGGAGCAGTACAGATCTATTATCCATCCACTTCACGACGAATATTCCATCTGCCTGTCTACAGTCAATTTCACCTCTCTTCATTTGATTGTCTTTTTTCAAATCCGTTGGTAAGTCTTTTCGATCACATCGAACGGTGCCAAAAGCAAATATTTTTTTTCTCTTTGAGTACTTTAAGCAATTCAAAACTTGTAAAAAAGTTATCAAAAAATATTTTTGCACAAGTGCCTTTTAGTTTTTCAGATAACTGAAGAACAACAGATGCACCAAGCCCATATTCAGTTTCCTTTTTCCTTCCAGTGCACATGATACAGATTCCGGCCTTTGATCCACATCGAGACCACATTTTGAATCGCCATCGAATTGGCTTATTTTTTTTACATACTGACGCATAATGTTATGTCCTCGGAATTTAATCACATGCTCGCCAATAGACATACACTATTCCGGCTCAACTGCATCCTGAAAAGCCTTATTGAAATGCTCAATTATCGGGCGAATTTTGAATGCTCTATCACGATTTGCATTATCTGTCGGATTATTCTTTTCATTATCATTTAAATGCAAATACCTTCTTATATCAGCAAATCTTTCGTATGTCATTGTTTTTGTAATCAAAGGAACACTTAAATCTTCATCTGTGGCCCAGTAGTCTCTAAAAGTAGGAAGGATATGATATCCCATGATATAACATATTCCTATAAATGCATATATCTCCTGTGATGTTGTTTCAAACAATTCACCTTTCTGCTGAGCATACAAATTTGTCTGGGGAACAATTATGTCTTCAACTAAACTTTTTATGTTAGAAACTTTGGCAAAAATATCCACTTCTGTTGAGTTATCGGTAAGAGATTTTACTTTACCCCATTCTACTTCGATATCAGGTTGAGGTGAAAAAATGGGACCTATTTTATTTGACCAAACAACCTTTCTTTTTTAGTGCTAGAGGCCTATTTCAGTCGGTACAGTTGTCAAATTTTTATACGTCATTCTTAATAGTGCTAAGGGCCTATTTCAGTCGGTTTATTGAATGGGGATTTATTGAATGAAGTCCCCACAAGACACAACTTTGACATGAGTCCCCCCCAGGCCTAACTTTGACATGAGTCCCCCCCAAGGTGCCCCTATTTCAGTCGGTACAGCGTTGTCGAATTTTTATACGTCACTCTTAATAGTGCTAAGGGCCTATTTCAGTCGGTTTATTGAATGGGGATTTATTGAATGAAGTCCCCTCAAGGCCCAACTTTGACATGAGTCCCCCCCCAGGCCCAACTTTGACATGAGTCCCCCCCCAAGGTGCCCCTATTTCAGTCGGTACAGCGTTGTCGAATTTTTATACGTCACTCTTAATAGTGCTAAGGGCCTATTTCAGTCGGTTTATTGAATGGGGATTTATTGAATGAAGTCCCCCCAAGGCACAACTTTGACATGAGTCCCCCCCAAGGTGCCCCTATTTCAGTCGGTACAGCGTTGTCGAATTGTTATACGTCACTCTTAATAGTGCTAAGGGCCTATTTCAGTCGGTTTATTGAATGGGGATTTATTGAATGAAGTCCCCCAAGGCACAACTTTGACATGAGTCCCCCCCAGGCCCAACTTTGACATGAATCCCCCCCAAGGTACCCCTGTTTCAGTCGGTACAGCGTTGTCGAATTTTTATACGTCACTCTTAATTGTGCTAAGGGCCTATTTCAGTCGGTTTATTGAATGGGGATTTATTGAATGAAGTCCCCCCAAGGCACAACTTTGACATGAGTCCCCCCAGGCCCAACTTTGACATGAGTCCCCCCAAGGCACAACTTTGACATGAGTCCCCCCCAAGGTACAACTTTGACATGAGTCCCCCCCAAGGCACACCTTTGACATGAGTCCCCCCCAAGGCACACCTCCCCCTCATTGGGAAAAAGAGAAAAAACGTTGTTTTGCGGCTATAAGACAGTTTGGACTTCCAACGTTATTTGTTACAGTATCTGCAGCTGAAACACATTGGTTTGATTTAATGAAAACTTTATCATGGAATTTAGATCGTCACGTATTAACTAAAGAAGAATTTGTCGATATTAACAAGTTTAGCAGTAGGCCTCTGGCACTAAATTAAAATCTGTCAATGTCAGATATTCATGTTTTAAATAATGAAATAATGTCGTGTCTGTGTAATTTTCTTTTTCTTTATTTAATTTTTTACTATTTATTTTTTTCATGTTTGCTTTCCTTTTCCTATTTTTTGGTAGTTTTGCATATTTCTCAGTTTCTGGTATCTTGTCGATTTCTTCATTTTCAGTTTCATTGTCACTTTTTACTTTTGACCCATCAATAATTACAAGAGTTTTTTCATTCTCTCCATCATCTAGATCCTGAATATCGTCTTCTAAAAACTCTACATCTTCTTAGTCTAAACCATCACACTTAATGTCACTGCTTTCAGCAAATAATTTTGCATTAATTTGCTCTTACGTTAATTCAAAATGTCTTGACCGACGATTTCTGTTACAAGCCATTTTCAATGTCAAAAATTTTTTGCGAATAGAATGTTGGCCGACCTAAGTAATAACACATTCTATCTGAAAAAACAGTCTCATACTACAAATAATCTTCAAATATGACCTCCTAATCTTTTTTGTAGTACACATGTTTCAGAACACGTGGGCAGAAAATACCTATTGAAATTTTAACTGAAAGAAAAGACGACATTCTTTCAACATTCTCTTACTCTCACATAATGGGTGGTGGGGAAGCGTTGAGGTAGAAAGGGACATACCTGTCCCTTAGGATATATGGACTGACGGCTCTCTTATGAATAAATATTTTTACAAATTGCACTTATTTACAATTACTTAGATATAGGAGAAGCAATAATTCATTACTGAACTTTTTGAAATTATCAAATTTAATTAGAAAAATTTTTTGAAATTGGTTGATAAAATTTTTTCAAACTACTTTTTTTAACATTTTTATTTTAGTAAAAAATTTACTCTGATAATCTAACAGATTTTTTGTAGTAACTATTAGACTCCCTTTTATAATAAAAAACTATCATATAATAACAATATTTGTAATAAGAGCGACAAAAAATAAATAAGCAAAATGGACACCGGTGTCCCATCTGCGTCAAAGGGTTAAAGAGCCCCAGTTTACAGTATTTCCTGTTTCATCGACGAGTGGCGGAGATAACGGACTTTACGTCTATGGCCAAGCTAACAACACCACAAGCCGAATGATTTTGGACACGGGAGCCAACGTGACCATCATTAGAACGGATTTGGCTCAAGAACTAAAAGAGAAGATCATTTGGACGCCTCCCTGTGTTATACTCCAGACTGTGACCGGAGACGAAGTCAAAATATATGGAAAAATGAACTTGACCATCAATTTTGGAAATGCCAGTTACCATCATATGGCATATGTGGCAGATATAAGAGATCCTGTAATCATCGGAATTGATTTCCTAAGAAAATTTAACTTTAAATTGGACTTTAAGAATAATGAACTGCATTCGAGTTCGGAAGACATAGCTGTGTTCAACACTGAAAATCAAGACATTCAGCCAATTTGCCAGATAACAGCCAAGTCTGAAATTTCCATCCCTCCATACACAGAGACAATAGTTTCAGGAACACCTCCTACCAAGCAATACTTCCGCTATAGACTGATTGAATACCCGAATACAGACAATAGCCCAAGAGGAGTTCTGGTAGCTTCATCTCTAGTTGATCTCTCAAAGATTCCTGTAAGAGTCGCAGCGATAAGGTCCGGACAGTGAAGAAGGATGAGGTGTTAGCAACCTGCACTCCTGTTACATGCATCAACCGCCCCACGCAATCAACCGAATCCAAGTCTTCTGAACAATTAATAACGGAATTACTCAATAATGCAGAGTTAGGAAAGGAACAGAGATGTGCTGCGGAGAAGCTACTCCAAGAATTTAAAGACCTTTCTTCTCGAACACCTGAAGACGTCGGGAGAGCGAACATCCCGCAGCACAGATTTGATACAGGAAATCATCCTCCAATCAAACAACATCCAAGAAGACTTCCATTTGCTAAACAGGAAGAGGTCACTGAACTTCTAAGTGAAATGCAGCACAATGATGTCATCGAGCCATCAACGAGTCCTTGGGCCTCTCCTATAGTACTGGTGCGAAAAAAGGATGGTTCAACAAGATTTTGCGTGGATTATCGTCGTTTAAACAACATCACGAAGAAAGACAGTTACCCTCTTCCCAGAATTGACGACACATTAGACACACTTGCTGGCAATAAATGGTTCTCGACTTTGGATCTGAAGAGCGGTTACTGGCAAGTAGAATAACATCCTGATGATCGTGAGAAGACTGCATTCACCACGGGACAAGGACTGTGGCAATTTAAAGTTATGCCATTCGGATTATGTAATGCACCTGCCACCTTCGAACGCCTGATGGAGACAGTGCTAAAAGGACTTTCCTATGAAGCCTGTCTGGTATATTTGGATGATATTATCATTGTGGGGCGCACCTTTGAAGACCATCTACGAAACATACGAAAGGTTCTGGAGAAACTCAGAATGGCTAACCTCAAATTGAATCCAGGCAAGTGTAACTTGTTCCGTCGTGAAGTGAGCTACCTCGGCCATATCATCTCTGCCGAAGGTGTGAGAACTGATCCTGAGAAGATCTCTGCAGTCGAGAACTGGAGTCGCCCTGAAAATATACACCAACTACGAAGTTTCCTGGGGTTATGCACTTACTACGGGAAGTTTGTCAAGGATTTCTCAAATATTGCCTGACCACTCCACAAGCTGACGGAAGCCAAACAGAAGTTCCTGTGGACAGATGAATGTGAAAAAGCGTTCAAGCGACTTAAAGAGGCCTTAACATCATCGCCTATCTTGACGTATCTACAGCCCGACAGACAGTTCATACTTGATACAGATGCCAGCCATGAAAGTGTCGGTGCTGTTTTGTCGCAGAAAATTGATGGTCAAGAATATGTCATTGCCTATTGGAGTAAATGCCTGTCTAAACCAGAGCGAAATTAATATACCACCAGGAAAGAGCTACTCGACTTCGTAAAAGCCATAGAACATTTCCATCATTACCTCGATGGCAGAAGATTCCTGCTCCGGACTGACCATGCATCTTTAACATGGTTGCTCCAGTTCAAGAACCCGGAAGGACAGATTGCCAGGTGGATACAATGCCTCCAGGAATATGACTTTCAGATACATCATCGTAAAGGGACTCTACATGGTAATGCAGATGCCTTGTCACGGAAGCCCTGCTCGGAAAGCTGCAAGTACTGCTCTAGAGCCGAACAGAAATACCTATCGATAAATACGGTTGCCTGCCAAGTTACTGTCTCAACACCATCAGAACAAGATCCCGATCCATGGAGTGACGAAGAACTTAGGCAAGCTTAGATGGAAGATCCTGACATAAAACCAATATTACAGCTGAAGGAGACGACCAGCAACAGACCTACCTGGCAGGATATTTCCAGATTTAGTCCCATTACGAAAAGTTATTGGGCACTTTGGGCCTCTCTTCATATCAGAAACGGCGTATTATACAGAAAGTGGGAATCTGATGATGGGAAAAGCTTCCGATGGGAGACAGTATTGCCAAGATCAAGAATTCCAGATGTTTTAGAACAACTGCATAGTAGCTCTACCGGAGGCCATTTTGGGGTATTGAAGACTCTGCAGAAAGTTTGGGAACGCTTCTACTTGTGCTAGGCAAAGGAGGATGTGGAGAAATGGTATAAATCCTGTGATGCTTGTGCGGCACGTAAAAACCCGCAGAAACGAAGTCGAGGAAGACTGCAACGGTATAACGTGGGAGCACCATTTGAACGGATTGCACACGACATCTTGGGTCCTTTGCCACGGACCTCCAGAGGAAATAAATACATCCTCATCGTGATGGACTATTTCACCAAGTGGCCTGAGGCATATCCCATTCCCGATCAAGAAGCATGCACAGTCGCAGAGGTCCTAGTGCAGCAATGGGTGTCAAGGTACGGCACGCCCCTACAACTTCATACCGACCAAGGTAGGAACTTTACCTCTGCTGTTTTCAAAAGACTGTGTCAACTACTTGGCATAGACAAAACCCGGACAACGCCCTTACATCCCCAGTCGGACGGCATGGTCGAGAGGTTCAATCGAACCATCCTGAATAACCTCTCCCTTCTAGTATCAAGGAACCAGCAAGATTGGGACTTGAAGTTGCCATTGTTCCTGCTGGCATATCGAAGTACTGTCCATGAAACCACCGGCTATACTCCAGCCCAGATGCTGTTCGGACGTGAACTTCGTCTTCCTGGTGATCTCCTGTTTGGTTGTCCACCCGATGCGCCTTCATCGCTCGAGGAGTACATCCAAGATCTCCAGGCACGATTTGAGGACGTACACAACTTTGCTCGGGAGCGGA
The DNA here is from genome assembly GCA_963930645.1 of Salticus scenicus. Taxonomy (NCBI): domain Eukaryota; kingdom Metazoa; phylum Arthropoda; class Arachnida; order Araneae; family Salticidae; genus Salticus; species Salticus scenicus. The sequence continues at coordinate 266,868,269 of OZ005652.1, read as the reverse complement.
TTAACATGGCAACGGAGAAAATGAAGACAAGGTACGATCTAAAGGCTACACAACATGAGTTGCAGGAAGGAGAGAAGGTCTGGTTGTGGAATCCTGTTCGACGCAAAAGACTCTCTCCTAAGTTACAGTGCAACTGGGACGGACCATACACAGTCTTAAAAAGGCTGAATGATGTAGTGGTGCGGATCACTAAAACACCTTCATCAAAACCGAAGGTGGTGCACTATAACAGGCTAGCCAAGTACCACAATTAATGGTAATATTAAAATTTAAAATGTAAATATTTGTATATAAACATTTGTACATATTTGTGAATTTTGTAAATATTTCTCTCTTGATTTATATTTCTATTTTATCGTTATATGCAACTTAATTTTTGTATTTTATATTGTGTAAATTTGTTTAGTTGCGCCTCTTGACCAAGGGTTGCATTGCCCGGGACGTGCAGTCCTTGGGAAGGGGGCAGTGTTACAAAATTGTAAATAATTGGGTTTACTTTTGTATAAATTCTTTCAAAGAGGCTTAGTAAGTTGATAAAGTGCTAATTTTGTGCATTTCTAGTCGTTTTAGCGTTGAAATAGCCTTATTTTCCCTTAAAAACGCATTAAAAAGCCCCAATAAGGCAGGCAATGGATTTGGCGCCAAATTTGGCGACTTTTTCCACCTTGGCAATTTTTTGGCGACCTTGGCGAGAAAATCCTTATTAGGGATATACCAAATATGGAAGCTCTAATCCCATTGGCTGATGAGATATGGAGATTTCTGGAACGTTCCACACTTTTCTACAGGGGTATATAAGCCTGTTTTCTTCGCCAAGGCTAGTCAGTCAGTCAGTTCAGTTCTCAACCAGCTTCGCTAATGCTTGCATTGTTTTGAGCTTCTTTGAAAGAGACTTGCTTTAAGTGTTATTGCTATACAGTTTGTACTCTGGATTTGCTATTGACAGCTGCTGTTTAAGCTGTATTTACTGGTTGAATTGAAGCTGATACTTGGTTTATAGACCTGTATTTTTCTGGAACTTTCTGTGAATAAATTATTGAATCTTTGTAAGTTTTGCCTTTCGTTCTCGGACAACTCACGAACCCCCAAGTACGCAACAATAATATAAAAAAGGTCTTAAAAAGAATGGTTTTAGTTTTTTTTTAAGTCTTTTAACAAACTTGAAACAATTTCAACTTCTTTAAAATTCAATTTATTTTTTAGAAAACTACTTATTAGATATGGATTTTTAAAAGTCATTTTAAAAGGTGTCAGGTGGAATTCGCATCGCAAATTTTGAGATTTTATAAGATTTTAATTTTATGTTCATTGACATATTGATATAATTGATTAATTTTATGTTCATTCACATATAGATTTTATGCTTTAAAAGCTGCAACTATTTTTATAATCATTTAAAATTCATGCCAAGGTGATTTTCATTACATTTTTCTGAGAAATATATATATCTAAAAAGGATTGCTCTCAAAAGCAGAAAAGAAGTAAGTTAGCAATAAATTGAAACTGTTTGTTTTTTGTATTACAAAAACGAAAATATTATAATCAAAAATCATAATCATTGATTGTCATATTAAATAACAAGTTAGCTTTCGAAAACCTAGCGCTGACTATACACACGCATTTCAAAATTTCTCCTTTTTGTTTAGCTCTCATGCCAGTTAAAAAGAACTTAGCATGGATTAAATGATTTTTTTAAAATAATCTTTTTTACGTCAGGATGCTTTAAAATACAAAAAGCTCAAAAAAAAAAAAAAAAAAAAAAAAAAAAAAAAAAAGCATTGAATTTTATAACAATGTGGTTATTATTTATTTATTAATATATATAATGACCCTCATCTGTCATTCACGATTCCGGTTTACACCGCTTCAAAACAGAGACTTTTGGCAGCCATTTTTTTTTTTTTTTTTTTTTTTCCCGTTTGTTCAATTCACGGAGTAAAAAGACAGGAGAAGAAGGTAACGCTGAAATTTTGTGATGTTGTTTTCTAATGTTTACAGATGGCGCCAGCGTGCAATCCTTCCATCTCTCCAGCTTCCGCAATGCTATTCAATGGGGAAATGTCTCGTTTTAATTATTTTTTTAAAAACAATATCAAGCTGAAAAATTTCGATTGAAAGCAAATTTCATTAAATAGAGTATTCTAACCAACATATTTTTTTTTTAAAGCCATTTTATACTAATTTTACTTTGAAAGAAAGCTTTTAAAAAATGACGATTCTTATGAACCGAAGCTAGCTAAAACAGACAATTGGGAGGAAGGAGAATGGATGAAATTTTGTAAAGAAAAAAAGTAAACTTACTTTAGGTGCAGAAAACACGAACTCGGAATTTATTTTTCTCCTAGGGCTTTTTTTTGTTTTTCTTATCACTATCATAGCCTGTTTTACAAGTAGGAACGAAGCATTTATTTGAAACATCTGAATTATGCAGTTTTAAGAACTTACAAAGAAATTAAATTGCTTAAAATAAAAAATTTTAAGTGTACTCCAGCGAAATTCTATTGAAAACAACAGTATATCCGCGCCGAGGTAGGGAAGAATGACAAGTGGCGCCCTTAATATTTACCAAAAATTTAGATCACAGTTTCGTAGCTTTCTCCCATTGGACCTTCAACTCCTATTAATATTACTCCGTGGTTCAATTTAACTTACGAAAACATACATATCATTTTCATACATGTTTTGTATCGCACATATTGTTATTTATTCCCTCTAAAACCTTGAAAAACTATTCAATTGTAATGTTTAAATGTTTAATTAAATATAACGGATCACTGGCTATTATAAACATGAACCTATAAATAGAATTATGTAACTTCATAATTATAAACAACGCAATGCCAAATGAAAACAAACATAAACTGTTGCCATTCAGAAAATACAAATTCCAAATGGACAACTCTTTAATTGCGAATGAACGACTCTTTGACTGTTTCATTAAAAAAAAACGCTTAAAATATTTCTAAAACATATGGACAATATTCCTGTGACGTCACAGTAGGTAAAATCGCCGAACACGTGGCCGATATTTTGTAAACAAACTAGATTCAAGATGCTATTTTATTGTTACGCATAACATTTTCCTAAATATTTCTCCAGTGAAACTTAATAATCAGATATCTGTTCAAACAAGAACAGAAGAGAAATGTAAACAACTGAATCGAATGATAAAGTTAAGACTATTCCATATCGTAAAATTGCAAAACATTTTATGTACACACACACACATATATATATATATATATAATGGATAAAATATTAATAAGAACATTTTATACAGACACGCATATATATATATAGACATCAAAGCTTAAATAATTAGAATTTCAATCACTTTAATAAAGTAATTTATTAAATGGAACATCCATTTAAATTTGTTAACATCGCCACAGTTCACATGGCAAGTTTTAATATTACATATGTTGATTAATATTAAAGTATATTACTAAAACTGGATTAAAAACAAAACAAAGGTATCACTATATCACTCTTACTTCAATTTCATATAATCTGTAACTCTTATAAATAATATTGCAAGATAAAAATTTTCAAGCCACAATGCTTTTCTATGGTAGAGTTGAGGATTGTCTGCCTAACCAGCTGATATTCTTGTAGCCTCGAACCCAAAGTGGGAATATGGTACATTAAAGCCTTAAAAATCTTAAAATATTTGTAAAAACATATCAAAGTCTTTAAATATTTTTATCAAGCTTCATTATTTGTTTACATTGTAAGGTATGATTGGCGTCGAGTTCAGTACGTAAATGTCGCCAGTTGATTTTAGTTTTGAAATTAGTGTAAAGTTATAGTTGGGATAGAATGTTTGGTTGGGCAAGTAAAGGTCACCAGTTGCAATGAGTATTGAAAGTAGGGTAGTCTAAGGTGATAATGTCGAGTCAAGATAAAATGTTCGGTTGAGAATGAGAAAGTCCCTAGCTGGATCCTGGATATTTTGGCGATGTTGTGGGTGAGATAGCTGGTTGGGAGTATAGAGTAGAGGTGAATTTGGGTTAGCATGGAGTGTCTGTAATTATTAGATAGTTAGTTAGAAAATACGCAAGCAAAGTGATGACATCACTGGGCGTCAGTGGATGCAAGAAAAAGATTTCCTATGTTAATCGCCCATTGGATTTTTTGTAAAAATTTTATTAAAAATTGAGGAAAATTATTTCCCGATTTTAATTCCCATATTTCGGTATAGATATGTATTAGTTATCGTGTGCATGGGTTAGATTAAGTTGTTTTTGCTGTAAAATTGATAAAATTTGAATTTTAAATTTCAAAACTTTAGAAAAATAAAATAGCAAACTTCCATATTCGATTGAAAACATAAGCATTTCATTTCAAAGGATGATATTTACGCAATAAATATCCAACTAATATACTAATTAAAAGGAAAATGATAAATATTGTATCATAATTTGAAGTCAAATTTGTTTTCAAATGTCTAAATAAAGTGTCTGATATAAGATACTCATATGTTGCAGCGCAATAGATTTAATATATTTGTCATCCCTGGCGGAAAAAATATATCGCCAAATTATTTGGCGAACATATTTTATTCCTTTCAAAAATCATGGTTATTTTAACAACTTATATTAAGAGAGCGATGAATTATATGAAACAATATTTCTTACAATACATATTACGAAAATAAACATCTGGCATGTATATTTTCGTAGTATGTTTTTAATCGCCAAATACAAAAAACGCCAAAGATGACACAGTTTTGAAATTTAAAATTTTGTCAATTTGACAGCAAAATAATTCAATCTAACACAGGGATACGATAGCATATCTATACCCAAATACGGGTATTAAAATCGGGAAATAATTTTCTACGATTTTTAATTATTTTTTACAAAAAATACAATGGACGATTAATATAGGGAATCTTTTTCTTGCATCCACGGACGGTCAGTGACGTCACACTTCGCTTACGTATTTGGAAACAGGATCTTCGATAGTCTTAAAAAAAAGTATTTTGGTGAAATGAAGTGAATCGTTATTTACTTCCTCTTACCCGTAGGGTCGAGAAAGTATTGTTTTAGGGTCAAATTTTCAAACGTGAGTTTTTGTTATACTTACATGTTCTGAGGTCCCCTGAATACGAAAATCACGTTTTTAGCGAATGGTCTCTGTGTCTGTCTGTGTGTCTGTTATCAGCATATCTCAAGAACAAATAGTAGCAGAAATTCCAAACTCGGTATTCTAAATGTGTATCATAAAGGGATGCTACAGTAAGCTTTTCGTTAAGATGAAGCAAATGGTTCGTGTACAGGGACATTCACATACATTACGTCTATGGGGGAAATTGCAGGTAAGTAGAATTTAACATCTATAGACTGCACTAAACCAAATGAAACGGATACATATTTTTTGTAATAGAGATAGTCAACTGGGAAATTTTTTTTTTTGTGTATGTAGGAGCCTCGCCTCCCCCCTGGGGTAGATGTCCTCCCTCGAGTGGAGTAAATTTTCATGATGGGTATCTTTCAAAAGAGCTCGCCAATACCTTTAAAACGAACGGTTGAACCATCGATCTACGATAATTTAAAATAAAGTTATTGATTTCTTTCATTTTTGACATTTTTTTTTTTTTTACTTTAATATTGAGAATAAATTCAACTTTTTTTTTGGATATTTAGTGTTATACTATTTCTCTAATATGGAAATCGTCTGTATTATCATACAAGATAACTTTTTTAAATAATAATTTTAATAAATTATTTTTTTTAAACTGAATTATTTTTTAATAACCGAATTAAATTCTATTTAAATGTAGGTGCATTAATGAAGCGGGGGGTTGAGGGGGGCCAGAACTAATTATCATATAAAACTCTTCCGAAGCCTAATTTGAATTGTGTAACATAGGTTTACATAACAGTACTCTTTATCTTACCCCTTAATCTCCAACCTGTACTTATAGCATTAAATTTCAGGGTAAGAGAAAGTCGTGTGAGTGACACACTAGATTATTCTTACTATGAGGACTTTAAATAGAGCATTTAACGGAACACTGGGATGTGTTGTTGCTGTTGTGTTTTCGGGCCTATATTTTTTGTCAACCAGCAGTTTTTTTATTGTCATTCATATTTATTGATCGGGTAGAATGTTTTTTATTTCAGAACGAAAATTATAAAATATCGAAACACATTTGATTTATAAACAAAAACTGAAAATACATTTAAATGATCACGTGGTAATTTTCATGATCTAAACATTGTTTTCAAGATTTATCGTTCATATTCCGTCATTTTTGACGGGGTTATATACTAGTTTTATTATAATTTTTGATGTGATGCAAGTGAATTCTTTATATTTATTTGCTTATTATTATTATTTTACTTTACCTATCATAATTCCGCATAGCAACTAGAAATGTTTATTAAAAGAAAAAAAAAAAAAAAGGAAAACCTCTTTTTTTCAAGGTTTATTTAATGGATGAATACATCATAGAAAATTATCTGTTTATTTAAGTTTTATTTTCTGCGATCATAACAATTATACTTTATGCTATTCTGAAATATTTTTAATTGAGATTATTTCAGCAAATTAAACAATGATATTTAAGTAATTGGTTGAATCAATGAACAAATTTCCCCAAAACAATGCTGTTGTTGACATGTATGCATTGTAGCTTATTTCAATATCCTCTAAATGCAGCCAATAAGTGATCAGTTGAACAATATTTTTTCAAAAAGTATCACAGTCGCGTTAATACGGTATATCGCGCTAATTTAATGCCACCCACTTTTTAGCAATCCAGTATTATGTTAGCATACTTGCCAACATCCTAATTAATATTCCCAGGGGTCGTACTCTCCGCCCTTTTTTCAGGCCACTCAGAGGAATAAGAAATTTTAAAATTCATTTCTACCACTATTTTTTATAAAATAATGCCTATCATGTATAATCTGAGCACATTACTATGAGTATATCCAGAAATTTTCTGCATGAAATTAGTTGTGGCAAAAAAGACACAAATTTATTATCTTTGAGAGCAGAGTTTCCAATTTTTATATTTTATTCATGAGCATTTTCAGCCCCGCCTCTTTTTCATACCGGAAATTTTGAAAAATGATTTTCTTCTTATTTAATTATTGTCGCATATTAAAGAGAAATAATCTGCAAAATTTCTGGTGCGAAAAGAAGGCGGGGCTAAAAATGCTCGTGAATAAATTATAAAAGTTGGGAACTTTGTTTGAGAGTGTCCTGAAAAAAAAAAGGCGGAGAGTACGATCCCTGTATTCCGTAGTATTGTTAGCCCTGCCTTTAATTTCACACCAGTAATTTTTGAAAGTATTTTTCTTCTTATTTAATCGAAATTGCATTTGGAGAATATTACTCTACTAATTTACCGGTGTGAAAAAATGGGCGGGATTTATAACACTAGGGAATATTAATTAGGATGTTGGCTTGCATGTGTTAGCAGTTAAATTACGGCTATTCTTATTTTGATAATAAATGTTATGAAGAAAAAAAAAAATATAGAGGGTTTTCCTTTTTATATCAGGAAGGATGAAAAGTAATAAGCTGTACAGTTTAATAAATCTAATATTATGCGGCAAAAACTTTTTTATTACAAACTAATGTATGGTATTATAGAATGCTATTTTAGCCGTAAATGCTGTAAGTATTCACCCATCTCCGCATATGGACATGATTAACCTTTTCCTCTTTTGTATGTGAATATCTGAAAAAAAAAAATATATATATATATATTTATTTAGCCATTATTTAGTACATATTTTAATTTTTAATATCGAGGAAATTGGAAAAAATAATAATATTACATTTTTTAAAATTTCAATTAAATGCGCATTGCACTATTTCAAATTAAAATATTATGCTGAAAATATATATATATATTATTTGATTGTCTGTACTGTTTTGTTTTTCACTTTAAATTATCTAGCATAAAAAACATATTTTTTCACAAAAATAAATAAATAAAGTTAGATGTACTTTTAAAATTTTTGCTTTAAAATTTATTCTGAAGATTATATGCATTCAAAAAACTATTATTATTATTATTATTTAACAGAAATACACTGAAATATAAAATATACATATCGAACAAGAATATTAATCTATTGTGATATTCCTATTCTTTATTAATGACAAAATCTAAAATTTATCAGAATTAGTTCGAAAAAATTAAAGCAAATTCTCATATGCATATATATATATATATATATATATATATATATATATATATATATATTATACGCTTGAAATAATTTAATATTTTAATGCAAAATTCTAGAATAGAAATTACAAGCCAGAAAAAAAAGAGTGTATTTCCGAAAGATTTTAATCTCATATACATAATTTGAATACATATTTCTATGTGTATTTTATAAAAATGACGATATTTCTACATATTTAAAACAAATAAATTTTAACTTTAAATTTAAAAAACATAATAAAAGTTTAAAAAATACTTAATCCTAAACTTAAATATTTATATTTTTTAAGAGATAAGCATTTATTCGAAATATACTTTTCTTGCATCTGTAACTGAATGAAAATTTAAAAAATGAAATGTCAAAACATATTCATTTTATGTAATGAAAATGTGAAAGAGCTTTAATAAATATTACAATAATTCTCGTTTTGTATATTTTTTCTGTTTTATTGTTCTAAAATTTCACTTATTATGTGTTCTAAATGAACTTACAGTTTTTATTTCACTTATTTTAATTACAAATAAACATCATAATTGACTTATTTGGATTTAGATGGAAGATGTTCTCTGCATTTTACAACTAACATTTATTAACATTTTTTTACGCATACACTGTGTTGCTGTCAATAAAGTCTGCTTGGCGAGATGTTCTCCAATTTTTTTTTTCTCTCCATTTATGTTTTATGGTATTTTACTTATTTATTTTCCTATTAATTCCTAAAATTTGTTCGGTTTAAGGGAAGTATATATCTTTGTTGATCCTTACAAGCAAGGCTTCTTAGAGTTTTATACACTGACTACCAATAAGTATTTGGACACCTGTGATAGAAAAGAAAAACTAACTTTATTCAAAATCAATAGTTGGTAGAGCCTCCACGAGAGGCAATTACAGTGTGAACCTTCCGGGGCATACTTTCCACAAGTCTTTGCATGACAGCTAGTGGTATTTTCTTCCACTCGGCTTGGAGAAGACATAGAAGTTCCTTCACCGATTTTGGACGGGTAGTGCACCCCTGAATTCTGCGATGCAACTCGTCCCAGAGGTTCTCGATAGGGTTCAGGTCTGGGCTCTGGGCAGGCCAGTCCATTCGATGAACTCCATTGGCATCATACCAAGCCTTGGTTAACGTCGAAACATGACAACTGACATTGTCGCCCTGAAAGTAACAGGGGTCCAACCCGTAAAACTGCCGCAACGTAGGAAGCACATTGTCATCCAAAATAGTGCAGTAGGCATCAGAGTTGAGCTTACCATGAATGGGGACCAAGGGTCCCAGTCCAAACCTGGAGAAACACCCCCAGACCATAATTCCCCCTCCGCCGAACTTGACTGTTGGCTCAATGCATTCTGGCAGGAGACGTTCTCCAGGTAGACGCCAGACCCAGACCCTGCCATCCGAACGGTAAAGGGTGAACCTTGATTCGTCACTCCAAAGAACCCGTTTGCACTGATCTACGGTCCAATTTCGATGTGCTTTGTACCACATTAACCGAGCAGCGCGGTTGGACTTTGTGATCAAAGGCTTATGGACAGCAGCACGACCATGAGAACCAAGCAGATGTGCTTCCTTACGGATGGTATTCATTGAAACAATACTCCAGGATGCCTGTTGAAACTCGTCGCGGATGAGGGCCATCGGTTGGGTGCGGTTCTTCCGAATTTCTCTGGACAGCACTCGTCGGTCTCTATCTCTCAGTTTCGTTGGTCTGCCGACTCGGGGCACATTCCGACAATCACCGCTCACCTTCTACTTCTTAATCACATAGGCCACTGTCGATTTTGGGTACTTCAGATCGCTAGATATGTCCCTTAAGGATCGGCCACATTTGTGATACCCGATAATTATACCTTCCTCGAAATCAGAGAGCTCCGAACTGCGCGGCATCTTGCATGCGACTAATGCCGATGCTGTTTCCTACACGATATATACCGGCGGAGGCCGTGACGTACCTCAGGACCGCAGATATCGTCATTTGCATAGGTGTCCAAATACTTATTGGTAGTCAGTGTAGTCCTAATAAATTTATGTCCTTATAGTTTTATAGTTCTTATAGTCTCATAGCTGCCAATATTTTAATTTATTCCGGAGTATTTTTAGCCCCACCTTTATTTCGCACCACTTTATTTTTAGAAAAAATTTCTCCAATATATAACTTCGATAAAATAAGAAAAAAATACTTTAAAAAAATAAGTGGTACTAAATAAAGGCAGGGCTAAAAGTACTCCGGAATAAATTAAAATATTGGCAGCTATGTAGTATTTCTTATAGTCTTTACGAGCAAAGCCTTCTTACAGCAAGGCTTTCTATACGAGCAAGGCTATCTTTAACTTTCTTTTCTAGAAATTTTCCTTGTCTTTCCTTATTCAAAAACAGACATTTAAGGTACATTTACTAGTGCTCGTCCCCCTTAAAATCTGCACCAGTGTTCGTCACCCTCACAAAAGACATGTTAAAATAAGCGTTTAATAGCATATATGAGTTTGAATTGAAACCACAGGCACTAGATTCCCTAGAGCCAGAGAATCTAGCTCGAGCGGATTGAAATCCATAGCTGTTAATTAACGGTTATTTTAACATGGCTTTTGTGAGGGTGACGAACACTGGTGCATATTTTAAGGGTGAAGAGCACTGGTGAAATTACTTAGTTTACAAATTCTTTCCGGCATCAAAATAATATACAATTCAATGAACCATATTATAAGGAATATTTAAGCCAAACTTTATGATTATATATTCAATTGTTGAAGAGTTATGCAACAGAAAAAAAATATAAATAAATAAATAATAATAATTACCGTCTGTAGAAATCTAAACAATTAAATAAACAAATCATTAAAATCATTTAAAATTTTCTTTTCTCGTGCAGTTCTTAAATGAATACGATGTGAATTTAAATTCCGGCAAGAGGTCCATTTTTTTTTTTTTTTTTTAATTTAACTGGCTATTGTGAACATGCTGCTAAATTTTACGGTTGTCAACATTTACATTTTTATAAAGTATAATAATTAAAATCATGCCTTAGATATATTTAATTTTGCGTAAATAATATATAATGCATTGCATAAGTTTTCATTTTGGAAATTATTTATAATTTTTCTTAATTTGCAGGGGTATATTTTTCTTAATTTGCAATGTATAATTTTTCTTAATTTAATAATAGGGGTAAAAATAAAAGAGAAGCCGGTGTAATTGGGCCTAATTTTTCTCAAGGAAATTGAAACTTCGTTCTAACAGATAGTAAAAAATTAAAATTAAAAATAAATAAAATAAACATTTTTTTAATTTGTAAGGTAGGTTGGGGTTAGATACTACTTTGGACAAAATGGTGTGTCATTTGGTTCTCTTATACGCAGCCGCCGTAAGAAAGGAAGAGGGGGGGGGGGGTGTTGCAGGACATAATGCAACCACGTTTCGCCCTTACCATTGAGGATGATTCTAAAGACATGGAGGGGTGCCAGACTAACTGACAGGTTGGGATTTGGTAAACATACAGTCATTCGGAATAACATCGCTTTTTTCAAAAAAGGGTTATCACCCCTATTTTAACACTGAACTCGTTCAGTGGTAATCGCGCAGAGGCACCCATGGTTGCAATAAACGTGGTTGAAGAATATGTCAATAACGAGACGTATATTACATTCTTGCAAATTTTTAGGAATTTTTTAGATTAGTTTGGATCGATAATTCTACTCCTCATCTGCTAACTGCTATAAAATTTAACTTGTCCTTTGTTTAGTTAGCTATGTATACAGCAGTTTCAACAGAAAAAAAAAAATCCGGTTGAATTTTAAACGATCAATTACCTCTTATTCAATGTTTTGGCGTAAGATTCCGGTAGTTTTACAATGACTAAAGATACTCTTTTTTTTAATAAATACAAAACTTTGAATAAACACCATATTTCATGGGTGGACGTTTTATTTGCAGCCCCCGGGCTTACTTTGTTCAATTGACGAAGCGTTGTCTTCTTTCGACCCGAATCAATTGTTGCGAGTTCTTGCTTTTTTTGGTGTTTATTCAAAGTTTTGTGCTTATTATTTTTAAACGCCAGTTCTCTGGTGTTTTTTTATAACTCTTCTTTTTTGTCTTAGTTAAACTTTTAATATTAAGAAATTACCGTTTTAAGTTACTGAACGATCAAAAAAAAAAAAAAAAAATGTTTTAAAAAGTATTTTGTCGTTTCAACTGACACGCATTTTTTTTTTTTTTAAACTGAAATAGCATAAGGCATTTTATCCTTAAACAGTTGGGCATTTTACAAAATAATTGGGTAGGATGCCGAAAGGAAAGCGTCAAGCGTTAAATTTTATTTTAAATTTTTAATGGTATTTTTTAAGTTAGATTTAAATATAAATTTCAACATATAAATTTTCACAAGAGATCAGCAAATAATAAATATAACCAACCAGCATTTTATAAAAATTCTAAACAAAGACTACAATGTCTTCCCTTAATTTACTCCATTTTTCTACGAAGGATTTTCTATTATGGTAATTTTGCTTTCAGAATAGAAGGTAAATTTTCCTTTCGTTATTTGAATAATGTCTTAATAATATAAATTAAAACACCTTTTAAAGGCAACATAATTTTTTTAAATGTTTTTCAGAGATTGTTTTTGGTCTTATTACTTTTTAATAAAAACAAATATTGAAATCTTTTAGACGTAAAACATATTTCTACATTTTTACTAAAATTTATTATCTTATCTTTCGTTCAATAAACTTACTTAATTTAACTCCCTTTTTATAGATTACATTCATTAGTATCAAGAAATGCATTGTGTTGAAGACTCGGCATGAAATTAAGAAGGCTTTACATTCCTAAAACGTGAAACAACTTATTAAACATGTTTACACTTTATAGAATAAAGGAACTGTTTTTTCTTTTATTTCAACGAATTCCCAACAAAAGAAATAGATTTATTTCTACCGATGAATATTAATAAATGTTAATGCAATATACTTTCCTGAAAGGTTTTACCTGTAAACACTAGTCGAAATCTGGAATATTGATTATCTGGTGAAAATAAATATTTGTCTGTAAGACAGAAGATATAGATTGTGTTAATAAAACAACTTTTATACATTAGATGTAATGCATTTGTTTTTGGTACCGCATGTCGGGAATATGTTTCAGAAAAGGAACAACTTTATTAGAAAAGGTTTAATTTATATTTCTTGTAATTCATTCATTGCTTTGTTCTTTGAAGAAAGTAAGACCCTAATTAAAGAAAAAGTTATTTTAATATTTAAAAAACTCTATGACGCACGTTTTATTAATTCTAAAAATGTTTTAATAAATAATATTTTAACCTACTTTGTATATAAAAAGTACATTTAGCTGCACGTTTAATTCTGTGTTTTTAAAATAGAAGAATAATTTGTACAAATGAATTATAAATGTACTGTTATGAAATCTAATTTTAGAAATTTCGTGCATAACTTTAAACGATGTTCCATTACAACTACTTACTCTGATGATTTTAAATCGGCTTTTGTGGACACCTGTAGAGCCAATAAAGTGGGCAGCTTTAACATTTCTTTTTTCGTAGGTTTGCTTAAGAAAGCTTATCTTCAGTATAATATTTGCATTAAGAATTCCAGCTACTAATTCCTTTAAAACCATTAAGTAAGTCCATGATATAATTTATCTTTATTTTGATCACAATAAAGAAACAGCAAAACAATTCCTAAATTTCTTGAAAATTACTACGCTGTTATTTTATCTGTACATTACGTCCTTCCAGAAAATCTTTTACAATATTCATTAACATTTGTGTCCAAAACGATTTACAAAGTAACTTTGGATCTTTCCTGTATTTTATATCCCGTATTATTTTATGTTTCTGCTGGTATTAATTTAGACAGCGATAGAAATAAATTCCGAAAATTTAAAGCTCAATCATATCGGATTATTTTGTAAGATTTTTTAATATTCTGTTAATTTTTTTAGAACTGTAACAGAATCAATTTAATGGCGTGGCAATTTTAAAAATTATTTTTTTTGAAGCATTTTACTTGCACTTTGAAGTATTTTATTTGCATCGACGAGGGAACAGAACTTTTGGTATATTAATTATTAAAAAATCAAGCAATAGCTTCCAGTAGTGTGGATACTTATCTGTTAACGGCCGGGGCTTATATCACATCGACTGTGTACCAACATGCCAAATTGTATTTTGTCTACCCATGCATAAGAGGACCTGTAAAAGTATTTTACGTTGATTACGTGCCAAAAACACTAGATTCGGATGAAATTCTCAGTTAATATATTTTTGATAAAAATTACATTTAACACAGTAATTTACATTTAGCACCCCTGATGATGCGGTACCCAAAATTCGCAATTCTTATAGAAATAAGATTGATATTTAGAGAGAAAATACGCACTATCTTAAAACAGAAAGAGAAAATGCGGTCATTTTGAGCCATTTCCCCCTCATTTATCGTGATGAAAAGCAAATTCTCACGCTGAGAGAAATCGAAGTAATTGAAGTAATTCATTTTTGAGTAAAATCGTACCAGATTTCAGTGAAACTATTTGATGTTGAAAAAAAAAAAAAAGGAACCCTCCGCTGGAATCAAACGCGTGAATTACTCGAGATTATTTTTAAAATTTGACACAACGGAACTTAAACTTATAATATACAGAAATATATATATACTAGCAGACCCGGCCACGCGTTGCTGTGACTAAGTTATACGTTGAATTATACGGCTGTAAACGATTTAGTACAGTCAAATTATTATTTACGAACAAAGACGAAAACGTTGTAGCCGATGTAAAAACCCACAGGGTTGAGATTTGAAACTTAGGTCAAAATTTGGAAACGATTGATAAAAATTTTCGTAGTGTTGATATTAAGCACAAATTAATTTTATTGTAGGGTCCTATAAATTTTAATGGAGAAGTGATAAATATTATTTCTAATGCTACTTTGGATAAAATTGCTAAAATGACTAATATATAAATTAAATTCTATTAAAATTCTATTAAAATAAAAGTATAAAAGAAACAGACGATTTTAAAATAAATTTTTATGGAGGAGTGAAATATAATATATGCTATAATGGATAATTTTACTATAAAATGACCTCATCATTTTAAATATTTTAAAGAGGGCAACAGCTGTAGTTATAAAAAGGAAAACAATAAGGCTAAACCAGAAAAATACGTAAATTTTATAAATATTTTAAAACTTTAAAATTGGAAATCTTATGAAATATTGGACATTTAAAGTAAATACATGTATCATTTTAAATAGAAAAAGATTTTGGAAAAGTTTAGTGTATTTTAACGAAGTGATGAGAAGTTTTTGAGTATGTTAAAATTTTAATAGTAAATTCAAGTTAATAAAGATGGGAAACATTGAGGATTAAGATAAGAATAATTATAAGATTAAAAAAAAAAAAAAAAAAAAAAAAAACTTTTTATATACCATGCTTTTAAATTTTAATATACTAATAATATACTAATTAAAAGGAAAATGATAAATATTCTATCATAGTTTGAAGTCAAATTTGTTTTCAAATGTCTAAATAAAATATCTGATGTAAGATACTAATATTTTGCAGCGGAATAGATTTCATTTCTGTCATCCTTGGCGAAAAAAAAAAGAATATCGCCAAATTATCTGGCGAAAATATTTAATTCCTTTCAAAAATCATGGTTATTTTAACAACTTATATTAAAAGAGTAATAAATAATATGAAACAATATTTCGTACAATACATATTACATGTCATACATACGCACAATAAATAATACATATTACATTTCGTACAATGCATACATCTGGCATGTATATTTTCGTGTTACGCTTTTGATCGCCAAATAATAATAATAATAATAAAAAAAGCCAAGGGCGACAGAGTTTTAAAATTTAAAATTAAAATTTTGTCAATTTGACAGCAAAATAATTCAATCTAACACCCGCGATAACTAATACATATCTATACCCAAATATAAGGATTAAAATCGGGAAATAAATTTCCTCGATTTTTAATAATTTCTTACAAAAAATCCAGTGGGCAATTAACATAGGAAATCTTTTTCTTGGCTGCACAGACGGTCAGTGAGTCACACTTCGCTTGCGTATAGAACTCATAGATATAGTATAGCATATATAGAATAGAGTGATCATTGGGGAGAAAAAAGTTATTCCTTTTCATTTGGGAAAAGACGACGTTTTTACCAAAATATGGCCGTCTTTCCCCGAGTGAATTCACACGGGAATACATACTAATATTTTAGCAAATAAAATTTATGAATAATTTATTTGCTAAAGGGGAATGGAAGACTCCAGATACAGTTTCAAATTCATATTTCTTTCTTTCTTTTCTTTCTTTTTTTTTTTTTTTTTTTTTTTTTTTCAATACCACTTAATGGCTGTTTCCAAAGCTTTTTTTTTTTTTTTTTTTTTTTCGGCATCAAAAATCTTTGTACGATAACATGGGGATGAGAGATCTATATATATTACTATATCTATGATAGAACTACATTAGCACTTTATCAATGTGTATAAAATCTTTAAATTGATTATGACGTCAATTTTCGTGAGATGCATAATTTAACTTTTTATAATTTTTTAACGTTCACGTTTGATTAAATGTATTTATTTTTATGTCGAAAGAAAATGAACTCGTATTTTTTTTTTTTTTTGGCAACAATTAAATTAATGGAACTCACAGATATTTTAGAGCAACTTTAATAAAAGTCTATAATTAACAAATAATTGCAATAAAACAATATTGTGACAATAAATTGAGATAAAAACTATCCTATCTCTCAAGTTGGACCAAACTGCACACAGTGTGCAAAATTTCATTAAAATCGGTACCTTAGTTTAGGAGTTTACCCCGGACAAACATCGTGACACGTAATTTATATATATATACAGATATATACACTGTAAATACAAGTGTCTGAAATTTAGACACAAATGTGTCTAAAATGGGGTGTTCAATTTTAAGATTAAAAAAAGTGTCTTATTTATTTCAGACACTTGAAGTATCTTAAAAAGCACATCGTTTCACACACAAGTGTCTGAAATTCCGCCATTTTCGATCCTGTCTACAGTGAATATTTTTCATAACTAAATAAACAAAAAGTTGCGTGTTATACTGTTTATCTGTGAAAAATAGATTGTAGTACCTCCTAAATCCTAGAGCATTAAAAAAAAGCATTAATAATTATTCCAAAAAAATTTCTATTGCCCGTTCTAGGAATCGAACCGACAACCAACAGAATCAAAGACGAGCGTCTTCCCAATCAAGCCACCGGGACACACGCCGGATGTTGCTTGTATAAGGAAACATATCCTTGTATCAGTAAAACAAATCGAAATTTTGTGTCTTTGCAATAAAACTATCCATAATAACTAAAGCTTAATACATATTATTATCTTAAATTTTATGTAAAGAGGTTTAAAGTTTTTTTGTAAAATGAGCAAAAAATATGAAAAAATAGTGAACTATAGATTTTAAACGATTTTTTTTTAAACTGGTATTTTCAAGAAAACAAACTATGTACATGAAACCAAAAAATTTTTTCTTTTACATTCTGAAGTGTAGACAAACACTTCAGAACGACAGAAAATAATTTTTAAAACGGAGAAAAGGAAAAAGAATCAATTAAACACAAATTGTTTAAGATTGTTTAGTTACAAATTCGCATTCTTAGCTACAAGTTACATGCTTCGTTTATCTTAATATTTTTTGTTGTATTTCATGTGAGAACTTTAAACAAAAATTAACTCTGTTTTTTAATTTTTAACCGAATAAGTTTTCCGTTTAGGTATTTTAAATAAGTTAACTACATATTTTATATAAAAAAAATATTAAATTTATTTGTTAAAAAAAAAGAAAAAAAAATTAAAACAGGATATATAAAGCTTAAAGTAGATTCCATATGGATATGCTTAAAGTAGATTCCATATGGAAAATTTGTTAAGTAATACAAATGTCTGAATTTCTAAGTGTCTGAAATTTGAAATGTCTGAATTTATAAGTGCCTAAACGTTAAAATTTCTGAATTTTATGTGTCTAAACTGTAATATGTCTTAATTTCAGACATATCAACCTTATTCAGACACTTATCTCAGCTTATTTATAAAAAGGCACTTATGTGTCATAATTTAAGAGAGCACATGCATCTAAAATTTTGCATGCGTAAGTGTTTCAGATATTTATGTGTCTAAATTGGTATTTCAGACACATTTCTTTCTCAATTTAAGACGCTTCTATTTACAATATATATATATATATATATATATATATATATATGTGTGTGTGTGTGTGTGTGTGTGTGTGCGTGCTTGTGTGTGTGTTTACATGCATTTAGAGCCTTAAATATATTTTGAATTTCGCATGTTCCAGGCATTTAGCTGTCCTTTAATTAAATACTACTTTTTTTAAACAGAAAAATTCCGTAAATGTTTGAAAATCACTGACACCGATTACTGAATTTTTTAAATTTAAATGTGGTATTCAATTAAAGGGCCTCTAAATGTCCTGATTTTGTGCAAAATTTTTTTAAAAACAATTTAGTTGGACATTTTTACACAGAATAAAATAAATGTTTAATCTGTATAATAATACACATACAGGAAATTTCTGGTACGCCTTTAACAGATTAATTATAAGAGAAGCGGATTGTAAGTGGTATCGTTCGAAAAGTAGGGTTACTATGAATTTGAAAAAATATATATATTCTCATGTGATTTGAAGAAAACATAAAAAAAAATGTTTTTTCTTTTTTTTTTTTTCTTTTTTTTTTTTTTTTTTTGCACTTTTTCATTTTATACAAGTAACTTTTTGTTTAAAAATTCCTGTGAAAGAAAGTTCTTAAATCTGGCAATTTCTTAAAATACAAATAAAACCATAGACACAGTAATTTCTATAAATTTAGCATCCCTATACTCTCGACTGTATATTTTTTAGTCTAAGATACAACAGTCATTAGAATGTTATAAATGCTTATTGAGTGAATGAGCGGTAGATCGAAAATTTATACAATTGATTTATGTCAGTTCTAGTTTGAAGACATATTTTTAAGGTAAAGCATAATGCATTTCAATTAAGAGAAATCTACTGCTCACTTTTTTTTTTTTTTTTTTTTATTAAGAGAATTTAAAGCTGTCTCCTGGATCTATAATAAAAAAGAATAAAATTCAAAAAAAAATTCCAGTTTTCGATGAATTAACACATTTTGAGATTTGCTGAACATGATTTGACCCTTTTTAGAAAATGTCTGACTTTTTGAAATACCAAAACAGTGCAAACCTCTAGAACAGTGAACTTCATTCAACTAAACTTGATATTCGGTTGGACCTTGGTTTGGATTGGTGCTGATTAGCTTTTAGGCTACATCATCCAACAGGTAGCGCTGTTACGCTGCAATTTTCTCTTATTTCAGCTAAAGTTCAGCATCTACAGTACCCCAATACATGTATATATATATAATACATGTATAATATACATGTATATATATATAATACATGTATCTATATATTAATAGGCAAGCATAAAATTTGTAGTCCCTTTTTAACATATTAATTATGGGAGTAGAGGGTTGAAAATGGTATCATTCGGAAGGTATGGTTAGCCGGAAGGTGCGAATACAAATATTATTTTCTTACGATGTCAAAAAGGTATTTAAAAATACTTTTATTTTTTATGCATTTTCCCCCATTTTTCCCTTTCATACACGTATTCCTTTACATTAAAAAATACCTAAAAGTGGAAAGTTGTTAAATCTGGCAGTTTCATAAAACTCAAACAAAACCATAGACACAGTAATTTGTATAGCATCCTTATACGCAAGCGAAGTGATGACGTCACTGGCCGTCCGTGGAACCACAAAAAATATTTCCTAAGGATTTTATTTATGAGAAATCATTTTTTTTTTCTAATTTATTTATAATCTAATTTCTTTCTTTTTTGTTTTATGATTTATGTCAGCTGTAATTTAAAGAGATATTAGCCGTACGATAAATTTCATGTTTGTGTATTAATATGTAAATAATATATATTATTTAATTTTTGAAACTTCAAATGTTCTTTGTTATTTGTCTTTTGGCAACAAAAAGTGACTTTATTTATTTATTTAAATATTTGGTTCTTTTATTGTTTGACTGACAAAAAATTGTCTATTAAATGCTCATTTAAATCCAAATGTTCTTTGTTATTTGTCTTTAGGCAACAAAAAGTGAGTTTATTTGTAAGGAAAATGTTAAATATTCTATCATAATTTGAAGTTAAATTTGTTTTCAAATTTCTAAATAAAGTATCTGATATAAGATACTAATATGTTGCAGCGGAAGATATTTCGTTCTTGGCGGGGAAAAAAAAATCGCCAAATTATCTGGCGACCATATTTAATTCCTTTTAAAAATCATGGTTATTTTAACAACGTATATTAAGAGAGCAGTCAATAATATCTAACAATATTTCCTTCAACAGATATTACGAAAATATACATCTGGTATGCATATTTTCGTATTACGTTTTTGATCTCCAAGTACAAAAAACGCCAAGAACGACATAGTTTTGAAATTTAAAATTAAATTTTTGTCAATTTGACAGCAAGATAACTTAATCTAGCACATGTACACGATAATTAATTTATTATTATATCCAAATATTGTTAGGTTACATTTATTTTCTATTACCAATGCCTCTTGTATTTACCCTCCTTCACTGTATAATAGATCATTCCAATAACGACTGGCGCGCCACCACTTGAACTGTTCGTACGGCGCATCTTTTACCTGTACTTGTTGAATATTTGTTTCTCTATATGTAACTATGTGATGTGAGTGTTCGTCTAATTAAAAGTGTTTCGTTTTAATATGGACTCATCAATATGCATTATTATTTGCGTGCTCTGCTTTCTAAGCCCAATAGGTTATGGGCCCAGAGCAAATTAACTTTTATTTACGATAAATAGACTTTTATCTGTTAGATAGACGACCACGTTTGAAAATGGCGTCTTATGGAACATTACGTATAGAAACGCTAAACAAAGACAATTACGAAACATGGAAAATACAAATGAAGGCACTCTTGATAAAAAATGAATCCTGGATTTATGTATCTGGCTCGAAACTAAAGCCAGAGCTCGTGCCAAGTGATGCGAAATCAAAAGAACAGTTCGACAAATGGACAGATATGGATGAAAAGGCCAAAGCCGACATAATTTTGTGTACATCGCCTTCAGAATTAAAACAAATAAAAAACTTTGAAACATCTCTGGATATATGGAAAAAATTAGAAGAGATATATCAATCTAAAGGTCTCGCTAGAAAAGCGTCACTGTTAAAATCGTTTATTCAACATAAAATGGCAGATTCCTCTTCTGTGATCATTCGAGATCATCTTCGAAAGTTTTTTGACATAGTCGATAAACTCTCTGAAATGGATATTAAAATAGATGATGATTTGTTAACTGTGATGTTGTTATACAGCCTACCATCCAGTTATGAAAATTTCCGGTGCGCAATAGAATCCAGGGATGAGCTACCTAAACCAGAAGTACTCCGAATAAAAATAGTAGAAGAAGAGCGATGGAGTGTTCATGACTGGTAATTTTCGGAAGAAACCTTCTCCGTGGAATAAAAATAAAAGGAATCCTAAGATTACTGAACAGTCAACTCAGAACGAAAGAGACAATTCAAAAATTACTTGCTTTAAATGCAAACGTCTCGGTCACCTTGCTAATCAGTGTGAGAAAGACAAATCACTTAAATATAGACAAAATAGTCTAGGACTACTGGCCAGCACAAATTCAACGAATACGTACATATTATCCAAAGAACAATCCGAGAATCTTTGGCGTGTAGACAGCGGCTGCACTCGACATATGGGGAAAAATGACTCCAAATTTCACGATTTAAAGGATACGGATATAAAATCTGTAAATTTAGCCAATAATCAAACTACTGATATGTCCGGTCTTGGTAAAGTGTTAATAAAAGCAGAAGTAAACTCAAAACTTAGAAATGTGGAAATCAATGACGCTCTATTAGTTCCAGAATTGAAAACTAACTTATTATCTGTATCAAAAATGTGCGACAAAGGTTTCACCGTAACTTTTAAAGACAATTGTGCTATTATAAATAACAGAAAGAAAAATGTGACGGAGAGAAAAAATGAATTGCGGACAGAAAAAATGAACTTTATTATTTGCGGGATAATAATGATATAAATAATGCAGCTAATTTTTCTAGTGAATCAATTGATAGTTCTAAAAATATTTTTGCTGATGTGGAAAAGTGGCATTGTAGAATGGGTCATCTAAATGTAAAAGATTTGATTGATTCAAATTTAAAGGGTCATATTAGGGGGTTAAATATTAAAAAAGTATCCGACTTCAATTGTGAAGTATGCGCGTTAAATAAAATGACCCGTGCGCCTTTCCCTAAGCATTCAGATCGTGTTTCAAAAATGTTAGAAATAGTTCATTCGGATATTTGTGGCCCCATTAGGATACCCTCCATAGGTAAGTCTATTTATTTTATTACATTTATTGATGATTATTCTCGTTATTGTGCAGTAAAATTCTTAAAAACTAAAGATGAGGCATTGAATGCTTTTAAAGAAATCAAAGTTCTTTGGGAAAATGAAAAATCTATAAAAATAAAAAAATTCATGAGTGATAATGGGGGCGAATTTATTGGGAATTTGAAAATTTCTTGAAAGAAAATGGTATTCAGCATAGGTTAACAACCCCTTATTGCCCAGAGCAATCGGGCGTTGCTGAGAGGAAGAATAGAACTCTCGTCGAAATGGCCCGTTGTCTATTATCACAATCAAAATTACCCTTAAATTTATGGGCAGAAGCTATTAACACTTCTAATTATATAAGAAATAGATGCCCAACAAAAGCTTTAAATGGAAAAACCCCATATGAATTATGGAATAATGTAGTACCAAATGTTAGTTATTTTAAGACTTTTGGCTGTATTACTTATTTTTTCAATAATCAGCCTAAACATAAATTTTCCGCAAGGTCTAAAAAAGGAATATTTGTAGGTTATTCAGAAAATTCTAAAGCATTTCGTATTTACCTTCCTGAATCAAACAAAGTAATTATATCCCGTAGCGTTAAATTCTTTGAAGCGAAATCTAATGATTTTTCAAAAATAGGTCAGTTGTATCCAGATGTTTCTGAAAGAGAAATACAATTAAGCGAATCGCAAAATGAGTCACACATGCAGTCAGAAAAAATTTCTCCTCCTAAAATAAAAAATGAGAGTGATGAACTGTCACGTGACCCAGTATCGGCGCTTGAAGAGAGAGATATATTGTCATTGCGTAATCGCGAAATAATTCGCCAGCCGGAATCAATTGCAAATGCTGTTTATAGTTTTAATTCGGAAATAGAAATAAATAATGCTTTAAAGTGATCGGAAGCTTCGAACTGGTATAAAGCTATGACTGACGAAGTAAAAGTAATATTAAAAAATGATACATTCGAGGTGGTAGACAGGCCCGTGAAACAATGCATTAAAGGTAGATTTGTCCTTACAAATAAATTTGATCAAAATGGATCTCTTTTGAAATATAAAGCGAGATTAGTAGCTCGCGGTTTTAGTCAAAAATTAGGTATAGATTTTCGTGAGATTTTTTCTCCGTTAGCAAGAATGGGATCTATTAGAGTCTTGGCAGGTTATGCTGCTAAATTAGGAATAAAAATACATCAATTTGACATAACGTCAGCATATTTGAATGGAAAATTAGATGAGGAAATTTTTATGGAAGTTCCCTATTACTTTGAAGAAATACTTCAAATAATTGTAAATGAAAATTGCGATAGGGACATATCTGATAAAGCAGCCAAGATTCTTAAATATCTAAATGTAGGGAATAAAGTTCTTTTGTTAAAAAAATCTCTGTATGGTCTCAAGCAGGCCGGGAGATGTTGGAACACGAAGTTAAATAAAATTTTGAATGATTTCGGAGCAAAACAAACAAATGCAGATCCATGTTTATATTATATTAAAAGTGATAATGGGTTGACTCTTATAATGATTTACGTTGATGACATATTGTTTATGTCACAGGACCCTGATATGTTAGAAAACTTCAAAATTCATCTTAATGAAAAACTAGATGTTAAATATTCAGGCATAGTTAAATATTGTCTAGGGATAAATTTTCAGTTAGAAAATGGCCTTATAACAATGAGTCAACATAGTTATATTAGAGAGCTCTTAGAGCGTTTTGGCATGACAGAAGCCAAGCCCGTAGCTTGTCCTATGGATACAAGCATTCGATTAAAAAAGGCCGAAAAATGTTGTGAAAACGAATATCCCTACCGTGAATTAGTTGGAAGTTTGATGTATCTTGCAACTTCCACCAGACCGGACATTGGAAATTCCGTCAGTCAATTAAGTCAATTTCTAACCTGCTTTGATAAAACTCATTGGACTGCCGCTAAACGAGTTTTACGATACTTAAAGAAAACAATAAATTTTGGACTTGTATTTAGAAAAAGTAATGAGCCTTTGTTCGGTTACACTGATGCGGATTGGGGGAATTGCCTCGATTACCGTAGGTCATATACAGGTTACTGTTTCATATTTTGCGGGAGTGCAATTACATGGGAAAGCCAAACAGTGTACCGTAGCTCTCTCATCAACGGAAGCCGAATATATGGCTTTATCCGATGCCACTAAGGAAGGGATATATTTATGTAAATTACTAAATGAGTTATCTGATGGCAAAATTGAAAAAGTGAGTATATTTACAGATAACTTAGGATCTATTAAATTAGCTGAAAATCCGATCTTTCATAAGCGCACTAAACATATAGATATTAGGCATCATTTCATAAGGGATGCACTGAAAAATGGAATTATTGATTTAAATTTTGTGTCTACTGAAAATATGGGGGCTGACATTCTTACAAAAGCATTAACATCATCAAAACATTACAACTGTTGTAAAATTATGGGATTGGAAGATGTAACATTGTTATTTGGGTAAATACGCCGACATTGTGTGTGTGTGTGTGGGGGTGTTAGGTTACATTTATTTTCTATTACCAATGCCTCTTGTATTTACCCTCCTTCATTGTATAATAGATCATTCCAATAACGACTGGCGCGCCACCACTTGAACTGTTCGTACGGCGCATCTTTTACCTGTACTTGTTGAATATTTGTTTCTCTATATGTAACTATGTGATGTGAGTGTTCGTCTAATTAAAAGTGTTTCGTTTTAATATGGACTCATCAATATGCATTATTATTTGCGTGCTCTGCTTTCTAAGCCCAATAAATATGGGGATTAAAATCGGGAAATATTTTTTCTAAATTTTTAATATTTTTTTACAAAAAATCCAATGGACGATTAACATAAAAAATCTTTTACTTGGCCCCAAAACAACGGTCAGTGACATCACACTTCGCTTGCGTATATCTTTTGCATCTGTAAGAAAAAAGTAGAAGATATGAAAAACTTTTGATTTCCGGTTTTCGATAAATTTACACGTTTTGAGATTTCCTTGCATTTCAATTAATTGAAATCGACTACTTATTTTTAAAGAAGTTTATTTATTACTAACTGCTGCATGTATAAGAAGAAAGTAGACGATACGGAAAAAATTTTTATTTCCGTTTTTCGCTAAATTTACATGTTTTGAGCTTTCCTTCCGTTTCAATTAACTGAAATTGACTACTTATTTTTTTAAAAAGTGCATTTATTGCTAGAGTTGCGGGTATGAGAAGCAAGTAGAAGATACGGTAAAACTTTTGATTTCCGGTTTTCGATGAATTTACACGTTTTGAGATTTCCTTGCATTTCATTTAACTGAAATTAACTACTTATTTTTATTTTTAAAATGTGGATTTATTATTCTTTCCTCTGCATATGTAAGTAGAAAATATAAGATTCAGAAAAATTTTAGATTTCCGGTTTTCGATAAAGTTACACGTTTTGAAATTTCAAGAACTCAATTCGACCATTTTTGCAAAATATCTTTCTTTTTGAGTTCAAACACTGTACTTTATGAACCAATCGAATTAATTTAACAGAATTTGATATTTGGTTGGACCTTGGTTTGACATGGTATCGATTAGCTTTTGGGCTGTATCACCCAACAAAGGCGTTTTCATGTTGCGATTTTCTCTCATTTCAGGAAAGGCTAACATCTACAGAGAGAAATAGTTATATTAAGTAAAACTCTGCTGATTCAGTCAGAGTGCATATCGGCGAGCAATTGCCGCAGCTGCGTTGCAATTTAATTCCGTTTAGGACAAGGCAATAACTTTGCTTTGCCTCACTTTGCAAAAAAATGGTCGAGTTTCGACCACTGGGCGATACTAGTATGTATAACATAAAATTCTGTTGATTCAGTTTGATGGTATATCGATGAACAGGTCACGTTGCTATACTGCAATTTTATTCCATTTTAAGGAAGAATATAGCTACGTTTTTACAATGTGTAAATAAACAAAATCTAGCATACGAGATGGATATTAGGTGAAGTTATGCTACTGTATTTTGGATGAATATCGGACGGCAAGTAGTTTTGCTATCTCCTATATTATTAAAATCTGTACGCGTGTGTGTGTGTGTGTGTATGTCTGTCTGTCTGTGAGAAACGGCTTGACGCAGCTAAGGCTCCGCCGCTAAAGGTCGCACGGACTTCGAACAGGTACCGTCGGACAGAGAATTTATCGCAGATCAGGGTTATCTAATTTGCTAAACGATGCGACCCTAATTAGCGGAGATATTAATTAAAACGTCGACCATTGTCTAACGAAAAATGACCCAGAATTCACGATTAAATGCTTAAAAAGCGACATTTTTACGGAAAAAGTGGAAAATAAATTAGAAATATCAGTCTTATCGTTACAAACAAGATACCATTGGAAAGGGATTTTTTTTCTTAAACCGATGGTTTAAACGGCTTATCGATCGGACAATTAGATTTTTTAAAATTAACTAAACTATAAAAAAATATTGGCAACAAATCACAAGAATCTTAGCTTTGCAGACTTTTCGTCTACAGAGTCTTCAACGGAAACACATCTGCTATTTAATGAGATCACGTGTTTCGTACTGCGATTCAAAATTGCAAATTTCTATTTTCTTCAATTTTTCAAATTTTACACATTTTATTTAGTATATAATATTTACACCACAAAACAAACTTGCATTTCAAATTTCATCGATTTTCGTCAATAAACAAAAGATTTACATTTTAATTGCAAATAGTTTATTTACTAAGATTTGAGAGTTCAAGTTTTTTTTTTTTTTTTTTTTTTTTTTTATAAAAATGATTGCAATTTTTATAAAAATGAGGCATGTGGAAAACACTTTATGGGCTTTAACTCTAGTCTTTTTATATTATTAAAATCTGTACGCGTGTGTCTGTGTGTCTGTCTGTCTGTCTGTGAGAAACGGCTTGAAACCGCAAAAGCTCCGCCGCTAACGGTCGCACGGACTTCGAACAGGTACCGTCGGACAGAGAATTTATCACAGATCTGGGTTATCTAATTTGCTAAATGATGCGACCCTAATTAGCGGAGATATTAATTAAAATGTCGACCATTGTCTAACGAAAAATGACCCAGAATTCATGATTAAATGCTTAAAAAGCGACATTTTTACGGAAAAAGTGGAAAATAAATTAGAAATATCAGTCGTATTGTTACAAACAAGATACCATTGGAAAGGGCTTTTTTTTCTTAATCCGATGGTTTAAACGGCTTATCGATCGGACAATTAGATTTTTTAAAATTAACTAAACTATAAAAAAATGTTGGCAACAAATCACAAAAATCTTAGCTTTGCAAACGATCGTCTAGACAGCGGAAGCGAAAAAAAAAAGCACCTGCCACTGATTGATAAACAGATGGATTTTAAGTGGGATAAAAAAATGCAATTTTCTATTTTCTTCAATTTTTCAAATTTTACACATTTCACTTCATATACAATCTTAACACCACAAAACAAACTTGCAGTTCAAATTTCTTCGATTTTCGTCAATAAACAAAAGATTTACATTTTAATTGCAAATTAAATTTTATCTTTACACGAATCACATTTTATCAGATCGTATTACGTGTTCATTGCCGCTTTTCGTTACCATGGGAACCACTTCAAGGAAGGGAAGAGGTTCATTTCTCTCTCGACGGAAGCTAAGGAAAAAAAAAAAAAAAAAAGGTCACGTGTTTTGGTTCTGCGATTAAAAGATTGCAATATTCTAATACGCGTATTTCAATTTCTAATTACGATTAATTTATTTTTTATATATCATTCGAAAGATATTTTAAAGTTCTTTTATATTATTCAAAGTTTTCAACAGATTTACACCTTTTGAGGTCTCCTGAATTAATTTTCTTTTGTATCTCAGCTACTAATTAAAATATTTTCATACGTAATACATCGTTAGAAAGCTTTTTTGAATTGGAATCGAACAGTGGAATACAGAAATTTGTACCGCCAGATGGTGCTGTAATATTTTCAAATTTCAATACTTCAATTTCTAATTATGATTAATTTATTTTTAATACATCATACGAAAGATATTTTAAAGTTCTTTTAAATTATCGAAAATTTTCACCAGATTTATACGTTTTGAGGCGTCCTGAATCAATTTTCTTTTATGGCGCTGTAATATTTTCAAATTTCAATATTTCAATTTCTAATTATGATTAAATTATTTTTAATACATCATTCGAAAGATATTTTAAAGTTCTTTTAAATTATCGAAAATTTTCACCAGATTTATACGTTTTGAGGCGTCCTGAATAAATTTTCTTTTATGCGCTGTAATATTTTCAAATTTCAATATTTCAATTTCTAATTATGATTAAATTATTTTTAATACATCATTCGAAAGATATTTTAAACTTCTTTTAAATTATCGAAAGTTTTCACCAGATTTACACGTTTTGAGGTTCCTGATTACGTTTTCTTTTGTTTCTCAGCTACTAATTAAAATAATTTCATAAGTAATACATCATTAGAAAGCTTTTTTGATTTGGAATCGAACAGTGGAATACAGAAATTTGTACCACCAGATGGCGCTGTAATATTTTCAAATTTCAATATTTCAATTTCTAATTATGATTAAATTATTTTTAATACGTCATTCGAAAGATATTTTAAAGTACTTTTATATTATCGAAAGTTTTCGCCAGATTTACACGTTTTGAGGTGTCCTGATTACGTTTTCTTTTGCATCTCAACCAATTGAGTTAGATCGTTCAAAATTGGTATATGTAGGTTAATTAAGAGGGCATGAAAGGGTGGGGGAAGAAATAGGCGAGCACCGCGCGCGTATCCCCTAACTTGTGCGCGCGCAGAACGCACGGGACTGCGCTGCCGAAGGCAGTGGGTACCCGGTCCGAATTTGTACCCGGTGAGAAATGATTTTTTAAATTTTCTTAAGAATAAAATTTTGACTTGAGAAGGAATATGTGCGCGCAGCGCACATATACCAACACAAGTGCGCGCGCAGCGCGCATGGGTCTGCGTTGCTGGAGGCAGTGGGGACCCGGTGGGAGTTTTTTCCCGATCAGATTTTTTTTTTTTCAGGCACGAAGGGTCAGGGAAGGAATACGCGTGCGCAGCGCGTGTATCCCTTAAGTTGTACGCGCGCAGCTCGCACGGGACTGCGCTGCGGAAGGCAGTGGGGACCCGGTCCGAATTTTTACCCGATGAGAAATGATTTTTAAAATTATCTTAAGAATAAAATTTTGACTTGAGAAGCAATATGTGCGCGCAGCGCACGTATACCTTGCGCACGCACGGGTCTGCGCTGCCGGAGGCAGTGGTGACCCGATGGGAGTTTTTACCCGATCCAATTTTCTTTTTTAGGAGCCACGAAGGTTGAGGGAAGGAATCCCCTAAGCTGTGCGTGCGCGGCGCGCACGGGACTGCGCTGCGACTTTTTACCCAATCACAAATTATTAAAAAAAAAAATTTCTTTTCTTAACACTAAAAGTTACAGTTAGTGATTCATTAATTTTAGTGATTCATTTGAAAATACTGACCCGCTAGCGGGCGAAGCCAGCTAGTTCTTCATTGCTTTCCGTTTAAGCGAAAGTTATATCTCAGCTACTATGCTATATAAATGTGCCAAATGTGATATACATTATTGCCAACATTTGCGCTTTTTGGATACCGAAAAAAAATTATAAATAATTTATTTTATTAAATCAGTTAAAACAGTTAAAGAAGTACATAAAACTTTCTATAAAAATTTTCCGCTAACCAAAAAACCGTAAAAATTGACAACTATGGATATATATAATTAAAAATTATACTTAATTGAATTTTGAATATATTATTGAATATATATATGTTTCAACAATGTACCCTAAACAATATACAATAGTATTCTTAAGGAAACTTTTTTGACTATTTCACAAATTTCAATTTTGTTTGATGTGTGGTCCCTATACATCGAATTCAGTTTTCAATTATGTAAGTATATCTGAATTTAAAAAATGCATATTTACGTATACGCGTATTTGTAAAGATAATAATTTATTTTGAAAAAAAAAAAAAAAAAAAAAAAAAAAACAGTGTAAGAAATAGTTTCTTAAAAATGAGCTAATTTGTCTCAAAATAGCTCCGAAACAATATATACTTAAATTTGAAAACCCATGTAATCATTTTTGAGTATATTGACATGATCAAAATTGGGGTTGACCAATAAGAATCCTAATATCCCCATGTTTGACATGCCAATATATTCAAAAATGAGTACATGGGTTTTCAAATTTGAGTATATTTTGTTTCGGAGCTATTTTGAGACAATTTAGCTCATTTTTAAGAAACCATTTTTAACAGAGAACCTTCTAATTTATTGATTATTTCTCGAGAGGGTTACGTAAAAATTTAAAATGTGTAACAATTTAAAAACTAATGAAAAAGAAATTTTATTAGCTTTCTCTTTTTTTGTACATTATTTCAAACTCTTTTGAAGTTCACATTTTCTACTTATCTATAATCTGTAAAGAAATTATTTAAACTTAATGTTTTTAAACGATACTCTGTATATTTCATTTTTATTTTCTATTTAAATATAGATTTATTCGGAGAATTTACCAAAAATTTATTATTATAGTACATGGGATAGGTTTTACAAAATACAAACACTTTTTTCATGTTTTTACTTATAGTTGCAGGAAATATATAAAATTTATTCAGATGATTTAATATTTCAAATGACTAAATCAATTGTTATTAATTTTTCTGCAATAATATTTGATATTCTGCAAAATATCAGTAAAATTTTTAAACAAGTTTTTGATTATGTATAAGTATCTTTCAATTTATTTAAAAATTTATTAAATTTTAAAAAATTATCTACTTTAGAAAAAATTATATGAAATGCGATGTAATAAATAAAGGCACTATGTAATTTTTAAATATATATAACTCCCCCCCCCTCTCTCTCTCTATATATATATATATATATATGTTAGATAAAAAAAATATATTCAGATTCGATGTAATAAAATATTTATTTCGATTCTTCTTCTTCTTTTTTTCTTTTTTTCAGATAATTCAATTTTTTTTTTTTTTTTTTTTTTTTTTTTTTTTGTAACATGATATTTTGTTTCTTATAGATACAAAAGTATAAACATAACGTATGCCTTTAAGCTGTTTGATTTAATTTGGTAAATTTTTGAAATATTCTTCGAATTCAAAATAAAAAATTGATAAAAAATTAACTTTCTCTTATTTATTTATTTTTTTTTTTTTTAAAGTTTTATCGCAAATATTTTGTTGTATGAAAGAAAAAGATACGTAACGATATTAAATGTACTTTTTTAATCTTGTGAAAAGAAACTATATTTTTTTATTCTTATAATTATTCTTTATATTTCAGAATTTCATAAAATGAGAATTATTTTTAAATTCTTTAATCTTTTCTCATTTTCTATGAATGTACTTTTTAGATCGTCTTAATATTATTCACGAAGTAATAAAAAAAGAAAAAAGTAGATTGAATGATCATTTATTTTACTTGCTAAAAATAAAACTAAGACTGGAAATTTTTTGATGTAATGTAGTTCTTATTTTAAACTTATTAATAAAATAATAATAATAATAAAGGAAAAAAAAAATACAAATATTATTTTCCTACATGATTTGAAACACTTCACAAATTTCAAAAAATTCTATCAACTTTAAGTGATTTTGACAATATATATATATATATATATATATATATATATATATATTAGTATTCTATGTCTATTCAAAAAATTTTCTGCGTCATTCTATAAAATAGAGTTGCATACCGGTTAACATACAATATATTTAATCAACACAGCTTCTCATAAAAAAGATTTTATATATTCAGTTTGGTTCAGTTTATTACAATAGCTATTAAAATCCAGAAAATTACACATAGTATGTAAAAGCAGTACTAGCTTTTGACCGACATACACCAAAATTAAATCAGCATAGTTTTTCTTAGTGTAAATCTGACATATCAAAAGTCGTGCTATAGATGCGCAATAGAAGCAGCAATATAGACTTCCCATAAACGGGAACATTGAGTATTAAAGTTGCAATACAGCCTTTTCATGAATGGGAAACATTGCAGCATAACAGTGCCAAATGATGAACGATATATGCCAAAATGTAATAAGCAAAAATTAATTTTGATTTTGAACAGTGTATACAGTTTTGTAGTGTTTCGTCCATTATTTCATGATGTATAGCACCGACAAAATTTCGGTAAAACAGACACAGGAACTGACTTACCTCAGCTGTGTAACGGACTTGCCACTCGTCACTTGTATCAGGATCTTTTTCTGCTCGCAAAAGACCGTCGCTGATTACCCTTTGCGCAGTACCACTGCGACGTTAAATCCAACCAACCAGTCATCTGCTAGTAAAACGATTTTTCCACATCTGACTAGAAGTTTATCTGACAATGTACTTTATCAAATGTTCAGAGGAATCCATTTGTGTACTGGACTCCAGTTTAACAAATTAAAGACCAAGTCATTTGCATCTGTGTAGCTTCTAGAGAGATCAAGCCACACCAGGAACTTTCCAGAATGATAGAATTCCATGTTGTTCTGATGTGAAGCCTGTGTGAATAATAGTAGTTGAAATTTTGAACATCTTTTGTAGCAAGTGTACAATTTGCAATTGTAAGACTTTTTCTTAAGGATATTCAGGTTAACAACATTCTATTACAGTTACGTAAAGACAATGGTAAATTGCAGATATTGTTTCTGCTTAATTTGCTTCTTTTGATATCAGGTCATGTAAAATACGCTTAAGATACTGCAATAAATATTTTTTTTTTCATTTGGGATTCTGCCTTACTGTATTTAGTATAACATGTAATAATAACATTATTTATATTATCAATTCATTTCTGAAGAATGTCCAGTAACATACCTGCTAACATTCTAAATAATATTCTGCAAAATTGCTAGTTCTCACCCTTTTTCAGGGGTCGTACTCTCCGCCCTCTTTTCAGGACAATTTCAATGATGAGAAATTTTCTTCTATATTGCTACCTCTATTTGTATAGAGTAAATTTCAATCTTATTTAATCATGAGTAATTATTATGAAAATACCACAAATATTTCTGCATGAAATCAGTGGTGGAAAAAAAGGCAAAAAAGTTCTCATCTCTGACAGTGTCCTGAAAAAAGGGCGGAGAGCAAGCCCCTGCTTTTTTTCCATACCACACCATTTTTTGAGTAATTTTCATCAAATAGGCGGAAAAATACTATAAGAAAAAAAGTCTGGTGTGACAACCAAAGCGGGTACTAACAATTTTACGGAATGCTAATTAGAATGTTGGCAAGTATGCAATAAATTAACTTATACCGATTGTACATTTAGACGTCGCATAATAATAATAGAAAAAAATAGAAAGAAAAGTTAAGAACTGAATGTACTCGAGTATTCAAATATAAAGGACTTCATATTTGTATTTATGCGAATAAAGATTAGCTAAAATTATGTTAAAGTAATTTTTTTCTACAAGTAAATGCTTAAAATTGCAAATTTATTTTTAAAAGGCTTGAAACTAAAAAAAAGAAAAGAAAAGAAAAGAAAAGTATTCAGTATGAGTCACTTTTTATGCAGACGATCAATGTAATATATATTTTTTTTCAATGACGTAAACTCAAATTGTGATGTTTTTTTACTTGTTTCTTATTTTTGCCAGTATGAGACACACACAAACACACACACACACACACACACACACACACATGTGTGTGTGTGAGTTTGAATTAACTTCTGAGTTTAAAAACATTTTACTTACTCGTTTTTAAAAATCTTCTTGTAAAGAGTCGTTTGCTCTCTCCAATGAATTTTCCCAGAGGATGAACGGATTACTAATGAAGCCTGATTTTCCTGAATATGGTATTAAATCACATTGATTTCATGTTTCAGAAATCCCCTTACCCGTTATTTTTCACAAAAATTTTTGATGCGGGTTACAGAATAACCAGATATCTGACATAATCGACGCTGGTGGAGCGATGTATAGTGAATTTTCTCAAGATAGGTATAATTCAGATTAATTTTTCATATAAAAAATACCAAACCTATTTTGTTTCTTTTATCAAAACGTTTCGAGTAGTTTTATAGAAAACCAGGTTTTTGTGACATTTTGACTTTGGAGGGGCACATTATACCAGCAAACTCTAATTCCAGAAGACTGATAAGTTAAATTGGTGTGTCATCTCAAAAATCCTCTTACTTTAAATTTTTATAAAAATGAATTGAGCAATTATGTTTCTGGTTTCTTTTGCAAAGACGAATCATGGGCTACTAACGAATTTTATTTTCCCCGAAGATAAGAATAAATCAGACTATTTTTTGGTTTTAAAAATCCCTATGCCTAAAATTTTATCAAACTCTTTCAAGTTGAATTTCGCTGTAATTTTTATTAAATTATTTCCAGGAAAACAATTTGTTCCATATTTTTCCACATCGGAGAACGAGTTGTCAGTGAACGCTAATTTACCTAAAAATAAAAAGCAGGAAATTGATTTGTTATTTAACCTTTTACTCGCCGATGTTCCATGAAGGGAACATATTCTTTAAAATTTGATGAAAAATATAATTTTCTTTACAATGCTTTGTAAAAATTACTGTCAAACAAAAAACATGGCTTGAGATTTTGGCACCAAATTTATGTTGCTAAAATAAATAGTGGCTGGTAAAATAATAACTGCAATTTCGGCTTTTTTCTACTTTTTTGTCAAGCAAAATTCAAAAATCCATATAAAATTCAAAATTCAACAAATACTTTTGTAATTAAGTAAATTTTATTAAGAAAGTTCATTTTTTTGATAAAAAATTAGTTATAATGAAAAAAAAATTGTTGTTTTACTGTTAAATAAGAAATTTGTATTAAAACCCGAATAAACTACTACGTCAGAAACGCCAAAGAAAAATATTTGAGATTCATACAGCTGTTTCGGTAGTCTTAAGCGTACCGTCTTCAGTGCGAAAAGAATATTCTTTTTGCACTGAAGACGGTACGCTTAAGACTACTGAAACAGCTGTATACATCTCAAATATTTTTCTTTGGCGTTTCTAACGTAGTAGTTTATTCGGGTTTTAATATTTCAACGCCAAGTCTCCAGTTATCAAGAAATTTGTATGTTCCAGAAATGGAACATTGGCGTATAAAGGTATATTTTTCAACGTGATACAGTTCTTTTGATTTCAGTGAATAAAAATATTAAAAAAAAAAACTATCAAAAAAGGAATTTTATGATCTTTGACCTGCTTTTAACTCCCTTACATGTCCCTCTCCATGAGTTTGTTTCTCCGTTTTTATCTCATTCTGAGAGACCCATAAAATTACTTGGTAAAGATTCCTAATAATGCATTTTCTCTGAGGTTTTCTTCAGTTAGAACACTTTGACATCAGGAAATAAAATGAGAATTGACTTTACGTTTGCTTCGCATGAAGCCTAAAATGCATTCTTCCCAAACCTCATGTATACCGCATGCACCGATTAGACTTCCAGAAAATCAGATGCACATTATTATGTATGACCAATACAAGGACGTTGTGCTGTGTGTCAAGAGAACACAAAAAAAGCAACGTTTTGAGTGGGAAAAATGACTTTACGAAAAGTACTTTCCTAAATACCATGGACAGAAGAAAAACTCCTAAAAAAATATAAAAAAACAATAAGTAATTTTATTTTTTGTTTTCCGTTTTAAAGAATATTGGTAAGAATTTTATTGTTCGTTGTATTTTTTAATTTTACATTCATATGATTAATTTTCAGTAAGTTTTGTTGTGGATTTTTTGTTAATTTTTTTATTATTGCCATTTTTATTTACGAGTGGGAATAAAGACTTCATGTACGAGAAAGGATTTCTTGGATACCCTGGAGAGTAAATATACTCGTAATATAAATATAAATAGCAATAATTATTTATTTTATATTTTGTAGAATAATTATAAGACTTTTATTGTTCTTTCTATTAATCAGCTTTTTTTTTTTTTTTTTTTTTAATAAGTTTATTGTTTAGTAAGTTTTGATGTAGACTGTTTTTCAGTTTTCCATATATTTTATTTAATTGTTAAATTAACACAATAAATTATACTGATTATTAATAATTATAAAATTGTTTTTTTTTATATAATAATTCCTACTTATCACCTGCATAATTAACTTTTAGAATCTAGTGGCATTTCTTTCTCTTGTGAAAACTTCTTCCTACTTCTTAACGAGATTAGTTCCAGTAGCACTTAGAGCACTATAGCTTAACAGGTGCCACATGGTTATTTTCTGCTTAACCTGTTTTATTTTTTGAACAAATTTAGAAATTTACTTTTATTTACTTAAGATTTGTTTACAGAAATTAAGTTTTTAATTAATATGACGTTAATTGCACTTTTTAAAATCGTGTAAAAAAAAAACTAAGTGTTTCACGTCAATGTTCCCTTTCTGGAACATATGTTACAAATCATATGGGAAATTTTTTTAGGGGATATAAAAGTACTGAGAGGGCTTATGTTTGTGTTTTAATGTAATTTTTATCAATAAATAGCTTATTTTAACTTTCTATCACAGTGCGGCGTGTAAAACGTTAAAAAAAAACAAAAAAAAAAACAATTAAAATACGTTTCTGTAATATCCAAAAACATAATAATTTAATAACAAGGTGGATATGGAGGATTTAACAAGCTTTAAACTGTCATTAAAAAAAAAAAAAAAAAAGATAATAATAATCTTGATACGTATAGTTTTGAAATTAATTAAATATTTGTGTTTTTAACAAAACATGTAAATTTTTAACTAAATTTAGAAGATTTTTGGGCTGTGCAATTATAATCCCCGTTCATAGTCTATTTTTATTTTTTGCTAAAATCAATTAAATATTTGCGATTTAAATATATATATGCTCTAATCCATAAACTATGTGATTAATAATTAAAGATCTATCTGATATTAGATAGTTTAGAGATCTCAAATAATATAAAATATGAACGCATAGTCTATCTTGAGTTGAAACAAATATAATTTTTCTATGAAAACATAATCATTAACCGAATTTACAGAGCTTTGTATTGTAAACTTATGACCAATATATATATATTCAGTTTGTTTTTGGTCTTATAGAAACACTCTGGAAAGTGTACATAATATATCTTTAAAATATGTGGTCTTACAAAGTTTATGAGAGTCTCGTATTTACAAAAATTATATAATTTTTCCACCCCAAAACTACAACATATCTGATTAAAAATTATGCAAAGCAAGGTAATTGGAAAAGAATGAAGGTGTGCAAATTTCCTAACGTTATCAAGGGTTTGGTATGAAAACAAAGCATGCAAAGTAAGTGGTTTTTTGTAACAAAGTGAGTCTACGCTACATTATTATATAAGAGAGACAGAAAAAATAATGAAATAAATAAATAAAATAAATTACTTTTAAAAGCTTTTTATTAATATACATAAATTAATTAGAAAGAATATATTTAAACTGCTTTAACTTGATTGTTTGCATAAAATTTAAATGTTCATTAAAAAAATAATTATAATGGACACTCGAAAGAAAATAAAAAAAACAAAGTTCAAAGAAATAATCAAATGATTATATATTTTTAATATTCTTAATTAATAATTATGAATTTCAAATAAAATAAGTTTATCAATATAATAATAATACACAGAAGATCCAAAAAAACTGGTACATCTGACGGAACACGATTAGGCTTTCGGCTCTGAAAGTTTATATCAGTGATGATTCGTTGAACAGATCGTACGCTGTCACTTGTTGATGCCCCAGCATTCAAATCTGCAACAATTTGAGGAAGGGTTGCACATTTGTCATGTTTAATGATTCCGGTCAGTCTTCACTGGTCCTATTTTTTCACGACCTTTTTCCGGCCACAGCGATGTCGGAGATTTGATGTTTTACTGTATTCCTGATGTTCATGGCACACTCGTAAAATGATCGTACTCAAAAATCCAAATTTCATAGCTACTTTGGAAATGATATAACCCCTCTTACATGCAAAAATTGTAACGCCATGTTCAAAGTCACTTAAATCTTGATAACCTGCCATCATTGTTGCAGCAGTAATCGATCTAACAGCTTTCATAGACACCTGTTATCTTATATAAGCACTGCCGATTTCATCACGTTACTTTGATTGATTCCATACCTCTGTTACTTGCATATGGTGGCCTGTACCAGTTTTTTTGCCTCTTCAGTGTAATTAGAAGGCTTTCGTGTATAGTGCAACTATGTTCTTTTTACAGCAAAACATAAAACTCCAAATCTGCTTTATGAAAAATTGTACATGAAAGTAGTATGAAATATAAAAATAATTGGGGTTTTATATGGTGCGTGTTTTTATATTAAAGGAAAATGAGTTATTAATACTATTTCAAGGTTAGTAAAAAATGCATAAATAAAAATTAATTAATTAATCTTTGTAGCTTTCTCTATTCCCGCCTTTTTTTTTTTTTTTTTTAATATTATATTACGACCTCAATATAGAGAACATGTCTTATAATAATTTAGTTAAGAAATACAGACGATGAGATAATTTGGTTCTTTAATATCAGAACTATATTACGATAAAGTTTAAAATAGTTAAAGAATACCGTCCTCAAATAAAATAATAGCGCAATGAGTATTGTTATGCAAAGTCAAATTTGACATTCTTGAAAATTATTTCTACTATAAATTATATCTGTTTATTTGTATTAAATAAAGCACATGCACACATATTTTCTCTATGAAATTCTATCATATACACATTTATATGTATAATTAGCTATAATTTCATAATTTTTATAGTATCATACTTTTTCCAATGGGTTCTGTTTCTGTTTCAAAAAAGGAAAATGTAGGAAAAAATAAAGTTAATGTGATGTTGAAGTATTTTTAGCTTTTAGGAATCGGTTCACCATTTACTTTTTTTTTTTCTTAGTTAGATAACACTTTAATTATTTTTTCCAGGAAAAAAAAAAATTCTTTTCCCTTTTATATGTTTTTAACATGAACTACTTGAAACGGAACCAAATAAAAATTTTAATTAGATAAAATGAAAAAGGGTCGAAAAAATCGTTAAAGTTTACGGCGAAACCATGAGTTCTTGTTCAATTAAGAGAAAAAGCTTTTCTTTTAATCTATTCTTTTTTATATACTGGTTCAGCAGTTTTTCCTAGATTTTTTTGCAGTTTTTTTCTGTTTCTTCCTTCCTGTAGTATTAGGTTTTTCGTATCAAAATGGAAGGCTTAATAAGGTTGACTAAGTATGCCAATGAATTAATTTATTAAAAACATTTTATCATCCAGGGAATGAGAGATTTTCGGCAGAAATTTTAACAGGTTTAAAAGTGAATAAAATTTTTAATACATCTCTATAATTCAGTATAGAAAGAAATTTAAATTAATAGAAAATTGAATTCTTTTGACACGTTAATATAGAATAAAATTAAATTAGCATTAATGGCGGTATTGAATTTTAATCTATATTTACAGGACAGCCAGATAATATATATATAAGGTACGTGCTCCAGTGATTGGCATGCTCCGGAAAATGACACCAATCCCGAAATAATTATTAAATAAGAAAAATTATAAAATCATATATTTTACATATAAGAATTTTAATATTTTACGTCAAACACTGGAGCATAGGGTGCTAATAGCTGGTAAAATGAATAACTAGCAGTGTCAAACACTGGAACGTAGGAGGTCAATTACTGATAATATGAAAATCTGGCACTGTCAGTTACTGGAACATTGAGTGGGTGAGAAATAAAAATTCATAAAAAACTAGTATGATGTGGCCACCACAGGACTTTCTTCTATATAATTTTACACAAAATTTATTCAATACAAATTATTTATTAAGTTATCAAATTATTTTCCATTATAAATGCAGGCGAATTCTTTCTGACAAAATTATATCACTAAATGCCTTTAAAAAGTTATTATTAATATTATTACTATTATTATTATTATTATTATTTTTTTTTCAATTTTTTCTATTTTTTTTAAGCTTTTCGTTAAAAGTAAAAAAAATCGATAGCTTTGTTTTAAATTATCACAGATTTATAGTTCAACCATTCGTTCTAAAGGTATTGACGAGATCTTTCGAAAAATACCCATCTTAGAAAATTACCTCAGGGGGGGGGGGGGGGGAGCGATGCCCCCACATGCACAAAA
Source organism: Salticus scenicus (assembly GCA_963930645.1). Classification (NCBI taxonomy): domain Eukaryota; kingdom Metazoa; phylum Arthropoda; class Arachnida; order Araneae; family Salticidae; genus Salticus; species Salticus scenicus. The sequence goes on along the minus strand of OZ005652.1, from coordinate 266,827,411 downwards.
ACTTTTTCCTAGTTGACTACTACCGTTATCAATAATTCATATTAATTTTACAATCACAAGTTAAAAATAACCTTCATTATGTACATTTATGCGAAATTTTGTCCTATACTGCCATGTTAAAAATTTAAAAAAATTGCGATCACAGTGCCACCTGTTGAGTGATTGATCCCTAAATCTAATCAGCACCAGTTTATGTCAGGGGACAACTAAATACCAAGTTTGGTTAAATTTCGTTAAAAAAAAAAAAAAAAAAAAAAAAAACGATTTTTTTTTTTTTTTTTTTTTTTTTGTTAAAAGTAAAAATTATCAATTACTTTGTTTTAAATTATCACAGAATTATAGTTCAACCATTCGTTTTAAAGGTATTGACGAGACCTTTCGAAAAATACCCATCTTGAAAATTTACCACACCCGGGGTGGTACTTCTCCCCCCGAGGGGCAACCGATGCACAAAATTTTTTTCTAGTTAACTACTACTATTATCAATAATTCATATTAATTTTACAATCAGAAGTTAAAAATAATCCGGTGTGTCACTCACACTACTTTCTCTTACCCTGAAATTTAATACTATAAATAGAGGTTGAAGATTAAGAGGTAAGATAATGAGTACTGTTATGTCTAAACCTATGTTAAACAATTCAAATTAGGTTTCGGTAGCGTTTTATATGATAATTTGTTCTGTGTGAGGGGGGCTATCGCCTCCCTCAACCCCCTGTTTCATTAATGTACAAAAAACAAGCGATGGATATTTAGTTTAAAAGATACATTAATTACCATACCTCTATAAGGAATTTATTTCAATTCCCGGACAGCTTTCCTGGAAATGGTAAAATATTATTATTAAAGGGCATCCACTAACAACAAATAACTAGTGTGTTGTGGCTACCGCACGAATTTCTTCTATATTTTCCTATACAAATTCATTCAGTAAAAATAATTTATTAAAATTATTATTTAAAAAAAATATCTTCCATGATAATGCACACGGTTTCCATATTAGAGAAGTAGCATAACACTAAATATCTAAAAAAAAAAAAAAAAAAAAAAATGTTAAATTTATTCTCAATATTACATTAAATATATATATATATATTTCTTTGTTAAAAATGAAAAAAATCGTTTACTTTATTTTAAATTATCGCACATCGATGGTTCAACCATTCGTTTTAAAGGTATTGGCGAGCTCTTTTGAAAGATATCCATTATTAAAATTTACTCACCTCGAGGGGGGACTTCCCCCAGAGGGGAACCAATGCCCCCACATGCACAAAATTTTTTCCTAGTTAACTACTACTATTATCAATAATTCATGTTAATTTTACAATTACAAGTTAAAAATAACTATCATTATGTACATTTATACGAAGTTTTGTCCTATACTGCCATGTTAAAAATTTAGAAAAAATTAGGGACCCTCGATAGAGAGAGACTGGACATTGGCGCGCCGGCTTTTTGACGAAATTCTCCATTTTAGTGCCAGTTGCTCCATTGCTTATCATTACGCTGAGAAGAAATTTTGATTATTTTACGTCATAATCGAAAAAGATCTTATTTATTACATTTTTACTTTGTTGGGAGATAAATTGCTTTAATTTTGGAATACTTTTAAAAGATAAAAATGCATAATTATTTATTTTATATCATGCTTTAAATACTTTGAATTCTCCTATTGCATGCTGTTTTACGTATTTATTTCCCAACATATGAGATAATTACATTATTTATTTGCCAGCTATTAGTTTTTAAGTTCAGTTGTGCAATATATTTAATATGTTACATCTCAATGTATTTTTCTGATATATTTCAAAATACATATTTAAAATAACTATTTAAAAATATATTTTTTGATTTTTTGCTAGTACGTAAAATGTATCAGATTTCTTTAAAAAAAAAATTAATAAAAATAAAGAAAATAAGGTGTACATTATTTGCTAACATATGTAATATAAATTTCTTTTAAATAATATTTGCCATAATAAATTTTATAAATAATATTTAAATAATTAATTATTTTTATTATTATTAAAAAAAAAAAAAAAAAAAATCACTGAAATAAGCAAATGTAAATAAAATAAATATTTTTTTTTTTTTTTTTGTATTTATAAGATATTAGTTATTATTTTAACAAATTATTATTAATAAATTTTTTATTTTTAATATTTAACTAAGTCATTATTATTAATAATGCGTAATTGAAATAAATAAAATATGTATTTTTAGCTTGTAAAAATATTACGTAAATATTTTTATAAAATAATAAAAAATAATTTCTGTTCTTCTGCCGTTTACATTTATTCATGAATTACTTGACAAAAACTAAGATTAACATATTTTTGTTAAAAATTTTCAAACTTTTTATAGATAGAATGTATGTCCTCAGAAAAAATAAGGTGGAATTACTTTCACTAAGGTAGAATTGCTTTCGCAATCAATGTATTTTGCTTAATGTAGAAATATACAACAAAAAATTCCTCTGTTTTCCGATAGGAATTGATAAAGTAACCATGTCGAAGGTTAAAACAAAATTCGTTTTTCTTCAAATTCTTTTTCTCTAAGACGAAAAAAATTACATATTTATATTCTGCATTACTTTCTGCACAAATTTAGCACAATTTCCTTTCATTTATGTTGTATAGTAAAGCGTCAATCGCGAAAAAAAAAGCATTACGTTCTACGGGGATCGCTCCGAATTGGCACTAAGATGGCCGACTTTCGGTCAATGTCCAGTCTCTCTATATATAGGGTCCCTAGAAAAAAATGCCATCACAGCGCCACCTGTTGAGCGATTGGTCTCCAAATCTAATTAGCACCAGTCTCCTACATACACAAAATTGTTTTCCCAGTTGACTATCTCTATTACACAAAATATATATTCGGTCCATTTGGTTTAGTGCAGTCTATAGATGTTAAACTCTACTTACCTGCAATTTCCCTCATAGACGTAATGTATTTGAATACTTTTGAGTGTCTCTGTACACGAACCATTTGCTTCATCTCAACGAAAAGCTTACTGTTGCATTCCTATATGATACACATTTAGAATACCGAGTTTGGAATTTCTGCTACTATTTGTTCTTGAGATATGCTGATAACAGACAGACACACAGACCATTCGCTAAAAAAATGATTTTCGTATTCAGGGGAACCCAGAACATGTAAATATAACAAAAACTCACGTTCGAAAATTTGACCCTAAAACAATAATTTCTCGACCGTATGGGTGAGAAAAAGTAATAACTCTCATTATGTACATTTTTATGAAATTACATTGTCCTATACTGCCATATTAAAGGTTTACAAAAAATACGATCACAGCGCCACCTGCAGATGGATCGATCCCCAAATCTAATCAGATCCATTTTATGTCAGGATCCAACTACATACCCAGTTTGGTTAAATTTCATTCATTGGTTCGTGAGATACGGTGAAAACAAAAAACGTCATACACACACACAGACAGACAGACATTTAAAAAAAAAACATCGATTCGTGTTCAGGATCTCCCAGAACGTGTAGATCCGTCAAAAAACGGAGGTCGAAAATTTTCGTGAATCGAATATTTTCTCTATATATTACATATAGAAGAAAGTAAAAATAATTGTTACCAAATGTATATATTTTAACATATATGTGTTTCTGGATGTCTTTCATACTATATGTACTAACTTAAGATTTCAAAAAATATTTTCGGATGACTAGAACTTTAAAAACATCAGAGATTGCTCTAAAAGTGTCAATCACTGGTGCACTTACCCTATATATATATATTTAACAAAATGAACTAAAAGGCTAAAAAAGGATGTCAATGGAAAAATAAAGAAATAAAATGTAAATACCATTTTTAATAGCAAAATTCTTATTTTTATATGCATTTATTAGCATATATATACTTAAATAATTAATGTAGTAAATGTAGAAATTATATAAATAATTATAAAAAGCAAAGGTATAGCAAAAATAATTTACATTTTTCTTATTTATTACAATGAGTGTTATATATTCAAAATTATATATTAATTTTAAAATTGGTAGTTTATGTATAATAGGTACGGGGCCGTCCATAAATGATGTCACGCTTGGAGGGGGGGGGGGGGGGGGTTCGTGAAATTGTGACAGTTTGTGACAAGGGAGGGGAGGGGGGTAACAAAAAGTGTGACATCACATATTTCCAGTTAAAATAAAATACAAACATTTATATTCAGCAGATGAAATTTTGAAGTTATTTTAAAATTATCAAAGATTAAAGATATTTTTTTAATTCGGGTAAAAGTAACATTATCCTGTGATTCCCCCCCCCCTCCTCTCATACATTATTTTCTTTCAGAAAAAACCATTCAGAGTAGGTTTTTAGTATATGATAGCAATAGAAAATCTTTACTTAGAGAAAACCTTCCCTTCTCATATATCTTCACTTTAATTCAATATATTTTTCATATAATATTTAGTGCTTATGAATTACAGATTTGTCTTTGAATAGTTTAAAGCATTATAAAATGTGAATCTTTAATAAATTTTCCATAAAATGAACTTTTTTGCTGGATTTGGCGACTTTGTTAAATGGAGGTACGACTGTATATTATTATTAAATTTTATTCAGTTTTCCAAAATACTACTGTTTTCAATTGCTGTTTTCTATGAATACTTTACAACTGTTCTATATTAATTTGGATTTTTTGTGTAAACCTTACTCTTAGTTCATACAAAATAACTACACGTATCATTATTATGGTTATATTTACAGATGTCATTAAGATCCATAGTCAACATTTAAAAATAAAATTTGAAACATGATCTCTAGTCTAATATTTTGTTTCTGAACTTCAAGTAATTATTGTTGTATGTCATGTTCCATGACATGTGACAAGGGGGGGGGGGTTATATTGAAACGTGACAGTTTGTGACAAATGGGGGGGAGGGGGTCCAAAATTCTGAAAAAAAGCGTGACATCATTTATGGACAGCCCTAACTTATATAAGCAAAATTTCATCAGCTTAATCATGATCATTCTGATTTTGTTTGACACAATATTTATGATTATTCACACTTACATTAATATATAAATATTCCTTTTGTGATATACAATATAATCTTATGCCTGCGATCACACAAAATAATATTCCGTAGTATTGTTAGTACCGCCCCTTTTTATTAGAGTAAAGCACTTCCACTAACAATAAAAAAAAGTTATGGCTTAAATACTGGCAGTCCTGTATATCTTCATAAAGTTACGTACACACCACATGGTGCACATAAAGATAATGCTTTATTAATAAGACACGGCACAACCTGAAATACGCTTCCATCAATTTTCAAGTATTGTCTCATTATAATTTAGTTCTTTTGTGTAGCCCTGTAAACGAACAGTAAATGATTTGCATACCATATTCTACGTAAAACACGTTTTTATGCATACAAAAAATATATATTAGTTTCATTTGGTTTAGCACAGTCTTTAGATATTAAACTCTACTTACCTGCAATTTCCCACATATACAATGTTTTTGATTCCTCTTGGGTGTACCTGTACACGGACCATTTGCTTAATCTCAACGAAAGGTTTAGTGTAGCATCCCTATATGATACACATTTAGAATACCAAGTTTGGACTTTCTGCTATTATTTGTTCTTGAGATAGTCTAATAACAGACAGACAGACACGCACACAGAGACCAACCTCTAAAAACAGGATTTTCGGATTCAGGGGACCTGAAAACGTGTAAATATAAAACAAACTCAATTTAGAAAATTTGACCGCAAAATAATACTTTACCATATGGTAAGAGAAAGTAAAAATTTGAAGTGTTGGCAAGTATTAGCTTAAGGTTGGCAACACTGTTGGCCAAATTAAAGACTCAACTTTATTATGGTGTACATGAGTGGAAATTTCTCAAAGTGCATTTTTAATTGATTTAAGATTTTGTTTTTCAACCCAAAATTATTAGCACATTATGTGGTACATGTGACATCGTTTAAAAACATACAGAACGACTCAAAAACAGTTATGAACAATTATGAAGATAGTTTTGTGAGATTTCTTGCTCCAAAACTTTAAAGAAAATATATTTTAAGATGTTCTCATGTAGATAAAAAGCATTAAAAGGTAAACCATGTAATATGGAGGTACTTTTGGAAAGAGTTTTATAATGTATATGAAATTCATGATTTTCTTTTTTTTCTTATTTAACTAATGTTTATATATATATAAACATTAGTTAAATAAGAGAAAAACAAAATCATGAATTTCATATACATTATAAAACATATATATATATATAAGGAAAAAATAAGTTCATGCTTGTTATATTAGGAGTCATCTTCGAGATAAAAAAGACAATAATTAAATTGCACTGAAGATTTACATATTTATTTATTAATGAGAAGCAAGGCTTGGGTTTTCCCTCGTAGAGACGAGCCAGTACAGTATTTTAAAAAGATTACATTTTAACAGACTTAACCGCAATCATAATATTGAAAAGATATTGAATAGTCTTTTATAGCAATACTAAACGAAAAAATCTGGTGTGTAACAGCCACACGACTTCCATTACCCAGTACTACACACATTATAAACATTTTATATACATTTTTGATTTAAATAAGTAACAAAATTGCTCTATCCGTCAAATAAGTTATTTAAAATAATAATTAGAAAAATAATAATCAACCAAATACAAATTTTCAAGAAAATCGTTAGAGCCGTTTTTGAGATGCCAACATTTACAAAAAGTCAATTATTGATCGGAAACAATAATTACATACAAAAGCATATTTAAACGTGAGTTAAAATAGCGAGTTTATCCATACAACTTTTTTTAAAGAAACGCCCTTGGGAGACCTGAAATCGAGCTATTTATACAGGACGCCTATCAATTTTCCTGAACTAACCAACTATATCATTCGAAAGGACATTTAATAGAGTGTTTATATAGCAAATTTGAAGAAAATCGTTAAAGCCGTTTTTGAGATACGGACTTACGGTCCCACTTCCGGTTAAACTCAATTATTGACAGGAAAACAATAATTACATACAAAAGCATATTTAAAAGTGAGTTAAAATGGCGAGTTTGAAAAAAATCCGTACAACCGTTTTTAAAGGAACGCCTTTGCGAGGCCTGAAATTGAGCTATTTATACAAGACGCCTATCAATTTTCCTGAACTAACCAACTATATCATTCGAAAGGACATCTAATAGAGTGTTTATATAGCAAATTTGAAGAAAATCGTTAGAGCCGTTTTTGAGATACGGACTTCCGGTCCCACTTCCGGTTTCCGATGTCCCACTTCCGGTTTTTCAATTTTCACCAAAATTTGGAAATTTCATCTGTAGACCAGACGTATTTCAATTCTAAAGTTTCGTAGCTCTATCTTTATTAGTTTCTGAGCTATAATAGCCAGAAGATTCTCCACATACATACACACACACACACACACACACATACATACACACTGACCAATTGCCAAAAACCACTTTTTTGGACTCAGGGGACCTTAAAACGTGTAAATCAGGTGAAAACCCGATATCGAATTTTCAGACCGAATACAATACTTACCATTACCTACGGTAGTAGGGTAATGGAAGTAAAAAGGCGATATTTTAATGATGCAAGCAGTTTTATATGAGGGAAAAGGAAAAGAGCTGAGGGGACTTTTTTTCCTTACTAACGTAATGTCACGTGATCAAAAAGGGTGTAGCTTAGTGCTTTTTAATTCTTCTATTGGTTTCTTCCTTTTCAGACAGGGCGTGAATAAATACTAAAGGGATATTTTTAGTATGGGGAAAAAAAAAAGAGAATTTTGAAGAAATACTTTAGAATAGTAAAAAAAAAAAAAAAAAGTTTAATTTTCCTAACGGTTATTTTTAATAAAGCGGAAATGAAAGTTTCGATTTACAAAGAACAAATCTGAATCATTATGGATGAATATATTAATTTATAAAATGACTTAATTAGAGGATTTTTATATTACACACACACATATATATATATGTATATTAATAATTAATTTTATTAATGATTCCAAAATACCAAATAAAATATCTTTTATTGTAATTCTAAAGGTACTTAACGTGTAAAGAAAATTTTCGAATTTAAATAAACAGGATAGATATTTCTTGAAACTTTATTTAATTTCATTTCTGAAAGGAAATTATAGATAAACTAATTGAAGTCTATTCAAATATTTAGCATCAAAAACCATTACGATTTAATTAGTTGAGATGAATAGATTATAGATCTATAGGAAGGAAAACGGTAAAAGGATACTCTATGTTTACTCAGCATTTCCGTAAAATTTTTGAAATTGTTAAAATACGCAAATTACATTTATCCAGTCTTCGTAAATGGGCTGTTCGGCAGCGGTAAAGCTTAATACTGAATTAAACTTTAAGCAATCAAAATATACGCAGTTTATTATAAATACTTATAAATACTAATCGAGTCTTAAAGTTTTAATTTGAAAAACATGGAAACATCATTTTATTAAAATCACATAACGTTAGTCCAAACATAAGAAAATACAAATTACAACTTTTGAACCTTTATATCATAAACAAATTACATTACAAACGCTATATTATACATATCATGGAAAATAATACATGCATTTAAAATGGGAACAAAGAATTTTATTTATAGAATTACAAAACATTTTCTACTACAAGGTAAAAATTTGAAATTTTATTATTTAAAATACACGTCTTAACTATACACAATAGCAACATTATGTTACATTCTAGTATTCAGTACTAAATTTGACATAAGTAAGATAAATTTGTCATTATGTATTTACAAGTATACAAAATGCATAGCTGCCAACCTAATCCGGATTATTATTAGCATCCGTCCCTTTCTCCACACTACTTAATTTTTATAGTAATTCTCTTGAAATGTGTTTACGATGAATGTATTTACGATGAATGTATTTGAAATGTATTTACGAAGAAAAGTACTCTAAAAGAGTGTGGTGAAAAAAAAAAAAAAAAAAAAAGCGGTTTATTAATTATTATTAATTATGATTCCGGATTATTAATTGTGATGTTGCAGCTCCGAAAACGTGTACTATATTATTACACATAATATATTTAGTTATATACTATACAAAATAATATACATATTACTAAAAATATTTTATCTATAATTAAATGTATTGTGCTGTTTACTTAAACAAAGTTTAATATTACTTTTCTAAATTTCTAGAACGTAAAGTTACCTTCTGGTTATATAACTACCTAGTAACTCTTATAGTTTAGTTCCGAGTACTTCTCGCGCCTTCTTTTTATTTTTCCACCACTTTGATTGTAGAGAATTTTTTTTTCGAATATAAAATAATAAAAGAAAAAGAAAAATGCTCTTTAGAGATATTGGTGCGAGAGAAGGGCAGGTACTAGCGATACTCTGAATAAATTATAAATGTTATTAGGTCTGTATATAATTAAAAAATATATAAATATATTTTGTAATAAGTTAATAATTAATTTTCTTTTGCTTTTGCTTTGTATATCCATAATGCTTAAATGAACTGTTCAAACAAATGTCGATTTCATAATTTTTTTATTGATACTTTTAAAACAAAAATACCCCCTCCCCCTGCCCCACACGCACACCTAAACTTTTTTTTTTCGTAATCGTTATTTCATAATATATAGAAATAAACTTTTCTGACGCACAGTATATAAAATTCAATACGAAACTATATTTTATCCCATTTCTGAAAGCAAACTTCGTTTAAACTAAGCTGAGCATATTCAAATATTTAACATCGAAAACCATTACGATTTAATTAGTTGAGATGAATAGAAGTACTGGAAGGAAAACGGTAAAAGGATGCTGCATGTTTACTAGTCGTCTCCGTAGATTTTAGTTATTTTGGAAATAGCTAAATTACGTAAATTACATTTATCCAGTTTTCTTAATTAGGATTGCTCGACAGCGGCAAAGTTAATATCGAGTCGAATATTATGCAATCAAAATACATACAAATTATTAGAAATTTATTAATTTAATCTTAAGGGTTGTATTAGAAAATTAAGGAAGAACCATTTTATTAAACTCACTTAAAATTTGTATAAACAAAAGAAAGCTATCTCATTTTGATTAATCATATTTAAACACATTGTTTCAAAAATGTAATATTATACATGCTATAGAAAATAATACATACCTACTGAAAATTAAATGAGTACAAAAAATCGGACTTCAAAATTTCCTTTACTTTTTTGCTACATAAGAAGTTAAATTACTGTTATTAAAAACGCAACTTTAAATTGAAATAATTTTATAAAATAATAACATTTAATCACATGTTATTATTTAGTGTAAATTTTAAAAAGGTAAGTTTACTTTATATCATATAAATCATATTTTACTTTATTTTATTATTTATTTTATTTTATCATACTTTCATATCTTATTAACTACTAAAAATTGAATGTATACAAGAAATCGGAGTTCAAAACTTCTACTTTTTCTACTACATGATAAGAAGTTAAAAGATAAAAAACGCAACTTTAAATCGAAATTCTTTTATAAAATGATAACAGTTAATCACATGTTATTATTTAGTGTAAATTTTAAAATATATGTCTACTTTTATATCTTATAAATGCAAATATTGGGTAGAGTAAAAAGTCATTGCGTTTATTTGCAACAGATGGCAGTAGTGCAGTTTCTGAAATACTTGAAGCATTTGCAATAGTTGTAGTTACGTCATTGATAGCTGACAGTTTAAATTTTATTGTAAAGTACAAATTAAATGATTTCGTTGAGATTTGGAGATTTGACAGCGCATTGAACATGAAAGAACAAACTATTCATTTTCGCCATATTTTACTGTTTTACTTCCGTAAACGGAAAAACACGCGTCAAGCTTGGGAAAAATTGCGTAAAACTTACTGTGACGATGCTCTACAAGAACGTCAGTGCCAAAACTGGTTCAAGAAATTCCGCGCTGGTGATTTTGATTTGAAAGATGCTCCTCGATCAGGAAGGCCTACCTAGATTGATGATGACAAAATAAAGACATTGATCCAATCAAACCCACTTTAAACTACACGAGAGATTGCAGAGATATTGAAGATCAGTCAAAAAGTGTTCACGTCCACCTAAAGAAACTGGATACGTAAGCGAGATCGATATTTGGGTTCCTCATAAAATCAAAGTAGCTCATTTGACGGCAAGAATAAACATTTGCGATATGCTCATAAAACGTGAAGAAAAAAAAAAAAGAAAAAAAAGACCCGTTTTTGAAACGAATGGTAACTGTTGATGTGAAGTGTATTGTTTACAACAATGCGGAGCACAAACTGTTTTGGTCCCGATGTGATGATTCGCCGTCAACGACTTCAAAAGCAGAACTTCATCAGATGAAGATTATGCTCTCCCTGTGATGAGATTGCAAGTGTGTAGTGTTTTTTTGAGCTCTAACCAAGGCACGAAACAATCAATTCGGATGTGTCCTGTAGGCAAATGGACAGTTTGAACGAAGCTTTCATCCAGAAATGTCTGGAGCTCGTCAATCGTAAAGGAGTAGTGTTCCTTCATGACAATGCCAGACCACACACATCTGTGGTGACAGGTAAAAAATTATTGGACTTTGGATGGGATGTGTTGCCCCACCTAGCATACTCGCTGAATCTTGTGCCGTCAGATTTCCATTTGTTTCGCTCTCTTCAAAAAATCCTTGCATGGAATAATGTTCATGGCATAATTTCACCTATTCATGGCATAGTTTAAATTTTTCAGGTGCATAGTATTTTCTCAGTTTAGAGACATGCAAGATTTTACTTTTCTCTTTAGTGTGCGCATTTCATTTATTTATTTGATAAATGGTGTAATATAAAACCCCCCTAATTATGTCTTTTTATATTAAATAATGATTTAATTAATACTTTCTTTAATAATAATTCCATAATATGTTCTTTTAAATTGAAATTTTCATTTCCGTTTTCTTAAAAAGTAAACCGTTAGCAAAATTAACCTTTTTTTTAGTATTATTGTTTTAACGTATTTTTTTCAAATTGCTTCTTTTTACCACCCTGCCGGCTTGTAAGGGCTTACTTGACTGCCCCTTTGTTTTAAAGTAGTCATGATCCGTATTAAAATAGACTCATAATTAAGAGACGCTATTTAACTGGTTATATTTATTTTAATAATATTGCAGGGTTTTCCAGCGTAGGAGAGGCTGGTACAGTATTTTAAGTATAACATCGTGAACTTTAGTGGGTAGAACAACATATCGTTTACCTTGAAACGACAATAAGGAAAATGCCTTCATCTAGGGATGTATGCATTTTTATAATAGGGAAAATGGTAATTTCGATTTAAAAGAACAGAATGGAATTATTATTACAGACTACATTAATTAAATCATTATGTAACATAAAAAGACCTAATTAGAGGGGGGGGGGGTGTTATATTATATATATATTATTTTTCCTTTATTATTTTAAAGAAAATGTCATTAATTTAAAAAAATATATAAATGAACTACCTTACAGTATAAGCCTTTATTTGTGCATATATATTTCGGTGCACGCTGTGACTTCTGCTTCCACTGGATTGTTTTCATCTCTCTCCCTCATTAATCTTCGCTTCTCTTTCTTTCTTCTTCAGTAGGATATGTTGCCAGTTAGATGAAATTATGCTGTGCTCCCGGCAGAGTTAGTGGTTAATATTTCGAAAGCGTCCCGTTTTAAAGCGTAATGATGCAAATTGTAGGGGGCAATTTTTTGTATTTTGAGAGTGTTAAGTTTAATAGGGTTACTAGTGTGAGTTCTAGATGAAGTAGTAGATTGTTTATTGTATTTTAGGTCGGATGGATGCTTGGCTTCCTGTTCGTTAATTTGATGCTTGGTCATACCATTAGTGCTGTTTTTTTTTTTTTTTTTTTTTTTTTTTTTATTATCCTATAGACACCTGAGTTGTATTTAAAATTAATGGGATCCTTTTAATTTCTTAGGCGTTGGAATAAATTTTTATTAGGATTTACAAAACACAAGATAAATATTCCAATAAAACCTAATAAAAATTTATTCCAACGCTTAAGAAATGAAAAGGATCCCATTAATTTTAAATACACCTCAGGTGTCTATAGGATAAATTTTGCTTTTGAAAACAGCATTATTGCTTGTTACATAGGTATGACCAAGCGTCAAATTAACGAACGGGAAGCCGAGCATCTATCCGACCTAAAATACAATAAACAATCTACCGCTTTATTTAGGACGCACACTACTAACCCTATTAAACATAACTCTCTTAAAATCCAAAAAATAGCCCCCTACAATTCGCATCATTACTCAATAAAACGGGAAGCCATCGAAATACTAACCACTAATTCTGCCATTAACGACCGGGAGCACAGCATACTTCCATCTGAGTGGGAACATATCCTACTGGAGAAGAAGTGAAGTGAAGCGAAGATCAATGAGGGAGAGAGATGAAAACATGAAGGTAGAAAGGTTTATCTGTCTCTCCGTCTGTCTATCTGTTCTTCTTACGTTATGCCTCTACTGAATGCAGAAGTACAAAAATTAACATACGGATGCTCTGGAGCCTTCTCGAGGTGCTCCTGAAAACAGAATTTAAAAACTGCAATTAGTTGCGGATATATTAATTAAAACATCGACCTATGCCAATTGATAAACCAGTCAATTTTGAGTTTAAGATGCGTTTAAATAGCGTTAAATGACTTAGAAAAAAGTATCTCTCTATATTCATGGATGAAAACAATCCAGAGGAAGCAGAACACGGGCGCGATAGCGCACCGAAATATGCACAAATAAAGAATATAAGGTAGTTTTTTTATATATATATTTTTTAAGTTATAAATTTAATTCTTTGCCTTAGTATAAAATTAGAAAATGGAATTTTTAGACTTAAAGAAACACTATTTTGTGAGCAGTTGAAAACTGTATTAAGCTTTGTTAATAAGTTTTGCACGAAGTCCAGAATGGATGTATAATAATCATTGTACATTTTGTTTATTTATTTTTTCGTTTTTGGTAAAAGTAGAATTACCTTATTCTCACAGTTTAATTTATTTCAGGAATATTATTAAAATATTATTATCAAAACATTATTAAAATAAATATATAAAAAAATCACAGTTTTTAATCCTGTATGTAAAATATTTAATATTCATTTAACAACTTCCGTATTGCATAACATATTCGTTATAAAATTAAAGAATTAAGCAATATATATTTTTCTTTTACAGGCATTTTTTATGGCGTTACTATGTATATATCTACTATATATTATTTAAAAATAAAAACAAATAAATTTTTAAATTTTGTTCCAATATAAATCATAAATACAGTTGTAAATATACTTTATTAAAAAACCGTATTCATTTTTACCTAATAAAAAGCATTGATTTTCTTGTTATTAATCAAAATTTAATTTTTTCAGATATTTTCTCAAAAAATGACGAATTGTTACAAAATAACATCTTAAGATTATCAAACTAAATGTAATGAAAGATTTCTTTTTACATGTGTCGACACTTTTAATGAATTTTAAATAACATTATGTTAAAAACTCATCAATGACATTTTAAAGACTGTTCCATAATAAATGCTTGCATAAAGTAATCCTTGGATTTTTATGAAGATTCTAAAGAATATTTTATGTTTTTTTTTTTTTTTTTTTTCAGCCTTTTTTTTTTTTTTTTTACTTAGATATTGAATCAGATTATTCAAACGAATTTATTCTTTTTTTTTTTTTTTACTTAAAGAAACTTTTTCATTTTGTTGAATATTTATGAACATTACCTAGTACATATTTTAAAAAATATGCAATAAAATATTTTTTTGTTTTAGTACGTTTACGCATATTTTTTATTTCTATGGTAAAAGAAAAATGAAAATATTATATTTAAAATGTTTTATAACTCATTAAGTTTTTTATGTTTTCTTTGTATATTCCCAGTATTTCTTTCTTACTTTCTCGCCTTTTGTTTTTTCTTTTTTTCGAATTGGGAGCATTAAGGCCAATTGTCTAAGGTATCGATTTGGGCCAGGAGAATGGCCTTCATCGAGACGTTCTGAGAGGTCCTAGTCCATATTTTCTGTAATTTGAAAGAAAACTATGGGAAACTTTCAAAAGTAAGGTGCTTGTTACCTACCGACCCTGCTTTTAAGGTCAAGGGTTAGATAGGTAAAGTTGACTGCGTTGTTAATTCAACCATGATTCCCGACGCACGTGAGGGGGAATAATGGGGAAAAAAGTGGTAATATTCTATGGATATTTCTGCAGAAGTTCTCTTTTCCGACCAATGAAGAAATAAAAGACAAGGCACAAGAAAGGGACCTGGGTTCGAACTTGGCTCCTGCCATTCCATTCTCATTTTGAAAGTTGATCCTATAAGTCATTTAAGGTGGGCTTTATAAATTCCCTGATTGGAAAAGACGTATTAGAAAACTAAACAATTACAAATAAATAAATAAATAAATAAATAAATAAAATAAATAAAATAGAATAAAATAAAATCAATCAATAAATCAATAAATAAATAAATAAATAAAATAAAATAAAATAAATAAAATAGAATAAAATAAAATCAATCAATAAATCAATAAATAAATAAATAAATAAAATAAAATAAAATAAATAAATGAATGAATAAAATAAACAAATAAATAAACGACAATGCATTGTCGTTGATTTTTTTTTTATTCATTCATTTATTATTTTTTTATTTATTACTTATTATTTATTATTTTTTTAATATAAAATTTTATAAAATTTTATAAAAGAAAAAAAAGAAAAAAAAAAAAACTGTGAAATTAAAAACATTGTTGTTTGTTATAAATTATGACAAATGTGTATTTCTATGATATGCAATTAAGTTTCGAATATGTGTTAATGAAAATTATCTGAAGAAGTTTATCTTTTTGTGACATATGTTTAAGTAATATGTGATATGGTTTAGTCTTTGTGTATTTTATATTGATAAATAAGTAGAAAATAAAAATAAAATCTTACAATAAGTTCATGATTCTGATTAAATTAAAAGAATGTCTAAGATTTTCCGCACATACATATATGTATTATATACAAATATGAAATTATATATTTCTTACAAATACATATTTGTGCACAAGTTATAATATAATAAATCAGTTTAAATTTAAAAAGAAATCCATTATTTTATTTAAAACTTATTTTTATTTAATTTTTTTAAATCAACTATTGTAATTATTCTTTTAATTTCCTTTTGACTATTTAATTTTTTAAAAACTAATTATCAACTAAGCAACTAAATATGTAAATCAGGTACTAATTAATGTTTCTGAAATATATATATATATATATATAATTGAAAAGTATACAGGGTCATTCTAATTAAAGTTGCGATTTCAAAACGTTCTAACCGGATAATTAAAATAACTTGATGTTTCTACCAGAACAATATTGTGAGGCAATGGAATTTATTTTGTTAAAGGAAAAATGTTATTGATGTATTGATGAGTGTATTGATGTATTGTATGAATGTATTGATGTCGTCAAATGTGTATATGGCGCTGTCAGGGTAATGTCAGGGGAAAATTCTAAATGGATTCGTTAACCACATGAATGTTGTTACCCGAAAGGAAACAATAGACTCTAAGGGTTTACAGCAAATTTATTAGCAAAAGGGCAAGAATATATGTTTGTAGCGAATTTATTATATTTATGTGTATAAGAAAACCATTGATAGTGACAAGAGAAAATGAGGAGCTTCATGACACAAACTTCTTAAGGCTGATTAACAGCACATTTTGGAAATATATTTTTTCCTTCGCTAAGTAAAACTCTATTGCCTCAAGATTGTTCTAGTAAAAAATCAACTCATTCTGAGCGGAAGTTTAAAGTTAGAGCGTTTTTAAATTACAACTTTAATTATATTTACCCTGTACAAGGAAGGTGGATGACATTATTACAGACAATAAAATTATTTAGTCATTATTGGCTACGCATGAAAAATAAATCCTTTTCGCCAATTATTAAAAGACAATGTTATTGTTATTCATATGGATGCCCCCTCATATATCATTATCCACTCAGAAACAGTGTCCCAAAATATAGAGAATTTAAAATTAGTCCTTCAGACAGCTTAAGAATATGAGTTAGAACTGAATATAAAAAATGCGACTTCTTGAAACATTATATTGAGTTTTTGGGTTAAAGAATATCAAATGTTAAAATTAAACCGACATTGAACAAAACTAAGGCTTTACAGAATTTTCCTGAGCAAAAGAGTACGAAAGATGTACAAAGCTTTTTAGGGTTAACAGGGTATTTAAAAAAATATATTAGCAGCTATTCGATAATTGCCAAACTACTAAGCGACGTGTTGAAGAAAGATACTAAATTTAAATTTGATGATCAGGAAAAAGCTGATTTTAAGAAATGCAAAAATGCGTTGTACTCCGAACCAGTCTTGTCTATATACAATCCGAAGAGTGAAACAGAAATACACACTGTTGCTTGTAAATATGGGTAAAGGGCTGTATTAATTCAACGTTCTATAATCGATAATAAATTTCAAACCGTATACTTTATGAGCAAGAAAACGTCTGACAGTGAACGTAAATATTCGAGTAACAAACTTGAAACACTCGCAGAGATAGAGGCGCTAAATTTTTTTTTGGATTTATGTGTTAAGAATACCATTCAAGATTGTGACATTTTCTAATGCGTTCGCAATTACTATGGAAAAAAGAGACATCTGTATAAGAAAGTCGATCGAAGGGCTTTGATGCTCTCGGACTTTGACTATAAAATTGAGCATCGTAGTGGTACACAAATGCGCCATGTTGACGCTATTAGTAGGAATCCCGTTTGCATGACTATAGAAGAGCCATAGAACTACACTTAACATAGACCAAGCCCGAAAATCAGACGAAAACATAAAAACAATCAAAGAAATTTTGAACATTAAACCTTATCCTATTTAGTTAAAGATAACACCTTATTCAAATGTTTTAACGGTAACGATCTGATAGCAGTTCCAGAGAATATGAAATTAAACATAATAAAACCGCTCATCAAAAGGGTCCCTACGCTGCGAAATGCACAGAAGAGAATCTGGCGAATAATTTTTTTAAATAATAATTTTAATAAATTATTTTTACTGAGGGAATTTGTATAGGAAAATATAGAAGAAAGTCAGGTGCTGGCCACAACACACTAGTTATTTGTTGTTAATGGATGGGCTTTATTAATAACATTTTACCATTTCCAGGAAAGCTGTTCGGGAATTGAAATAAATTCCTCATAGAGATATGGTAAATAATGTATGTTTAAAGCTAGATATTCATCGCTTATTTTTTGTATATTTACACGTTTTGAGGCTTCCTGATTACCGTAGTCAAGTTCTTTAAAGTTTAATCTTTGTCTGTGTCTCTTAGAGTAACTTAAAAACGAATAATTTTAGGAGATCCAAATGTTGTATTTTGAAGTTAATATAAGTTGTTGCTGGAAAGGTTTGATCAAGATTGATAAGTTTCAATGAATGTTGTGAAAATTGTGTATAATATTAAGTAAACTTTTAATTTTTATAACAGAATTAAATATTCTATATAAATGTAGGTGCATTAATGAAATAGGGGGTTGAGGGGACGGTAGCCCCCCCCCCTCACACAGAACTAATTATCATATAAAACTCTTCCGAAGCCTAATTTGAATTGTTTAACATAGATTTACATAACAGTACTCGTTATCTTACCTCTTAATCTCCAACCTGTATTTACAGAATTAAATTTCAGTGTATGAGAAAGGTCGTGTGAGTGGCACATCAGATTATTTATTCTGGGAATTAGACAAAAAATAGAAAAATGTATAGCAAATTGCGTTCCATGTCCACTAACAAACCGCAAGCGCGGAAAACAGGAAGGCATGCTGCACCCGATCGAAAAAAATGATAATCTTGTAGAACTGAATCACTATTTATTTTTTGTATCACATTTTGGGCTTTGTAACATAATTAAAAATTCATTTTAAGGTCAGAAAGTCAAAATAACATATTACAAATTAAATTAAATTAAATATTTCTTCCGTTTTTCACTTGTTTCGCAACAATGCTCTATGATCTTTTGTGTATGATTCTCAAGAATGAATCAATAATTGTTTACAAATTTAAGGTATCTGCCTACTTACGGAGCACTTTTTTCTAAAAAAGCAGACTATGCAATAAGTAATTATATTTTTAGTTATAAACGGACATAAAATGATGAAAAATTGTACATTTTAAAAAAATATTTCTTTATTTTGCAAAAAAATAGGTGATTTTGTGTAAAAAATGAGCAAAATGTCACGTTTACGCCAAACCTCATATACTCAATAAAAATTAATTTAATTCAATATCCATTGAAATACATAATGATATGACCCTTACCTGTGCATTGAACTAAAAGTTAAGAGTTATTCTTAAAATTGACTGAAATATGGTAGCTAACAGAGAAAAATACAGAATTTTCCGAAAAAAAATCTGTTTTTTAGAAAATAAACACATGTAAAATCTTCAAAATAGTACATAGAACTTATCTTTTAGTTCATTGCGTGACTGGAAATCTGTTATATACTGTGAAAAAATTTCATAGAAATAACTTGAAAACTTTTGGAGAAATCAAGTTTATCGCATGCACAAAAATCGAAAAATATAGTTTTTCATAAAACGCATTTAAAGATTTTACTTAATGTGTAATTATTTGTTGGGAAAAATAAATAAATACATGGGGTATAATAATAATAAAAACCTGAATGATTTAAATTGAAAACAAATGTGAAATCAAGCCTAATTACCAATGTTCACCTATCACCAGCTCTTTAAACTGGCGAGATCGAGCACTTCCTGTCTTAAAGAATCTCATTTCCGGTTTACTTAATTGGCTATAACTTCGGTTCTAATTAGTGTACAAACAAATGTAAAGGTGTTTTAGAAAGCTAAAAGTCTATTCTTAAAAAAAAAAAAGAGAATCGATTTTTTTTTTGTCAAAAATGGTTATTTTAAAGTAGGCAGATACCTTAATGGATTATGTATGGGAAATAAGTACGCTGCAATTTAAAAATTACAGCTCTTAGAACTTCAAAACTGATAATTTTTAAAATGCTGTTCATTATTCTTTAATTTTAGACTGTTTTTGTTTAATATTAGACTCTTATTTTAAAATAAAAGCAATCAAATGATATCGTGTTGTGAAACTTTGCAACGTAATATATTTAAATCTAATAACATGATGTACATAGTGTCCCCAAAGAAAATGAACAGTTTTTAGAGCTCTTTTAAAAAGTGTAACATCTATGCAGTATCTTTTTTAAAAAATTCATCAATTTTTACTAAAAAATATGACCTTCATCAAAAGCAACTGAATGATATCGTGTTGTGAAACTTTGCAGCGTAATATTTTTAAATCTAATAACTTGATGTATATAGCGTCCTCACAAAAAAGAGCAGTTTTCAGAGCTCTTTTGAAAAGTATGACATAATTTTAAAAAATTCATCAGTTTTTGCTTTAAAAAAAAAGTGACCGACATTCATCACCAAAGTAATTAAAGCTAGACCAATCAAAAAAAATCTGGAGTGACTCCACTCGACTTTCCGAACATTGAGTAATTAACAGTTTTGTAGATAAAGTAAAGAAAGAGGAGTTGTTAAACAAACAAAAGAGAGAAAACCATAATAGAGTGTTTGAGTATTTTTCTCCATCTATTACACGATGTTTTATTTAACGCTACTGAACTTTGAGCCCATAGATCATAATGATAAAGAATTTTTCTTTGTGTCCCTGTAAAAATCTATAAATGCTAAATTCACCAAAATGCTTATAGTTAGTGCAACAGTGATTTATAATACTCATATAAATTTGCAGCTCAATTCAATAAGGCGTTTAGATGCTATAGTACTTTTAAAAATTTAGTCCCATAGGCCATAATGATAAAGAATTTTTCTTTGTGTCCCTGTAAAAAAACTGTAAGTGCTAGATTCACAAAAATCTATACAGTTAGTTCAACTGTGATCTATAACATGTGTACAAATTTTTTGCTCGGATTAATAAGGCGTTTAGACGCTATCACATTTTTAAAAATTTGGCCCCATAGGCATAATGATAAAGAATTTTTCTTTGTGTCCCTGTAAAAAAACTATAAGTGCTAGATTTTCCAAAATCTATACAGATCGAGTATTTGTGATCTATAATATGTGTATAAAATATTTGCTCAATTGAATGAGGCGTTTAGATGCTATCGCACTTTTAAGATTTTGCTCCCATAGGCCATAATGATAAAGAATTTTTCTTTGTGTCCCTGTAAAAAAACTATAAGTGCTAGATTCACTAAAATCTATAGGGTTCGTACTATGGTGACTTACAATATGCGTACCAACTTTCAGGTTAATCGAACGAAGCGTTTAGACGCTAGCGTGTTCACTCACAGACATACACACATACACACATACATACACACATACACACACACATACATACATCATCGTAAAAATAGTGAAAACGGACTCAGGGGACCTCAAAACGTATAGAAATATCAAAATCTCGAATTCGGATTTTTGACATGATTACAATACTTTCCTCACTATAGTGTTCGGAAAGTAATAAGGGCAGTCCGTGCAGATGTGTTCCGTTGACAAACTCTTTGCTTTATTTATAAAGATTCCATGGTAATGTCAGTCACAAACAAGAATATTTCACCTTCCACCACTATTTTATAACAGCAATCACTACCCTGTTTAATCATAAATATCTGCTGCAATATCTACTGAAATAAAATATTTTAAAGCAACATCAAAAGGCGGAGTTTAAATTAGACAAATAGGCAGATTAAATCGCTTATTGACGACCGTTGTAATAAAAAGGTTAATCACAGCTCTGATTGCTAAAATAAATGATTTTTATTCGCCGACGACTGCTAAAATAAGCAACTATTTCACCTCTAATCCACAAGTCAGTCCTTTTTTGGTTGCTGATTCCCAATTGTGAGGGAATATTAACTCTCACAATTTATGAAAGTTCCTACTTTTATGTGTCTAATTTGCAAAATAAGCCATATTTTTGCGGCTGTTTTGTGAAATGTGGCATCATGACTGTACTGTTTGACTAATTTATGAATCAATGCGGAAATATACAATTTTCATGCGGTCTATTACTGAAACTCATTCTTGACAAGAAAATATAAAGGCCAGTTTTTCAATTCTTTTATCGCCATATTCTTTTGTTTCGTCGCCACGTGGAAAATGGTGAGTGGATATTTTCATGTCTGCTTAACTTCATAAATTGAATGTTCTACCTCCACTTTTGCTATTTTTAAAGAGCAAAACCATTCATGTCGTATAATAACATTTCTAATGAATTTTAGGTGCATAAATCTTTTGATCTAAATCTATAAGATCGATAAATTGCTTCGTGTACCTTTTCCATTTCTCAAAGTAAATATCTATGAAATGCACTTCATGTAAACAGTCAACATCGAAAAGCATTACGAGTTAATTAGTTAAGATTAATCGAAATAACTAAAAGGAAACTTTAGAAGGACACGGAAGTTTCAAGATATTTTCTAAACATTTTAAATTCTCTATAGGTTGTGAAGCATGCAAATAATATTTATGCCACTTTAATGGAATGAAAGGTCAGTAGATCTTTTTAATGTTAAAATAAATTAAATTATATGTGTAGAATTTAAAAACATTTTTAAATTCTAGACATATCATTAAATTTATCTTAACATGAAAAGAATCCACTGGCCTTTCATTCCATTAAAGAGACAAAAATATTATTTGCGTGCTTGACAATCTATAGAAAATTTAAGTTATCATGCGGCTTCATAACACTTTTCATTATACGCATTCGTTACGTCACAAAAGTTGTTATATTTTGAATATTAAACTTTCTGTCGTACACCTGAATAACATACATCTCTTTTAAAGCATTTTACTAACATTCAAGCGAATGTGAGTGCAGACTGGCAGACATACAGTCGGTAACAAAAGTGTCCGAACGCTAGCAAAAATTCCTATATAAAAAATGGACACTTCATACGGTTTTGTTAAATAAATCCTTGTCGAATCCTGTTCTTAGATTGACTAAGAACATGATTCGATAAGGATTTATTTAACAAAACCGTATGAAGAGTACTTTTTTTTACATAAGAATTTTCGCTAGTGTTCGGACACTTTTGTTACCGACTGTACAAAAGAATCAAAATCATAAATGTAGTTTTTAACTTTGAGAAAATATAATAAAAATTATTTTACATATTAAAACTATACATACATCGAGTAATTTATATTTATATCTAATAATATATTTAAATATGTTTAAATATGTGTCCAGTAAATGAATCATTCTAGCTAAACTCTTCATGTTTTATAAGAAACGTGATTTTATGCTTCTTAATAATATATAGGTCAATTCTGTTATGCCACGCAGCATAAATACATTAAAATATGAGTTAAAAGAAATTCTCTTATAGATCGCAATGTGAATCGCCATGTATAATTCATATGTAGCATTTATCTTATTTTCTATAAAAACAAGCTATAGTGAACCAAAATTATTCGTTTAGTTTCAAAGCATCTTTTATATATTTACGGTGGTATTTCTGTTGGTATTGGCTTAATTCTATTCGAGACACCAAAGCAAGAGTAGTACGTCCTGTGTGGAGGTCTTTCTAAGTATCCTAGACCGTATTTGCTATGTTTTTTGAGAAAACAAAGTGAAACTCTGAACAACTGAACTGATGCGTTCAAAATCGGCTCATCTCATTGACAAGCTTACCTTCGAGAGATGAACTATTCGTCAGGGGTTGGGTCTATAAATATTTAAGAAATTGAGACCTTAAATAAACAGACTTTGAAAAAAATTTTATAATATACAACTAAACCAAAACGTATGCATAAAATTACCACAATAATAAATGCATTTGAAATAGCCACTTCTGTAGAAAATAAATAAAAATATTTTCGATAAAACTTTTGTTACGGATTTCATTGTATCAAATAATTGAAAAAATGTCAATACCCTATAAAAACCTGTAACCTTATACTTCCCTATACTAACTGAAACAGTAACACATATTTTCTTAATTTTTCATACGTAGTCTGACCATACGTCCCCGAATCTCGTGGACAGTCCTCGAAAACTACCTTCGTCCCAAAAAAATTACAACGCATTTGAGGACGTCGGTTATAAAGTTATTAATGTTTTATTATAATAATTCATTACATGTATAATACATAAGCTGAAATAAGTTCTTTCAGATGCTTTGAACATAAAAATTACTAAAATTTTACAATTTAAGGTGATTTATGTTTTTTTTTTTTTTTTTTTTTTTTTTTGTCCTCGAAATTTGAGGACACCGCCATATTTGTCCCCAAATTCAATGAAAAAATTATGGTCACTCTACTTACGTAGATTTTACAACTATAAAACATATTTCGTAATGAAATTACTAAAGATATTTCGTAATCGAGTCTCTACTGACTGGGCTACAGGGGCTTTAAGACCTTTTTTTTTATTGTTTAAAAACTTGATTATTTTCGGATATCAACAATTATTTAAATAATGATAATAAAAAATGTTACCGAAAACGAATTTGCGCGGACATTTCTTGTAGCCTGTTTCTGTCTTTTACATAATTTTTTACTTGTCAATATTTCTATTTTACCATAAGAAATAACTGATTCCGTAATCATGTTTAATTTTTGCGTTTTAAATAAATAATCAGATGCAATTTACTATTTGTGTAGTTTAAAAATGCATTAAGAGTATAGTTGAAAATTGTTAAAAATCTATCTTTGAAACCATTATCTTAGAGTTACGAAATTTTGCATTCGTGCGCATTGAAATGCATCAATATTAGATATATTATATTTTCTCTAGAACTGGTAAAATTAAAAAATATAATATATAAAATTTTTAATTTTTTTTTTTTTTTTTTTTTTTTTTTTAATGTTCCATGCGATTGATTTTTTCAAAATTTTCACTCAATTTCACAATATTATAGTTCATCAGTATATTCTAAACATTTTTGTGTATCAGTTAGTAGATTGATTGATAAGTTAAAAAAAAAAAAAAAAAAAAAAAAAAGATTATCTTTGAATATCAAATTCGCATGAGAGTTCTGCATTCAAATATAAAGTTATTTTTAAGAATTTAGCATAACAATCAATTCAATAATTAATACACAAAAATGTTTAGAATAAATTGATAAACTATAATAATGTAAAATTGAGCGAAATTTTTAAAAACTTATTCGATTAGAGCATTTTAAAAATTTTCAAGGAATATATATATATATATATATATGTGTGTGTGTGTGTGTGTGTGTGTGTGTGTGTGTACATATAAATAATTTAAATTTTTTTCTTAATTTTAATAGTTTTCAAGAACTTTTAATTTACTTAATATTGATACAGTTCAATCTACATGTATGCAGAATTTCATAACTCTAAGAGAGTAATTTGAAAGACAGATTTTCAAAGTCCACCCTATCCTTAACTTTAAAATAAAAAGTCTTAATTAACTGAATTCGATTTACCAAACAGTTATTAATTAACAGTTGCTTAAATTCATCTAAATAAGAGACGTTGTTAAATGAATAAAAAGGAAAATCACAATTTGTTTGAGTAATTCTCCCCCAAGTTGAATATTGCTTGATAGAACGTAATGTATCCAAAGTCTTTAATGTACCACTATAAATGGTAAATTTGTAAATTTGTAATATCAAATATTCATCGGCTCTTTTATGTTTTAAACAGTTTAACACTACTAAAGTAAAGAAAAGTGTGATCCCATAGACCACAGTGCATAAAATTTGTACTATGTACATCGGAAAAAAAAAAAAAAAAAAAAACTCTAAGTATTGCGGTCATGTAAATCTGTACGGTTCTTAATATAACAATGTATAACATGCTTACCAATTTACATCTTAATCGAACGTAGAGTTTAGATGCTATCGCACTTCAAATAATTCGAGTCTATTCTTTGTAAAGATAAAGAATTTCTTTTTGTGACTGTAAGTGAACTGTAAGTCCCACACTCATCAGAATTTATAAAAATCATTCAACAGTGACCTGTTGCATACCTACTAATTTTTAGCTCAATCGGTTAAAGAGTTTAGACGCTATCGGACTTCAAATAATTTCATCGGCTGTAATGATAAAGAACCTTTCTTTAATAATTAACCTTTCTTAATGATAAAGAACCCTGTAAAAGAACTATAAGAACCATATTCATCCAATTCTATACAAATCATGCAACAATGACCTATAATGTACCTACCAACTTTAAGATCAATCAAATAAGTCCTTTAAACGCTACCATACTTAAAATAATTTGAGTCCATAGGCTATACTAATAAAAACATTTCCGTTGTGCCCCTGTAAAAAAAAACTGTAAGTGCCAGATTTCTCAAAATCTATACAGTTCGTGCAACTTGCATCCTATAACATGATATAAATATTTAGTTCAATCGAATAAGGCGTTTAGACGCTACCAAATTTTAAATGTAGTTTGAGTCCACAGCCATAAAGTAAGGAATTTTCTTTGTGTCGGTGAAAAAAATCTAGAAATGCTACACTTGTCAAAATCTATACAGTTCGTGTGACAGTGATCTATAACATACCAACTTTCAATTCAATTGAATTACCAGTTAGAAGATTAGAGAAAAGAACAAGCACCGAAAATCGAAAATTGAATTTTTATTAAATTTTTATTTTTTTAATTCGCTTTTACTTAACACGCATGTCAGGCTAAAAAGGGAACGAAAACCATTTGTTTAGCATAAAACAGGCATCGCCAACATTCATGAGTTTGGCTTCAAATATTATAGGCACTAGAACTACATTACAAATTGTATTATATATTCGTAATATTTCTTTCGTAAAAAAAAAAAATTAAATAATTTATTTTACTAAGCACTTATAAGTCGAAAACGTTTTTTAATATATTTCCCATTTACGTAATGTTTAATCACAATAAAAATAATTTTATTAAGAAAATTTATCCATAACTTTAATGTAATCTTATATATTGCTTTTGTTTCGCAGATGTGATCTCAAAATAGAATTCTTTATTTTTTTCTAATCTTTACTGCAAAGTACTTAAATTAAGCTTTCAGAATTTTTTGCTTTCAGCATATTTATCTTTAAATTATTATTCCCTTTTCTTAATGAATCTAATTTAAGAATTTCGCTCATATAATTATTTTTGCAAGTTTTCCTCCTAAAAAAAAACCGGTTGCAATTAAGTGCTTTTAATATCTAAATATTAAATAAAATAAATGTATCCGAGTGTAGAAAAGTTTTAATTATAATAAGGCTGTTGTTAATTAACAAAGCAATTTATAAAATCTCTGAAATGTGACACGCGCATTTTCTTTTATAAATAAGATATTAAATGAATCTCATTAATATTATTTTATTTTCAAGGTGAGCTGAAAATAGAATATTTTTTTTAATTACACACATTAGGGATTTTTTTAGTTCATGGAAGATTTCTGTTTTAATATATTATATAAGTTTCCACTTTAATTTTTGATATTTTGTGTTTTTTATGCCATTAAAATACGCAAAAGAAACCGATATAATTATTGCCGGGACATCAGTGAAGTCTCATTGTTGAATGTGAAGAAAGCTTGTGTGTGTCAATCAGTACTGCAATAGTGACACAAAAATTAACCGATTCATTAAAAATTGAAATAAATATTTATGAGTTATAATGTTTTTGTGTATTTAGTGTCTATAGTGACTATATAAAGGCACACAAAAGAATTTTAATACATTATAGTCTATGGGCGGAATTTTTTAAAGTCTTCTTTCGACTTCCATAATTCCTCTGTCGCCATCAGTCAAAAAATACATGTGATTCTACTCTTCATAAAACACCAGGAAGTGAAACAATTATCGACTGAAATGAATTACAGCGACCACAAAAAAATATCTAAATTAAGCATATTTGGCGATTTAGCGCTGTTAGGCGTTCAGTTCGCTAGCACCGAGATTGCCGTGTACGAACAGAACCGTGTTTTGTTTCTCCGCCAAGTACTCAAAATCAATCGCCTAACAATGTGAAATCGCCAAATATGCTTAATTTTGATAATTTTTTGGGGTCACTGTAATTCATTTCAGCCGATAATTTTTTCACTTTCTGGTGTTTTAGGAAAAGTAAAATCACATATATTTTTTTCAATATTTTTTTAAGACGATACCTTTTGAATGTTTCCTTGTTAGTTCACTTACGTTTTATAGCTTCAAAATGAAACTTAACATTTTTTAAAAATATTTTTTAAAGAGCAAGAATAAATTTAACAGCGGGAGTTTTCTAAATGTAAGAAAAATATATCTAAAAATTACATCAGGTAATGAATATTTTGTATTAATACGCAAAACAAAAATATGTCTTTTAACAAAGTAAAAATTGTTTCTTAGTATTAAAAACTACTCATTCCATATCCAGTTAGTTTGCAATAGATCATAAATATCGGATACTCTCATTTACTGTAAATAAATAACAGATACTCATTAAGTTATAATAAATACTTTGGTAACTAGGCATATTTCTGTACTTATTACCCCACAATCATACATTTGACATTTGTCTTACTTAATAAAAGGCACCGATAAGTAGAGATCCAATCGGCAGCAAAACTATTGAAGCAATAATTCGTATTTTAGAGATGTGCACCTAATTCTGTTTTTAAGTAAATATTTGTCGTGTCATGATATTAATCTTTATGCTGCTTATAAAAAAGTAAGCAGATGATAAAAATTAGCGATCAAACTAAAAAAAATGAAAAATGTGGATGTGTGCTTCAGTATTTTTGCTGCCGACTGTACAATGTGCTGGTAATGAACAAAGAAAAAAAAAAAAAAAAAAAAAAAGAGTTAAAATAGCATAAATAATATAATATAATATATATATATATAAATATAAAGTTACAGTCGCTGGCGTCAAGTTTTTTTTTTTTTTTTTTTTTTTTTTTTTTTTTTTTTCTGCGATCGCACCTTCTCGCGGAGGGCGGCGTCCTTCAAATCGTGAGAGATATCAATGTTTGCCGAATACTTCAAGGAAGACATTTCAGTTGCTTAGAAATTATTATCATCTTAATTAACGAAGTTATTAATTGAAAACGTCGGGTTTATAAAGGTACTCTATTTGCCACCTTGAAAAAAGTTTCTCTTATGGCGTTGTTTTTCTGTCATTACGTCATGGGAAAATTAAATTGTGACCCATGGTGTAAAATAAATAAATAAATATCAATAATGCTATTAAAAACGAAATTCTTTCGTCTTCAAATAAATAAAATGTGTTATCTTAGATTTTTCAATGAAAAAGTGAATTTAGGATTGTAATTTGTCATTTGCAAATATCTTTTTCTTTCCAATTTTAGAAAATTAATTTTCTTACTGCCAATCCCTTATGTTGTTTATATATATATTTTTACTTTCCGAACACTATAGTGAAGAAAGTATTGTAATCATGTCAAAAATCAGAATTCGATATTTTGATGTTTCTATACGTTTCGAGGTCCCCTGAGTCCGTTTTCACTATTTTTACGATGATGTGTGTATGTGTGTGTATGTGTGTATGTGTGTATGTTTGTGTGTATGTCTGTGAGTAAACACGCTAGCGTCTAAACGCTTTGTTCGAACTACTTCACAGAATTTCATACAAATTGGTATATAGTTGCACCTTGACATAAATTAGTGCCTATCAATTTTTGGTAAAAATTGTCTTACAGGTTGCGTTGCGATCCCGCTTTTTCTAAATTTTTTTATGGTGGTACAGTACAAAATTTTGTATAAATGTGCATAAAGAAAATTATTTTTTAATAATCATTATAAAATTTACCAGAATTATTTATAATAGAGATAGTCAGCTGGGAAAAAATTTTTGTATGTGTAGGAGCTTCGCCTCCCCCCCCCCCCCCCCTGAGGGGAATTCACCCCTCGAGGGGAGTAAATTTTCATGATGGGTATCTTTCAAAAGAGCTCGCCAGTACCTTTAAAACGAATGGTTGAATGAATGGTTAATTTAAAATGAAGTTATCGATTTTTTTTTAATGTAATATTGGCAATGAAATTGACATTTTTTTTGGATATTTAGTGATATACTACTTCTCTAATATGGAAATCATCTGCATTATCATGGAAGATAATTTTTTTAAATAATAATTTTAATAAATTATTTTTACTGAGTGAATTTGTATAGGAAAATATAGAAGAAAGTCATGTGGTGGCCACAACATACTAGTTAAAAGTGCGATAGCATCTAAACGCCTTATTCAGTTGAGCTGAAAATTTATATGAATATTATAAATCACTGTTGCACTAACTATAAGCATTTTGGTGAATCTAGCATTTATAGGTTTTTTACAGGGACACAACGAAAATTCTTTATTATTATGATCTATAGGCTCAAAGTTCAGTAGCGTTAAATGAAACATCGTGTAATATATGGAGAAAATACTCAAACATTTTATTATGGTTTTATCTCCTTTGTTTGCTTAACAACTCCTCTTTCTTTACTTTATCTACAAAACTGTTAATTACTCAATGTTCGGAAAGTCGAGTGGAGTCACTCCAGATTTTTTTAATAGTTCTTCTTTATTACTGTTATCATTATTATTATTATTATTATTTGTGAATAATGGAAATAATCTCGTGTCTGAATAATTGACGATATTTCTTTTTGTTTTTAAAGTGTATTTATCATTTTTTTTTTTTTTAATTTAAAAACGTATTTTAAAATACTTCGGATATATTTTGGTAGACAAAAAAATGAAGTCAAACTCATTTATAAATTACTCATATAGCTCATACATACTGATGTAACTCATTATAACTTACATACAAACTCATCTTACAATTTCTCACTGATAACTTTTTGACATTACAGAATTAGAAATTTCTATGATACATTTTTTATTTCTAATTATGTGAAGAAAAAAATTCATCACCTAAAGCTCTTATAGAAAATCAAGTACATTTTATCCTTCGTTATTTTAAGAAATAAGTAGGAGATAATTAAAAACTGAAACTGTAGGAGATTTTTCCATATTAGATAATAAAATTATTTGAAGGGATCGTGCGAACAGAATCAATGAGCGACGATGATGAACTAGTTAAGAATGAGCGACGGTCGCCATAAAGGTGATAAGGGCTAAATATGGTGGTCTGTTTCGTCGCTCATTCTTAACAAGACCGTAATAATTACAAAAAAAAAAAAAAAAAAAAAAAGAAACTTTTTTTTTTTTTCTTTTCAGCTATTTTCGAATGTGTAAAATTATTACCTAACTATACATTAGAAATATATAGAGACTACCCCAAATTCTACTCAAATTAACTCAATAGTAAAAAACATAGGCATTAGAAAAAATATGTACTAGTTTTTTTTTTATTATTATCTTTATTATTTATTTATTTATTTATCTTAACATGCAATTATACCCGAAATTTCATCGACAAATAGTCAAAGTCGCCAAAGGGGTTATATACTAAAGATGTAATGCAAAATGGACTAGATATTACGAATTTCTTTCTAATTAAAAAAAATAATTATTTTAGCATAATATTTCATTTGAAAAAATGTGGTATTAAATATTACGTATTTGAATTTGACACTGAATATGGGGATTTATATAAAATTTTCTGCTTTTGTCTTGTGTTATGCACTATTAATATTCCTATTCAGTGAAAAGCAAAGCAGCGAATAGGCGGGAAGTACCCCACAAGGGTTAAAAAACTAAGCGAGTTGGGGGCTGGTGAGCTAAGCCAGCAGGAGGCAGAGCCATTTAGTTATAAATAAAGTAAAATAAAAAAGTATATCATGAAAAATTATGCGGCCTATTCGAAGCTTCCCAAGTCCCTTCCTCTGTACTAGTCGAAGATGAAAATAAGTATTATAACATGAGGAAAAGTAAAAGAACCAAGGAAACTAAAGTTAAAACCCCCGGAGCTTTCCAGGCAAACATGGTGCAGAGATAGGCCAGATTGTTGAAGCGTCGCAGTTGAAGAAGGTATCAATCCAAACGAAGCACAGAAACCATTTTAAAGTTGATTGGCAAACTCCTGGTATTTTAAGTTTCGTTTACCTTTTCCTTTAAGATTTTATCGTATTTTAATATTTATTTTTATTTTCAGCTAGTACAGAGGAAGAGTTTCGGAAGTTGAAACGACCGTATATATATGTGATAGATATCGTAATAAAATTTAATCTTAAAATTTAGCAATTAATAGATACAAAACAATACCAACACACAAAAATATAGAACTGATTTTAACTTAGAGGAAAGACTGACACAAAATTGTTGCGATTTAGATTAAGAACCAATAAGAGACAAAAATAACTTAAATTACTTACGCCGACATGGAAGATAATAAAAAGGAACCATTAAACTTAATGACAGAGAAAACAAATAAATAACCACAGAAATAATTGGATAAAAATGCTTAAAATTAGAAGTAAAATACTCCTCAGGGGGCCTGTACTTCATAAAGCTGTGAAAGCTGCATCGATTTCGTAAAACAATATAGCTAATCATAGCAATTATATCGTTTCAGCCTCGATCGAAGCAGCAAAACCATACAGAATGAGAAATTAAATGAAATATTAAATGAAATGAAATATTAAATAAAATCTTCATGGATACCAGAGAGAAAATTAGAAAAAAGCGTAGTAGTCACATGTAAAACATTTAACACAAACTGGAGAATAGGATGATGCCAACAAAAAACGAAATTAAAAATAAAAGCTTTGCAAACATTGATTAATCGACAAAGAATGAACGACAGAATATTTTCATTAACTATAAAATACACAGAGTAATTATTTATTGAGATAGTCAAAATATATTTTAAAGTTAATTAAAGTTTAATCTAGATAAATGTTAATTTAAATTGTACGTAAAACAAGAATCATTAAACCGTTCAAAGAAAGGATTAAAGAAAGAAGGCATAATTCAGCAGTGAGCAAGCGCCATCTAGCGTTTAGCTAGATAAACAATAAGTCAGTTAAATTATTTCAGGATAATAAAACCAATGCGATAAGGAGTGTATTTAAGAAGTTTTAACTGCATGATTATGATAATAAGTGGAACCAATCAAATCATTAGAATCATTTTTAGTGGATCATGTTAATGTTAAACTTAAAATAATTAAACTAATAGTTGAACTTAATTTTATTAAACCTAAATTAATTACACTTAAAGTTAAAGTATTAAGAAGAATTAAAATCAAAGTATTAAGAAGAATTAAATGTTAAGTTGTAAAAAGACTCAATCACAAGCAATTATCCCATAAAGCACACATGTAAGAATAAGCAATACAAGACAGTCTTCAATAATTAAAGTTATTATTTTAAATGTGATTATTATTATTATTATTATTTTATAAATATTATTATTGTTATTAAATTGGAATGATTGTTCAAACTAAACAAGGGAAGCCACTAGCAGCCAAAAGCACACAATGAAATTATATATATACATGTATGTATGCTCCGTCATTACGGTCATACATATACAGGGTGTTCCAAAAGTCCCACATCCCCCTCCTAGCTCAAAAATGAGTCGGAATTTTGAAAAAAGGAGAAACACGTATTTATTGAATTCGAGAGGGACCTCTTTTGGTGAAAAAAGTTTGGACCCGGGTTTGGGGGCTAGGAGGGTTGCTAGGGAGGGCAACTTTAAAATTTCAAATAGGAAAGTATGTCTTGTGATAACATCCCTTTAAACGCCTCTTCAAGACAATGAATTTGATATAAATAGTTTAACTTCACGATGATTATTAAAGGAGATGCATGAGTTTTTAGATTTTTTCATTTTATACGTACGTATTCTCTTTAATAATCACTGCAGGACAAAACTATTTATACCAAATTCATTCTCTTGAAGAGGCGTTTCCAGGG
The DNA here is from genome assembly GCA_963930645.1 of Salticus scenicus. NCBI lineage: Eukaryota > Metazoa > Arthropoda > Arachnida > Araneae > Salticidae > Salticus > Salticus scenicus. Next base: position 266,793,512 of record OZ005652.1, on the reverse strand, counting down.
ATGTATCAAAAGACATACTTTGCCCAAAAATGTTTGGGCCCGGGCAAGGGGGTAGTAGAAATACCGCTATTACAGAATGCAACTTTAAAATTTCTAATGGGAATGTATGTCTTGTGATACATCCCGGGAAACGTCTCTACAAGACAATGAATATAGTATAAATAATTTTGTCCTGCTGTGATTATTAAAGGGGATACATAAGTATAAAATCCCCATTTTAAAAATCTAAAAACTCGCGTATCTCCTTTAATAATCAACGTAGGGCAAAACTATTTACATCAAATCCATTGTCATGAAGAGACATTTCCAGGGATGGGATGCATCGCAAGACATACCTCCCCATTTGAAATTTTAAAGTTGCCCTCCCTGGATGCCCTTCTAGTCCCCCAAGCCCAAACTTTTTTCACCAAAAGAGGTCACTCGCCATTTCATTAAATACGTGTTTCGCCATTTTTCAAAAAATCGACTCATTTTCGAGTAAGGCGGGGGTGTGGGACTTTTGGAACATCCTGTATAATGTATATATATATATATATATATATTATATGTATGACCGTATATTATATATATATATATATATATATATACGTATGCTCTTTTAATGTAATTTCAGCTTTCTTTTTAAATTAAATAGTTTTTATAAGACACCTAATTTTAGCTATTTTTGGTTCAATATGTGTAAATAAATCACATGTCATATGTAACATGTAATATTTTAAATATTTTATTATGCTATTTACAAAAAAAAAAAAAAAAATCGAATTAAGCGAATGTGTAAACTGTAGAAAGTTAAATTAATATATTTTTTATTTCAATTTCCATGCCTCACTTTCTGAAATAAATATAATTAATTCATTTTTAATATGTTTTCGAAAATGCCAGAAAATTTATAATATAATATAAATTCTGAGTCACTAGAGTAACGAATGTAATGAAGTAAAATTTTACAATAAAATATTTAAAATACTACATAAACAAAAAATAAACTTATTTTCGTACATATATGTACAATATAACATAAATTTCCGTGACAAATAGAGAACTAAGATATGTATTAGAATGCAAATTTTTGCTTTGAATCAAAAATAAAAAAAAAAATACTTTAAATAATTTTAGCTTCGTAATTTTATTAACTCAGTAATTAATGTTTAATTAATTCAATCTTCTAAAGTAAAAAATTGAATTAATTATTAAAGTTTTCATCGTGAAACTTGAAACTGTTTAGTTAATTTAATTTTGCGGCCTCTTTAGAGAGATTTTATATCAGATTTTCCTTTTATTTTAAATTATTAAGATACAATTCCTATTCGTCAAATACTACTTATAAGATTTTTATAATAATTTTAGGTAAATGTAAATATACTGCAGCTGCAATCTTTTTGATTCAGAAAAATTATATAACAAAGATTGCATTTTACTAAAAATTTAAAGAAAAAATTAAACTTTCAGTGCTCGCCCTGCATTGTTTATTTTAAACATAACATCAGCAAAGAAGATTAAAATTATGTTTTACATTTATTTTGTTGGTAAACATTTTTGCATGATGATTCATGATGGTGAAGAAACTAATCAAATCTTGTTTTCCTTCCAAGTGTTTTCTTTATAAAAGTAATTTTCGTTGTTATTTAATTAAATATTATATTAGAGTAAACTGTACTCAAAAAATAAGCTCTACCTTATAATTTTGCAATTAATATAGTTATTTTTTTTTCTCTTTGTTAATGTAAATACAATCATATGATGCACTAAAATTAACCATCTCATATCATAACAAAAATAATATTAAATCGTAATTTCCCAAAAGTAGCTAATATTGAGAATTTTACAAAGAAAAAAATTCAAAGTATATTTTTTATATTTATATTCAATCTGATTAATTAATATCTCACTTTGTGTGACTCATTGTTAAAATAATAATAATAATAATAATAATAATAATAATAATAATAATAATTAATTTCTACCAATGTACACGTGAGAATAATTTCATTAATAAAAAAAAATCAAATAAAATAAAAATAAAAAATCAAATAATTACACTATAAAAATTTTCTGCGGAAGATCACAACATATCGTGCTGGTAAAACTATTGCCTATTCAATATGATGTATTTCTACAGTGTGCTATAAAATATATTCAAGTGCTTCTTGTTTTGTAGAAAAGTCACATGTGTCTTTTCTTTAAATGTAGAAACAGGTGACTTAAGATAATCAGAAGTTACCAAACAAAATTTCAAAACACTGGAGAAAAGGATACCAACGTTCGTTCGTTAAATTATTTATTTCATACTTCTAGTAATAAGGACTGTTACATGAAATGGTCCATGTTACACGAATTTAATATCCGCATTATATTACACTTATCAGAAGTCGAACAAACGTTAATGCTTCAACCCAGATTAGAACTCAGAATGTCTGGTTTCAAAAGTCAATTCTCGGCCAAATGGACCATCTGACTTTATAAATTCAATTTTTCTTCGCTTTGAAAAAAGTTAAAAAATGCAGATCGGCAATGGTTGCTTAATACATCACACAATATACACGAAAACACTCCGGAAACTTTTTGTAATGGATTTGCAGCACAATGGGACGCATACGAGAGTTAATTGTTTCTGTAAAAATTACAGCAATATGGGCTGTCTTTACATAAGAAAATTGTTGTATTTACACAGAAAATTTTAACAATATACTTTTGCACTGAAAAAGTGAGTGTGTGGTTGGTATTTGGGGTTAAGGCTGATAGACTTCTCGGAGGTCTCAGGCCTGGGTGGTATGCCCTCTGCTAGGTTCTTTTTAAACTATTTTAGCGCGTATTTACGTGAATTTCTGAGAAAAACAGGGCACCCGCTCGGCAAATTTAATTGTAGAAATTTTAATAACAGGAAAACTATGTATCAATTACTTTTTAATAATAATCTTTTTTAAATAAGCCCGTAACTTTAAAATAAGCTTTTAATTATGATATGTTACATCATAAAAATAAAACAATGCTTCATGCAAAGTGCTGTAACGTTAACGTGTTCAGTATAGCACGATGATAGTTGCATAGAGGAGTAGGGTATTAAAGAAGACAGTTTTTGCTTAAACTATAAAAACAATTCAGCTTTTTTTTTTTTTTTTTTTTTAACTTGTAAATGATATTCTGTTGTCATATTTATTTTTATTTTTTATATATTTGAAATTAAAAGTTTCAAATGTGAAAAAATTAATTAAAAATATAAATAATGATTACATCATGTGATTTATAATTAGAAAAATATGTATTTCAAAGTAATGGATAATAATAAAACCCTTCCAAAAACAATAAAATTAGTCTTTTTCAAAAAATCATGTACCTAAGTTGCGTTCTAGGCTTAAATATTTTCAAAGGCTACTTTCCCCTCATATTTGCAGATTTGAGAATGGTACAGAAGCAATTAGCTGATTCTGGTAAGTAAATTTTATTGAACAAATTCCCCCCAAAATCGTCTAGTAGATTCGGACAAGGGAGGTATCAGTGTCATGCTATAAAGAGCCAAGCTACAGGTTCGAATTTCAACTGTGAAAAAAGAAAAGGGATAATTGTTACAAGGAACGCGTAAATTTCGCCAATATACACTCAAAAGTAATAATGGTGAGAAATGTTTTTCAAGTAGCAGCGAAAATTAGAATAAAATAAAATAATTATTTATAGTTACTAAAACTTATATTGATAAAGCCAATATTAAAGTAATAAATATACACAATTGTGCAGGAATGTAGTTCATTATCATGTAAATAACGCTACAGAAGGAGAAAAGTATTCGTTTCACAAATTAAGCATATGCATAAAATTATATCTTAATAATTTCAAATTGAAGCAAGCTGAAAAATTTCTAAGCTTTTGCAGCTTATTAATTTCAGTTTAAAATTTCCTTATCTGACATTATAAAAAATATAAGTAAGCATTCATTTCTTCACATTATACAATACCTATTTTTGTTCCAAGATGATCCATCTCAACTACTTATTCGATGACTAAAAATATGTTTACTTAATCGGTTTGAAATGTTTTGTAAACATCATTAAATATAAATGTATCAAAATTTACTCTTTTACAATAGTCTTAACTTTCATCCTACCAATAATGATATTAAAATCAATAACCGCAAAATTCACTGTTTTTATAAATTGCTAAAACTTCCATTTAATAATTTTCAATATCCTTATATTGTACTTATCCCTAAATTTCACAAAAATCCTATTAAATTTAGAACAGTCACTGTAGGGTGTAATACTTACTACAATAACGCTAACAAAATTCTCCTTGATATTCTCAAACAAATCTATGACTTAATTAGTAAATCAAAAAATTTCTTTTGCCTTAAAAATAGTTATCAACTTAAAGCAAGTGTCTTATCTATTAACAATGTGACTGATATCATGACTTATGATTTTGCTGACCTGTTTAATAATATTAATTTAACAGATCTTCATCATATCATCTTTAACCTTTTTGAAAAATTTAAAAGTCAAATCTCTTTACCAAAATGCTTTTCGGCAACATCATTTAAGACACTTTTAAATTTTATTATTCATAACAATTACATTCTACACTGTAATGAGATCTATATTCAAAAGGTCGGTATTCCACAAGGAGGATATAGCTCGAGTATGTTAGCTGACTTATACCTTTACCATTATGAACAGGGATTATGTATTGAAAATGTCTATTTTTACCGATATATTGATGACATTATAATTTTTTATGTCAATAATTTTTCCCCTAATTTATTCAAATTTAAATATCCTTCTCACCTTACCTTAACTCATAATCTTCTCAACAATAACTGTATTAGTTTCTTAGATTTAAAACTTAAACTTGATGGTAGTAAAATTTATACTGATCTGTATGACAAAAGACAAGATTTTAGTTTCAAAGTAAATTTATTTACACATTTTACTTCTTGTCTTCATATCTCTGTTTACGGAAATATCATTCTCAATCACTTCTTTCGTATACATAGTCTTTGTTCATATAGGTTTAAAAACAAAAATATCTCTCACATAATTAATGTTGCTACAAAAATGGGTTATCCCAAAAAATTCATTTATTCAATTGTTTATCATTAAGGGTCTCTGTCTAACACAAAAAAAAAAAATGGTGGATGGTTGGGCAGATGTTTGATTAAGGAGGATGGGTGGTGTTGTTTGGCTGGTTGGTTGGGAGGGTTTGATGCTGAATAAAATTATTATAAAAAAAATAGATAGGGGGATTACTGCAAGTTACATTCTTATTTTTTTTGGTTGACACTGTGCAATTTGAACTCTTTTATCATTAAATTTAATTGTGTGCATCTGGCTACTAGAGGCTTCCCTTGTTAAGTTTGAACAATCAATCCATTTTAATAACATAAAAAAAAATCATCTTTAAAATTATAATTTTAATTATTGATGACTGCCTAAAAATGCTTATCCTTATATGTGTGCTCTTTGGCACTATTGCTTGTGATTGAGTCTTCTTACAACTTAACATTTAATTCTTCTTAATACTTTGTTTTTAATTCTTTTTAATATTTTGACTTCAAGTTCACTTAATTTTGGGTTACTCATAATAAGTTCAATTCTTAGCTTAATTAATTTAGGATTAACTTTAACATGTTCCAATATTCATAACTCTTATTTTTTGATAGGTGCTAAAAATTCTCTTAATCTTGCAGTCAATACTTTTTAATTACACTCCTTATTGCATTGGCTTTTTCTCCTGAGATAATTTTAATGAATTATTGTTTATATAGCTACCGAAAGATGGCGCTTGTTCACTGATATCATATGCATTCATTCTTTAGTCCTTTACTTAAACGATATAATTATTAATGTTTTAGGTACTATTTAATTTAACTCTACTAGTTTAAAATTTAATTAACTTTAAAATATAATTTAACATTATCATTTAATATTTACTGTGTGTATTTTATTTTTAATGAAAATGTTCTGAAGGCCATTCGATTAATCGATTTCTGTAGAGCTTTTATTTTTGAGTTCAATTTCTGTTTTGGCATCATCCTTTTCTCCCGTTTGTGTTAACTTTTTGACATGTGGTTGCAATGATTCTTTTGTGTTTTCTCTTTGGTTTCCATGAGGATTTTATTTAATCTTTGTTTTAATTTAATATTTCACTTATTTCTCATTCTATATGGTTCTGCTGCTTCGATCGGGGCGTGAAATGATATAAATTGCTATGATTAGCAATATCGTTTTATGAAATCGATGCAGCTTTCACAGCTTTATGAAGTACTCGCTCCTTGATATGTATACTTCTAATTCTAAGCATTTATATCCAATTAATTCTGTGGTTAATTATTTGTTTTCTTTATCATTAGTTTAATGGTCCTTTCGTATTATCATTCAGGTCGGCGTATGTATTTTAAGTTAATATTGTAACTCATTGGTTCTTAATCTATATCGAAATTTTTTATGTCAGTCTTTCCTTTATGTTAAATTCAGTTCTATATTTTTGTGTGCTGTTATTGTTTTAGTTCTATTAATTGCTAAATTTTAAGATTAAATTTTATTACGTTATCTATTATTTATATTTGCATTTGAATTCCATCTGCTGCTTATGCGCATTTAGTTTAAATGTATATTGTTTAATATAAACAGTTTTTTCATTTATTTTATAATCTTGTTTATGTTTTAATGTATATATAATTATATATATATACATATGTTTGCCAATTTTGCTTTACCATCAATATTTTAAAAAGTTAACATGCACTTTGATTACAGCTGCAATGGCGCTTTTTCTGATGTGTATTATTTCAATTGTTAATCATATTCCTTGTTTGGCTGTTTGTGGATCTATGCATTTAACGGCTCTTTGATGTAGAACTGTCCTATCTAAGTTAAAAATTTGGTATATTCCTTTAGTGGTTTGTATGTGCCTAAATGAGTCTTGACTTTTATCATTAAATTTAAAAGTTTTATAGTGCTTCATGCATAATTTTCTAAAGTTTTATGTGTTTAAATTTTATTATCATGAGCATTTATTATTCACTTTGTCCATTATAGTTTTTCAATGGTTAACTTATTCAATTTTAGTCTTTTAATTTTGGTTGTAGGCATTAGAATCTTATTGCTTTGGGTTGACTTTTACTTTTGATTGGAACTTTTTGTAAATATTGGGTATAGTTTATTATGTACTTATCCCAGTTTAACTGTATGGTTAATTTTTTATTTATGTAATGCCTACTTTAATCAAGAATGTTTAATATTCAATTTTTGATTTTCAATATGATGGTGAATTTGTATAGGTTTATGACTTTGATTAAAGCATTATTATTCAAGAAATTTTAATTTTCAATTTTATTATCTTTCTACTTATTCAAGAAATTTTATTTATTGATTTTCTAAATGATAGTTTTAATGTATATTACTTGCAAATTACAATTGATTTACATATTTTCTATAAAATCACTCTTTTATTATGAATGTTCTCAGTAAGTTTGCAGTGCCTGGCAAGAAATGCTTTGGTCTCCCTCAGTATTGTGCCCGGTACAGGAATATTTATAGGGATATTCCTGGATCGAAATCAAGCTACCTATATTCTCCTCCTTCCAATCTTAAATATAGAAAGTGTGATTCTTCTCGTTGCAAAACATGCCCTAAAGCTTTACAGTCCCAAATTTATAATGATTTAAAATTGGTTCCTTTCTGTCAGGTTTATAATGCCATATACAAATTAAGTTGTGGTATGTGTAAAATGCAGTATATTGGTGAAACTTCAACCCCTTTACATATTAGAATTAATCAACATCGCTCAGACTCTAAAAAGTTATCATCACCTGTCCTTAACAGTAAATCAACTATTGAGTTAAGACATTTTAATTTACACAATTTCTGCTCATGTACTATTGAAATTCTTCGGATTCAAAAAAATAAAAGTGAGCGCCTTTTCTTTGAATCTCAGTACATGAAATATTTTAATACAATTTATCCATATGGTTTGAATCATGAATATTTTAATAGGGTTGTTAAGGTTTATACTAACATTAATCCCCTTCATGATTACTGCCCTGTTTATTCTGTACTTAATCATAGTGTCAACCAGAAAACTTCTCGTTCAAAAAGAGGTAAAAAATCCAATAAATCTAATGACTGTATAATATCAAAAAATCTCAATATTAAGAATATTCTTGCTATACAGTCAAATTATCTTAACCATTATGATTGGATTTACATTAGAAAGTTTAAATTTGCTATCAAAAAAAGTATTTGTCCATTTACTTAAATGTATTTAAAAACCAATCCTATAATCAACATTTTCTGATATTTTCTAGCATTTAATATTATACAGACTAAAACTCTTCAATTTAAATATCTCTAAAAAACCTCACAAAATCCAATCTAATTCACAGCTTATTCTAAATTATTCTAATCAAATATTTAATAGCATTAATATTTCATCCATTCTTAATGATAATACTTGCATGTTTCCAATTAAAGACATTCATATTTCTCGTACCTTTAAATATCCTATTACACTTGGTCGCCTGCTTTTTAAATATAATTCAGTCTCTAAGTCTAATTTATCTTCTCATGTGACTTGTAGTTGTGCTCATCCCTCTTATGTAAAATATGTTGATAGGGACCATGCACATATTATCATTGGTGATCTTAATATTATTAATGACTCTAATTTAAAGAAATTTATCTATTATGGTACTAAATATCGACTCCCTTCAAAAACTAATATTTCACAGATTCTACAACAGTTTTCATATGATATTGATTTGTTTATTTATAAACTCTCCATCTCTTATAATAAACCTATTGAATATTTCAATCAATGGAAATTTTTAGTGATTTCAAAACTTAAAGCTGAATTAATTCAACATAGATCACATCTCACACATTACAATAAATCAAATCTCTTTAAATCTATCAAAGAATTGCAACAAAACTTTGTTATTACTTATGTAGATAACTCTCCTAATAATTATGCTATAATCTGTAAACATTATTATCTTTCTTTACTCGGTTCATCCATATCTAATAGTCCTAACTTTCATCCTACCAATAATGATATTAAAATCAATAACCGCAAAATTCACTGTTTTTATAAATTGCTAAACTTCCATTTAATAATTTTAAATATCCTTATATTGTACATATCCCTAAATTTCACAAAAATACTATTAAATTTAGAACAGTCACTGTAGGGTGAAATACTTACAACAATAACGCTAACAAAATGCTCCTTGATATTCTCAAACAAATCTATGACTTAATTAGTAAATCAAAAAATTTCTCTTGCCTTAAAAATAGTTATCAACTTAAAGCTAATGTCTTATCTATGAACAATGTGACTGATATCATGACTTATGATTTTGCTGACCTGTTTAATAATAGGGAAAATTACCCCAAAACGGGATAGCTTATCTATTCTTCGCTTTATTTCTTATTGTGTACAAGGTACTTTCCAAAGCTAGACGTCATTTAGAAGTATACACCTTTTCAACTACTTAAAATACCTTTGTCACATTTGTTCAATGATATTTATGTGAAAAATACTGGTTTCACAAAGTCTTACACGATCCCGTTTTACCCTACCAAGGGTGGGTAAAAAGGGATAGGGATTTTTATGTTATTAGGTTATTGCTGATTTTACTTTTGATTTAGTTTTTAGAACAAAAATAGGCTACGTTTTTATAGGAAGAAACTTTTTAATTGTAAATTTTAAAAATTACATAACACAGAAATCGCATAAAAATGTGTCGTCGTCTTCTTCTGCTCTGGAACAGGCTTCGTGGACCCATCCCTGGCAGCTCGAGCATTGTATCCAGCCTTCTCCAGATTTCGATTCAAGATACAGAGCGTTGCAGAAAATACATGCTTCATCTTTTTCAGCTTCATCTTCTGAAGACGACGACGTCCAACCTTGGCTAACTGATGATTTTTTTTAGGTTTTCTTATGTTAAGTCCATTTTCTTCGATTTTTGCAAATGATGATTGTAGTTTTTTTTCAGGTTTAGAGTAACATATTTTAACTTTATCTGCCTGTTTTGCATCTCCACTTCGTTTTCTTTTACGCCTCGTTTGTTTTCTCTTCGGAACATTCAAAAGATTTGTTTTGGCAGCCCTTTTTTTCAGCTTTTGAGTTCTTTCTCGTTCTTTTTTTTCACGCTCTTCTTCTTCCAACTCAAGTTTATATGGGCTTCCTGTTATAATTGCTGTTTTCCCTCTTCTCCTATCGTGTTTATTTTGAGGTCTTGGTCCAATCACTCGTGGTGGAGGTAGAATTTCTTTGGGTGATATAGAAAATGGCAGTGAAGGACGATAGTATAGCCCAAGTCCTTTGTTTCCTGTTGAAGTGGACGGTTGGATAAGTCCTGCGTTTGTGCTAGTGTTATCGGTGCCCCCATCACTAGGTGATTCATTCAATACTGCCTCTAGTGGTTGTGATGACTGCAAACTCTTAGATGCTATGACTGAACTTGAAGAACCTTCGGATCTGGCCTCGTTTTGTTGCAGATTTAATGGTTGTTGGGACGTCCTGTTCTGAGCATCCGGCAACGGGTGATCTGTTGGAAGAGAAGGAGCGAAGATATATTCAGGAAAGACATCTGGGTTATATGGAAAAATGCCTGTTTTCCTGAATCCATTCACAGCAGTTTGGACAACAGCTGCTCGTTGAAATGAAGCATTGAACATCTTTCCTACTTCGTAGATAATAATCCCTCTGCCAGGATGGTTGAACATCCACTTGCGAACTTCTTGCTCGTACAAGGTGCTCAATGGAGACATAACTGTAACATCTAATGGCTGAAGCCGATGAGTAGTGTGGGGAGGGAAAGTCAGCATGATAACATTTTTTTCTCTTGCCAGATTTATTAGTTCGATACTTTTAGTGTGGCTGCAGTGACCATCAAGCAACAGTAGAACAGGTCTTTTATGGGAAGGATTTGCTATCTGAACGAATTTCTTGAACCACACAATGAATGATTCTTTATTTATCCAGCCTGTCTTGTTGTACTCGTATGCTGCGAAAGAGCCTGGTGGAGTATCATCCATTAGCCTTGGGTTTTCCCTTTGCCTGGGGAAGACAAACATGGGAGGAAGATATTTCCCTGCAGCACTTACACTGGTTTCTACTGTGACCAAGACTCCTCGCTCACCTGATGTCAAACTTTCCACTTGCTTTTTACCTCGCAATGCAAGAACTTTAGAAGGTTTGTTAGGAACTGTGAGAATCCCAGTCTCATCAACATTGTAAATGTCATTGGGAGCAAACTTATACTTTTCATAGAGAGAGGCCAATAGGTCATAAAACTTTTTCCCGGCAACGCGATTGAAACCTTTTGCTCTAGCCATCGATGTAGCTTCAGGGTTTCTCAGACTAAGGGTTTTATTTCTTCCAAGAAAATTGTACAACCAGTGCTTACCCGCCATTTTTTTTAACGGTGTTAAAACAGTGCTAAATATTGTTAATTTCAGCTAACTCAAAAGCTAGGATTCTCAAGTAGGTTAGGGTAATTCCAAAGAGCCTTTCTTCTAATATCAGTACATGTTGAGCTAGCTTTTTTTCCTGATCTGCAGTAAATACGTTTTCAAACCTGCCCAGCTTTTTTACAGCAGCCACTTCTGTTGTCAAAGCATTTAAGCGAGCTTTTTTCACTTTTCTCTCCAGTGTAGATTTGGGGACATTGAATGAATGGGCAGCTTTCAGAAAACCCATCCTCCTTTCTAAAACTTCTCGAACAGCCTCTGCCATGCTCTGCTCGTCCCAGCTATTTCTAGATGAAGTTCGCTGATAATTGCGAGGCATCTTGTATTCTGAAACCAAAATAAATTATTAGCTTTTTAAAAATTGCCAAAGAAAATATGGTCAAAGATTAATTGTGATTAGCATGTTTTTATAATATTATAGTGTGCACAACGTGTGGTTTTCTGGTTTATCTTTGTATAAGCCGCCCCCCTAAAAAAGATTTTAAAAAAACCTCAACTGTTTTGAATTTAAAACTTAAATTTTTGGTCAAAACATTTTTCTGACTTACAGTTTTAACCTATAACTAAATTTTGTACATAACTCAGGCCAATTATTTGTACCCCAAAAGTAACGTAAATTATTTTATTTCGAAAATATAATTATTTAAAATTAAAATAAATTGTTGTAATTGATTATACATATTTTAATTCATTACTTATTTCAATTAAAATAACTTAAACACATTGCCAAAACATTAATGGAAATGGTCGGGTAAAACGGGACACATCAAAATTGTATCCCGTTTTGGGCACCCCAAAAGTGTCCCGTTTTGCCCGACCGTGATGCTTTTGACAAAATAAATGGCTGACCCCTGAACCGTCACTCACTATCAATATTTAAATACATGAAATTGTTGTTAAAAGAGCTATGAACAAAACACAGTACTTACCGGAATTGTTCCGAAGGACGGAGAAGCACAAGGATAGTTGTTCTGCAGTCGAAAAAAGTACAAAGTAAGTAAAAATCTCACTTTAAAACTGTGAAAAAATATTTCTGTGCGAAACACGTGGCTAACGTTGAGAGATCAACTGAGAATGCTGTCATGGCGGTCGGGAACCAGTTTAGCCTTTCTCCCGCGAGGTAGCACCACCAGTCAAGATCCGAGGCTCAATATCCCGTTTTGCCCGCCTATCCCGTTTTGGGGAACTCTCCCCTATTAATTTAACAGATCTTCATTATATCATCTTTAACCTTTTTGAAAAATTTAAAAGTCAAATCTCTTTACCAAAATGCTTTTCGGCAACATCATTTAAGGCACTTTTAAATTTTATTATTCATAACATTTACATTCTACACTGTAATAAGATCTATATTCAAAAGGTCGGTATTCCACAAGGAGGATGTAGCTCGAGTATGTTAGCTGACTTATACCTTTACCATTATGAACAGGGATTATGTATCGAAAATGTCTATTTTTACCGATATATTGATGACATTATAATTTTTTATGTCAATAATTTTCCCCCTAATTTATTCAAATTTAAATATCCTTCTCACCTTACCTTAACTCATAATCTTCTCAACAATAACTGTATACGTTTCTTAGATTTAAAACTTAAACTTGATGGTAGTAAAATTTATACTGATCTGTATAACAAAAGACAAGATTTTAGTTTCAAAGTAAATTTATTTACACATTTTACTTCTTGTCTTCATATCTCTGTTTACAGAAATATCATTCTCAATCACCTCTTTCGTATACATAGTCTTTGTTCATATAGGTTTAAAAACAAAAATATCTCTCACATAATTAATGTTGCTACAAAAATGGGTTATCCCCAAAAATTCATTTATTCAATTGTTTATCATTAAGGGTCTCTGTCTAACACACACAAAAAAAAAATGGTGGATGGGTGGGCAGATGTTTGATTAAGAAGGATGGGTGGTGTTGTTTGGATGGTTTGTTGGGAGGGTTTGATGCTGAATAAAATTATTAAAAAAAAAATAGATGGAGGGATTACTGCAAGTTACATTCTTATTTTTTCTGGTTGACACTATGAAATTTGAACTCTTTTATCATTAAATTTAATTGTGTGCATCTGACTACTAGAGGCTTCCCTTGTTAAGTTTGAACAATCAATCCATTTTAATAACATAAAAAAAAAAAATCATCTTTAAAATTATAATTTTAATTATTGATGACTGCCTAAAAATGCTTATCCTTATATGTGTGCTCTTTGGCACTATTGCTTGTGATTGAGTCTTCTTACAACTTAACATTTAATTCTTCTTAATACTTTGTTTTTAATTCTTCTTAATACTTTGACTTCAAGTTCATTTAATTTTGGGTTACTCATAATAAGTTCAATTCGTAGCTTAATTAATTTAGGATTAACTTTAACATGTTCCAATATTCATAACTCTTATTATTTGATAGGTGCTAAAAATTCTCTTAATCTTGCAGTCAATACTTCTTAATTACACTCCTTATTGCATTGGCTTTTCTCCTGAGATAATTTTAATGAATTATTGTTTATATAGCTACCGAAAGATGGCGCTTGTTCACTGATATCATATGCATTCATTCTTTAGTCCTTTACTTAAACGATATAATTATTAATGTTTTAGGTACTATTTAATTTAACTGTACTAGTTTAAAATTTAAGTAACTTTAAAATATAATTTAACATTATCATTTAATATTTACTGTGTGTATTTTATCTTTAATGAAAATGTTCTGAAGTCCATTCGATTAATCGATTTCTTTAGAGCTTTTATTTTTGAGTTCAATTTCTGTTTTGGCATCATCCTTTTCTCCCGTTTGTGTTAACTGTTTGACAGGTGGTTGCAATGATTCTTTTGTGTTTTCTCTTTGGTTTCCATGAGGATTTTATTTAATCTTTGTTTTAATTTAATATTTCACTTATTTCTCATTCTATATGGTTCTGCTGCTTCGATCGGAGCGTGAAATGATATAAATTGCTATGATTAGCAATATCGTTTTACGAAATCGATGCAGCTTTCACAGCTTTATGAAGTACTCGCCCCTTGATAAGTATACTTCTAATTATAAGCACTTATATCCAATTAATTCTGCATTAGTTATTTGTTTTCTTTGTCCTTAGTTTAATGGTCCTTTTTCATTATCATTCAGGTCGGCGTATGTATTTTAATTTATTATTGTAACTCATTGGTTCTTAATCTATATCGTAATTTTTTGTGTCAGTCTTTCCTCTATGTTAAATTCAGTTCTATATTTTAGTGTGCTGTTATTGTTTTAGTTCTATTAATTGTTAAATTTTAATATTAAATTTTATTACGTTATCTATTATTTATATATATATATATATATATATATATATATATATATATATATATATTTGTCTTGGAAAGTTTTTTAGAAGATAGAATGCGCAATCCTTATCATAGCTTTCTAAACTAGATGCCTTCCGCGTGTCTCGGACACTTGGCAATAGTTCTAGTGGTAGACAGCGCCACCTGGTACAGATTGCGTGACTTTTTTATCCAACAGCCATCAAACATTTTTAAAAGTGGGATTTGATATACATAAAGGCGAATATATTCGAAGAAACGTCGATTATATATATCATATATCAGTTCTTAAAATTATTGGTGACAGTTTAATAAAAAGTTGCGCAATCTGTACCAGGTGTCGCTGTCACCGCTTGAACTGTTATCAAGTTTTCGAACCACGCGGAAGGCATCGAGTTTAGGAGGCTATGTCTTTATAATACAGAATTGAGCTAGTATTTGTTTGTACTCTTTCTTCATAAAAATACAATTGCTAAACGAATGCACGTATTAAGAAAATGCTGTCGTTTCGAATTAAAAAAAATAAATATATTAATGAAGAAGCTGAATGACATATATTATATTATTTTCGATTTGATATTTCAAAGAAAATTTTTGGAATCAATACATTTTACAACAGCCTTCTGGGATTTTTGCTGCATTATTTATCAGAACTTTACCTTCTGTTTCATTATTAAATTCAAAGAATTACAATACTTCAGGCAAAATAAAACTACAGATTCGGAAAAAAAATCGTCAAACATTTTGAAAATAAACAACAAAAATCATAGTAAATACTTGATATCATTTTTAAGTTTATATTATCTTTTCATATCAAAATATACCCCCCCCCCCCCAAAGAAAAAAAAAAAAAAAGTAAATAAAGAAATAAATTAAAATAAAATAAAGAAATCTTTACAGATTGCAAAATTAATGTTGTTACATACCATTATATGAAACTTCAAAATTTACGAAAATAATAATAAATTTATTTTTTGAAGTGATAATCCGTATGATATTCTTTAAATTTAAATCAGAAAATAATAATTCGAAGTTAATTTACGCTTTGCAAAAATATTTAAAAGTCATATGGCATTACACTTTAAAATTATATATATGACTATATGAAACATTTTTAACTTATTATTATTATTTTTTTTTTACTTGCCTCATGTACTGCTGGAATTTTTGCTGCTGGGCGCCCAGCTCTCGTCGGCGTCAACTTCTTTTGCGTTTGTTGGTGTCCTTCTCTTTCCAATTACGATGTTTAACATCGTAATTTTATCGTAATGTTAAAACATCGTAATATCATTAATGTTAACATCGTAATGCACGATGTTAACATTAATGATAACTGCGCTACAGGCATTTGTCAACGTTCTGGGACTCATTCCTAAGCCTGCTCTGGAGTGATGCCATCACAATTTCGATCCTACACGAGAAGATGGTTCCCCGTTTCAGGAACCCTAGAGGTTTTGGATAAGAACATGGAGGGTATTGCAGCCACGATGGATTTTACGTGCACCCGCCACCATTAATGCACACAATGGTCTGTAGCCAGCCCGAGTAGCTTATGGTGACCATATTTAAGTAATACATTTATAAATTAAAAGCGTTAATCCTTATCACGATTCCTTAATTAGGAATATAATTTTATATTTTTTGTAAATGATGACCAAAAGTGCTAATAATTATGATGAATAATTTTCCTGTAACAATTTTTAAAACTTAGAAAAATGGTTCACAAAAACGGACTGTCCATTCAAAAAGAGGACCTCTGTTCAGCATAGAGTAACCCGCAATCTGTCAATTACGAGCTCAGCGCTCTACTGACCAGCTAATCGCCGCCCTTTATTTATATAAACTTATTAATTATTCATAAAAAGTAATATTTGCAGTCACTCATAAAAAATAATACACTATTCAGTTATTATTAAAGGAGTTACGTTTAATATAACACGCAAAATTTCTACAAAACAATATAGTACATTATGTCAAAAAGCTACTATAAAAAAATGCATCATATAACAACTGTGAAAGAATTTCAAATATTATGAGTAAATCACAACAAGATTTTCAGCATATTTTCTATTTCTGCCAATATATTCCCTTTATTATACACAAACGTCTTCGAAACTAGTTCTACATTTATTAAACTAAAAGAGTACAATAATAGTAGCACATAATAAATGATTCATATTTTGCCACTTTTATAATTTTATAAAATATAATTTCAAAATTTGCCATGCTTTTAAATAACGCAAACATAAACAAAATTTACTATTATAATATAATGTGTAACTTACATGTGCTATCTAAAAATGCGTGCATGAAATTGAATTTTTATAGCTACCCATAAACATGTTATGCATAGATAATGGAAAAGTTCTTTTCTTTTCTTTTGTTTTCTTTTTTTATAAATATATATTTTGATATTTAAAACAGTTATGTCAAAATGTGAGTACGTTTCTTATAATGTAACTCAGCTTAGATGTAGAATTATTCTGCGTACATACATTTTAGATATACAAATGGACCTTTTAATCTGAATTATGAAATATCTGGATATTTCTTTATTAAACAAAATATAATGCAAGAAATTTGTGTTTTAACTAACCTGAAAAAATAGATAAATAGAATAACAGTTATTAACTTTAAAACTGAATGCACCAAACTTTACATTAATGTACACTACTGAGTGGAGACAAGATTATGCTGAAGTTATTATAAAGGTTTTTACCCGAAAATAGCGGGTTTTTATGCCCTACAAATACTTTTCATAAATGAGCTAAACCTAAACTAAAACGTAAAGCCAATAAATACTTTACTTGTCAAGTTTAGTTTTTATTTTTAATTTCTTCTATATTCAATAGAAGAAAGTATTGGATTCGTAAAAATTTTCCACCTCGGGTTTTTGATGGATTTACGTGTTTTGAGAACTGTAGAACACGTTTTGACCGTTTTTAGAAAATGTCTGTCTGTGTGTGTTTGACAAAATTTTGTGGCAACTGTATCTCAGGAACTACTGCACAGAATTCATACAAATTGGTATGTAATTTCACCTTCACCTAAAAATTGTCTTACAGGTTGCGTTGCCATTCCGCTTTTTCTAAATTTTTAATATGGTGCTATAGGACAAAATTTTGTATAAATGTGCACAAAGATAATTATTTTTTTATAATTATTATGAAAATTACAAGAATTATTTTTAATAGGGAGAGTCAACTGGAACAAAAAGTATATGAAGGAGCATCGTCTTCCCTCCTGGGGAAGTCCCCCTTCGAGGGGAATAAATTTTCATGATGGGTATATTACAAAAGTTATTACTTACAAACTCTGAATAAACACCATAAAATGCAATAAACTCGCAACAATTGTTTCGGGTCGAAAAAACACACGACCCTTCATCAGGCGAACAAAGTAAGCACGAGTGCTGCAGTCAAAGTTGCGTTGCCGCTTTGACTGCAGCACTCGTGCTTACTTTGTTCGCCTGATGAAGGGTCGTGTGTTTTTTCGACCCGAAACAATTGTTGCGAGTTTATTGCATTTTATGGTGTTTATTCAAAGTTTGTAAGTAATAATTTTTACAACGCCAGTTTTGTGATGCTTCTTTATTAAATATATTACAAAAGACTCACCAATACCTTTAAAACGAATGGTTGAACCATCGATCTGCGATAATTTAAAATAATGTTACAGATTGTTTTTTCCTAAATATATATATATATATATATATATATATTTAAGTAATATTGAGAATAAAATTGACTTTTTTTGGATATTTAATGTTAAACTACTTCTCTAATGTAGAAATCGTCTGCATTATGATGGAAGATAATTTTTTTAAATAATAATTTCAATAAATCATTTTTACTGAGTGAATTTGTATAGGAAAATGTAGAAGGAAGTCATGTGGTGGCCACAACATACTAGTTTCTAAATGAAACTCGGGTCATAAACTTCTTTAAAAAATCTGAAAGGAATGATTTTTTTTTTCTATGTAATAGTGCTAATGGATTACAAAAAGAGGATTGAAAGTATTAAATGTATGTTTCAGTGAAGTGTTACTCTTGAAGCAACGTGAAATGTCATTTCATTATAAACCTGATCCATAAGTTTCGTAACATTTTGCTTAATATTTTAATAAGTTTTCTAAAAGAAAATTTACTTTGAGTTAAATCTAAGAATATTAAGCCGTATAAATTGTTGTACAATTGTTAGAGAATATTACATTTAAAAAGCTAATAAACGGATTAAAATTTAACTAAGAATTACAAAAAAAATTACTTTTGACTAAAATTTTAAACTAAATAATTTTAATACTTTTACAAAGATTTTAAGTACATAAGGCATATGTCCTTCTTCAGCTCTACTACATAATTGATGTTAGGAAAAGTTCACACTTATTTTCTGTTAATGATACTATAATAAGTTGTAGACACATAAACTGGTAGAGGAGACCTTGGACAGTTGACATACACTGCTGGACAAAACTTTGGAGTCTAGATGAATCTCGACGTGTATTATTAATAAAAAGATATGCTACGTAAAATAAAACGATAAATCAAGAATTTTTACATATGAACATTAAAATACTATATTATGGCAAAAAACAATAGCAGGTAATTATAGTTAAAAACGCAAAAATAAGGTGGTCAAAACTTTGGCCACCAGTAAAAGTTTTGGAAATATTTCACATAAAGATTAATGCTCCATTACCAGTTGTATGGTTGACAGGCGGCGCAATAAACGTGCAGTGACGTAAGGGGACTTGGCACCACTGAAGTTTCATATAAAAGGTTAAATTTCCATTCAATGATTAGAAAAAGAGCTATATTAAGTTTGTTTAATAAAAGTAATAATCGTATCACTAAGACGATCGGGAGAGATGGACCAGGTTTTCCGTCGGGAGAGATGGGCCCTATAAAACCTTGAATTTTTAAAATATTGATTTTCAAAGAACTGAATTTAAAATACTAAAGGATAGTATTTTTCTATTTTCAGAATATGCCAACTACCTACATTAGGAAAGGTTCGTCCACACGCGGGGAATGGACTGAAGCTAATTTGAAAAATGCTGTTAAAGCCGTCGAAGAAAAGAATATGGGTGTGAATAAAGCGGCGAAAACTTTCAGTGTTCCTAAATCTACTTTAAAACGAAGAATTAGAACTCGCGAAGAATTAAAACTCATAATTTTACCAAGGGTGCTTTAGGACCGTAATATATACTTTAATATATAAAGTAACAATTCTTATAGTTTTTGATATATTTTTACAGATTTGAAATCTTTAAATTGCATTTTCTCAGTTTGCCTTTTTTAATGAACTCAAGATTCTTAAAATACAGAAAACTCTACAGATATTTAAAAAAGACTTTATATATATGTTTAAGAGAACCTATTTAAAAGAATTTGGGATGTATTTTTCAATATCTTTAAAAGAAAAAATATTTAAAATAAAAATATAGCAAAAATCATGTTTTTTTGCAAATTTTTGCATAAACATGTACTGATTTTTTTCTGCTGTTTGGGATAGTAGTATCTTCCAAGTTTTAGATATCCTTATGTGGCTAATTAACAGAGTTGCAGAAACTCTGAAAAGATAGCCATGTGTGTTTAATCTCCTAAACTTGATCAACTGAGTATCACTCCGCAAGTGTGTAGCAGTAGAATAACGCTCATATTTTGACCATTGACAGTATCACTATTGAATACATGCATGTCCTTGCAGACACACAAAGTGATTCTGAATAACATCAAAATTTCCCTTGTATCGTAAACGAGATTTTTAACGATATAAGATTAAAAAAAAAAAAAAAAAAAAAAACCAAAATCCCTATATAAAGTAAACCAATACTCATAGGGTAATTCCGGTAGAGATGGACCACCGTGTGAGATGGACCAGTAAGAAATTTCGTTAATGCGCTTCTCCATAGATAGAGCTACTATCTCCCTCATGTACGGAACGACATTTTGAATGGCGTGCTACTATTTGCTTCTCAAAAAACATAATGTTTTTTCAACTAAAAATCATTGTTTCTTTTGGTAAGTCGAATAATTTTTTTACATGTTTCTAATTATACAGTCTAAGCTATTGTGTGAAATGTAATCTATCTGCTTTTGGTGCTGTAATGTCTGGGTACATGTCGGCTTCCGAATAACCTAAAATGGCGACGTGAAATCTACCGTGAAGGGGTAGGGGGAATTGTACTTTTCACTAAGACGATCGGGAGAGATGGACCAGGTTTTCCGTCGGGAGAGATGGGCCCTATAAAACCTTGAATTTTTAAAATATTGATTTTCAAAGAACTGAATTTAAAATACTAAAGGATAGTATTTTTCTATTTTCAGAATATGCCAACTACCTACATTAGGAAAGGTTCGTCCACACGCGGGGAATGGACTGAAGCTAATTTGAAAAATGCTGTTAAAGCCGTCGAAGAAAAGAATATGGGTGTGAATAAAGCGGCGAAAACTTTCAGTGTTCCTAAATCTACTTTAAAGCGAAGAATTAGAACTCGCGAAGAATTAAAACTCATAATTTTACCAAGGGTGCTTTAGGACCGTCATCGGTACTGGGGTGTGACAATGAAAACAAAATTGTTTTATTCTACAAAAACTACATAATCTTGATTTTTCACCTTCTTAAGATTCTGTCAGGTATATGGCTTACGAATTAGCGGAAAAACTTAAGATACCTCATACTTTTAATAAAGAAGCTAAAAAAGCTGGCTATGACTGGTCACAGTCATTCCTTGCTCGAAATCAAATGCTCTCAATAAGAAAAGCAGAAGGAGTGTCGGTCGCCCGAGCAAAAGGAATGAACAAAAAAAACTGTTTAAAAAAAATGGTTTAACTATTTTAATTTGCTCGAAGGTGTACTTAAAGAATATAACCTTTTTGAAAAGCCCCTTTGTGTTTTTAATATGGATGAAACTGGTTTACAGTTGAATAATAAGTCCGGCGAAGTAGTGGCCTTTAAAGGGTCTAAAAATATGGCATCAATTATATCTGGAGAAAAAAGGGAAACTATTTCACTTTTAGCATGTTGTAATGGCGAGGGAACATTTCTTTCTCTTTATTGTATTTTCAAAGGAAAAAACATAAATAAAGAGTTTTAAGATCGAATGCCGCCTGGAGCACAAATTAAAACGTCGCCACAGTCTGCTTACGTAAATTCTGATATATTTTTGGATTGGTTAAAAAATCATTTCACTCCTAGGAAACCGATAGGCAAAGTATTGCTTATTCTTGACGGTCACGCGTCACATACTAGCAATCTTGAAATGTTAGAGTATTCTGAGGAGAACAATATAATTCGATTGAGTCTGCCACCTCATACCACTCACTGGAGGTATTCTCTTGACCGTTCATTTTTAAGTCACTAAAGGCAAATTACTATGCTGCTTGCAATAATTTCCTGAAGAATAATCCTTCCGGAAAAATAAACAGGCTTCAATTTGGTAATTTACTTAATTCTGCTTGGTTAAAATCAGCAAATGCTGAAAATGACATCAGTGGTTTTTGGGCATGTGGAATAATCCCTTTTAAATAGACAATAAGACTTCTTCACACACCATAAATTTTAAGCCAGCACTACCGGTTTCGAAAGGACGTAGCCTTCCTTCATCAGGTGCAAAAAACACGTGCTACTGCCTTGGAGGCAAAAGCAAGACTGCTTTTGCCGGACAACACTCACCTGGACTACTTCGGGTGAGATGGACCGCATAGCAAGAGTTTTAAAAAATCATAACAGGAATTCCTTTAAAGATATATCCTTCTACATAAGTATTTTTATAAGAAACATCATACACTATATGTAAATACAATGAAAAATGAAATATATGTAAATGTACAGCTTTTAGAGAACGTAGAAAAAACATGGTCCATCTCTCCCGGACTTACCCTATATAAAACATACAGACTGTCTTTCCTCTTTTGTCTATTTTTCATGCTCTCTAGAGTATCCTGTTGACAGCTGTATAAGATACGTCGAAGTGATCTCATCATATACACACCTTGATGGTGTAGGTCTTCCCACCATGGTAGCCGAAATTCTTTTTCCAGTTACTACGTAATGACCTGCAATGTATTGAGTTACATTAATGTTCAGCTTCTTCGTGCAGAAATAAATAGAAAACGATCGTAGAGTGATATGATACGTGGGCGATCTGAAATTGACCTGCATAAAATTTAATTTTCACAGAGCTGCTAATATTTACAATTTATTCCGTAGCATTATAAGAACCTGCGTTTTGTTCATACCGCATTTTCTGAAGAGAATTTTTTTTTTCTTATTTAATCGTAATTGTATATAAGAGAAAATTAGTCTACAAATTAAATGGTGTGAAAAGAAGTGGTGATTACTAACAATGCTGTGGAATAAGTTAGAAATGTTAGCAACTCTGTTTTCAGATTCACTATAATTTAGATATCGCACAACACTGTGAGAGGAGGGACATTAAGTAGTATAGCATCTTCAGCATGTCATCTGCTTATTTTTATCCACCGCATGGTCATTCATATTAATATATCAGGTAAACGTTCTCCATTTCCCATACCAACCGCATTTTGAAGACAACAGTATAAAATTAATAAACCAATTTAATAAAAAAAAAAAAAAAAAATGAAAATAGGAAATTCATGCTTTGTTATAGACAATCAAACTTTACAGCAATAACTATAAAACTTTTAGGTTTCTGTATTAGTACGAGATATTACTTTTCATAAAAGTTCATTTTCATAGATTAGTCAAGGATTTTATACAGCAACTACAAAACGATAAGAACGACACAAAAACAACAGAAATCAAATAACTGTGATATACATATTCACAAGTCTTTCTGTTAAAATTTATTACAGGAAACGGAAGTTACTATGATATCAATAGTTTTTAAAAATTGCATAAATATTTCTTAATATATTTTTTAATGTGTATGGTTACCATATTAGAGTACCTTAATAAATTATTAGGAATATAATTTAATATTTTTTTTATAAGTGGGGACCAAAATGGTAATAATTATGATGAAGAATTTTCCTGTAAAAATTTTTAAAACTTAGAAAAAGGGCTTACAAAAACAGACTGTCTTCTGATAAAGAGTACATCTGATAAGCATATAAATGTGTCTTTTGTTTAATTTATGCAGGAGCAAAATAATAAGAACGTTGCAGTTATTTTAATACTACGATTTGTGACTGGAGATATTTTTGCATATCATTCAGCAAAGCGTTTAAAAGACTTTGTGATCAAATTTGCTCAGTTTAGAAAACGGTGGATGAGGAGTAGAGAATAAATACCCTCAGATTAAAAAAAAAAAAAAAAAAAAAAAACCACAAAGAAGCCAGATTTTTTTGTTTATATTAACAATGGATGCTCCCGTCAAAGAACTGCTGATAAAATAAAACCTTAGAAGCCTGACATTTTACTTTTTCCTACATAGGTACTGCAAAATCAACAGGAAGATAGAGAAGTTTTTCGAAACGACCTGGACATTTTACTTTTCGCACGGAAGCAATTAACATATTGAGAGCAGAATAAATTGGAAACCAGATAAAGACCTTAGCATCAGTATGAACCATAAGAAGAGTAATTAAAAGATCAAAAATCCTTAGATATGTAAAGCCACGTCGGCATTTAAAACCTAGCCATAAAATAAATAAATAAATAAACTAATCTAAAATTTTTTCATTGATAAAAAGAAGTCTAATTTGGATGATGCCGACGGCATGCAATTTTATTGGAATGAGTTTGCAAAGGAAAAGGAGGTATTTTCGAAACTTCAACAATGAAGAAGTTTTCTTATGATTTGTGCCGTTTTTTTTTTTTTTTTTTTTTTTTTTTTTTTGAGTTTAGATGAATATTGTTTTTGTAGAAGGACCATAAAATAGACACAAGTATATTAATTTGTTAGAAAAAAAGTTTTGAACAAGGTTAAAAAGAATAGGGGTAATAATTGGCGAAAAAATAATGGATGGATTATTTCTGCAAAAGACACAAAAAATTATTTTAAGATAACAAGACTGCCACGATCAATTGGTCAGCTAGTATTCCGGACTTAAATTTAATGGAGAACTTTCGGATATTATCAAGAGCAATATCTATTGACAAACTCGGTCAAAATGTTTCGCGTAGAGTGCAGTATTTTATTATCTTGGGAAGTTCGAGTCCTTCTGTGTTCTACGCCACAGTCCTCTATTAAAAATTATGAACCGGAAAAGAGGCCTAATAATCTAAAAAAATTCCACAAAAATTTAGAATATTTCTGGGCCGTTCTTATTATTTAGTTCCCATAGCATAACTAGTTAATTTGAATTCCCTTAACATGCAAAAATATAAATTGTTTTTCACCCATTTTTGCATGTTTATATTCCCCATTTAGTTTTATATATTATTAGGACTGAGGTCCTATTAGTCTCAATCTGAGATTTTTGCGTTGTCGATTTCGATAGTTGGACATTTGTCGAAATCTAAAATTTATCGAAAATATAATTGAATAATTTGAAAGCGATGATATAATTTGAAAAAAAAAAAAAAAAAAAAAAAAAAAAAAACTAATAGTCCTCCGTCCTAAACTAAATTCTGCTTTTGCCAGAATTTCATCAAAATCTTTTTTTATTATTATTATTATTGAAAGAAAAAGAAAAGAAAATTAATAATAATCAGTATCGTTACAAGCAATATCGAAAAAGTTTTTTTTTAATAATTTTGAATTAGGAAATAAGAAGTGTGCGTGAAATAATATGAAATAAAAATAAGTAAAAAAATGAATTTAATGATTTAATGCTTTTGTTTTCCGGGGGCTGCTCATGCATATAAAAAATGCGTATTAAAACGAGTCGAAGAAGGAAGCGAAATAAGTATTGAGTTATATTACGATAAATACGATACATAATATGATACTATATATTAGACCTATCGTCCAGGGTTAGTAGGCATTTTCGTTGAAAGAAATAATTTGTTCGTTCGGTGCAACTTGCACATTAGTCCCGTGAGGTACAACTTTCACATTAGTCCTTTGAGGTACAACTTTCACTTTAGTCCCGTCAGGTACAACTTCCACATTAGTCCCCTTTAAATATAGTGACCAGCGAAGCTGGCAAAGCATTCGTTGACTCACTACCTCAATTGATTTTTTTTTTTTTTTTTTTTTTTTTTTGAGGGGGGTGGGGCAACTGACAATAAATCTCATTACGTGCATTTAAGCAGTAAAATAAAATACCAAGCTGATTAAAAAAAATACAAGAGGAATAATCGGAAAAAAAAAAAAAAATGTGAATTGTAATCGATAAGTATCCTCTCCTCTCCTTTTTTTTTGTTTTGTTTAAATATGAATTAATAAAACTGTAGGTAATTTTTAGTAAAAGAAAGACTGTTTTTATCATTTTGCACCGCGACATAGAAACACGACATGAATTTTATGATATAATGAACCTTTTGCAGGCTTCTGTAATTAATAACGAAATGTTGCAGTGTCAGAAAATTTTTAAAGTTCTAGAGAATTCAATTAAATATTTTTTTAAAATTTTCGCATATTTTATAGAGGATTGTTTTAAAGTTTGATAGTTTTTTTTTTTTTTTTTTTTTTTTTTTTAATTATCATTTTAGCATTTTATTGTATAAACGTATATATATATATATATATATATATATGTGTGTGTGTGTGTGTGTATATATATATATATGTGTGTGTGTATATATATATATACATATATAACCTTTAGCACATCTGTTGATAACATAATTTTTATTAAAATAATGTCGTTAGCAGCATCACTAATAACGACATTAACACATCAATCAAAATATCTATTCATATAAAATCGGGAAAATAGATTATATTTTTCAAACAAATAATTTAAATTTAAAATATAAAAATCCTCCATGGTACATAATTATTCTAATATCTTAAAATAAATACATATTTTTATTATTTATTTATTGTAAATTTAGCGTTTCATTATATGGATTGGAATAATCGATGTCATGTTCTAAGAAATATATTAATACTGAATTTTTCTTTTATATGGTGAACTCTCATTAATTATAAATAAAACAGCATTGTATCTTTATAGAATTGTTGCAAGGAATTATTATGCATTCAACAATGAAAAAGTCTTGAATGAAGGAAAGACTGTATCATCAGCAGAGATATTTCTTGAAATTTCTATAAATTATATTTTAAATATATTTAATTTAAGTACATATTATTTTAATAACTAAAATTATATACAGAGAATTGACAGTTGAAGCTTAAACTTTCTAATATACCTTTTTGAAAAATTAATTTTCAAACTGTCTGTTGAATACTTTTTGTGAATTTCTTAATAGAGTTTTTAAAGACTTGGAAGATAATTACGTTAATTACACAGGAGTTTCTAATTTTTTTTAATACCTCTCCTAGTATGTATTTAATCGTTTTTTCCCCGTTGGCAAATGAGCAAAGTTCATTATTCTTTTAAAAATGAAGAGAGGTTTTTCTCCAGGCCTCAGGCATGTTAAAATAAGTTCAATCTCTATGTGAAAAAGAAAATTCGTAAGAACAAGAGAAAAAGTATTGAAACAAAAGTTTCTAATTCAAAATTTATGTGAAGTTATCAAAAACTTTTTTTAAGTTAGGCTTTACTGCATTTTTTCTTCTTCTACTTTTTTAAAGCATACTCTATTTTTTACATTTCATCAAAGAAAACCTTTTTCATTTTCAGTATTTTAGTATATAAAACATTTTATATATAAAAGAAGAAATAAAATAATATACTTAAAAAAAAAAAAAATAAACGCGATATTAAGCAAATATTTAATTTACCAAAGGAATTTATAAAACATTAGTTTTATGACATCTTTCTATTCTTTTATAAAAAAAAAAAAAAAAAAAGTTTCTTTGCTACTTTAAAGTAAAGAAATATTTACACTGAGATATTTTAAAACATTTGAAAGTACTTAAATTTGAACCTCTCTGTACGAATCTTAGAACATATGTTGATTCGCATAGAGATGTGTCAATCAACATTTCATGCGTGATTGATTCTTTTTTTATATATCGATTATTCTTTTCGACTAATATCTTTTTTACCAGTTCAATCATATGTTTCATAGGTGATTAAACTGTTAGAAAAATGTCATTAACTGAAACATGCATAAATGTATAGTTTACGAATGAATCTTTAAATTTATGCCGGAGCATGATTTAAAATAATACAATTTAACATACGTAAGATTTTACTACTTTTGCACAAATGGCTGGATACTCTGCCTGTAGTCAACCTTTTTGAATTTAAATCCTAAAAAAAGCTTTCTAAGCAGTATAAAGGTTCGCGTCCCTTTCAAAGTTGGTGTTACACTCTTCTGTTTTTATGATTTAAAAAACAAATAAAGAAAAAATTATTTAAAGCTCCCAATTTCAGAACGAGATACATTTAACTCAAAAGATGCGATCATTTTATAGATATGTTTTGAAATTTTAAGTACACCAAATTTTATTTGCTTTAAATGTATTGATTTTAATCTGATTTCTTGCACACTGGCTTTTCACAGAAAGTCTAATAAATTATTTTATTGTGTAAAATGTGTGTGTCATTTTACAGTATCATGTAACAGTTTATGTCTATTTCAGGAACCAAGAGATCTCCACATTAACCAGCAATGGATTGCCCTGTCGAAAATGACATCATATGATTTTTCCGATAATATTATGTTCCATACCGCATATATATATAAATATGTTACGAAAATATTAAACAATTACAGAAAAAAAATATTTTTCTTCTAGCATTAAATGATGAACCTTCATATATTGCGAATTCATATTAAAAATAAATAAATAAATAAATAAAAATAAAATGATTCAATGGTTCATGTTTTCTAAGAATTCAACTGCAGAAATCTCAAAGTCGGTGGACAGAAAATGTCGGGATCAGGTTCAGCGCGCGCTTGCTGGACTAGCAGTTTTTCTCAGCAAAACTCTCGTGGAAATAGACTATGTTGTCTGGGTTCACTCCAAAAAATTCTCATGTAGGACATTTCATCCAGGCTTAGGACTCTCGTGTAGTCAATCAACCAATATCCCTAAACCAGAATTTCAACTCTAAAGTATTCAACAATGATAGACTTATTTGGTGCCTTGTTCTCTATTCTTCAACCTGTAATTTGAATCACATACCAGATAAAGCCTACATTCATCTGTTAAGAGTACAGTACTCCACTATTATGTCGATTATACACAGTATTTTCTTGCACTTCCGAGAGGTTTCATTAAACAAGACATTTTTCCCCTAACAAGTTAAAGTTCCGATTCCGGAATACTGGCAATGCCCTCTAGCATTCTGTATTAAGTCAGGTCCGAACAACACGACAATATGAGGTTGTGCATCGGTCTGCTTAAAATTTCCATTACGGGGCCTCGAATATAGGGAAAAGCAACGATCCTAAACCCTTCATATATGTAACGACCGCTATTCAGAGTGCCGGCAATGAGAACAGGAGGTGATCGGGAATCATCAATTGGAATCACATATCATGAAACCAGGTGGTGAGCCAGTGAGCAGTGACCACCATGATTTCTGCTACCCTGGAAGTTGCATTATAGATAGGAAATCTTTAATGTGTGATGAACGACGAACCTGGGGGCATGAATGGCGTGACGTCGTGTCTTTTTAGACGAATAATATTTCTATTTAAAGACTCAAGATGACCGCATCCATATTTGGCGACATTGTGAAGAATGCACATTTTTAACTGGCTTGCGATATCAT